>CM052801.1:38616974-38666226 GCA_028533885.1 Nasua narica
CCGCCACCGGCGGCAGCGCGCCTCTATCTCTGGCGCACAGTCCCGTCTGGAGTCTTCAAACCCAGCAGGTTCCCGCTGCGCACTCCCGCGCCGCTCCTCCCCAAGGAGGAAGGAGGGGGTCTCTCCGGAATGCCTTATGTGGTCCCCGCTCGAAGGACCGCGGCCACTGTCTAGGGTAAGCTCCAGCTGAAAACGCACTGCGCTGCTCTTTCTCTGCTGCCGGCTTCTCTGCCCTGATATCTGGGAGCTCTGCCGCACTCAGACACCCCCGGTCTCTTTATGATCTTGCGGGTCCTGAAACCACTCTGTTCCCGCAAGGGCCAGACCTCTGGCCTAGCCTCTGGAGCAATGTCCCTCAGCGGAGCGGACTCTAAAAGTTCCGATTTTGTGCTCCGCGGCTCTGCGGCTGCAGGGAGCCGGCCCCTCCCCCCACGGTCTCTCTTCCCGTCGCTTTGGAATCACTTCCAAACGTCCTACCTTTCCGAAGGTGGTCGATTTTCTGCTCCTAGAATTGCTCTTCTTCCTCTCTTCTCCCTCCTGTTGAGTATGTTGGTTTTTAAAATGATTTATTAACTATCTAGATGAACTTCTGGGTTCCGAATCTATCTCAACCTCCTACTTCTCCGCCATCTTGCTCCTCCTCCGTCTCAAGATTTTTTTAAAATTTCTCCATTGATTCCTTCATTGACCCATTGGTTGTTCAATAGCATTTTGTTTAATATACATATACTTGTGATTTTTCTAGTTTTCTTTTTGTAATTGCTTTTTAGTTTCATACCGTTGTTATTAGAAGAGATGCTTGATAGGATTTCAAGCTTAAATTTATTGAGACTTTTTAAAAAAGATTTATTTATTTATCTTAGAGAGGAAGTGCACAAATGGGGGAGGAGCAGAGGGAAAGAGAGAATTTAAAGCAGACTCCCCCCTGAGCACAGAGCCCAATGTGGGTTTTGATCTCACAACCTTAAGGTCATGACCTGAGGCAAAATCAAGAGTTGGACACTTAACTGACTGAGCTACCCAGGCACCCCCTAGACTTGTCTTTTTTTTTTTTTTTTTGAAGATTTTATTTATTTGACAGAGAGAGAGAGAGATCACAAGCAGGCAGAGAAGCAGGCGGGGGGGGGGAACAGGCTCCCCACTGAGCAGAGACTCCCCGATGCGGGGCTCGATCCCAGGACCCTGAGATCACGACCTGAGCTGAAGGCAGAGGCTTAACCCTCTGAGCCACCCAGGCTCCCCTAGACTTGTCTTTTTAAAAGATTTTATCTATCATCTATCTATCTATATCTATCATCTATCTATCTATCATCTATATATCTATTTTAAGAGAGTACAAATGCGTAAGCTAGGGGGGAGGTCGGAGGGGGAAAGGCAGAGAGAGAATCTTGAGCAGGTTTACTTTACTTTAATAATGAGATTTTTACTTGCATACATTTTCTCGTTAATAATTATTAGTACTGGGGCCCCTGGGTGGCGCAGTTGGTTGAGCGACTGCCTTCGGCTCAGGTCATGATCCCCCAGTCCCGGGATCGAGCCCCACATCGGGCTCCCAGCTCCATGGAGAGTCCGCTTCTCACTCTGACCTGCTCTCTCTCACTCTCTCTCTTTCCTAATAAATAAATAAATAAAATCTTTAATAAAAAAAATAATAATAATTATTAGTACTCTCTTTTCAGCTTAAAGAAGTCCCTTTAACTTTTCTTATAAGGCCAATTTAGTGGTAATGAACTCCCTTAGCTTTTACTTGTCTGGAAAACTCTTTTTTTTTTTTTTTGTCTGGAAAACTCTTTACCTCTCCTTCAACTCTCAATGATAAACTTACTGGATTTTTTTTTTCCTTTCAGAAATTTGAATATATCATGCTACTCTCTTCTGATCTGCAAATTTTCTGCTGAAATATCTGATGATGGCCTTATGGGAGATCCACTGTGTGTAAAGGTTTTGTTTTTTTCCTGCTGCTTTTAAGATTCTCTCTTTAACTTTTGAAATTTTCATTATAATGTGTCTTGGTGTGGATATTTTTGCATTCATTTTATTTGAAACTCTCTGCGCTCTCTGTAACTGGATGGTTATTTCCTTCTCTGAGTTAAGGAGGTTTTCAGCCATTATTTATTCAAATAATTTTTCTGCCCTTTTCAAAAACTTTCTCTTCTCCTTCTGGAACTCCTATAATGCAAATGTTATTCTGCTTGATGTTGCCCCATAAGTTCTTTAAACAATCTTCACTTTCTAAAATTCTTTTTCTTTTCACTGTTCCGTTTAGGTGAGTTCCACTGCCCTGTTTTCCAGATCACCAATACTTTCTTCTGCTCCACCTAGTCTGCCATTGAACTCCTCTAGCATACTTTTCAATTCAGTTATTGTATTCTTCAGCTCTATGACTTCTGTTTGGTACTTTCTTATATTTTCTACCTCTTTTTTGAAGTTCTCCTTGTATTCATCCATTCTTTTCTCAAGCTTGGTAAACATTTGTATGACCATTACTTTAAATTCTTTATCAAGTAAATTACTTATCTCTGTTTTATTAAGGTTTCTTTTTGAGATTTTTATCTTGTTCTTTTATTTGAAACATATTTTTCTATTTCATTTGTTCAACTCTCTGTTTGTTTCTCTGTATTAGGTGAAAAAGTTACATCTCCCAGCCTTAGAAGAGTGGCCAGTATAGATGATGAACCTATCATTTAACTTTGCTTTTGCTTTTTTAAAAATTTAATTTAATTTTATTTTGGTTGGCTCTGGAATATTTGTGATTATCTAAGTAGCCTGATTTATTTTTGATAGTTCCCAGTTGTTGAGGGTATGCCAAGACCTGTCATCTTAATCAGCACCTAGTTTTGGGCTGATTGGATGCCAGCCCCTCAGGCAGCAGGTTTTAAAGTATGCAAATATATACAGTCATGTGGAACTGTGGTTATATCCCTGCTGACCTCCTGTCCCAGCAATGGGGAGGTTTCCCCTGGGTAACAGTTGCAAAAAGCAAGGCTCTGAACAATGTATAAGTGCCTTTCTGGAGGGTACAAGCAAACTATAGCAAGGCAAAGATGGCGTCCCCCAACATATGTTCCCTGAGATTACCTCCTTAGCCTCTAGATATATGGGAAAACTGACACCTACCCCTTAGGTTGAAGTTCCAAGACTTTTTCACAGGAATATTGGAAGGCCTTTTTCACAGGAATACTGGAAATGTGTTTCAGGCTGCTATCTGTGTAATGTCCCGGTTGGTAGTAGCCTGCCAAGAACTATGTCTCTTATTATTTCAGTCTTGTTGGGCCAACAGATGCAAGGCTCCTGCCACAAGATCCAGGAGATCAAGCAGTATCTCCTGCATGGACTACAAGGGCCCATAGGCTTTAGCAAAGCAGAGCAAGATTGCAAGGCCAGTCCATGCTCACTGGCTTAGTGAAGCAGTGGGAAAGCACAGAGCTGGGGCATGCCCACTGGCTTTTGTGAGGCAGCATATCTCTGGTATATTAATACATGACAGAATACTTACAGTTTTATTGAGTTTTAACAGTTTTAACCCCTTCTTCCTCCACCCTCATGCAAAGTCCCTTCACTTTTGAAATTCAATTTAATTGTAGATGGCCTGTATATAATGGCAACAACAGAGTGAGGTTCAACTAGGGAAGCTGGCAGATAGCCTAGACAAAACCCCAAAATATGGTAGTTCCTTTTCATATTCATGTTGGTCTAAGATCTGTACATCAGGTTTGCAGGATAAAAATTAGATTTCTTTTTTTCTGATCAGTGTACCTAGAGTTGATCAGTTACTAAAAAACAGAGTCACAAATAAGTATTCTCATAAAAGACTGAATGCAATCTCATCTGCCAATCTAGGTAACCTGGAGTAATATAACTACCAAGTGGACCAGTTATTCATATTCTCTACTTTCCTATATCAGATGTGTAAATAAAAAACTCTGAATCTTTCCAATAGGCCAAACACCTACTAGATGCTAAGGATACCACGATGAACACAAAGCAGCCCCTTCCCTCATGCATCTGGCCTAAGAGTTGGAAACATTTTTTTCTGTAGAGGCCTAAAATAGAATTTTAGGATTTTTAGGTCATACAGTTTCTTTCAGAACTATTAAACCATACTGTTGTGTGAAAGCATCCATAGACAGTATATAAATAGGCATGACTTTGTTCTAATAGAACTTTATTTATGAACACTGAAATTTGACTCTAATTTTCACATGTCATGAAATACTATTTTTTTTTGCTTTTTCCCTCCCCAATCATTCAAAATATATTTTTTAAAAACACATAGCAGGCCATTCAAAAACAAGTGGTGGGCTAGATTTAGCCCCTGAGCTAAAGTTTCCCAACCCCCGTCTAGTCTAATGCAGAAGATAAATACAGAAACAAATTATTTCAATACAATGTGATAAAAGCTAAAGTTCTACGGTTCTGTGGGAACCAGAGGACAACCATCTAACTTAACCCAAGGCATCAAAGAAAGTATCCTCTAAACATCAATCCCAGAGCTGAGTCTTAAAGAATGTTAATATGAAGGCATTAACTAAGCAAAGAAAGGGAAAACTATGCTCCAAATAGAAAGCATAGAATGAACAGTCACAGAATTGATAAACAGCATGAAATTCTTGGGCAATGATATTATTCTAGCACAAAATATAAGGAATGCCAGATGAAGTTGTAGGTAAGGGTAAGGATGAAGCTATAAAATGTCTTTTTCCCATGCCTCTGGGCAATGAAGGCCATTGACAAGTTTTCAGCAGGGAATTGATATAATTGAATCTGTATTTTAGATTCATCTCTGTGGCAACACTTTGGCAGACAGATCTGAAATAGCTGAGAGGCTACTGATATAGTCCGGGGGCGAGATGATGAGGGCTTGAACCAGCCAAAAGCAGTGGAAATGGAGAGAAGAGGATAAATTCTAGAAGTGCCTAAAAGGTAAAATTAACATGGCTTAACGAGGAGAGCAAGAAGTAAAATATGACTCAGGTTTCTCACTTGGATGGCTAGGTGGATGAAAGTACCACCAAGTGCTATTGGAAGGTGAGAGAGTTTTATAAGCTAGATAATGAATTCAGATTTATATACATTTCATTGCATTTACTGTTGGGTTTTCCTGTGGAGGTGTTTTTTTGGTTTTTGGTTTTTGGTTTTGTTTTGTTTTGTTTTGTTTTTTCCTGTGGAGGTTTCTACCAGGCCACTGTACATACAAATTTTGGGGACAGATTAGAACTAGAGATACAGTTAGGAGCACAAATGGGGTAATTAAAATCATGAATGAGTGTAGTTGCTCAGATTCAGCACATGGCCAATCATAGGCCATGGTGATTAAAGAAGACTGAAAGAATAGGAGAAAATATTTGAGGCCTTGATGAAATTAAAGAGTAGCTATAAAGAGAATGGAATATGAGAAAGTTAAGAGATTGCTGTAAGAGAGGTGAATTTAGTCTTTCACAATGGATTCCTGAAAATTAATACTTATTGCCTTGAGGCAGTGGTTCTTAAACTATAAGCTTTTTACCTGGAAAGCTTGTTAAAACACAGTGCTAGGAACCACCCCTAGAGTTTTGATTCACCAATCTCCCATAGTGCCCAATAATTTGCATTTCTCGCAACGCAACTTCCTAAGTGATGCTAACCAGTGAGAAGGTACAGCCCTAAAGCATCCATTTTATGCAATGAATTAACTTATTTATTAATGGATCTAAAACGCTCCTAGTTGTTTATCATCCTTGGGGATAGTAAGATAATAGACACTCAACTTATTTTCTTTGTTTTGTGATTCAGATAAGGGACCAGATAAGACTTCAGATGAGTCTTGTCAGCAAGACTGGAAGGTGTCAGAGTCTGTGAGAGCAGAGACAATACCTATGTTATTCATGATCCGTTCATCAGATTTTAGCATAGGTTAGATATTCAATTAATATACGTTGACTGGGGCACCTGAGTGGCTCAGTGGGTCAAAGCCTCTGCCTTCAGTTCAGGTCATGATCCCAGGGTCCTGGGATCGAGTCCCGCATCGGGCTCTCTGCTCTGCAGGGAGTCTGCTTCCCCCCCTCTCTCTCTCTGCCTGCCTCTCTGCCTACTTGTGACCTCTCTCCTCTCTGTCAAATAAATAAATAAAATCTTTAAAAAAAAATATACGTTGACTGAAAGATTGGCAAGGTCCATAGTACAGTTGGAGGAGTGAGCTGCTGATATAAAGAGTTTGTTGCAGGACGCCTGGGTGGCTCAGTTGGTTGAGCAGCTGCCTTCGGGTCAGGTCATGATCCCAGCGTCCTGGGATCGAGTCCCACATAGGGCTCCTTGCTTGGCAGGGAGCCTGCTCCTCTTTCTCTGCCTCTGCTTGCCTCTCTGCCTGCTTGTGTTCTCTCTCTGTTAAATGAATAAATAAAATCTTTTTAAAAAAAAAAAAAAAGAGGGCGCCTGGGTGGCGCAGTTGGTTAAGCAACTGCCTTCGGCTCAGGTCATGATCCCGGAGTCCTGAGATCGAGTCCCACATCGGGCTCCCAGCTCCGTGGGGAGTCCACTTCTCACTCTGACCTTCTCCCTTCTCATGCTCTCTCTCACTCTCTCTCTTTCCTAATAAATAAATAAATAAAATCTTAAAAAAAAAAAGGGTTTGTTGCTGAAGTTAACAAGGACCCATAAGACTAAAGTTTGTGATCCTCTACAAGGACAATAAAATCTTTTCGTATGTCAACATGAATTGGGGTAGGAAAATGATGGTGAAGCCGGTGCCAAAATATAAAATGGAAGTGCGAGAATCACCTGGAGGCTAATAAAGGACAGTAGTAGGGAAAGGAAAATGATATAGTCTGCATGTTGAATTTTAAAAGTGAAGAGACTTTGCATGAGAGTAGAGGAATAATGCTTTGGAAGTTATCTATGGAGAGCATGTCTAATCCAGTGCATATGAACATATCACTGTCCATTGTGTCTTACTTTTTTTTCACTTAATACAGTGCCTTGAGATTTTACCCACATGATCAAAAATTATTTTTACACATTTTCTCTTTCTGGATAGTTCTATAATTTTTTTTTACCATATACATTTTCTTTCTTTCATACACATTTCTTCTTAAGGCCATTCCTAAGAATTTTATGTGTTTGGTTGCTATCACGAATGGAATATATTTCTCCTAATAGCTCCAAATTGGTTATTCTGGTTTATTGTCCTTTTAAATTAAATGTGAGCTTCTTTGACTTATCCTCTGAACTGGTTGTAACACCTTACAATTTCCTCATTAATTAAATAAAATCTTTAACATATGTTTAACATATGTTCATTTTTTTTTTTTTTTAAGATTCTATTTATTCATTTAACAGAGAGAGAACACAAGCAGGCAGAGAGGCAGGCAGAAGCAGAGAGAGGAGCAGGCTCCCTGCGGAGCAAGGAGCCCGATGCGGGACTCGATCCTAAGACGCCGGGATCATGACCTGAGCCAAAGGCAGTTGCCCAACCAACTGCGCCACCCAGGCGTCCCCATATGTTCATTTTTTATATCATTTATATCATTATATCATTATGAGAGTTAAGATTTTTACCTTTTATCTTTTGGGGCACCTGGGTGGCTTAGTCAGTTAAGCATCTGCCTTCAGCTCAGGTCATGATCTCGAGGTCCTGGCATCAAGCCCCGCCTCAAGCTCTCTGCCAGTCAGGGGTCTGCTTCTCCTTCTCCCTCTGCCCCTCCCCATTACTTGTATATGCTCTCTCTAAAATAAATGAATAAAATATTTTTAAAAATTATCTTTTAACGTTTGCAATGAATTGTTGTTGTACAATATTATTGAAATAGATTTGACAGAATTCACTTATACGTTTTGCATCTAAGTTCACAAACTGAAGAGAATATTCTTTTTGGAACAGTCTATCAGATATTGGTATCAGAATAGCGCTAGTTTCAAAATCAATGAGAATAATTCTGCAAGATTTTCAATTCTATAACAATTGTGGATATTCCTAGAAAATTTGAAGGAACTCACTGATAAAAAACATCTGGCCCTAAAGTATTTTTGGAAGATTCTCTTTGATAATTGTTTTCAATGTTTCTACGGTTACAGGCCCATTTTGTTTTAAACTTATTATTAATGCATGGTGTTTAACATTTTATTAGATATTTCAAATTTGCTGAGGTTTTCAAATTTATTAAGGTACAATTATAGTAGTTTCCCATAATTTAAGAAAAGTTCTTTGTATTTGTTGTTCTATTCCATTTATCATTTACATTTTATTTATAATTTATCTTTGTTTTCTTAATTAAATTTGCTAGAGGCTTATCTACTTAATTCATCTCCCCATAAAAACAACATACCCCTTGGCTTCATATTATATTGGATTCTTAATCATGTAATTTCATTCTTCATTTTTAATAATGAAATATTTAAGGTTATGAATTTACACCTGAATATTGCTCTCAAAGTTTTGACAAATCGTGATCTCATTTTTGTTATTTTTTATTAGTCTGCTAGTGTTTCTTTTGGCTAATACTTGCATATAAATGTGTTCTGAAATATTAAAGCAGTGGAAGACTTTTGTTCAAATTTGTTTCTAAATTTGTAGAAGTTTTACATTGTCATCAGAGAATAGGGCAAGCCTGATTTCTACTTTAACAGTATGCAAAGATTTTCTTTGTGATATACTATATGATCATTTTAAAAATGTTCTATGAATATTTGAAAGAGGGTATATTCACTGTCAATCAAATATATTTTTTGCTATTAATTAAATCTCATGAATCGTGTTTTTAAAATATTCTAAGTGTTTATTTTCTTGGTCTACTTTATCTGTCATATTTAAATTGTATGAGTCATATAGACATTTCTATAACTGTTCTTGTATTACAAATAGTATTTTCTTCAAATAATTGGATGTAAAAAATGTTTCATGAATATAATATCCTTAAAATATTTTGTATCTTCTATAAATATAAAATAAATCTTGTGGGACCAACAAGATTGTATGGTTATCGTTCCCATTTTGTTTTGTTTCCAAATAGATAAATGACATGATCAGATGCCCTATCTGGAGAATGGATTGATCAGAAAGAGGTGAGACCAGAAGATGAGAAGCCAGTGAAAAGATTTTTACAATAGTCCAGGTAAGAAATCACGTGTGATTGGGTGAAGACAAAGGCTGCAGAGAGGTGTATGGCAAGTAGAATCATTAAGACTTGGAATTACTTAGATAAGGGGGTTGGAGAAAATGAGAAGAGTTGAGAGTTAACACCTAGATTTCTGACTTGGTTGACCATTATCTAAAAGGCAATATAGAAGAAAGAGCTGGCTTGGCTTTTCAGACTAGGCTATTTTCTAAAGTTCTTCTTTCTCATTATATTCATCCCAAAGGACTCTAGTCCAGACCTAAAGCTCAGTGTTGAATCTTTGCCAATGGATTGTTTACTCAAACCAAAGTCTACCTTAGCATAAAACACTAGGCCAAATATTAAATTTCAGGGGATCGCATTTCATTTATATGCTAAGAGCTCCTTCATAAATTTGAGGAACCATTTGGACTAAGAAAGAGGCAATAAATGCCTAAGAATACCATTCCTGGGGTAATCCATCCATGAAGGTTAAGTTTTCCACAAGAGGGCAGCATCACCTAATAAATTATGTCATTGAGCACCTCCACCAGGAGGCGCTGGGGGGAGGTTGAAAGGGTAGATAGTATAGGTTCAGGGAGCGGTAGGACCTGCCACACCATGAAAACCAAAGGGCCCTACTATCTCTAAAGCCATAATCACAGCTACTCCTAAGTGACTGGTAGTGGCAGATGTTGCTACAGCAGGAACAAAGAGAACATGGTGCTCACCAAGGGAGGATGAGTAGGTGACAGCTAGGTACTCTTATCCTTATGACTGGCTCAGAAGCCACCAGGGATGGTGTCTACATTCCCTCCAAGTGCTGGTATCTCTGTATAACTGGTATCTCCCAGGGACCTTTACTTCATGTTGAGATCTTTGTCACCCCTAATGGTTTCTCTGCAAATCAGGTGCTGTGAAGGTTAGGTTACAAAGCACACTATAGTTCTGACATTTTCCTTGTTTAATAATGTTTGGTTACTCCAATTATGCTTCTCTTATACCCCAGGGAAAGGAATGGGAATGAAATTCCTTGAGAGCCTGGTAAATGAAAGGCATTTTAGATACATTGCCTCATTTAATCATCACAACAATGCCATTACATAGGAACTATTATATGTGACAGAACTAGTTAGTGCCATAAATGGGTCTATCTGACTCTGAAGCAAAAACTACCAAGCTACTGCTCCAAGAAGCCTTATTTAAAACCTAAATCATGACTGGATTGAGTCAGTGGCAATGTATCTGTTGTATAAGACATTACTTAACATGTCACTTCCTATCCAGGTACATGGGCAGGGATGGCTTAATCTTAGGTACCAGCAGGTAATCCAATAAATCAATGGGATCCTATGTAACCTCACCCTTACTAACTTAAAAACCTTTCCCCTTTATGTTTTCTCTCAAGATAAATCACTTGGATGTAGAGCATGAGAACAGCAGAAGAATTAAAGATGGCTTCTGTATTTTTGGTTTGGTTGACTGAGTGCATGGTGGTCCCAGGCACTGAGATGGGGCGCTTGGGAGAAAAAGCTGGCATGTTAGGTTTTGAGCATATTGTGCTTGAAATGGTTCTGAGACATCTATGTATAAATGTCCAGTGGGAATTTGACTATAGGAGAATGAGGCTCAAAAGATATAGTCATAGACACATGTAAATGATAACTGAAACTCTGGAACTGAGTGAGGTTTTTCCATGGTATATTAATGAAATTAGAAAGAGTGGAACTAGGGAAAACACCAACATGTAAGGTATGATACGAGGAAGAGCAAGTAGTAAAGGAACCTCATTTTAAAAACTGAACAGACAGGTAGGAAAGTAACAAGAAAATGGGATATCTTGCGAGCAAGAAAGGAGTTTCACAAAGGAGAACATATTCCAGAGCAACAATGTCAAATGCCATATACTAGTCACACATGACGAAGACTGAAAACAATCCATTGACTTCAACAATTAGGAAGTAATAGTAGCTTTTGACAGTGTAGTTTCAGTGGGGTTCTGAAGGTCAAATTCAGACTGTACTGGGTGGAGAGCTAAATTGAGGATGAAGACAGTGATTATAGACTCCTTTTGAGAGGTTGAGTATGAACAAAAGGAGAAAGATGGGGCAGTAGCCAGAGTGGGGGGGGATTGCGGGAAGATGCTTTAAAAATATTTTTTTCTAGGGGCGCCTGGGTGGCTCAGTTGGTTGAGCAACTGCCTTCAGCTCAGGTCATGATCCTTGAGTTCTGGGATCGAGTCCCACATCAGGCTCCCAGCTCCGTGGGGAGTCTGCTTCTTCCTCTGACCTTCTCTCCTCTCATGCTCTCTCTCACTTTCTCTGTCTCTCAAATAAATAAGTAAAATCTTAAAAAATATATTTTTTTCTAGTAAAAAATAATTAAGATGGTGAAGTTCAGGCTCATGTATGGGATAAAGGAAACAAACAGAAGGGAGAAGTACGAGTCCCCCCGTACGAGTAACACAGAGCAAAGATACAGCAGCAAAATGGAAGAAGCCATATGGAAAGCTCACCAATAAGCAAATGTGTAATGGCAGCAGAGCAACTATGCCCAAATATGGCCTCACCTTCCTTCCGCTTTGGCCGCTTCTCTTATCTGGAATGCCTTTCTCCTCCTGATGGCTTATTTGTCCAATTCTATCCACCTTTTAGCTCAAATTCCACTTCCTCTATGAACTCTTACCCTATCCAATCTCTTCTGATGTACTCTCTCTTTCTCTTTTGAATTCTAATAGCAATTTCTGTCTGAATAATCCATTGAACAAGAACCCTTCAGCCTTTGAAATCTCCTTTATTGCTTTTTTAAAAAAAATGTATTGCTAATTAATTTGTCACATGTGTGTCTTTTCTCCCCCATTTGGCTGTAGTCTCCTCAAGGGCAGGGTTTCTATCTTAGAGTTTGCCACGGTTTCCAGAATGCCTACCATGGCTGGTAGTAGGGTCTCTTTAAATCTATGTGGTTGATTTATTTATTTTTTATTTTTTTTAAGATTTTATTTATTTATTTGACAGATCACAAGTAGGCAGAGAGGCAGGCAGAGAGAGGGAGAAGCAGGTTCCCTGCTGAGCAGATAGCCTGATGTGGGGCTCGATCCCAGGACCCTGAGATCATGACCTGAGCTGAAGGCAGAGGCTTTAACCCACTGAGCCACCCAGGTGCCCCTATGTGGTTGATTTAAATAAAAACTTGGAAAATATAAATCTCTGGTGGAACAGAGACAGCCTGTTATGAAGGAGACAGAAAAACACCAGGTTAGGTAGGCCCTTGGAGTATATGGAATCATTCACTTCTCTCAGTAGCAAATAAGGAGACTGAGTCTTGTAGACATAAAATAAATTTAACCAGGGTGACAGAGGTACTATGTAGCAGTGTCAGGATTTGAACTAAGGACCTTTTCTCTTATGCCATTCTGCTTCAGCTGTTTGTAAAATTCTGTTCATGTGAGACACCTCTTTCTTTGATGATGTTTAGATAGAGACATACCTCTGTTGAGTCTTTAGTACCAATCAAGCAGTTTCAGTGGCCACTATTCCTAATAGTAGCAAATCTCCCCATACCTTACCTCCTGACAATCAGCTTGAGGATCCGGAAGGAGCCTTTGATGAGGATGAGGGCCTCTTGGCGGGAGCCATACAATGGAGTGCCATTGATATTCACCAGCTCATCACCAGTCCTCATCTTCTGGGACAAGGCTGCCTTGCCCCCATCTTCAATCTGTGTTGCAGAGGACAAAACAGAAAGCAGGTGGTGAGATGACTCCTTACCCAAAATTCTACTTCCTGGTTCCTCAGAACCTCAGAGCCATAAGTAGTGCTGGGGGATGGCTCCAGGAAGCTCCAGGAAATGGCTAAGAAGCTGATCATAGGCTAGTATTTACCTTGGGCAAACCCTTGAGGAAGGAAGCAATACAAAATAATGCAATCTCTGCGCTGGAGGAATCCACATCCATTTGGGGACACAAGCACTTCCAAATGAGAATGATGTTTGGAAGGAACGTGATAGTGTCAGCTGAAGTAGCAGCGTGGCATAGCAAAATGTGAACACAAATTAGAGCCAGAAGAGCTAGGCTCCAGCAAAATGACTTTTCACAAGTCCTTTCCCATCTTCAGGCAGGCTTTGAATTCTGATAAAGTTGAGCTTGGATCTTGCTTCTAGTCCTTCCTAGCTGAGTGACTCTGAGCAAGTTACCTAATATTTTTATGTCTTAATTACCTGATAGGGGAAGAGTACCTACTCACAGGGTTGTCAGCATAGGGAATGTCTGAGAGCACTTAAGTCCTCAATTAATGTAAGCTCTGATGATTATAGTAAGGGAGTGGACTCTGAAGACTTTGAGTGTCCAGCTCAATATTCTGTGAGTAGAATTGGGAATTCAAAAGATACAAAGGATGTACAAACAAAGTAACTTATTACGTATCTATGTCTCTTAAACTAAGTGCCTAGTACAGTGCTTCTAGGATATGTAACACAGTGGGCATTCACCAAAATCTGGAAACATAGGTGTTCACTGTACCATCACAGCCTACAGAATTTCCATTGACCACGGCAACCTTGGCAAGAAGGTAGTCAGGCTGGAGGGCACAGAAAGAAAGCAAAGGCAGAAATAATAGCAGCTGGGGTAGGCAAAAGCAAAGCAAAGCAGAACATCCCCCATGGGTCCTTGATTATGGCTACTTTTATATATAACATTCCTTTACTACAAAGGTGAGTTCTACCTATTAGGAGATCAACTCCATCCATGGTGGCAGGAGTCATCTCATCCACCCATTAATCATTCTTCAAATTTTTAGTGAATTTCTCGTATGCACAGGACAGCATGCTAAAAGCTAGAGATAAAGAAATGAACAAAGCATGCATAGCTCCCAGCCTCAAGGTTAGGTTACTGTCTGGAGTTCATATGTCCACAGAGATGGTTAGATTAAAAAAAAGGTCTACCCCACTGATGGAATCAGGAAGAGATGCTTGTTTTCCTCTTAGGGGCAAGGAAGGTGAGGATGATTAAACCATATAATCTTTAGGGAAAGACAGATTCTAAGTGGGGCAACCAAAGGCTGATCTTTGCTGTAGGTCTTTTTACATTTCTACTCTTCTTCCAATCTTTTTCTTAGTCTTTTATAGAATCCCTCCAATCTATCCCTCACCATGAAAGTTAGAATATTGCTGAGCTTTACGTTGGCTAGTTCATGTGCAATTTGGCAGTTGAGACCTCCTGAGTGCAGAGAAAAATGTTAATTCAGGATTTTAAAAATTCCATCAAATAAATTGAAATTCTAAGTTAAATCACAGACTATTATTAAATTTATTGCTGCTAACCCAACAGTGTTTTTTTTTTTTAAATTAACCTTTGTCTGACAAATCATAGGTTAGCCAAGTGACATTGAATATATATACCTTTGTTCCAGTACCTGGGCCACCACTCAAGATAAAACAAGCCAATATTGGTAAATGGGGAACAACTCTCAGCAAATTAATTAAGATCACATTCTTATTTCCATTGTCATTATCATTATTACTTCACAGTCACTGCTGCCTGCTGCCAAAAAAAAAAAAAAAAAAGCAAAGTGCTGTACTTGAATTTCAGAAGTTCTATTTGAATGACTCATTCTTTTGGCATCCACAGAGGGCCCTCAGTATCAGGCAGGACTTTCAACAGGGATCAGCCATCTAAAAGGGCTTCCTTAGGCTAACAAAAAGCCACAAACAGGAGTCTAACTATGAATGCTAATAGAATGCTAATAGATCTTTCCTGTTGATGTACATTAGTCTTAATTCACTCTACCCTTTTTTTATTCATACAACTCAATTATCCATATTACTGTTACCAATAGCAAGTCTCCCCTTCAATATGTGTTGATATTAAGTATTACCTCAAGTTAATTAAGTACTTTGTTACATCAACTAGATCTCTGTTTATTCTAGGCCAGAAAATGAAAGGGGGAACCTTTTAAACAAAAATGCTTAATTATTGCTGCAGCAAAAGCTTAAGCATTTTGCATTCCTGACTGCCATTTGGGCTGCCACTGAGTCCTTGCAGGGACTCTTTCCTGGACTATCGCCTCAGGTGGACTATGAATGCCCCTTTTCTTTTCTTTTCTTTTCTTTCTTTTCTTTCTTTTCTTTTCGGATTTTATTTAGTTACTGAGAGAGAGCACAAGTGTGCAGGAAGGGCAGAGGGAGAGTCCAACAGACTCCCAGCTGACATGGAGCCGGATACTGGGAGTCTGATCCTACAACTATGAGATCATGACCTGAGCAAAAACCAAGAGTCAGACGCTTAAGCAACTGAGCCACCCAGGTACCCCACATGCCCTTTTCCTGTTTCCTGCCCCTTCTCTGTCACTAGCAGCCTCCTCCTCAGGACAGATGTGTTGAGTGTAATAATACCATTTTAGCACAAGTGCAAGAACTTGCAGACAACAAACAAGTAAATTATGGGCATCTGGCACAGTCCCAGAGTCCAGATGGGTCCAGATCAGGAAATAAAACTCTATTTGACTGAAGGTCCCTTGGACTATACTCCAAACTAATCCTTTCCCAGACCCAGGGCATTTACTGAGCTATGCAAGCAATTCCTTCTTACTTCTCCTGACTTTCTAGTGCTTTTAAAAATTATTGTTGACTAGTCTTTCCTGCACTCCACCTCTAGATTCCAGCATGTCTTCATTTACCGTTTTGCTTCCTAATAGCCAGTTCTCCAGGTCAGTGGCTCAACCACACATTTGTTTATACAGAAGATAAAGCAGCTGCTCACTTTCCTATCAAGGCAAAAGAATGGAAAAGAAAGGAACGGAAGAAGAGGTGGGGGGAGGGAGGGAGGAGGGAAGAAGATGTATGTATTCTTTTATAAAATGTTTTCTTTCCCCTTTCCACTGCCCCATGTACAAGTCTGGCTGAGGCCCAGGATAGGTGTGAATCAACAAACTTGTCGAGGATAACATGCCTTGCTTGAGGGGCTGTGTAGCATCATTTGATACTGCCCATTCAAAAAGGCTGATCAACTTCCCAGCTCCTCCTGAACCAGACTTTTAGGGTGGCTTTCTTGTTTCATTTCAAGTGTTGTGAATTCTCAGATTGTACCCAGACACACTGGAATGTCAGTATAAACACACATCACAAAGCCCAGTGTAAACAATGGTTAACTTATGCGGCATTTTGTTTTATCCAAGTGATTGCTGGGCTAAGCAGTGAGTGACCCAAGTAATTGAAAATGGATTGCATAAAGGAAAATTGGGAAGAGCTTATTGACCTTGGGTAAGTCCCTTTCCCCTCTTGTGGCTTCTTTTACCCTTACTGGTAAAAGGTGGGGGATCGGACTAGATGATCTCTGAAGGCCCTACAGCTCTGACATTCAATGACCTGTGAACAGTTAACAAAATCATGCATTATCCTTCTGCTGACACAGGTAATCCTGGCTTTCTGCCCCATTATACTTTGTCTTCACCCATTTTTCTCTCCTTCAAAACGGACTAATTAACATCCATCTCTCATTTCCCTGTGGTCTCTATCCATTGTTTTGGAGTGGTCTGTCAAGCCACTTAAAAAAGCACAGTTGGGACACTGAGAGAAAGAGATTCCTGAAGCCCCATTTTGTGCTAATGAGCTAGCAATTTGGAAATTTTTGATGGGTCTCCAATGAAGCATGAAGGGCCCTGATAGCTGTCAACAAAGTGACAAGCTGGCCCCTTGAGAGTAAAGGCAAAGAAAAATGGACTTAACAACACTTATTGGCTTTCTAGTAGTAGCTTTTATTTAGTCCAATACTAGCAGATACTTGCTTGGGGCTTTTGAATAAACTTTGGAGATATGAGAGAGTGAAGGAAAGAAAAGTTAAATATGGTTTAGCTTGAAAAAAAATGTAGTGAGCAGGAGAAACAGCATCTGCAGCAATAACCAATAGGTATCAAAAGCTTATTATAATAGTGTAAGAGCCACATTAAAAATCAATGGCAAGATTGTGAATACCTCAGCTTGCTACAAGACATTTATTGGAAAAAAGAGGCATTGACTGAAACTTTTCTGGCCAGTTCTAAGAGCCTCTGGCTGATTTACTAGCCCACACTCCTACCTCTATAGTCTAAGAAGGCAAACAACAGAGTTAATTGTTTAAATCGATTTATTTTTTGCAAATAGATAGAAGAGATCCACCCAGAATAGTAGTTGTATTGCTTAAAAAAACAGAACATCCTCTGAATGTCTTCTTAGCACCCTTTAAAAGATTTTCAAGTTTTTAGTAACATTCTAGACACCGCTTCAGCAATTCAGTCTTTCTGGGGAATCAACTGAGAGCAAATGTAGAAAGGGAGATAAGATGGATTTAAGAAGTCTAACTATAAGGAAGGAGGATCACCAAATAGTATTTAAAGTCTATGCTTATTCTGAAACTTAATTTGAAATCTTCAGCAGACCACAGGTTGGGGACTGTTGGTTTCTGATCTGCCCTCTCTCCCATACCTGTATCCCTTAGAATCTGATGCTAGGAGAGATTAATCAGTGCACTGGACAGGGAAGACTGAGGCTTTGAAACTTCTGCAATCTCTTTGCTGTGGCCCCGAAGAGTCTGATGCCAGGCTGCAAACACACTGCCTGCCCTAACTTCTCTGTCTTAGCAACTGTCTCCCTTCAAAATCCCTCTCAGATTTCCAAAGTCGTCTAGATTAGAAAAACAAGAAACTCTGTTATTCCTCATCTTCCCTACATTACCCAAAGCAAACCAGAAAACAAACCTGTCTCTTAAACAAGACTCCAAAAACAACCACCAGTTAAAAAGATGTAAGTGGGCGTGGTTCTATGTGGTAATCCCTGTATGCAGATAGCTTGAGGAGGTGGACACCAAGGGAAGAGGTACTCTTTCCCTCTACCATCTAAGAAACAGATGCCCTAATCCTACATAGGGCTGCCCCAGAGTGACAAGTTCTGTGGATCAGGCCCACAGTTTCCCCTGTTCTTGGACCAGTGGAACTATGTTATGCTCCAAAGCATGATCTATCCCTACAGATAGCTCCTTCCTCCTTAATCACCTATCCCTATAGACAGCTGCTTAATCACCATCTGGTTAACTAATCCTCACAAGAAAGGTCCTCAAAGCACCGAAGCATTAAATTTCCCTAGGGATTATCCCAAGTCAAATGCTAAGCACCTTTGCCAAAAATTCAGTCCAGAGCCAAGTTCAGTTCTAGGAATTTGGTGACAAGGAAAAGAATAGAGTCAAAAGCACTGTACCCTACATCAGCAACTGAAAGCAACTTAGCATCATTGACTTCTACCAAGTCAGTTCATCCTGCTGTCTCCAGGATAAATCAAGTAAGGGGGAACAAACATCACTGTGCAAGAGTAAGCTCAGGCTTACTGTGGTCCTGTTCACACTTTGTCAACTCTAGCCATTTGTTTACACTGAAGTCTTTTGCTGATATTAATATATCAGTGTTCATCAAAAATTTCAGCTTTTTGTGGTTTAGAACAATGGTCTCCAGAGTAGAGTGTATATATATCCCAGGCTATGCACAAGATGATCCGCTGGAAGGGGAGATACTTGAACTTTTGTTTATATTTACATTTATCTAAAATAACTTAAAAGTCAAGCATTATTATTATTTAATATTGATAGTAGTAAATTATAACGTTCACAAATAAAACTGTGTACTAGGGACACATATTCAAAACATTTTTGCTGGTGTAAATTTTTAGTAAAACAATTCTCCAAATTATAGACTTAAATGCGAGAGCTAAAACCAAAAGACTTCTGAGGAAAACATGAGAATATCTTTGTGACCTTGAGGTGGGCAAAGATTTCTTTTTAAAAATTTTTTAATTTTTTATTTAAATTCAATTAATTAATATATAATGTATTATTAGTTTCAGAGGTAGAGTTCAGTGATTCATCAGTGTTATATAACACCAGTGCCCATTATATCACATGCCCTCCTTAATGCCCATCACCCAGTTACCCCATCCCCTCACCCCCTCCCCTTTAGCAACGCTCAGTTTGTTTCCTATGATTAAGTGTCTCTTACGGTTTGTCTCCCTCTCTGATTTTGTCTTGTTTTATTTTTTCTTCTCTTCCCCTATGATCCTGTTTTGTTTCTTAAATTCCACACACAACTGAGATCATATGATAATTGTCTTTTTGTGACTTATTTTGCTTAGCATAATACCTTCTGTTCCAGCCACGTTGCTGCAAATGGCAAGATTTCATTTTTTGATGGCTGAGTAGTATTCCACTGTGTGTGTGTGTGTGTGTGTGTACCACATTTTCTTTATCCATTCATCTGTCAATGGACATCTAGGCTCTTTCCATAGTTTGGCTACTGTGGACATTTCTGCTATAAACACTGGGATCCAGTTGCCCCTTCAGATCACTACATTTTATCTTTGGGGTAAATACTTAGCAGTGCAATTGTTGGATGATAGGGGAGCTCTATTTTCAACTTCTTGAGGAACCTCTATACTGTTTTCCAGAGTGGCTATATCAGCTTTCATTCCCTCCAACAGTGTAAGAGGGGTTCCCTTTCTCTGTATCCTTGCCAACATCTGTCGTTTCCTGACTTGTTAATTTTAGCCATTCTGACAAGTGTGAGGTGGTATCTCATTGTGTGGGCAAAGATTTCTTGGACCGGATGCAAAAGGCAATAACCATAAAAGAAAGAGTGCTATATTGGAGTTCATCAAAATAAAAAATATATTATATTCATCAAAAATGCCACTAAAAGTGAAAAGGCAAGTCAGAGACTAGGAAAAAAAAATATCAATAGTACATATATCTGACAAAGAATTTGTATTCAGAATCTGAAAAGAACTCCTAAAAATTAATAAGAAAAATACAACCAATTAACAATTGGCAAAAGACTTGAATAGGCACTTTACTAAAGATAGTCAAATGCCCAGTAAACACATGAAAAGGTGCTCAATATCATTTTTCATCAGAGAAATGCAATTTAAATTCATAGTAAAATATCAGTACACATCCACTAGAATACTTAAAAAGACTGAAAATACCATGTTATTGGCAGGAACAAAAAACATTTGCACTCTACATTGCTGGTATGGAGTATAAAATTGTACAGCTACTGTAGAAGTCTGTACACCCTCTGTTGAACCCAGAAATTCCACACTTAGGAGAAAGAAATGTAGTTGTCCACAAAAAGATGTGATAGGATATCTTTTGGATTTATTTTTTTTATAGTTTATACATTTATATTTTTATTTTTTAGTTTTAGTTTTCTTCAGAATAGGCAAAAAATAGGAACAACCCCAATGTCATCAAAACACACAGATTACAAGAGCTTGGGAAGATGGTGGAGTAGGAGGACACTAAGCACATTTCATCCCACATTTATAACAAGATGTCATACGCATCCAAGTCAGTGAACAGGAGAGTGATCTGAAGACTGGCAGAACAAACTCCACAATGAAATATAGAGAAGCAGCAGCATCTGAAAAATTAAGAAGGTCAGAAAGGCAGAGGGAGGCTGCCTGTAGGAAGGAGGGGGCTGTGTGCAAAGAGATGGAGAGAAATGGGCACTAACACCAGGGAGCTTTCATGGGGAAGACTAATCTTCGTAACATTTGGCTTTAAAAACCAGAGGGACTGAATTCTGTGAGTTTGCAAAACCAGGGGAACTTGGAGTCTGGAGCTTTAATGGTCAGCTGACTCAGCACTGGGCTAGCCAGGAGGGCCAATGATAGCTGGGTTGCTGACCTGAAGGCACAGCAGCCTATGTGGAAATGCAACAGAAAAACAGCAGTTTACAAAGATGTCGGGGATAAATGGGAGACAGATCCTTTCATATTGATTTCAGAGCATATTGGGGGACTTCTTTGAAAATGGGTAAGTTGGCAGGTGGGATTTTCTTCCCCAAACCCCAGCCTAAACACAGAACCAGGTGTAGGAGGGAAGGCTACACAGACACTTGTAGCCTGGGCTCATGGCAATTTTTTTAAAGCTGTGCACATGCCACACCCAGTTGTTTGGTATACAGTGGCCACTGCATGCCCTGCCAAGCCCTTGTGCCATGCCCAGCCACATGCCCTCAGCCACCGTCACACACCACACCCACCTTCAGCCCCCAGGCACAACAGTACTTCAGGGATCTGGCATAGGACTAGTGGCCCAATGTAAATTTTACTAACAAGGCTGCCCCATTCCGAGTTCCCTGAAGTGCATGCCCCTCCCCACCCTGAAGAGCTGGCCTGCCTGAGTCCCACTAATACCAAGGAGAGCAAGCAAAGCCCACAATAGGCAGAGTGTTAGTGCAAAAGATTTCACTGAAATGAAAAGTGACTCGGACACAAGAGCAGGGTGTACGCAACATACATAAGACATTCTCCTGAAGTGCCAGGTTCTAGTGGGCAAAAGACACTGCAATACATGGCACTCCAGGACTTTTCTTCATAAAGTCACTACTTTCAAAAGCAGGAGACTAGGCTGATGTTCTTAACAAGGGAGAAAGAGACACAGAGAGGAGAAGACAAAATGAGAAGACAGAAAAATTTATTCCAAATGAAAGGACAGAAAAAGGCAACAGCCAGAGATCTGCACAAAACAGATATAAGTAACATGCCTGCCTGATAGAGACTTTAAAGCAATGATCATAAGGATACTCACTGGACTTGAGAAAAGAGTGGAAGGCATGAGAGTAACCCTTAATACAGAGATAAGGAATAACATAGCAGAGATAAAGGACTCAAAAAAAAAATGAGAAACAGGCTTGATGGAATGAATAGCAAGATGGAAGAAACAGAGGAAGAAATTAGTGACCTAGAAGATAGTAATGGAAAGTAATCAAGTTGAATAGAAGTGAGAAAAAAGAACTACACAAAATAAGAATAGACTCAGTGAACTTAATGACTCCATCAAACAAAATAGCATTCATAGTATAGGAGAAGAAGAAAGAAGAAAGAAGAAGAAGAAGAGAGAAGGCAGTAAAAATTTATTTGAAGAAATAATAGCTGAAAACTTCTGTAATCTGGGGAAGGAAACAGATATCCAGATCCAGGAGGCCCAGAGAATTCCCCTCAAAATCATCTAAGCCGAGGATCAACAAGGAAACAAGGCTTTGAATGACACATGGGAACAGATGAACTTAACAGATATATTCAGAACATTCCATCCTAAAGCAGCACAATACATGTTCTTTTTAAATGTACATGCAATATTCTCCAGAAGAGATCACATATTAGCCCACAATCCAGCCTCAACAAATTCAAGAAGACTGAAGTCATACCATTTCTGACCATAATGGTGTGAAACTAGAAGTCAACCACAAGAAAAAATCTGGAAAGACTACAAATGCATCAAGGTTAAATAACATACTACAAAACAACGAATGGAAAATCAGAAAAAATAAAAAAGTACATAGAAACTAATGAAAATGAAAACACACAATCTAAAATTTCTGGGATACAGCAAAAGCAGTTCTAAAATGGAAGTTTATAGCAATACAGGCTTATCTCAAGAAGCAAGAAAAATCTCAAACAACAACTTAACCTTACACCTAAAGGATCTAGAAAAAGAACAACAAACAAAACCTAAAACCAGCAGAATGTAGGAAATAATGAAGATTAGAGCAGCAATAAATGGTACAGAAACTAAAAGAACCTCAATAGAACAGATCAATGAAACCAGGGGCTGATTCTTTGAAAAAATTGATAAAATTGATAAACCTTTATCCAGACTTATCAGAAATAAAAAGACTCAAATAAATAAAATCACAAATGAGAAAGGAGAAATAACTACCAATGCCACAGAAATATAGTCAGTCATAAGAGAATATTATGAAAAACGTATGCCAACAAATTGGACAACGTAGAAAAATGGATAAATACCTAGAAACACAGTAATCAGACAAAAAGAAATAAAAGGAATCCAAATTGGTAAGGTTATAGAAAACCCAAAAGATTCCACAAAAATACTGCTAGAACTGATAAATTAATTCAGTAAAGTAACAGGATATGAAATCAATAATACAGAAATCTGTTGCGTTTCTAAACACCAACAGTGAATCACTAGATAGACAAATTAAGAAAGCAATCCCATTGACAACTGTGCCAAAAATAATAAGACACCTAGGAATAAACCTAATCAAAGGAGTGAAACACCTATACTCTGAAAACTATAAAACACTAATGAAAGAAATTGAAGAACACACAAAGAAATGGAAAGACATTCCATGTTCATGGATTGGAAGAATAAATATTGTTAGGATGTCTGTACTACTGAAAGCAATCTACACATTTAATATAATCCCAATAAAAATACCAACAGCATTTTTCACAGAACTAGAGCAAACAATACTAAAATTTGTGTGGAACTGCAAAAGACCCTGAAAAGTCAAAGCAACCTTGAAAAAGGAAAGCAAACCTGGAGGCATTACAAGTCTAGACTTCAAGTTATATTACAAAGGTGTATTAATCAAAACAGTGTGGTATTGGCACAAAAACAGACACAGATCAATAGAACAGATTAGAAAACCCAGAAAACAACCCACAACTACATGGCCAATTAATCTTCAACAAAGCAGGAAAGACTATCCAGTGGGAAAAACACAGTCTCTTCAACAAATGGTCTTAGGAAAACTGGACAGCAACATGCAAAAGAATGAAACTGAATCCCTTTCTTGTATCATCCACAAAAATAAATTCAAAATAAATTAAAGACCTTAATGTGAGACCTGAAAACAAAAATCCTAAAAAAGAACAGAGGTGGTAACTTCTTTGACATTGGCCACAGCAACTTCTTTCTAGATAGGTCACCTGAGGCAAGGGAAACAAAAGCAAAAATAAATTATTGGGACTTCGTCAATATAAAAAGCTTCTGCACAGGGTAGGAAACAATCAACAAAACTAAAAGGCAACCTACAGAATGGGAGCAGATATTTCAAATGACATATCTGATAAAGGGTTAGTATCCAAAATATACAAAGTACTTATCAAACTCAACACCCAAAAAACAAATAATCCAATTGTAACATAGGCAGAAAAAATGAAGACATTTTTCCAGAGAAGACATACAGATGGCCAACAGATACATGTAAAGATGTTCATCGTCACTTATGAGGGAAATAGAAATCAAAACTACAATGAGATATCACTTTACACCTTTCATAATAGCTAAAATCAATAACACAAGAAACAATAGGTGTTGGCAAGGATGTGGAGAAAAAGGAATATTCATGCACTGTTAGTGGGAATGTAAACTGGTGCAGCCACTCTGGAAAGCAGTATGGAGTTTCCTCAAAACATTAAAATTAGAACTACCTTATGATCCAGCAATTGCACTATTGGGTATTTACCCAAAGAATACAAGAACAGTAATTCAAAGGGATCTGTGCACCCCTATGTTTACACCGAATTATTTGTAATAGCCAAGATATGGAATTAGCCCCCATGTCCATTGATGTATGAATGGATAAAGAAGATGTGATATATATGCATATATATACATATATACATGTCTATGAGTATGTGAAAACAGTGCCAGCATATACATACATACATACACATATATATATTACTCAGCCATGAAAAAGAATGAAATCTTGCCACTTGCAATGACATGGTTGGAGCTAGAGAGTATAATGCTACATTGAAGTAAATCAGTCAAAGACAAATACCATGTGGTTTCACTCATATGTAGAATTTAAGAAACAAATGAGTAAAGGGAAAAAACAAGTGATAGAGAGACAAATCAAGAAACAGACTCTTAATTATAGAAAACAAACTGATATTACCAGAAATAGGTGATGGGGATTAAGGACATACCTTTACTGATGAGCCCAAGGTGATGTATGGCACTGCTGAATCACTATATTGTACACCTGAAACTAATATAACACTGTATGTTAACTAACTGGAATGAAAATAAAAACTTTAAAAAACCACACACAGGGCCCCTGGGTGGCACAGTTGGTTGAGTGACTGCCTTCGGCTCAGGTCATGGTCCCGGAGTCCCGTGATCGAGTCCCACATCGGGCTCCCAGCTCCATGGGGAGTCCGCTTCTCACTCTGACCTGCTCTCTCTCATTCTCTCTCTTTCCTAATAAATAAATAAATAAATAAATCTAAAAAAAAAAAAAAAAAACCCCACACACAAAATGGCATACTACACAGCAATTAAAAAGAACAAGGTATTGACATATGCAAGAGATTGGATGAATCTCAAAAATATTATGCTGAGTGAAAGAGAGCAGACTACAGTACATAGTGTGTGATTCCATTTCACATGTAGGTCAAGAACAGACAAAGCTAATCTAAAACTCAGAATTGGTGATCTCTGGCATGGGTGTACTGAATGTGAAGGCACATGAACATTATTTGGAAATGTTTTATATATTGATCTCAGTGCTGATTATCTGGAACTACACATATCTAAAAATTCATTGAGATTTGTGCATTTTACTGGGTGTGTGTGCGCACATGCGTGTGTGTGTGTATGTTAGTCCTTAAGACTTTCGAAAATAAGGACCACTAGATTACAGATTATATTTCTAAGGTAGAGACCAACAATCAGGCACTGTTTTCACATACTCATAGCTTTAATCGAGGCAGAGCATTTCGCTTTAAAGGGTAATCCTTTACAATAGGGCTATAATTTATGAGTGCCTCCATCATTCCTTTCTGCTTTGAAATCATTCATCAGATGAGTGATTTCAGTAGGAAATGAAAATGAAGACAAACACTTCATTCTTTTTATCTGCCAGCTGGTAAAGGTGAAGAGTTTTTTTTAATCACCAACTAATTTCTATCTTGACATACCATAAAAATGGAATCAATCCCTTATCTAATCTTGGAGCCACCTACTTCTGCTCTGCCTGTGTATCCATAATATGCCTCTTGCTTGTGCTCCTCAGAGTTCCTAATATCCACTCTGAGAAGCAGAACTTCTGATCAGGCCACAGCCACACTGGCAAGCAAGTACTTCTTCTGGCATCAATCATTACTGCCTTCTATTGGATTGCCTATGCTTCTTGGTTATCTACTAAACTATGAATTCCAGGGGCGCCTTGGTGGCTCAGTGGGTTAAAGCCTCTGCCTTCAGCTCAGGTCATGATCCCAGGGTCCTAGGATGGAGCCCTGCATTGGGCTCTCTACTCAGCAGGGAGCCTGCTACCCTCTCTCTCTCTCTGCCTGCCTCTCTGCCTACTTGTGATCTCTGTGTGTCAAATAAATAAATAAAACTATTTTTAAAAATAAACTATGAATTCCAGTGGCACAAGTGAGTAAAGAACCTTGCAAAGCTGATGTAGAAGAGAGTTTAGGGAGGACTGGGTGCAAGAAAGTAGAGGAAGGGGTATGGTAGTATGTTAAAGACTTTGTTCCTGACTTCTGGAAGCAGTTGCCAGCGATGGGATTCACTATATACAACCATGACATAAGCTTCCTCGTATGGGGTTAAAACAGTCTAAGACAAATGAGAAAGCCCATAGGATACCACCCAGCATTAAGACAGCATGGCATGCAAATCTAGTATGTGAGCCTACATGGCTGGAAAGACCAAGAGTCTTTTTCATACCACCTAATATAAAACTGCTGGAAATAGGATATATGAACTTACTGGCATTTATGAACTGTGCATTGAATACATGTAAGAAATGCCCCAATTAAAAGAAAAATGGGCATTAAACTTCACCAGATTACTAGAGAGAGATGGAAATAATTCTACTTGGATTAACATAATCTTTATTTCTCCAGCATCAGCCATTGTTGATGTTAAACTATTCAAGTTGATCCAAAGCATCTTTTTCACTTTACAGCTGAATATGAATAAGTTAGATACAGCCTTTCAGCCCAAGAGGATGTGATTAACTATCCAGAATCTGAACCATCCCAAAGCCAGGTTCACTCAATAACTCATTCACTGCTGGTTCCCTGAAGCCATTTATTTATAACCCATTATGCAAAAAGCCAAGGACAGTTTCTAAAGAGTGCACATATCCAACATTAGTCATTTCTGACTGGAAAAAGACCAAAGGACTAACACCCTTCAGGAATGGGACAAAAGGCTGCCTCTGGAAAATACTCAGCCTGCTCTACTGTCTCGAAACCCCTTGTCCAGCTTACTGGGCACCCGTGTGCCCTCTACCAGATGTGGACAAAGGGAAAAGGAGCTCGCTTTCTATTTTCCACAGCTGGGCCCCTGTATTCTGCTCCCAGACATTATTTGCCTCTGCCCAGGCCTCCTTTCCCCAGCAGTGATTTTAATCTTTGGTCTTCGCTTAGCCCTCTGAACAGTGTTAGATGAAGGAGGGGGACGAAGGGCATTTAATTTCCTCCCATGCTTCTGTATAACTGCTATTAAAGCAATCTATTCCCACAGAAAGAATCTACCAAGGTATACATGTATGTTGCAATAGCAATAACAATAATATGCTTTACTGACCCTAGGACAGATGCAATTTTAAATTAAACTGGCACACTTGCTGCTGCTTTCACATAGTGCTGCAAATCTGGGAACAAATAAGTCATCATACTGTTTTGTTCCAAGCTACTCTCCTGTTCACATGATGACTGAGAAGTGACACATACCTATCTCTTTCCCACTCAGCAAGATGTGTCAAATAACACAGAGCAAAACCATGTTTCCACGGTTGAAATAAAAAGAAAATACACTCAATTGTTTGCATGTTCGTGTTTGGCAGAGACTCTCACATCAGAGCGCATTTCCCTTTGCAAGGGCAGGATTAGTTGGAGAAGCAAATGAAGCAGGAAATGGCAGGCATTTAGGTTCAAGGTCTGGGAAATCAATAAGAGTAGGGCAGTTTAGAAGCCCTTCTCCTGGTATCAGGCTTGCTTTTCAGGTTGAGGCTGGACGAAAAGAAAGAACCTGAGTTAAATTATTATTTGAGGGGGCGCCTGGGTGGCTCAGTGGGCTAAAGCCTCTGCCTTTGGCCCAGGTCATGATCCCAGGGTCCTGGGATCGAGCCCCGCATCGGGCTCTCCACTCAGTGGGGAGCCTGCTTCTCCCTCTCTCTCTGCCTACTTGTGATCGATCTCTCTCTCTCTCTCTCTGTCAAATAAATAAATAAAAAATTAAAAAAAATTATTATTTGAGTACAGTTGACACCCACTGTTACATTAGTTTTGGGTGTACAACATGGTATATTCGACAACTCTGTATAGTGTGCTGTGCTCACCACAAGTGTAGGCTACCATCTATCACCATACGATGCTATTAAAATAGCACTGTGTTCCCTATGCCGTGCCTTTTATTCCTGTCACTTATTTATTCTATAGTTGGAAGACTGTACCCCCCACTCCCCCTTCACCCATTTTGCCCAACCCTCCACCCCCTCCTCTCTGGCAGGTCTTTAGCTGCTGTCCCTGCTCATTCCCACTTTCTTATCTTAAACATAAGGATAGAGCCTGCACCTTCTCCTGTAATGGTTGACACCTTCTCACAGCAGACTCCACAAACCTTGGCACTGAGAGCTTTCCTCATAGCCAAGGTCACTCTGGTGCCTTCCCTCCTCCCTCCAGACTTCCTGCCTCTCTCCCTAACCACCTCTCCTGAGTACATGCTCTCTTCCATCCACACTTCTTTCTCCCCCCAGGCATCTGCGCTTGTTTTGTCTGTCTTAGCCTTTCCCCCATCCCCCACCAGTGCTTCTTCCTGGGTTTCTTATGGGCAAACATCAAGCACCCCTATCATTAACATCTGGCACTTATGTTCACTAATTAAATCAGACAAGGAGACCAAGGAATGATTTTTACAATGTAAATAGCAGAAGATTAGAAGCGCTACATAATCTGGCCATGCCTGCCTTTTTGGCCTCATTTCCCACACACACTGCAGTGATACTGAACTTTCTGTTCTTCAGAGAGGTCAAACCTATCCTAGGACCTTTGCCCTTGCTGTTCTCTCTGTTGAGAACACTCTTTGTCTAGGTCCCTATGTAGCTAGCTCCTTTCATCATGCAAGTGTCAGCTCAAATGCTACCTCTTCAGAGAGGCCTTCCCTAACCACCAAGATAAAGTAGACTCCTCTCTTTCCCCAACCCGGATTCCCATCATTCTCCATCACGTTATTTTATTTTCTTCATAGAAGTTATAATTTTATGTTATCGCATTTGTTTCTGTATATATTTACTTTCTGTCAGGATACTTACATTATAGTGGTAAAGACAATTACACTATCTTTTCTTAAAAAAGATTTTATGTATTTATTTGACAGAGAGAGAGAGAGATCACAAGTAGGCAGAGAGGCAGGCAGTGAGAGAGGGGGAAGCAGGCTCCCTGCTGAGCAGAGAGCCCAATGCGGGGCTTGATCCCAGGACCCTGAGATCATGATCTGAGCTGAAGGCAGAGGCTTTAACCCGCTGAGCCACTCAGGCGCCCACACTATCTTTTTATAGCTCTGTTGCTGATACCTTAGAAAACAAATGTCTGAATTGAGCACATAGTAATTGCTCAAGAAATATTTGTTAAAAGGAGAATTAAAAGACTTTTAGGATATCATCCTACTCATTTGCCGGATTCTGGACAAGTAACATTTTCACTTCACTGATCATATAGCTGTGGTTCATGAATGTTATGTGACTTGCCCAAGATAGAGAATCTATTAGGCTTAAGATATTTTCTTCTGTGTGGATGTGACAAAACATTTTTGTTTTCCATGGATATACTGCTACTCATGATCCTTAACTAGCAATGCAGAGTTCTGGTTTAAGAGGCACTTTAAGTCTCCAAGCCCTTTTTTTTTTTTTTTTAAAGAGAGAGAGAGAGCATGAGAGCGCAAGCGATCTGGGTGGGGGGGAAAGGCAGAGAGATAGGGAGAGAGAGAATCTTAAGCAGGATCCACACCTATCACAGAGCCTGACACAGTGCTTGATCTCACAACCCTGAGATCATGACCTGATCCGAAATCAAGAGTCCAACACTTAATCAACTGAGTCACCCAGACACCCCAAGTCTCCAAGTCTTTTAAAAAGTATTATTATTGGCTCAGAATATTCCAAAATAATTATGCTTTGCACTATCTCCTGTTTGTGGTGAATGCCCAGGGGTGATTAGACTTTTAATGCAGTGGGAGGAATGAAGCTTTTAAGTAAACTTAGGTGCATGGTAACAATATGTTGTATCCGTCCATATATGATTCTCCTTCGTTTTTAACATTCTCAGCCTGAGGAAGTTAATTTAAAACACACACAAGCCCTCACAAACAGACCATGAACACTGGGAGATTTAACTGCTCCCAGCATCTGGGAATTCAAAGTAACATCTACTCCACCTTCCTGTGTACAGACATTACAACAGGCCCTTTCACTCTACCATCCCTGAAAATTTTAAGAGCAAATCCAGACGATGGGTTTAAACCAGATTCTAATTTGATTTAGTGCTTAGTTAACCAATTCCCTCAGACCCCTAAAAAGGTGTATGGCGGCAGGGGGTGGGGGGCTCAGCAATGTCTGAATGAGAGTTTGCCCTAACCCTATTTCATATGAGTATAGTTCCTTACTTAAAGGCCATTTGTTCAGTGTTTAAGTGTAGCTTAGTGTTTATCCCTTTGTGAGGCTTTTCATATAAACAAATTCACAAGTCAGGAAAGAAAAAATCCTTTGTCAAGGCATGTTTCCAGATTTGGGGCTTGGAAAATACAGCCACCATGATATGACTAAAAAAGTTTAAGTAACTGTAGAGTACGCATTTGGCACTAATGGACAATAAGTGATAGGGAAGTTTTGTCAGGTCTGATTCAGATTACCTGTGGCTGCTGTGAATTATATGGAATTACACAGAGTTTAATGGTTCTCTGGCAATTTGCCTTGGCTCAGTGCCAGGGCAGCTAATGCTTCAATCAAACTGCTCTTCCCACCCCCACCTCAAGACAATTTCTGTTCCTATGTCTTGAATGTATCTGCAATGAAGCCCTCAATGACACCCTCATACAAATGCCAACTTTGTTTTTTCTTCTTCTCTGTCACTTTCTCTTCCTTCTTTATGGCCAGGTACATTAACTATTTCTGTAGCTTTGCTGAGACAAGCTGCCTGGCTAGCCTTTGTGAAAAGAAGAGCTTTTATGATTTGATTAAAAAGGAGGAGCCAACAGTGAGAAGATGAGGACAAGACAAATATGAGTTGGCTCTATCCCTTTCCTCTGCAGTGCCATTAGCTAGATCTATTTCACCCTGATTGGCCTGGATCTTAGACCCGCCCTACAGCATGACACAAGATAGCAGCCCTCCCACGCCATGCAAACGGTTCAGGAATACATCCCACCAAAGGCAGGTAACCCACCTGACCAAGAGAATCCCATTGGATGGCAAGTGACCTCCTATCTTTAGGAACCCAACTGGCTCCGAGGCTGGGATTCTGCCACAGATGTCTGGTATCCCTTTCACGGAGTTTGTACGGTGGACAAAGGCCAAGTGCACAAACAAAAGCCAGACAAGTCCTCGGCAAACTTGCAAAACTGGCATGTCCAACTCCGAGGTGCAATCATCCTGTAGATGGCAAACATCCTGGGTGCAGTTCCTCTCGTGGATCCCTGGTCACCCCTGTCCCCCACCCTCCAAACTTCACCAGGAGCTTCAGCACTAGTCCCTCCTGCTTTTCAGCTAAGGTGATTCCTAGTCTCTGTGTCCAGCTGATTCTAAAGTCACATTTACCAGCTTTACTAAGGAGAAAGCTCATTTTAAAGAGACTAGCTGCCATAGAACCAGCAGGAGGGAAGGGCAGAAACCACAGGATTCCTACTCTGCGCTGATTGCCGCTAACTCATTTCAGCTGCTAAGGGGAGGCCCTGTTGGGGGAGCTGGGAGAGGAAATGGGTTCCATGTACAGTCCACTTTAAATTGTTCACAATTGCATGCTCAAAAATAGTCTCTACTAAATGTCCATTAGCACAAGTCATAAAGCTTTAGGCTTTGCTGCACTGTGGGCCCAAACTGCCTAAGTTGCTTCCCTATGGCAAAGATCATTAAATGGTTGGCAAGTCAGATATATGCAGGAAGGAAAAAGGAGCTCCAAGAATGGTTAAACCTGGGCCCAGGAAGGATGGTTTAATAGGAAGGATGGTTTTTATGCACATAAAAAACTTAGAGGGTAAGGACCAGCTGTTCTTAATTTTGATTGAAAGCAGAGCAAGGGGGAAAGAAAGTGAAATTGCAATGTGAGAGACTGATGTTAGCAAGAAGGAAGAAGAACTTCCTGCCAGAGAAGGTAGGTAAATACTAGACTGAGTGGCTGGTCAGTGACTGTTGTGGAATTTCCTTCTTTGGAGTGGCTCTTATGTCTGGGCTATTTCTGTGTGGTCCTTCCAGAGCCTGAGAGTGGGGGTAGGGAGGGGGAGGAATGAAGGCAGCCAGAGGTCCAATTCAGTCCTTCCCAGTACTCAGACTCTCGTATTTGTAATGTTCAAGGATCTATAACTGGGATCACTGAGGCTTTAGAAAAAAAAAAAGAAGAGGAAAAGGAAAAGGAACAGGTAACTTGTTGCTCATCTCAAATGTTTAGAATTACCCAACTCTCGAGTCCTCTCCAAGAGCTCCAAAAGCTTGCTTTTGCCCTGGTCACCACAATCTCAAGAAAGAAAGTGAAGATTTGTGTTTGGCTCCCTAGGGCCATGCATATGGGAACAATATTTTCTGAATCCAAATGCAGAACATGGTCTGACAATTATATTTATGGGGACAAAAGGACGGAATATGTGAAATCAGAGCTGTCCCAGGAAATATGGGACGTATGGTCTCCATAGCTACATATTATCTCTTTCGAAGGGTCCTGACACAGGAGGGAGCTAATTAAAACTGTGTCATGTGGTTTGGGGCCTGGGTTCTTTCCTTGTCTGTGGCAAGATCAGTTAGAACTGTGAAAAAACCAGGGTCATAATAAGCCCAGCACAAAGTCTTGCTGTGCAGGTTGGAAAAAAAGGTAGTGTATATATCCTCCCTCGTATCCCCAAATTCTAAAACTTAGCAGCAGCAGGCACATGCTACACAGAGTGTGTCTATTCTCACTCACTTAACTATAAATAATGCTATAGGGTTATAGAGGGGAAGCAATGTGGTCTTGGGCAAGGGATCCTATTCCTTCATTCATTCGTTCATTCGCAGTGGTTCTCAAAAGTATGGCCCCCACACCAGTAGCATCTCCGGGGACCTTGTTAGAAATGCAAATTTCCAGGACCCACTCTAGGTTTAATGAGTCACAAACTCTGGGGGTGCGCCCCAGCAATCTGTGTCTTAATCCACTGGGGGTGATTGTGATAAGCTTTATTTTTTTTTTAAGATTTGTTTATTTATTTGAGAGAGAGAGAGACAGAGATAGCAAGAGAGCACAAACCACAAACGGGGAGGAGAGGGAGAAGCGGACTCCATGCTGAGCAGAGAGCCCGATGCGGGGCTCCAATCCAGGACCCCAGGATCATGACCTGAGCCGAAGACAGAAGTTTAACCGAGTCACCCAGCTTCCCCTGCGGTAAACTTCAAATTGTGAAAATCCCTAGATAAGAAGTCCTTGTGGCAATACTCATACTGCGAACCAGCAGTGGCACCATTAACCAAAAGGACTAAGGCCACAGGCATTTTTGGTAGGACCATTAGTATCTCTGCCAATTCAACCTATAATGCCTCTCAAATTACCCAAATCATGGAATAGCCAAATTCTTACTACATATCAAATTACCCGAAGCCTGGGTTTCCAGGAGGTAACACAGCTTATCTGGTCCAATACACCTTTTTCAAAAAGGCCTAAGGCTCTTTGGGTTATCTATATCCTACTTAGGTACACACACTCCTTTGAATGTTCTGTGTATATTTTAGCTTTTAGCCCCAATCTGGGTTTCAATGAACTGACTGGAGCTCACTTTGAGGACCAAGCTGGGAACATTTTATGTTTAGCAGCAGTACTTTTTATTTTTAAGCAAACACAGATGAAAGAGTTCCTGCTGAAAAGAGCAGCCATTAGTGCTAGCATTTATGCATTTACTGACATTAAATTAAAATAAAATAAAACAAATTCATGGTTTCACCTCAGTTTAAACTGATAAAGTTAATTGCTCTAATCAACAGACAACCCTTCACAAATGTTTGCTTGAAAGAAGAAGAAATGCTTCCAGGTGAAATTTATCAAAGTCAAGGGCCCTAAGGACCAGATCTTGTTAAGTGCCACCTGGTTCTCCCCCAGAACATCAGTAGATGAAGGAAAAGCTATCTCAACGCAGCTTCCCAGTTAGAATCATTGACGTCTAGCTGCTGAAAGAGCTGCTGGTTAAGTTAGGGAAGTGGCACAGCATTTAAGTACAACATACATGAGGGAAATTTCTGGGTTGATGGTCATGTTCTATATATTGATAGGGGCTTGGGATATACAGGTGCAGGGTGTGTCAGAACTCATCCTAAGAAATACACTGAAGATTTGTAAAGTTCATTGTATGTACATTTTACCTCAAAAGAGAAGAGAATTGTAAACAAACAGTAGTGGTATGCATGCTAGGATATTTATAGGGAACTGTACTGATGTCAGTTTACTTTGAAATACATCAGAAAATAATAGGGATTGATGGATAAAGGGAATCAATAAATGAATAGATAATGTGATAAAGCAAATATAGTAATATAGTAAAAAGTTAATAGTAGCATCTAAAGATGGGTATATGAGTGCTTAATGTAAAATTCTTTAGATTTTCCCGTATGTTTGAAAACTTTTGTTACAAAATATCAGAAACACAAACAGGCAAGAAAAATACTACTGGATTTAGCTGTCTGAAAGACCTCTCATTAATTTATTCATTCCACAAACAATATACATGAGCTGAGACTCTATGTGCTAGGCACTAGTTCAAATTCTGAGTCTGCCACTTAGTGGTATTAACCTTGGGCAAGTCACTCCACCACTCTGAAACTTGCTTCTTTATCTGTTAAATGGGGAAAAAAATAACACCTTCCTCAAGATGGTTAATTGTTGGAATTACCTTTAAATTGCTGAGCTCTTAATGAGAGTTATATTAAGGAGGGAGCTCTCAATGAAGTGCGTCTTGTTCCTCACTCCCTTGGAAATCCTTTCATGGCAACTTCAACTTAATTGCTGAGCACTTTTTGTTTCTTGGAAATTGTTTGCAGCTTAGGCCAAGACCTTAGATTATGGTGTTTGTATAGGACTCAAATGTTTTTAACTGATTCACCTGACATTCAACCAGGTTTTGGTTTGTAAACTCCATTTTGCAAACAAACAAAAAAGCTGGAAAGCAACTTTTCCTTTTGAAGGGAGTATAAAGCAAAATTTAAAAATAGCTAAGTCAGAACGTGGTCTAAGGTAGTTCTGCTGCACCCATTTGAACCTGTGGTCAAAATTGCTCAACATCTCCCACAGTTCTGGCATCATTTGCAGCTAGTGGATGAGTCCCAAAAGAAAAGGAGCCCTACCATTTGGAGAATATGTGTACCCCTTCTTGGTTTTCGTTTATTTTCTGGTAGGACTTTCTCAGCACTCTTCCACTTAATACAGATCACATCCTTCACTAATTGGTATGCGAGAGGGAAGCATTCCATTTTCCAAAGTGAGGCCCATGCAAGTGGTTGTCTCTGGCTTTTGTGAGTCCCCTAGCTGGTTTGGGGTAACAGAGGTGATGGCTGTATCCCCCAGGAAAACACTGTCAAACTTTGGGCCCGGGGATGCAACCTGAGAACAGGCAGGTGGCTGGGTACCTCTGGAGGTAATAAAGCCCAGAGTCTGCCAAAGAGCAGAAGTTTGGGCCTGAGAAGCTGTCCCAGAGGGTGCTTTATGAGCCTGCTGAACAGCAATGCTCTTCACAGCCCAGGAAACCATGCACCAAAAGTGCAGCAGACTTTCTAGTGGTCAAATCCAATCAGACTCTAATTAAGACATTTTAAGAGGCAGCCGTTGGCAGCAAAGATCTCCACAGAAGAGCGATCAGAAAGCCCTTTCATTGATTCATTCATTCCACAAACAATATACATGAGCTGAAATGAGTTCAAATCCTAGTTCTGCCACTTAGTAGCGGTATGACCTTGGGCAAGGCACTGTTACTGAGACTCAACATCTAACCCTGAGGTTTGGTTCAAGGGTCAGATCCCACAGACTTGATGTATCCCATCATCACAGCGCCACCAGCAGGGATTACACAGTTCAGGGAACTGATGAGGTCAGTGAAGACAGCACTTGACGAAACTACAACATAGGTTTATATTTGAAGTATATTTTGTTGTTTTAAAAATGCACAAAAACTCTTCATAAATATAGTTTTAAAATATGTTCAGATGGCAGGGTATGATAGGGGGTTGTAATTTTTAATTGTAGGATATGTGAGACTCTACAGTCCTAAATAATCTTTTCTGCAAAAGTTGATACACATGCCCCGACCAGTTATCAGGGGCTTAGTCTTCTGCAGTTGCCAGAGGATATGCTAAGGAAGATCATGAAGGCCCTAGAGGGTACTGTTCTGCCAGTGAGGGTCAGTTCAATGACCATTTGAGAACATTTTATGCATGGAGATGCTCAGATATCAGACTGTAGATGTGGACTGGAAGCTCTAGGGAGTATGTGTAGGTTAACCACAACATATGGAGAGGAGAGAGAAAAGAATTCATCACCCCATTGTTTACTCATTGTTTTTTATAGACTCCTTGGTTTTTTTTCTAAAGTGCAAAGTAAGAAGGCTTTTTGGAGGTTCTGCCATCCATGTATCTATGGTTTACGGTACATTTCTTATCTTCTTATTGTGTTATAAGGTCCTGACACTACCCCTGGATAGGTCAGTAGCCTGGATACGTCAGTAACTCCTGTGTACTCCGAAAGTACTCTGCACACACCTCTACTGTTCCATGCACTCACCACATTGTATTGAAGCTGTCTGTTCACAGGCCTGCCTCCTGCTCTCCTGGTAGCTCCCTGAGGGCAGAGACTAGGTCTTTTCTCACACCTGTGTCTCCAGCACCTATGGGTGCTTAGTAGATGTTTGTTGAACTGTTTAGGGGAACTTGAGGTTATTTTTTTATTTTAATTCCAGTTAGTTTACAGTGTTATATTAGCTTCAGGTGTACAAGATAGTGAGTCAACAATTCCATACATCACCGAGTGCTCATCACCACAAGTGCCCTCCTGAATCTCCATCTCCTAGTTCACCCATCCCCCCACCCACCTCTCCTCTGGTAACCATGAGTGTGTTCTCTATGGTTAAGAGTCTATTTCTTGGTTTGTCCCTCTCTCTTTCCCCCCCTCCCTTTGCTCATTTGTTTGTTTCTTAAATTCTATGTATGAGTGAAATCATATGGTATTTGTCTTTCTTTGACTGACTTATTTCATTTAGCATTTTACTCTCTGGCTCCATCCGTATCATTTCAAATGGCAAGATTTCATTCTTTTTTTTTTTAAGATTTCATTATTTTTAATGACTGAGTAATATTCTATTCTATATATATATTATATAGTTATATATAATATATATAGATATATTACATGTAGATGTATATATAATATATATAGATGTAATTACTATATATCTATATAGTATACAGATCTACATAGATATATAGATGTATTACATGTAGATGTAGATATATAATATATATAGATGTAATATAGATATTACATCTTCCTTATCCATTCATCTATTGATGGACACTTGGTCTGCTTCCATATATATTGGCTGTTGTAAATAATGCTGCTATAAACATAGGGGTATGTATATATCCCTTTGAATTGTTTTTTTATTTTGGGGGTAAATGTCAGTAGTACGATTGCTGATCATAGGTAGTTCTATTTTGAACTTTTTGAGGAACCTTCATACTGTTTTCCATAGTGGCTGCCCCAGTTTGTATTCCCACCCACATGCAAGAGGAGGAACTTGAGGTCATTAACTAGGTTTGACTTTAACCCTGTAATCTAACAGTGCCTTGCATATAGTAGGTGTTCCATGTACATCCTCTCTGATGATAGTAATTTAAAAAGGTCTCAAAGGTATATGGCACTTTATACAGCTTGCCAAATGCTTTTGCGTTGTCATATGATCCCCACTGTAAGCCTGTTAGGAAGCAAGTCAGATACTATAACGATTGTCATTTGACACATGAGGGAACTGGCTCAAAGCAGTTAATTGAGTTGTATAAGGCCACACTGTTAATATGAACTCAGTGGGTACTATGAATCTACCCTATTGTCCTCCAATGCTTATGTTTCTCTATTATCTATAGAGACAGAACTGGACATATTTGACACCAGTGTGATTTCCTGGACTTACTAGTTATTAGATTCTTCTCCCTCCTGCTAGATGAGAACAAGGTAACTATTTGTCCTAGTATCTGCTGACAGACATGAGCGGCTGAATCTACCAACCTCTCCCTGGACTGCCTTTCATATGAGATAATTTCTATTTAGAGTCAGACTTTCAGTTACTTGCAGCCTAAGTCATGCCTGATGTATGAGGTCTGCTTCCCAAGGAAGACTGAGTTCTTCAAAGCCAGGACTCAGCCATTCTCCCAGTCTGGCCTTCTTGACAGAACTCGTGACTTGGCTGGCTATCATTGACTCTTCTCATGGGGATAGGAAAGATGGAAAGGTTGTCAGAGAGGTTCCTGAAACAAAAGTTAGCTTGTTGCTCAAGGGACCACCAGTTATGAGCCATGTTAATGAGGCAGGAGCTGGTAACCAAATCAATAGTGATTTAACGTATATTCCCCACCCTGGCTCCACAAGCCAGTGTCTCTCCTGGTAGTGCTGGAGAAGAAGGGGCAAGAACATTTACATCACTTTCAACAGATGGTCCTCAGGTCCCCTTAGAGAGACTGTAATCCAACAACTCCCCCAGAAGGCAGCTGTCTACAATTACTCACATTAGGGCAATGGTTTTCACCCCCAAATCCCAATGGGTTTTACAGCACTGTGGGTAAGGAAAAGTTCCAGAGACATGACTTTATGTCTCAGTTCTATGCATTCATTGTGTGGTTGACACACTCTTGAAATATTTCTATTTCCCCAGTAATAGAATGGAAATAGTACTTTCTCTCTCTTTCAAGGATACTGGAAATGTGACTGGCATTCATGAGGTATGTATGAAGACCAGGAAAGTGCCTTGAATAGCTTCAGGTCTGGATCCTATAATAGCTTTTAAGATTACAAACAGAATGGTCCCATCTACTAGCATTCTCTGTGTTAAGAAACAAACATCGAGTGTCAGTTTGAGACCCAACTTATGTGTTGGGTCCTGAGCTGGGCTTTGGGACTACATTGACAAGGGAGTCATGGTCTCTGCTCTCAAGGAGTTTCCAGTATAGTGAGAGACAGGTTTGTAAAGTCAGACATGGAATATGAGAATTTCAGTGTTGTTGACATCTGTGGGGAGGACTTGTTAAAGATGAGACCAGAATGGTGAGCTGGGATGAGATGAACAATGGATGCAAAGGTAATCCTCAAAGTATCTACAAAACCCAAACAGCAGGAGCACTGACCAAGCAGAATGGATGTAGGCCAACCCATGGAATAGTGTCCTCCAGGCTCCCTGCTGTGCTAGGCACTATTGCTTTAGTTTCTGGGTCCTGAGGATATCAAAAAGAGGTCCAGAAGTGGGGAACAGGGCAGCAGAAGGGGTCTTGAGGAGACTCAGAGAAGAAGCTGGTATCAAAGTATTCCACAAGTTTAAAAAGATGTGTGGCTGCTTCAATGTCATGTGAATGAGCATGAATATTACCCTTGGCATCCAGGAGCTCAGGAATCCCATGTGTGTTGGAGAGAACATGTAAACAGCAGTGTGGTAGATGGACTGGATTGGAATAGCTAGTAGATAATAGTAGTAATAGTAGTAATAGATAAATAGAAAGGCTTTACAATACACCAAGGAAGATAGATAATGGGGCCTAATGTAGTGGCAACAGGGCATGTCATTTCTATAAGAGGCCCAAAGATGCTTGCACAAATTCCAATCTCTATGTATTACCTTTGTTCCTAATACTTCTCCAGTCTTCTTGCTGTCATGGTTCCACTATTCTAGCCCAATACAAGCTTATACACACACACATACACGTGTGTACTTGTGTGACCAATCCTATTTAAGTATGCACACTGAACTAGTGGCTGGCAGGCTATAATTATGGCAGACAAGAGTCCTGCCAAGAAAAATTCATTCAAATACTGAGGTCATCCTATTCCCAGCTGCAGGAGAGTGGCTATAGTATAAACACCTGCCTTCATAATACCAACCTATGTTGTGGATAGTCCTCCCCATTTTTCCAAGCAGTCACACAATTATCTCATTTGTTTTCTTAACAATGGCCCTAGGAGGTGGGTAAGATTGGCATTATTTAGTTACAATGTATGGCTGGGGAAACTGAGGGTTAGAGAGAAGGACTTGCCCAACATCACTCACAATTAGTCAGTGGCAGCACTAGAACTAAGATGCCTTCTGCCTCATAGTCTCGTGTTCCCCTCAAACTTCCATATGGCCTCCTTCAGAATAATTACAGATCATTCTTATTTCCACCTCCTGCACACGAATACTCATTCAATCCATTCTTTTAAAAAAAGATTTTAGTTTTTTTTTTAAAGATTTTATTTATTTATTTGAGAGAGAGAGAGAGAAATCACAAGCAGGCAGAGAGGCAAGCAGAAAGAGAAGGGGGGAAGCAGGCTCTCCGCTGAGCAGAGAGCCCGATGTGGGGCTCGATCCCAGGACCCTGAAATCATGACCTGAGTTGAAGGCAGAGGCTTTAACCCGCTGAGCCACCCAGGTGCCCCAAAAAGATTTTCGTTTTAAATGTTCTCTACACCTGATGTGGGGCTCAAAGTCACAACCCTGAGATCAAGTTGCATGTCCACCGACTGAGCCAGCTAAGCACCCCTCATTCAATCCATTCTAATGGACATTTCTAAGAAAATACTGCAGATGACTCCAATCCTGTCCTTCAAAGCCTTGCTCTGGTCTCAGCATCCCCTCCAGGAAATTTGCCCTGGGACTCCAGTTAAGTAACCTCAATCCCTTCTCCTTTAATATTTAGTCTGTATTATTGCCTTAGTGCTTTCTTTATTCTCTCCTGTTGTGTTCTGATTACTCCATCTGTGACTTCTGCTTCCCTGGCTTCTTTTCTTCTTTCTGCCTAGCACAACACTTGGTACACAAGGGAATACTTAGCAAAGTGTTGTTAATGGACAACTTGATCCAATAAAGCCTTACTCTGGCATCAGAATGCCTGAAATTCCCAGCTCACAAGAAAGCACTCTCAATGTGTGTGTGTATGTGTGTGTGTGTGTCTATGCACAACTCATCCAGTGACCCTTAGGGTAACTAAATCAATGCTGTCCAAGTGCAGCATCAGCACATAGTTATTTTACATTCCAGTAGGAACTGAAGCAAGGAAACTTTTTCCTTTAATTTTTAAAAAAATAAATACTGCTCTGGTTCCAAGTAGTATATTTTTGACATCTTGTGTACATTTCTGAAATAGAGTCCAGATGAGAAACCAGCTCATGTGCATGTCCATCCCAATCTGAGGATGGTAGATTCTTACTCATGGACATTTTCATTTCTGAATCCCAATTGCAGGAAAAAAAAGACTAGGGAGCAGGTTGTAGGAAAGATGGAGGCCAACATGGGAGTGACTTGCTAGACAATCTCTTTGAGGCTTGGGGGCAAGACTAGGGCATGAGGAAGAGAAGAAAGAGGTGCTAAAACTTCATCCTTCCTCCCTCCTACGTGTTCATACAGATTTCTAGGGAATATGAATGGGAAGGCTGATAGCAGCTGATGGCTGCTCCCAGGAAGGCTGGATACTTGCAAAACACTCTTTAGACATGGATATGGCCAAAGGCAGGGGAAGCCCAAGAACACAACTAGATAAAGCAGGTCCCAGAGAACACCACCCACTAGATTGCTTGGTGAGAAAAGCTTCCTTAGAGTCCCAACTAGGGATAAAGGAATTATTTTTCTATTTCTTTTACAACATGCAACATGACCTAAGTACCTAACATGTGCCAGGCACTGTGCTTGGCACTTATCAACGTGACCTCTTTTGCCCTGTTGGGAATCATATTCCCATTTTACAGATGAGGAAACTGAAGCTCAGAGAGAGATTAAGTCATTAACCCATTATCACACAGTCTGGCTGACTCCCTAATTTGGGCTCTTTCCATTGTACCACTCTGTCTCTCAGAGGTATGTTCATTGAGCTCTGGCAATAAGAAGTAAGCAGCCTAAGTCATGAAAACCCTGCACAGTAAGCCTAAGGTTTCAAAGAAGCACTTGCTCTTAAATGATAAGTGGAACATATCTTAACGGAGAAAAAGAGGAAAACCTTATTCATTATTGGCTGAAGGAATAGCAGGTGCAAAGGGGCTTATGCAGGCAAGAAAAAAGCAGTTCAGGAACATGGTAAATAGTTTGGGTGAGGTTACCTGAGGATGAAGACAGGTGATGGAACATGAGGCCAGTTTATACAGGGTCTCATATATCATATTAAGAGTTGTGGGTTTAACAGGCAACCCACGGAATGGAAGAAGATATTTGCAAATGACACTACAAAGGTCTGATATTTAAGATCTATAAAGAACTCCTGGGCGAGCCTGGCGGTGGGTATTGAGGAGGGCACGTATTGCATGGAGCACTGGGTGTGGTGCATGAACAATGAATCTTGTAACACTGAAAAAATAAAATAAAAGTATTTGGGGAAAAAAAAGAATTCCTCAAACTCAACACTCAAAAAACAGATAATCACATCAAAAAATGGGCAGAAGACATGAACAGACAGTTCTCCAAAGATGACATACAAATGGCTAATAGACACATGAAAAAATGTTCATCATCATTAGCCATCAGGGAGATTCAAATCAAAACCACATTGAGATACCACCTTACACCAGTTAGAATGACCAAAATCAACAAAACAATAAACAACAAGTGTTGGAGAGGATGTGGAGAAAGAGGAACCCTCTTATACTGTTGGTGGGAATGTAAGTTGGTGGTCACTGGAAAACAGTGCGGAGATTTCTCAAGAAATTAAAAATAGAGCTACCCTATGACCGTGCAATTGCACTACTGGGTATTTACCCCAAAGAAGCAGATGCAGTACAAAGATGGGCCACATGTACCCCGATGTTCATAGCAGCAATGGCCACAATCGCCGACCTGTGGAAAGAGCCAAGATGCCCTTCAACAGATGAATGAATAACGAAGGTATGGTCCATATATACAATGGAATATTATGCCTCCATCAGAAAGGATGAATACTCAACTTTTGTATCAACGTAGATGGGACTGGAAGAGATTATGTGGAGTGAAATAAGTCAAGCAGAGAGAGTCAGTTATCATATGGTTTCATTTACATGTGGAACATAAGGAAAAACATGGAGGACATTGTGAGAAGGAAAGGAAGGGTGAATTGGGGGAAATCAGAGGAGGAGATGAACCATGAGGGACTGTGGACTCTGAGCAACAAACTGAGGGTTTTGGAGGGGAAGAGTGTGGGGTGTTGGGCCAGCCTGGTGGTGGGTATTGAGGCGGGTACCTATTGCATGGAGCACTGGGTGTGGTGCATGAACAATGAATCTTGGAATACTGAAAAAATAAAATAAAATAAAAAATTTAAAAAAAAAAGAATTGTGGGTTTTCCCCTGAAGGAGATGAGAGACTAGATGGGAGCAGAGATCGATCTCTGGTTTGGAAAGAGCACTGCGGCAGCCACGTGGGCAGACAGTTCAGGAAAGGCACTCCTGGCTGCAGGGAGATCGAGTTGGACAAATATGGCAATAGTGAAGGCCAGGGTCAGGGTGGTGAAACAAATGGAGGCCCAGCTCAGGAAATGCTGCCTCCAGAGCAGTCACGGCAAGTCAGTCTCAATTCAACTTCAAAGCTGAGATTCCAGGATTTGCCGCATCTACCCCCACGGCCCTTAAATACCGCTGTGTTGCTCTGGCCTCAAGGCTAGTAACAAGTCTTGCTTTGTCCTTTGGGGCCTTCCCATTTGTCTCCATCTTCTAAGATAGCAGCTTTGTAGCTCCCCTGGGCCTAGCCTAGCCCAGCTGGCTGGGGAGGGGGGAGAGAAATCAGGTAGGCTCCAAGCAGAAAGTGTCCTGATTAGCACATGTTTCACATTCCCCACATTGCATGGCAATTCAAAGCCAAATCCTACAGGATTGTTTTCTTAAAGATTGGGGATGGGTTTGGGGCTTCTTCTTTTTCTTTTTCTTCTTCCTCTTCTTCTTCTTTTTTTTTCTTTTTAAGTGTGTTTTTGGACTTCAGCTATTTCCTCTGTCCTTGAGTTAAGTAATAGCAGAGGGGAAGAGAAAATGAAGGTCTGCAGCAATGCAGAAAAGATGTTTCTGTAATAGGCCAGAGGAGGAAGGGAAATCCAGTGTGGGGGCCCACAGCACTGTTCCAGGAAGGCCAGGGAATGTTGCTGTTGTGGGGCAGGGATACAGCTAGGGCAAGTGTATAGAAGTCAGGCAAATGCCTACCTAAGGGAAGTGGCCCCTGACACCCTGGCCAGCTCCAGCCCTTGGCTCCACTGCAATCAGCACTCAGATTGACTTTGCTTGGTCATCAGCAGCCGCCATAATGTCAGCACAACCCAAAGGCATGGGCTTTCCCCAGTGACCAAGGAAATTAAAGCCCTGAAATATACCAAAAGCACTTCTCCTTTCTCAGGTAAAGGCAGCCAACAATGCACTCCTGGGAAGCTCACAATCCCAACGAACAGGAAGGTCTTACAACACCCCCCCCCAAGCTTCCTTCATTACATAGCTGCACAATTCTGGAATTGAGCTCAAATGAGAAACCTGGTCATGTGTATGTCTATCCCAGTCTAAGAACAGGAGATTCCTACTCACAGACTGTTTTGGTTTTGAAATTCCAATTATAGAAAAAACTAGGGGAGCAGGTCCTATTTTCTATCTTGCTCCCTTTCCATCATTTCCTACATACATATACATATAGGTACACATATATAAGTCTTGTGACAATGTGTAGCATTTAGGGAAACATTTATAATTTTTTAATTAGCAGCTTTATTGAGATATAATTTACACACCATACAATTATGCCTTAAAATTCATCACTTTTAAGTCCAATTCCATGATTTTTAGTGCATTTATAGAGTTGTGTAACCATCACCACATCTAATTTTAGAACATGTCCATCACTCTCAAAGAAACTTTGAGCTTATACAAGTCAGTCTGTGTTCCCACTCCCAGCCCTAGGCAACCACTAATCACTTTCTGTCGGTATAGATTTGCCTTTCTTATAAATGGAATCATAAAACATACGGTCTTTTATGTCCGGTTTCTTTCCCCTGGCATAATGTTTTCAAGGTTTATCCATGTTGTGGCATGTATCAGCACTTCCATTCGCTTCATTGCCAAATAGTTCGCCATTGTATGGATATATCACATCGTGTTTATCCATTCACCAGCTGATGGATATTTGAGATATTTTGCATTTTGTCTTTTAGGAATCATACTGCTATGAACAGTCATGTACAAGTTTTTGTGTGGACAATGTTTTCATTTCTTTTTGGGTGGATATCTAACAGTAGAATTGCTGGATCATATGGTAGTAAACCATAGATGTAGGGGTTTATTGCTGGACTCTCAATTCTATTGCATTTATCTATAGATGCTTTTCCTTATGCCAATACTACATTGTCTTGATTACTGTGGCTTTGTATTAAATTTGAATTTAAGAGGAGTGAGTCCTCCAAATTTGTTCTTTTTCAAAATTGTTTTGGCTAAAGAGAGTACATGTACTTTAATATGGATTTCAGAATTAACATTAAAGGAATATGAATGAATGAAATGAATATCCAGCTTGTCCATTTCTGCAAAAAAAGGCCATTGGGATTTTGATAGGAACTGCCCTGAATCTACAGATTGCTTTGGGAAGTATTGCCAGCTTGACAGTATTAAGTTTTCCAATCCATGAACATAGGGTGTCTTTCAATTTATTTAAGTTTTTCTTAATTATTTTCAGTATCGTGTAGTTTTCAGTGTACAAGTCTTGTACTCTCTTGATTAAATTTATTCCTAAATATTCTTTTTGATAGTATTGGAAATGGAATTTTCTTAGTTTCATGTGTGGATTGTTCATTGCTTTTGTGTAGAAATACGATTGGTATTTTAAATGTTGATCATCTATCCTGCAAATTTGCTGATTTTGTTTACCACGTCTAATAGACTTTTTCTTATTGTTTAGGATTTTCTGTACATACAATCAGGTCATCTGTGTATGGATAACCTCTATTTCTTTTTCTTGCCTACTTGTCCTGGCTAAAAATTCTAGAATAATGTTGAATAAAAGTGGCAAGAGTGAGCATTTTTGTCTTGTTCTCAAATAGGGTAAAGCTTTCAGTTTTTCACAATTAGGTATGATGTTACACGTGGATTTTTCTTAGCTGCCCTTTTATTCACTGCTTTTCTCATGAAAGCTTGCTGAATTTTATCAAGTATTTTTAATGCATCAATTGAGTTAATTGTATGGTTTTCTTTTTTCATACATTGGTCAAAAAATCAATTAACCATAAATGTAAGAGTTTATTTCTGAAATCTCAAATCCATTCCAGTGATCTAAACATCTGTTCTTATGTATGTACCACAGTGTCTTGATTATAGTAGTTTTGTAGTAAGTTTTGAGATGAGTAAGTTTAAGACCTCTAACTTCATCTTTGTCAAGAATGTTTTCACTGTTTTGTGTCCTTATTTTAATAAGAATTTTGGTATCAACTTCTCAATTTCTCAATAAAATAAAAGCTGGGATTTTGATATGGTTTGCATTGGATTCGTGAACCAAACTGTGGTTTGCGGCTATCTTAACAACACTGACATTTCTTATCCATTAAATTAGGATGTGTTTCCATTTACTGAAGTTTTCTTTAATTTCTTGGCTAATATTTGGTAGTTTCCAATGAATACGTTTTGTACTTCTTTGTTATATTTATTCATAAGTTTTTAATTTTTTGATGTTACTATGAACAGAATTGTTATTATTAGATTGTTTGTTCCTAGTATATAGAAATATACTTTTGTATGTTTACCTTGTATTTTGTTGCCTTACTTAAGTCACTTACTAGCTTTACTTTTTTTTTTTTTTATGTTTTCTATATACAAGACCATGTAATCTATGAATAGAGTTTAACCTCTTCTTTTCCAATCTGGATGCCTTTTTTTTTCTTTCCCAAATATGTTTATTTTTTCAGTGTTAAAAGATTAAGCATTCATGCACCATACCCAGTGCACCATGCAATAGGTACCTGCCTCAATACCCACCACCAGGCTGGCCCAACCGCCCCCCCCCCCCACTCTTCCCCTCCAAAACCCTCAGTTTGTTGCTCAGAATCCACAGTCTTTCATGGTTCATCACCCCCTCCGATTTCCCCCCATTCACCCTTCCCTTCCTTCTCACAATGCCCTCCATGATTTTCCTTATGCTCCACACGTAAGTGAGACCATAAGATAATTGTCTCTCTCTGCTTGACTTATTTCACTCCGCATAATCTCTTCCAGTCCCGTCCATGTTGATAAAAAAGTTGAGTATTCATCTTTTCTGATGGAGGCATAATATTCCATTGTATATTATGTACCATATCTTCTTTATCCATTCGTCTGTTGGAGGGCATTTTGGTTCTTTCCACAGTTTGGCGATTGTGGCCATTGCTGCTGTGAACACTGGGGTACATGTGGCACTTCTTTGTACTGCATCTGCTTCTTTGGGGTAAATACCCAGTAGTGCAATTGCAGGGTCATAAGGTAGCTCTATTTGTAATTTCTTGAGGAATCTCCACACTGTTTTCCAAAGTGGCTGCACCAATTTGCATTCCCACCAACAGTGAAGGAGGATTCCCCTTTCTCCACATCCTCTCTAACATTTGCTGTTTACTTTCTTGTTGATTTTGGCTATTCTAAATGGTGTAAGGAGGTATTTCAGTGTGGTTTTGATTTGAATCTCCCTGATGGGTAAAGATGATGAACATTTTTTCATGTGTCTGTTAGCCATTTGTATGTCTTCTTTGGAGAAGTGTCTGTTAATATCTTCTACCCATTTTTTGACGTGATTATCTGTTTTTGGAGTGTTGAGTTGGAGGAGTTCTTTATAGATCTTAGATATCAGACCTTTGTCTGTAGTGTCATTTGTGAATATCTTCTCCCATTCTCTGGGTTTCCTGTTTGTTTTGTTCACTGTTTCCTTCGCTGTGCAGAAGCTTTTTATCTTGATGAAGTCCCAAAAGTTCATTTTCGCTTTTGTTTCCTTTGCCTTTGGAGACATGTCCTGAAAGAAGTTGCTGTGGCTGATGTCGTGAAAACCCCACAGCAAATATAATTCTCAATGGGTAAAAGCTGACAGCCTTCTCTTTGAGATCAGGAACACAACAAGGATGCCCACTCTCACCACTCTTGTTCTACATAGTACTAGAAGTCCTAGCGACAGCAATCAGACAACAAAAAGAAATAAAAGGTATTCAAATTGGCAATGAAGAAGTCAAACTCTCTCTCTTCGCAGATGACATGATACTTCATATGGAACCCAAAAGACTCCACCCCCAAACTACTAGAACTCATACAGCAATTCAAGTAATGTGGCAGGATACAAAATCAATGCACAGAAATCAGTTGCTTTCCTATACACTAACAATGAAAACATGGAAAGGGAAAATAGAGAATCAATTCCATTTACTGTAGCACCAAGAACCATAAGATACCCGGGAATAAACCTAGCCAAAAAGGTAAAGGATCTGTACTTGAGGAACTACAGAACACTCATGAAAGAAATTGAAGAAGACACAAAAAGGTGGAAAGGCATTCCATGCTCACGGATCAGAAAAATAAACATTGTTAAAATGTCTATACTGCCCAGAGCAATCTATACTTTCAATGCCATCCCGATCAAAATTCCAATATTTTTCAAAGGGCTGGAACAAACAATCCTAAAATTTCTATGTAACCCGAAAAGACCTTGAATTGCTAAGGAAATGTTGAAAAAGAAAAGCAGAGGAGGGGGCAAGATGGCGGAGAAGTAAGAGATCCTGCAGCAACCGGTCCCCAAAAGTGAGCTGGAAATCTGCCAGAACACGCTGAACACCCATGAAATCACCCTGAGGAGAAAGATTTCTAACCCCGGGATCTCTCTGAGAGCAGAAGACAGCAGTGGAGAGGTAAAAGCAAAGTGGGATCACTCGAGCTGATATCGGAGGATAAATAAAAGGGGGAGGGAGCCACCAGAAGCTAACCAAGGACAGTAATACCCCAAAGGAAAGTGCCGG
>CM052801.1:38666726-38690457 GCA_028533885.1 Nasua narica
ATCTTTGACAAAACAGGAAGAAATATCCAGTGGAAAAAAGACAGTCTCTTCAATAAATGGTGCTGGGAAAACTGGACAGCTATATGTAGAAGAATGAAACTTGACCATTCTCTTACACCATACATGAAGATAAACTCAAAATGGATAAAAGACCTCAACATGAGGCAGGGTTCTATCAAAACCCTAGAGAAGAACATAGGCAGTAACCTCTTTGACCTTAGCCACAGCAACTTCTTTCAGGACATGTCTCCAAAGGCAATGGATTCCTTTTATTTATTTTTCTTGCTCACTTACTTTGGCTAGAGCTTCCAGTACAATGTTGAATAGAAGAGGTAATAGTGGATGTCCTTTTCTTGTTTGATATTTGGGGAAGCAATCTGATTTGCACTATTATCATGTTAGCTGTGGATTTTTAATAAATGCTCTTTATCATTTTGAAGAAATTGTCTTATCCTCCTAGCTTGTTGAGGGTTTTTATCATAAGTGTTTCCCATGTTTTTTATATGCTTTTACTTCATCTACTGAGATAATATTTTTGCCCTCTTTTCTACTAATAAAATGTGTTACATTAGTTAATTTTTGGTGTTTTTAAAGTATTCATGGGTCATGACTTTTCTCCTGACCTTTGCTTTTTTTCATATCTATCTATCTATCTATCTATCTATCTATCTATCTATCTTTCTATTTATCATCTATCAATCATCTATTTAAAGTAAGTTATACACCCAGTGTGGGGCTTGAACTCATAACCTCGAGATGAAGAGTCCTATACTCTACTGACCAAGCCAGCCAGGAACTCACATTTGTTGATTTTTGAATGCTAAACCAGCCTTGCATTCCTGTTTATTTATATATTAAAACAAATTTTTTAATGTTGCAAACCCAAGAATTTAGTATTATAATGATTGCTTTGTAATCCAGTGTCTTTTGAAGAATCTAAGATAAAGAAGGAGAAAATATATTTTACAAAAATGATTTTTGTATTAACGTTCTTATTTACCATTTCCATTATTTTTCATTTCTTCCTGTGCATGAAGTTACTGTCTGGCATCATTTCCTTGCTCTAATCTAACTTCTTTCCCTTTTCTGCCTTGTGCTGTTATTGTTATACTATAGATATATTATGCTATTGCTTTTTAAAAGTATTTTAATTTTTAGAGAGCTTTAGGATCACAGCAAAATTGATAAAAAAATTATAACTTCCTGTATATTCCTTGCCTAAGCATTCATAGCCTCTCCATTATTTGCATCCCCCCAGATTGGTACGTTTGTTACAACTGATGAAACTACACTGATATATCACAGTCACCCAAAGTCCATAGTATACATTAGGGTTCGCTCTTATTGTTGAGTTCTATGAGTTGGACAAATGTATAATAACACGTATCCATCATTATAGTATCACAAAGAATATTTTCACTGCCCTAAAAATCCTCTATGCTCTGATTATTCATCCTAACCTCACTCACCCCAAGTCCCTGAAAACCACAGATCTTTTTACTGTGTCCATAGTTTTGCCTTTCATATAGTTGGAATCATATAGCATGTAGCTTTTTCAGATTGGCTTTCACTTATTAATATGCATTTAAGATTCCTCTATGTCTTGGGATGCCTGGTGGCTCAGTTGGTTGAGCATCTGCCTTCGGCTCAGATCATGATCCCAGGGTCGTGGAATCGAGCCCCACATTGGGCTCCCTGCACAGTGGGAAGCCTGCTTCTCCTTCTCCCACTCCCCTTGCTTGTGTTCCCTCTCTCGGTGTCTCTCTCTCTGTCAAATAAATGAATAAAATCCTAAAAAAAAATAAAACCCTCAAAAAAAATCCACAACTTTTAAAAGGTTCCTCCTTGTCTTTTCATGGATGGGTAGCTCATTTCTTTTTAGTAATGAATAATAATCCATTGTCTGGATGTACCACAGTTTATTTATCCATTGACCTACAGAAGGACATCTTGGTTGCTTCCAGTTTTGGTAATTATGAATAAGGCTACTATAAAGATCTGTATGCATGCTTTTATGTGGACATAAGTTTTCGACACCTTTGGGTAGATACCAGTGAGTGAAACTGCTGGATCATATGGTTGAGTATATTTACTTTTGTAAGAAAATGCCAAACTACTTTGCAAATGTCTGTACCATTTTGCATTCCCACAAACAATAAATAAGAGTTCCTGTTGCTCCACATCCTTGACAATATTTGGTGTTGCCAGTGTTCTGGATTTGGGTCATTGTAATAGGTCTGCTATAGTATCTCACTGTTGTTTTAGTTTGCATTTCTCTGATGACATATGATGTAGAGCATCTTTTCATATGTTTCTATGTCATCTGCATAGCTTCTTTGGTGAGATATCAAGACAAGATCATTGGCCCATTTTTAAGCTGAGTTGTTTTCTTATTGTTGAGTTTTAAGATTTTTTGTATATTTTGGATAACAGTCCTTTATCAGATACATCCTTGCAAATATTTTCTCCTAGTCTGTGGCCTGTCTTCTCATTGTCTTGACAATGTCTTTCACAGAGAAGAAGTTTTTAATTTTAAAGAAGTCCAGCTTATCACTATTTCTTTCATGAATCATGCCTTTGGTGCTATATCTAAAAATTCACTGCCTTACCGAAAGCCATCTAGGTTTTTTTCTGTGTTATTTTTAAAAACTTTTATAGCTTTATATCTTACATTTAGCTTTATGATATATTTTGAGTCAATTTTTGCAGGATAAGTTCTGTTTAAGGTCTATATTCATTTTATTTTTTCTGCATATGGCTGTCCAGTTGTTCCAACGCCATTTGTTGAAAATAACCTTTTTTCATATCCAGTGGAAAAAATACCGTCTCTTCAATAAATGGTGCTGGGAAAATTGGACAGCTATATGTAGAAGAATGAAACTTGACCATTCTCTTACATCATACACAAAGATAAACTCGAAATGGATAAAAGACTTCAACGTGAAGCAGTACTCTATCAAAATCCTAGATGATAACATAGGCAGTAACCTCTTCAACATCAGCCACAGCAACTTCTTTCAGGACATGTCTCCAAAGGCAAAGGAAACAAAAGCGAAAATGAACTTTTGGGATTTCATCAAGATGAAAAGCTTCTGCACAGCAAAACAAACAGTCAACAAAACAAACAGGCAACCCACAGAATGGGAGAAGATATTCGCAAATGACACTACAGACAAAGGTCTGATATCTAAGATCTATAAAGAACTCCTCCAACTCAACACTCCAAAAACAGATAATCACATCAAAAAATGGGCAGAAGACATGAACAGACACTTCTCCAAAGAAGACATACAAATGCTGAACAGACACATGAAAAAATGTTTATCATCATTAGCCATCAGGGAGATTCAAATCAAAACCACACTGAGATACAACCTTACACCAGTTAGAATGGCCAAAATCAACAAGACCATAAACAACAAGTGTTGGAGAGGATGTGGAGAAAGGGAAATCCTCCTCCACTGTTGGTGGGAATGCAAGTTGGTGTAGCTACTTTGGAAAACAGTGTGGAGATTCCTCAAGAAATTAAAACTAGCGCTACCCTATGACCCTGCAATTGCACTACTACCCAAAGATGCAGATGCAGTACAAAGAAGGGCCACATGTACCCCAAAGATCATAGCAGCAATGACCAAAATCGCCAGACTGTGGAAAGAACCAAGATGCCCTTCAACAGACGAATGGATAAAGAAGATGTGATCCATTATACAATGGAATATTATGCCTCTATCAGAAAGGATGAATACCCAACTTTTGTATCAACATGGACAGGACTGGAGGACATTATGTGGAGTGAAATAAATCAAGCAGAGAGAGTCAGTTATCATATGGTCTCATATGTGGAGCATAAGGAAAAACATGGAGGACATTGTGAGAAGGAAAGGAAGGGTGAATTGGGGGGACTCAGAGGGAGTGATGAACCATGAGAGACTGTGGACTCTGAGCAACAAACTGAAGGTTTTGGAGGGGGATGGGTGAGCCTAGTGGTGGGTATTGAGGAGGGCACGCATTGCATGGAGCACTGGGTGTGGTACATGAACAATGAATCTTGTAACACTGAAAAGATAAAAGTATTTGGGAAAAAAAAGATTATCTTTTTTCCATTGTATTGCCTTTACTCCAGCTTCAAAGATTGATTTCTAGGCTCTCCATTTCCGTTTCATTGATCTGATTGTCCAGTCTTTTGCCCATACCACACTGTTTTGATTAGTAACTTTACAGTAAGTCTTAAAGTTAGATTGCGTCAGACCTCCCAACTTTGTTCTTCCTCGACATTGTGTTGGCTATTTCAGGGTCTTTTGCCTCTTCATATAATGTTTCAAATTAGTTTTTCAATATCCACAGAATAACTTCCTGGGATTTTGATTAGGATTGCACTGAATCTATAAATTAGATAGGAACAAATTGACATCTTGACAATATTGAGCTTTTCTATCTATGAACATGGAATATCTATCCATTTATTTAGTTCTCCTTTGATTTCTTTCATCAGAGGTTTTGTAGTTTTCCTCATATGGCTCTTACACATATTTTGTTTTGATTTATACCTAAGTATTTCATTTTTGGGGGTGCTAACATAAATGGTATTGTGTTTTTTTATTTGTTTTTAAGATTTTATTTATTTATTTGACAGAGAGGAGAGAGATCACAAGTAGGGAGAGAAGCAGGCAGAGAGGTGGGGAAGCAGGCTCCCTGCTAAGCAGAGAGCCTGATGTAGGGCTCCATCCCAGGACCCTGAGATCATGTTCTGAGCCAAAGGCAGAGGCTTAACCCACTGAGCCACCCAGGCACCCCTGGTATTGTGTTTTTAATTTCAAGTCTCATTTGCTCATTGCTGGTATTCAGTAAAGTAATTGACTTTTCTTTTTTTTTTAAGATTTTATTTATTTATTTGACAGAGAAAGAAAGATCATGAGTAGGCAGAGAGGCAGGTAGAGAGAGAGGGGGAAGCAGGCTCCCTGCTGAGCAGAGAGCCTGATGCAGGGCTCGATCTCAGGACCCTGAGATCATGACCTGAGCCAAAGGCAGAGGCTTAACCCACTGAGCCACCCAGGCACCCCAGTAGTTTTCTATATTCACCTTGTATCCTGAAACTTTGCTATAATTATTTATTATAGTTTTGTCAGTTCTTTCAAATGTTCTACATAGGTCATGTCATTTGCAGATAAAGACATTTTTTCTTTCTCCCACTCCAAAATGTATACTTTCATTGTCTTCAGTGCATCATCTAGCACTTCCAGTGAAATTCTGAAAAGGAGTGGTGAGAGGGAACATGCTTGCATTGTTTCTGATCTTAGTGAAAAAGCTTTTCACCATTAAATATGTTGTTAGTACTATTGCTTTTTAAATACACTTTTATTTTAGAAAATTTTAGGTTTATAGACAAATTACAACCACGCTTGCATCCCAGGGATAAATCCCACCTGGTCATGATGAATAATCTTTTTAATATGCTGTTGGATCCTACAAATTACAAATAGAGTACAGAGATTTCCCATATACTCCCACACAATGTCCCTTATTATTAATAAATTACATTAATATGACACAACTAACCAATATTGATATATTATTATTATTATTATTAAAGATTTTATTTATTTATTTATTTATTAGGAAAGATTGAGAGTGAGAGAGAGCATAAGGGAGAAGGTCAGAGTGAGAAGCAGACTCCCCATGGAGCTGGGAGCCCGATGTGGGACTCGATCCTGGGACTCCGGGATCATGACCTGAGCCGAAGGCAGTTGCTTAACCAACTGAGCCACCCAGGCGCCCTTGATATATTATTATTAAGTAAAGTCCTTATTATTCAGATTTCTCCAGTTTTTACTGAATGTCCTTCTTCTGTCCCAGGATGCGACCCAGGATATGACATTACATTTAGTTGGTACATCCCTTTAGGCTCTTCTGTCCTTTGACTCCTTTCCCTGTTTTTGATGACCTTGACAGTTTTGAGGAGTACTGGTTACTCATTTTGTAGAGTGTTCCTTTGTGGGTATTTGTCTGATGTTTTTCTCATGATTAGGCTGGGGTTATAGGTTTTTGAAGGAAAGATCAAGAAGTGAAATTCTCTTTCATCACATCATATCAGAGGACATACTATCAACATGACTTATCACTGTTGATGTTAACCTTCATCACCTGGCTAGTAGTGTCAGCTTTCCTCACAGTAAATTATTAATTTTTTCCCCTTTCCAAACTGTATTTTCTCAAAGAAGCCACTATATACAGATCTTACTTAAAGAGTGGGAAATTATGTACCTTACTGGGGTTGCTTTTTATGATGAGTCATTTTTTTCTTGTTGCTTACAAGAATTTCTCTTTGGCTTTATATTCAACATTTTAACTATATCTCTAGGTGTGGATCTGTTTAGTTTATTCCACTTGGAGCTCAATGAACTTCTTAGATGTTTAGATAAATATATCTTATCATAATTGGGAATGTTTAAGCCATCATTTCTATGAATAATATTTCTGTCCTTTTCTCTCCTCTCCTTCTGATATTTCCTTTACACATATGTTGGTGAGCTTAATTGTGTTCCACATGTGTTTGTTTATCTTTCTTCACTCTTTTTACTTTCTCTTCTTTAGAATGTATACTTCTTATGAATCTGTCTTCCAGTTCAGTAATTCTATATTCTGCCATGTCAAGTATATTGTTGACCCTCTCTTAATAATTTTTCATTTAAATTATTATACTTTGCAAATCCAGAATTTCCATATGGTTCTCTTTTTTAAATATATTCTAACTTTTCACTTGATATTCTTTATCATTGTCATACTTTTCTTTAAATCATAAAACATGATTTCCTTTAGTTCTTTGACTATCTTTATAATAACTGCTTGTAAATCCTTATCTAACAAGTACAACATCTGGGCTCCCTCAAAAGTAATTTCTATTGCCTGATTTATTTCTTTTCTATTGTTGTACTTTCCTGTTTTTTGTCTTTTTAAGTTTTTTGTTGTTGTTTTTGTTTTGTTTTTGGACAAGACTCATCATTGTTGCAAACTACATATTTTAAATATATTGTAGAATCTCTGGATTCTCTTTACCCACCCAGAGGTCCTGTTGCTATTTGTTCTGCTTTGTTTTGCTTAATTTGTTTAGTGACTTTCCTGGACTAATTCTCTCTGAAGTCTAGTTTCTCTGCAGTGCAGTCTCTGACATCATGCTCATTTCCCCTCTTGTTTTATTTCTAAGTTTGGCTTTCTAGGAATCATCTCTGGTTCAGCATAGTTAGTGTTTATCCTGTGACCAAACAGGGGTTTTTCTTAAGCTCCTAGACCTAGTAAGGTTTCTACCCTTTCCCAGTGTATCTTTGTATGGCTTGGGGAATGCCTTCATAGTTCAGGGAGTTTTTGATTCTACCCTGCATTTAAACAGAGTTTAGCAGTTCACAAATAACATCTTTAATGTATGTGTATAGCCTCCCTGTCTACTAGGGATGAGTTTAATCTTAGCAGGGCTCCTCTTGATGGTTTCTTTCCCTAGGTCTCTCTGAGAAGTATCTTGCTGATCTGCTCTTTTCTGCCTGCTATTAATATCTAATTACTTTTCTAATTTTCACTACTATGATCTCTATGATTTTCAACAACACCTTTAGGCATGAGTTCTTTCATGATCTGCTCTATCAAAAAAAGCCTCTATAGGCTGTGCCACTATATTGGAGCTAGATGGGAAGAGGGTGATATGGAAGCCTGCTTATTCTGAAGGCAGAAGGCAGTGGCACCACTGTCCTCTGAGCCCTTGAAATCCTTGTCTGACAATTACATCTGGGTCCTGGCACTGGGAGAGAGAAATTGGGAGCCCCCAGTGTTTTCTAAATACCACGCACAGTTTCCTGTACTTTTCTAGGATATAGACTCCATTTTTGGAGTAGGAGCTTGACAAAGGATGGGAACCTTCAATCTACTTGGCCACGCCTACCCAGAATAAATCTACAACACAAAACTAAAGGGTGGAATAAGAGTCTCTAGTAGTCTTCTGACCTTGAAGTGTAACTATAGCCCTACAACCTGAAGCTAGTAAAAAGGAAAACCTCTATTGTTTTGGGGTTTTTTGGGGGGGGAGGTTGTACCCACCTGAAATAAATCTTCTGCAATATAAAGCTAGGTGAGGAGTAGGAGCAAGTCATGGCTCAAATGCCACTGATGCCAATTGTTCTTACCAAGATTCCATAAATTTTCTTGAATAAATGATTTTCAATTTGTTGCATACTCTTAAACCAATTTCCAGATATTTTAAACAGTGTTTTTTTTTATAACTTTTGCCAGTTTAATGGTTATTTCATTGATGCGAGGGTCTGCTGAACTCCTCTCACAAGCATTCCAGAAATTGGTCACAATTATTTATCTTAATTCAACACATATTTAGCAAGCACCTACTGTGTGCAAGGTATTATGTGCACTGAGTGTGTTTTAAGTAATAACTTTATTAAAGTATTGTTGGCATACATTAAACTGCATATATTTAAAGTGTACAATTTGATGAGCTTTGAGATATGTATGTACCAACACCATAATCAAGATAGTGTACATATACATTAACCCCAAAATCTTATTTCTGCCCTTTGTACTGCCACCTACCTTTTCCTCCCTCACTTCCTCAGGCAACCATTGATCACTTTTCTGTCACAACAGGTTAGCTTTTGTGCTTATTTTTAATGTACAAACATGGTTGGTGAAGAAGTTTATCCTTCACTAAGGAACCCATCTCAGTCAGATTGCTCTTTTCTTGTGAGCAGAATATTTTAGGGATTTTTTTTTTTTGTCTCTAGGTCAAGATTCCTCAACAGGAAACAGATATTCCAGCTACCTCCTTCCCTTCAAAAGGGAGCCTTGGTGACTAGCTCACCAGATTCATGAATATATATTTATAGATATCTAAAAAAGGCAGCAGCATTTCACTTTTGTTTGGGTTGGTAAGTCCAAGTTTTTGCAGGTAAAAAATTGTGGGCCAGAGCATAAGAGGTACCTGAACTCCCCAGGGTTCTAATCTCACTGTCTTTGTCCATATACCACCAAGGGCTATTAAGCAATCCAGTGTATATTCATTGCCCTTCAGGAAAATGATTATAAACTTCTAGCAGGATCTGAAGAACCCACAGTGATTCAGTTTCTACATGAACCCAGGAATTAAATCCGCAAATCATGGACATGATATTACTTCTTTCACTCTCCAATGGGGAAATGATACTGTAGCTCCAAGTGCTTAGCTGTTATTAACTGGGATTGACTGTAAGAACAATGATTTATTGCTTGCCTACCATGTGCCAAGCACTGTGTTAAGTAGTACAGGATTGTTAACCTCATTTATAATACTAACAATAAGTCCTCAAGGTTGATATGATTGTTTCCCATTTTACATAAAAGAAAGTTGAGGTAACATGAGGTCAGGGGACTTGTCTTAGATCATACAACTAGAGAATAGCAGAAATGACATCCAAATTTAGATCTAACACCAAGATTAACCTCTGTTCATTCTACCATAATGTCTGATTGCCAAGCCTCAGGACTTGCCTCCACATCCAAAAATTCTCTTGTGGAAGAGAATTCCAGTAATAGGGCCTTTAATCAGTGAGGCACTGAGTTCCATCTTGGTCTCTATATTTTTATTGATTTTATGAAAACCTTCATCATCCTTTCAGAGGAATTAAAAACATCAATTCAGATAAATTTTCCTCCTCAAAAAAAAAAAAAAAAAAGAGGAAAGAAAAAAGACCACAGGAATCATATTATTATCCAGAAAACCTGTGAATGAATTCAGATTCAGTCTGACTGTTTTTCATGATAGTGAACAACACATACTGGATTATATGCCAAGCATCCATGATTAACACTCTGAGATCTTATGATACTAAAAAGTTATTAACTTTTATAATATAACTATCCAAGTGATATAGAACTCTAACTCAGATGTGCTGTGTCAGAAATTGGCAAAGATACTTACCGCAATATTTTTACAAAGACTACTTTACAAAATTGGAGCCAGTCTGCCAGTTTGTGTAATATCTCATGCAAGACTGCCATTCTCTAAAGGGCTAAAAAGAAATTAATTGAAACAGGGCTACTTGGCTAAAACCAGAAATTCAAGTTCAAAGCAGTTACTGATTCTTTTCAGTAGAGGGCAGTGGTGGGCAGGGCAAGAATGGAAAAAAGAGAAGAAAGGGACATTAACTTCTGTTACACACCCATTAAGCGCTCAGGCACAGTGCTTACTGCCTTATAGACAGTATCTAATGAATCCTGACAACAAGCCTATGAAGAAAGGATATTTATCGCTATTTTAGTCTCAAAGAGGTTAATTGAATTGAACAGATCTGGTGCCCACCAATTCAACTACACCATGCTGTTCATGAGAAGCACTATTTCAAAGTCACAAAACTGAGAACCTATACTGATGAACTAAAAGACCAAGCTCTCCCAAGACATAGTAGGTCCTACATATGGTGGGATCCTAAATATACGGACTGGCTGAAACAATGGGAAGCATTTAATAAGGATAACATGTAACATATTATAAACTTTGAAGCCAGTGACAAGATGGAAATTATTTAGAAGAAGTGGTTCAAAGGACTAGAAAACTGACATATGGGAAACTGTTAAAGGACCTGAAGAAGATTAGATGAGGGTGCCTGGCACTAGGAAGGTGCTCATAAATGTAAACAAAAACAAAAAACAAAACAAAACAAAACAAAAAACTACCCTGAATATAAAAAATGCCATTAAGAATCCAAAGAGCAGTTGGCTATTAAGAAGGTACAGGCTATTTTGTATGGATGGCTGCAAAGGCTAGGCTTCGGACCAGTTGGAGGCAGATTTTAGTTCCTTAAAAGCAATAACTTTCTAAAATACATAAAAAGCTCTCTAGAAGGCAGCAACTCAAAACTGGCATGAGTTGCTTTGTGAAATTAGGTTATGAAGATAACCTCCAGGAACCCTTTCAACTCTAGCATGTTCAGATTTTGAGCTGGTCAGGATTCCTAGAATAGCTCCTTGACCCTTGTCAAGTCAAGGCCTTAACATTTCCCCAGAAGGAACTAGTTGGTTCACAACCCTTAGAGGCCAAAGAATTCAGACTTTTAGAAGAACTCTGCTAAGAGGAACTTGTCCACAGATCTCCTTAAAAATTAATTATAGGAGAAATTCCAAGACTGCCTCACAAGAGGGAGCCAGTGGTGTTCCCTTGGAATCTGGGCATTGGACCAATTCACTTTAGCCTACAAATGTGTATTTTTCTCAAAGAAACAAAAAAAGATCAAAATTTTAATCGTTGCAATAAACAAGAGGACCCTGAAATACATATACAAGGATATGATACCAAATCAAGCCTAACAATGATAGAATCCAGAAACATGTAACCCCAGCTGAATCTGAATAAATAAGTCAATTACTCAATTAGAATTTACTTGGTTCAGCCTGCTGTATGCCAGTCTGTGTTCTGGCTAATGGAGATAACAGGGATAAGATATAATTTCCCCCTCTGAAAGGGTCACAGCCTAACAGAGAGGTGTCCTCATAGGTAATTTACTCCCTCATATGAGCAATGCTAGAATAGAGATCTATCCAAAAGGCTGTGGGACCACAGAAAGGGTAAAGTGGGAACGAGGGAAAGGTATACAGATGATATATTATTTGAGCAGGACCTTGAAGAAGGTTAAAGAATGAATCTTGAGGAATGGACATTCTAACAAAGGGTACAACATATGCAAATACAAAAAAAATGGGAAAGATCTTGGTATATTTGAAGAAGATAGTTTTTCAGATATGAATTGGTTAGGGTATGGGGTGTGTAAGGATGTGGTGAATCAAATTCTCGGTATTCTTGCTACAGGGAGATGCTCTCTAAAACTAGACTTTCAGCCAGCTTACCAATTGCTGATACAATGACCTGCCTTCCACTGCTGATCCCAGACTGTCCCACCAGAAATCTGGTTGTTAGAAGACAGACCTCTATCATCTATCTCTTAGAGGTTATCAAAGCTACAGTTCACTAATACTGGACAACAGAGATGCTTCTGGAGAATTTTAAGTTGGTCATGAGTCAACAAAGAAAGGACTTGGCAAACCATAAAAACATCATTTCATATGATATTCCATATTTAACAGACTCTTTTTTTGAAAATTGAATTTTTTATTGAAGTATAGTTTACAATGTTACATTAGTTTGAGGTGTGTGACATAGTGATTCAACAACTCCATACATTATGCTATATTCAACACAAGTGTAGCTGTCTTGCTCAGTAAAAGTGGGATGAAATTTTAAGACCTGCCGTCATTATCTTCACCCAAGTTTTCATAAAAACATACATATAGAAGAATGTATTTTTGGAAGCATGATAATTAAACTTATCTTTATTCATTTTTGACAAGATGGTTGTTTTTATTAAGACTTATGAGGCAATAATAGAATCCTGTCACTCCATCTGAAATCAAGGACTCCATGGTAAACATAGTTGAGAATACAGATAGACCCCACCACTCTGATCAACTGTGAAATTGTTCCTCCTAGGGTGATGTAACAATAGAACAAAAGGATAATGGAACTTTTATCTTCTAGAACTACCAGGCATTGAATCTTCAGTTATAGTTCTTGAGGGAACAACAGAGGACTAGTATTTCTCAACCCACCAGTAGAAATCAGACCTAGTCTTACCCAAAGGGTGTCTATCACTATGGCAAAATAATATCAGCTAAAGGACTACTGATACTCTGTATATCAAGAAAATCTGGGATTCATTGTTATATTCTGGTACAGGTTTGTTTCTGCAGTAGTTTGAGGGAGAGTTACCACAGTCATTTTCTTTAGCAACACTGAGCTGCCTTGTTTATAGCTCCCTGTCCACTTTTCCTACTACCCAACACGATATTAACCAACACCATCAGGGAAATATGAAGTCTGCCCTGCCTGACCTAAGTACTGTTCCTAATCATGTCAAACATATGTTGTCTCTACTTCAGTTATTGGAGTTCAATTATAATTAACGTGGTACTTTCTTTCCTCTGATTGTTTCTTAAAAATAGAAGTCATGTCTCCCTAGCTAAACAGTAATATTTTAGACTGCAGTATAGGGCAGTGGGAAGAATGGACCTTGGAATAAGTTTGAGTCCTTTCCTCACTAGCTAGGTATAGGTGATATATGTTCTGTGGGTCTCAGTCCCCTCATCTATAAAGTGTAAAATATGCCATCTACCCCACAGGATGGCCTTAAGAATATGTAAAGAATATGTAAAGATGTGCTTGGCACATCTCTGTAAATGAAAGTTACCTTCTTCTTCCCTCTCTATTACCCCTACATCTGGTAAGATAACAGAATGCTCAGTAAATCTTCACTAAACACAGGATAAACATTTTATTTCATGCTTTTTGTGCCCAATATTACAAGGATTCCTTGTCCTGATCTCCCTCCAGCTTTAAACCCAGGTTTAGTCACTGCTGGCTGCACATGGTTCTTCAAGAAGCAGACTAAACCCTCTGGGAAATGTGGTTTATAAGCACTTCCTATTCTGATAGAGCAGACAGGGTAAGTCTTACTCACACCTAAATCCTAAGGAATGTGCATTTTTTCTTCTATTTTGATGTGCTGGCTTAGAGCCACATCTTTTCCCTGGGGAAAGCAGACAACAATCTGTGATTGTGTCTGTTTTAGGGCAGCAAGATGGCCACCTGTCTTACTTTTCAGGTGATTAACCCCATTAGCCAGAGTGCCTTTACAAGCAGTCTGAGAAAATGCCTAATGTAGTTCAAGGGCTGCTGCAAAGAATCCCTCCTAAAAAGTACAGCTTTCCCATCACTCCTTTCCTTTCTACCCTAAAAGGTTAAAAAAAAAAAAAAAAAAAAACAACCTGCTACAGCACCTGGGTGGCTCAGTGGGTTGAGCATCTGACTCTATCCTGGCTCAGGTCTTGATCTCAGGGTTGTGAGTTCCAGCCCTGTGCTGGGCTCCATGCTGGGCATGGAGCCTACTTAAAAGAAAAAAAAAAAAGCCTACTTTTTTTCTTTTTCTCAAAAGAAAAAAAAAGCAAGGAAGGAAGGAGAGAAAGAAAGAAAGAGAAAGAAAGAAATGAAGGAAGAGGAAGGAAGGAAAGAAGGAAGGAAGGAAGGAAGGAAGGAAGGAAGGAAGGAAGGAAGAAAGAAGAAAAGAAAGAAAGAAACCTGCCTTCTCTAAGGGCCCTCTTTAAAAACCCATTTCTAAATCTCTAATCAAGGAAGACCTAAGACAACTCTAACAGTCTGTTATGTGAGAAAATAGATTTAAGATACTGTCTTCCAAAGGAGAACCCAATTTTAGTTTTGAATTTTCCTTTGTGATAGACAGCCCCTGCAACTACAGGGAGAGTCTGTCACTGGAAATTGTCAGGTAAGCTCAGGGTCCCAATTCAGGCTCTATTAACTTCTGTCTCCTTAGAGGACACAAACTAGGAAGAATTTTTCTTCTCTTGCTTATTTCTAGATATACTTTTGGGGCTGTGAACTCATCCACCTATCCATTACTTACAAAGTTGAGCCATGATAGCACACATACATGTCCCATGTATGTCCCATATATCATGATAGCACACCATGATAGTCCCACACACAGTCATACACACTCACACAGTCACTGTGTGACTTCATACCCTCACACATAGAGTTACACACCACTCCAGAGCATAGAGGAAAGCCAGGGAGCCTCTGAGGGATGGAATGCCGTGGGAGAAGAGATTGAGCAATGGAAGGGTAGATAGAAAAAAGAGAATTCTCAGGCCAGTGGTTCTTTGTTGGTCTTTTCCCTCAATTGCTCGAGGGACTTGAGGGGCAGGTACCTTTCCTTTGATGACCCTGAAGTCCCTAACTTAATTCGCTTCCTGCCTCAGTTCATGGCCACCCTGCAGAGGTCTGTGACTTCCCTGCCTTGGAAAATATTTGCAGAATCAAAATGATGTCCTGATTTAAAAGAATTACTCTCTCAGAAGCAGTGGGAGAGACTTCGAAGGTGCTTAGAAGATTGTTAATGTTACATGGGGTTTTAACCTCCTGATTTGCAGCCCATGTAGGTAATAATTGAAAGAACAGATTTCTGCTAAACAAATTATCAGACATATTCCAGCTGATGTGCCTTTCCTCATCACTTTACAGGAAGATCTTAATACATTTCAGTATCCGCAAGAGTAAGACTGAGCTGTCCAGTATAATAGCTACCCACTAGCCATGTGTGACTATTGAGCACTTAAATGTTACTAGGTCAAACTGAGATGTGTTTGTAAGTTCAGTATATACACCAGATTTCAAAGACTTAATATGAAAGAAAAGATGTAAAATATCACATTAATAATTTTTTTTCACATTAATAATTTTTTAAAAAAGATTACATGTTGAAAATGTTAACATTTTGGATATATTGCGTTAAATAAAATATATTAAAATTTATCTCACCTGTTTATTTTTACCTTTGTAATATGACTACTTGAACATTTACAATGGCATATATGTAGCTCTCATTATATTTCTTTTGGATAGCACTAGCCTAGCACCTTTCCGGCCACATAGTTGACATTCTATAAATGTTTGTTGAAGGAACAAAAGAAGAACAACAACAATCAAAGGACAAGAACCTTAACAGAGATATCAAGGAATGATCAGTTCAGCCCTGGGTTTAACCCGATCCCTTTCCACTTCTTTCTGGGTCTCCAGGCCCAAGATGGGGAATTTGTGCTTTTGGACTCCTTATATGACACTTGAAAGCCCTTTTACTAGGATTAAGTATATTTGACACGTTTGAAAGAACATTCTTGAAAGGAAAGGCTGTATTCTTATGGCCTGACTCACCTGATAGAAGGGAAGCATGGGGGGGGGGTAGCATTTCAAGTACTGAAAGCAAAAAGAAAACCTTTGGGAACTGGGTATAATAGAGTTTATAAAACCATTGCTTGAGATTTCATTCATCTTCTGGGACTAAATAAGACACTCTCACCCCAGGGAACTTGCTGAAGCATTTGAGAAGAGGAAGGATGGTTATTTAATGACCCCTGGTAGCTCCAAATCACCAGGCTATCATGGGAAAGAGGGGAAATGGTGTTAGAAAATAGAAATGTTTTTCAAGGCATTTCAGCAAAGCAAGATTCCTTTTTCCCTTAAGAAGATCTAAGTGTCTGGCGTACAGTAGAGCTTGGGACTTAATAAATGTTCCCTAAAACAATGAATAAGTAGTAACACAGAAAAGGAGACAATGTAGTATAGTGGAACAAGTGCAGGATTAATAGTTGGGAAAAACTAGGCTTGATTACTGGCTCTTCCCCATACTAGCTGTGCAGCCTTGGGCAACCTACTTAAACTCTTCAGGTCTCAGTTTCCTCATCTATAAAATGGGCCTAATTCAATGTCTACTTCATAAGGTCATTATGGGTATTTAATGGGTTAATGGATGTGAAGCACTTCTCTCTCTACCTAGCACACAGTAACACTCAATACTTGGTAGCTATTCTACTCAAAGACAGTGAAGAGGGCTTCCCAAAGCAATGTAACACATATCATCACCCAAATGACATCATTTGTCTTTACATAATTGCTAATGGGATCCTTAGCTGGAAAAAATGGGAGAAGCTTCAGTGTTGGTCTCTTAGGGATCTGTGAAAAAACTTGGTTTCAAGCAGTAACCAAGTCTGGAAAAAAGCTACAGGCCTGGAGGCAAATCATCTCTTCATCCATTCATTCATCCATCCAACATATTGTCAAGGCACTAGTCTAGACAACAGGGATATAGCAATAAACAAAACAAAGATTCCTGCTGTTATGGAGTTTTATTTCTAGTAAAAAAATAGGCACAGACCTGTCTTTCTTCAGAAACTTGCTTCAATCATTTATGCCCCTTGACTTGGTTTGGAAACCACTACCTCCAAGGACAGCACTGACCTCTCAAATGGACAGTTCTAGGCTTTGCTTGAGGCCCAAAAGGAATGCGCTGCTTCAGTAGCTTTTCTACATCCCCGGAAAAGTCTGGAATTCCTAGCCATTCAATTCAGTCCCTTCTTAGACTCAAATCAATCAAAGAGTCTAGAAATTCTCTGCCCCACATCATGCATTGGTTTTCACTGCCTTCCCTGCCTGCTGCTCACAGAGAGATTACCCTAACATCCTTGAGCAAGCCCAATGCACTATCAGTGATGTACCTACACCAAATCCTCAGAAGGTGAACAATATCCAGAGCACTGCCCTAGGAAATATCACGGTTCAATGAAAGTAGCATCAGATTTGGCATCCCAATAATCAGGATTCAAATCCTAGTTACTGTGAAATGGGTATCTTCCACACAGGTTTATGAAAAAGACTATTTACAGGGCACAGTGCCTAGCACAGAGTTGTTACTATAAAAGCATTAGTTCTCTTTTTCCCAAAGTCCCTCCAACCAAGTTGGGTGGTATCTCAGGGACAGTATGAAAGCTAGTCTGAGGGGGATTAGGACTAAACAATTGCCTTTTAGTAAAGAGTTCAAACTGGCTAGCTTCCCACTCTGCATTCAGGAATATCACATTAGTAAGTTGAAACTGGCTATGATGGGAGTATAGCCACTATGAAAATCATAAATACTACAAATCAGGTTTTATTTATTTAATTTTCCATGGAGAGCCAGTGCCTGCATGCCAGTGCCTTAAACTCAAAGACACAAGGACAACTCAGGAACAAAGGGAAGGCAACTATACATTTGTCACTTTTATTTTTTTAGACTTACTTATTTGAGAGAGAGAGAGCGCGAGCGAGCACAGGATGGGGTGGGGGAGAGGGAGAATCTCAAGCAGACTCCTGCTGAGTGCATAGACCAAGACCCTGAGATCATGACCTGAGCCAAAATCAAGAGTTAGACGCTTAACTGACTGAGCCACCCAGGGACCCCATTTGTCACTTTTAAATAGAGACCTATTAGTTGAGCAAAAATCACCATGAAATACAGCTATTGTACTGACTTTTTTTTTAAGACTTTATTTATTTACTTGACAGAGAGAGAGATCACAAGTAGGCAGAGAGGCAGGCAGAGAGAGAGGGGGAAGCAAACTCCCTGCTGAGCAGAGAGCCCAATGTGGGGCTCGATCCCAGGACCCTGAGATCATGACCTGAGCCGAAGGCAGAGGCTTTAACCCACTGAGCCACCCAGGCGCCCCTATTGTACTGACTTCTACACAGAATATCTTATGTGATGCAGTAAAATTTCTTATTGCTCCCCAAGTGTAAGGATCAGCAACATAAGCCACCAAAGTATCACTATGCGGTCAAGTACACAGCAGGGGCGCAGTAAATGTCTGTCAAATACACAAACCCAAGAGAAAATATTTGCACATTTACCAAAGAGATAGAACCAGCAGTTTGAGAAAAATACTCAGGATTTGGAAATGAAATAAGCTTCAGGAGAAAAAGGCTTTAGGAGAGAAGTGAGAGCACAAACCAGAATGCTGGCGGAGAAAAAAGTTTTGGAAGGGTATATAGGTTCAAGGCAAGTGAAAAGATGGAGCACAAAATCCAAAGGAAGAGGTCTATGGTAGGGTATAGAAAGAATACATGGGGAAATTGACAAATAGAACAAGGTCTTGAAAAGGTAACAGGAATTTGAGAGTTATACTTTATCTGGAAATGGACTATAAAATTTAATTTATTTTAGTCATCTTATTCTTCATATAACCATGCAAATTATTATCTTAAACCACGGCATTTTAACAGCTTTGTTGGTATATATTTCACATATGATAAATCTACCCATTTAAAATGTATAATTTAATGAATGTTAGCATATTCATGGAGTTGTGCATCACTCCAATCTAATTTTAGAACATGTCTATCACCCTAAAAAATATGCCATTTACAGTCAGTCTCCATTCCCATACCTAGCCCCAGGCAACTGCCATTCACTTTGTCTCTAAAAATGTGCTTTAAAAAAAAAAAAACACATTTCATATAAACAGAATCATCAGCATGTGGCCTTGTGTCTGGCTTCCTTCATTCAGCATAATGTGTTGGAGGTTTATTCTCATAGTAGCATATAATGGTGCTTCATTGCTTTCCATTGCTGAACAACATTCCACTGTATAGATATACCACATTTTATTTATCTATTCATCATTAGATGGACATTTGGGATGTTTCTGTTTGGGGGCTAGTACAAATAATGTTATGATAATTCGTGTACAAGTAAAGATGTTATGATCATTCGTGTACAAGTTTATGATCATTTGGGGGCTAGTGTGAATAATAATGTTATGATCATTCATGTACAGGGAAATATTTTCATTTCTCTTGGGTGAATAGATATGTAGAAGTGGAATTGCTAAGTCACATAGTATTTCCATGTTTAACATCTTGTGGAACTGCCAAACTATTTTCCAAAGAACTGCACCATTTGTATTCCCAGTATATGAAAGTATTCCAATCTCTCCACATCCTCACCAACACTTGTTATTGTCTTTTTTAAAATTAATATAGCCATTCTAGTGAGTGAAAAATGCTATCTCATTGTGGTTTTGATTTTCATTGTCCTAATGACTGATGATGTTGAGTATCCATGTGCTTATTTAAACTATTTGTATATATTCTTCAGAAAAAAATTTGTTCAAATTCTTATCCTATTTTTTAATGGGTAATTCCTCTTTTTAGTACTGAGTTAGGAGAGGTCTTTATATATTCTGAATCCAAATACTTTGTAAGATAAATGATTTATAGGTATATTCTCCCAGAGTTTGGGGTGACATTTCACTTTCAGGGTAGTATCTTTTAAAATAAAAAAATTAATTCTGATTAAATCCAGTTTATCATTTTTTTTATCAGTTGTGCTTTTGGTATCATGTCTAAAAACCTTTGTGCAACCTAAGATCATGAAAATTTACTCCTACGTTTTCTTCAAAGAGTTTTATAGTTTAAGCTCTTATACTTAGACCCGTTATACATTTTGAATTAATCTTTTTTTTTAAAGATTTTTATTTATTTATTTGACAGAAACACAGCAAAAGAGAAAACACAAGCAGGGGAGTGGGAGAAGGAGAGACAGGCTCCCCGCCGATCAAGGAGCCCAACTCGGAGCTCAATCCCAGGACCCCGGGATCATTACCTGAGCCTAAGGCAGACACTTAATGACTGAGCCACCCAGGTGCCCCATATTTTGAATTAATCTTTTGTGTATGGCGTGTCAAGGACCAAATTCATTATTTTTGCATGTGATATCCTATTAGCTAAACACTATTTGGCTAAATACCAATCTTAGTCAATCCTATTGACTAACCCCTATTAGTTAAATACAATTTCTTTCCCTTTGAACTTTCTTGGTAATTTGGTCAAAAATCAATTGATCATAAATGTAAGGGCTCATTTCTGGGATCTCAGCTGGTCTCCATTTATCTATATGTTTACCATTATGCCACTACCACACTGACTTGACTACTATAGCTTTGTAGTAAGTTTTGAAATGGGCAAGTGTAGGTCCTCCAAGTTTGATCATTTACAAGACTGTTTTGTTCCTTGTTTCCATGTGAATTTTAAGATCAGCTGTCATTTTCTGCAAAAAAAAAAAAAAACAAGTAATCTAGGATTTTGATGGAGATTGTGTAGAATTTATAGACCCATTTGGGGAGTACTGTTATCTAAACAATAGTCTTCTAATTCATGGACATGGGATGTCTATTTATTTAGGTCTTCTTTCTCATTGCTTACATTAATGTTTTATAGTTTTCAGTATACAAGTCTTGTACTTTTTTTGTCAAATATATTTCTATTTTATTTTTTGTACTATTGCGAATGGAATTTTTTAAAATTTCATTTTCAGATTATTCACTGTTACTGTTAAAAATACAGTTGTGTTTTAATATTGATGCAAACATGACGAACTTGTTTATTAGTTCTAGAAGTTTTTAGTGGATTCCTTAGGGTTTTCTATATATAAGGTCATGCCATCTACAAATAAAGACAGATTTACTTTTTCTTGTCTAGTTGTCCTGGCTAGAACCTCCAGTACAATGCTGAAAAAAAAAAAAAAAACCAAAAACAAAACTGGTGACAGCAAATATCCTTGTCTTGTTCCCATCTTAAAGAAAAATACATTCAATATTTCTCTATTAAATATGATGTTACCTGAAGGTATTCACATATTCCCTTTATTAGCTTGAAGAGTTCCTTTTGCTTTCAAATTTGTTAAGGGTTTTTTTTTTAAATCACATGGGTGTTGGATTTTGTCAAAAGCTTTTCCTGCATCTATTGAGTTGATCATGCTCTTTTTGTACTTTATTCTACTAACACAATGTTCACATTGATTTCTTTTTATGTTAATTCAGCCTTGTATTTCTAGGGTGATTCCCACTTGATCATGATCATGATCCTTTTAATGCAGTTAGATTCAAGTTTGCAAATATCTTGTCCTGGATTTTTACATCTATATTCATAAAGAATATTGGTCTCTATTTTCTTTTCTTGTGGTATCTTTGGCTTTGGTATCAGTGCAAAACTCGTAGAATACACTGGAATTTGTTCCCTCCTCTGTTTTCTGGAAGAGTTCATGAAGGATTGGTACTCTTCTTTAAGTAGAGCTGATAAAATTCACTAGTGAAGTTCTCTAGATTGGGGCTTTTCTTTTTGGAAAGATTTTAAAATACTAACCTAATCTATTTAAGAATCTTTTCAAATTTTCTATTTCTTCTAAGTTATCTAATTTGTTGGCATACATCTGTTCATAGTTTTCCCTTCTGATTTTTTTAGTCACTTTTCTGTAAGTTCAATAGTGATATTGCCTATAGTGATATTCCCTCGTCAGTCTTGATATAAGTAATTTAGGTTTTCTTTTTCTCAATCAGTGTATTTAAGGTTTTGTCAATTGTTATGGGTTGAATTGTGTCCACCTACAATTCATTCACTGGAGTTCTAATTCCCAGTACTTCAGAATGTGACTGAATTTAGAGGTAAGGTTTTTAAAGAGGTGATTAAGTTAAAATGATGCCATTAGAGTGAGCTGGTGAGTGAGTTAATCCAATCTGACTGGTGTCCTTATAAGAGTAGGAAATTTGGACACAAAAAGAGACACCAGATAAATACATGTGCACCGAGGAAAGACCATGTGAGGACATAGTAAGAAGGAGGCCATCTGAAAGCCGAAGAGAGAAGTCTCAGCAAAAACCAAACCTGTCTACACCTTGATCTTTGTCTTCTAGCCTTCAGAACTGTGACACAATAAGTTTCTGTTGTTTATGCCATCTAGTGTATGGTATTTCATTATGACATCCCTAGTAAACTAAAATACCATTTTAAAAAATCTTTTCAAAGAACCAACTATTGGTCTTGTTGATTCTCTATGCCATTTTCCTGTTTTCTAATTTACTTTATTTCCACTCTAATCTTTATTATTTCTTTCCTTCTGCTTTCTTTGCATTTACTTTACTCTTAATTTCCTAATTTCTAAAGGTGGAAGGTTAGGTTATTGATTTTTAGCTTTTTCTTATTTTTAATATAGGTATTTATAACTAAATTTCCATCTAAGTATGATTTAAACCACATCCCATAAGTTTTGATATGCTATTTTCATTTTTATTCATCTCATTGTCTTAATTTCTTCTGTGATTTATTCTATGACCTGTTGGTTATATAAAAGTGTGTTTAATTAACACATATTTTTTAATTTCCCAAATTTTCATTTGTTGTTGATTTCAAATTTGTGGTCTTTGTAATGTACTTTGTATTATTCTTATTAAGTGTTTTTGAGACTTTTAAGTGTTTTATGGACTAGCATATGATCTACCTTCTTTGAAATGTTCCATATGCACTTGAGAAGAATGTATATTCTGCTCTTGTATGGAGTGGCCTGCAAATGTCTGTTAGTTCTAGTTGGTTTGCATAGATATTCAAATCCTGTATTTCCTTATTGATTTCTAAGTACTTTATCCATTATTGAAAGTGAGATTTGGAAGTCCCCAGCTATTATTGTTGAATTGTCTATTTCTCTCTTCAATTGTTTTTGCTTCATGTATTTTTGGGCCCTGTCTTTATGTGTATTTGTCTTTTATAGTTGTTATATCTTCCTGATGAATTGACCTTTTTATTATTAAATATCCCTTTTTATCTATGGTAACTTTTTTATTTAAGATGTATTTTGTCTGATATTTAGTATAGCAACTCCACTTTATAGCAAAAGCTGTTGTATTTTTTTTCTCCTATTGTCTTATTGCAGTTTACATGATTTATATTTTTTTCACCATTTTACTCATGACCTATTTGGATTTTGAATTTGGACAGCATAGTTAGATTTAATTTTTTTTTTTTTACCCAGTCTGTGAACCTCTGCCTTTTCATTGGATTTAGTACATTCATATTTTTTCAATTAATTTAATTTTATTTTTTCAGTGTTCCAAGATTCATTGTTCATGCACCACACATTCACATTTAACATTATTATGAATATAGTTGAATTAACATCTGCCATTTTGCTATTTTTTCTCCATATGTCACATGTCTATTTGTCTGTTCTTTCCTTACTGTCTTGTCTTGTGTTATATGGTATTTTCTTTTTCTTTTTTTTTTTTTTTTTACATCTCTTTTTTTTTCTCCCCAAATTTATTTTAATTTTTCAGTGTTACAAGATTGATTGTTCATGCACCACACCCAGTGCTCCATGCAGTACGTGCCCCTCTCGATACCCACCACCAGGCTCACCCCCCCCACCCCCTCCCCTCCAAAACCCTCAGTTTGTTGCTCAGAGTCCACAGTCTCTCCTGGTTCAACACCCCCTCCGAT
>CM052801.1:38690957-38704355 GCA_028533885.1 Nasua narica
CCCACCCCCTCCCCTCCAAAACCCTCAGTTTGTTGCTCAGAGTCCACAGTCTCTCCTGGTTCAACACCCCCTCCGATTTCCCCCCATTCGCCCTTCCCTTCCTTCTCACGATGCCCTCCATGATTTTCTTTATACTCCACATGTAAGTGAGACCATAAGATAATTGCCTCTCTCCGCTTGACTTATTTCACTCCGCATATTCTTTTAAGATTTTTATTTATTTGAGAGAGAGAGTGTGTATGTGCTCCAGCAAGAGTGGAGGGAGGGGCAGAGGAAGAGACTCCTCAAGCAGACTCCCTGCTGAGTGCAGAGACCAACAGGGGGCTTGATCTCAGGACCCTGTGATCATGACCTGAGCTGAAATCAAGAGTTGGATGCTCAACTGACTGAACCACCCACGCATCCCAGAAATTACATTATTTTATAGTTACTACATAATTACCTTTATCAGCACTCTGTTTTTTTTCATGTAAATTTGAATTGCCGTGTGGCAACATTTCCTTTATGCCTGAAGAACTGTCTTCAATATTTTTTATAAGGCATGCCTGTTATCAATGAATTATCTTCATCTTTATCAGAGAATGTAAAATAAAATTTTATCTACATTTTTTAAAAAAAGTTTCCTTGGATATAGGATTCTTGTTTGATTTTTTTGCCCCTTAAGTATTTTGAATGTCATCCCTCTACCTTCTGGTCTCCATTTTTTCCTGATGAGAAGCCAGCTATTCATCTTATTGGGGTTCACTTATATGTAGTGAGTCACTTTTTCTCTTGCTGCTCCTATGATTTTCCCTTTGGCTTTCAACATTTTAACTGATATGCCTACACATGTAGCTCTTGGAGGTTTTTGTAGGTATAGATTAATGTTTGTCATCATGTTTTGGAAGTTCTCATCCATTATATCTTTTTTCTGCTCCACTGACTCTCTCCTTCTGTTACTTTCATCATGTATATATGTTGGTGCACTTAATAATGTCCATCCCATAGGTTTGGGGGGCTCTGTTCATTTCCTTCATTTTTTTCTTCTATTCTTCAAAGTGTATTATCTCTAATTGCTCATCATCAAGTTCACGGACTCTTTCTTTTTCCAGACTAATTCTGGTGCTGAGCCCTTCTAGAGAATTTTTCATAAATTATTGTACTTTTCAACTCCAGAATTTTCATTTCATTGCTTCTTAAATATAATTTTTATCCTTTCACTGATATTCTTTCTTTGATGACTCACTGTTACATCTTCCTTTCATCGTTTTTTTAAACTGGCTCCTTCAGTTCTTTAAAAATATTTATAATAGCTATTTTGAAGTGTTTGTGTTTGTCTGCTAAGTGTATCACGTGTCCTCCCTTCAAAAGTAGTCTCTATTGCCTGCTTTTTTCCTATATAATGGTCATATTATTTCTTTGCATCTGTTGTAATTTTTTGTTGAAAACTGGACATTTTAGATAATATTTTGTAGCAGCTCTAGACTCTGATTAGTTCCACTATCACCACAGACCTTGTTGTCTGGTGGCCTGCCTGAATTAAGTTTCTGAAGATAGATTCCTCTGCCTTGTACCTCTGATGTTACTACTCAGTTTTTCTGTTAACTACATCAGAGTAGCTCCTAGGTCAGGATAACTTAATAAATTTCAGCTAGTGATTGGTCAGAGGTTCTGCTTATGCCCCTTGAGTTGGTAAAGACTTGAAACTTGATGCTGGATCTCTGTGTGGCTTGGAAAATGCTTTTTTTTTTTTAAGATTTTATTTATTCATTTAACAGAGAGAGAACACAAGCAGGCAGAGAGGCAGGCAGAGGCAGAGAGAGGAGCAGGCTCCCTGCGGAGCAAGGAGCCCGATGCGGGACTCGATCCCAAGATGCTGGGATCATGACCTGAGCCAAAGGCAGCTGCTCAACCAACTGAGCCACCCAGGCGTCCCTTGGAAAATGCTTTGAAGTGAACTCTGTGTTCAAGCAGTGACTAGTAGCTCTCAAATGCCCACTCTGGTCGCTTTTGAGTGAATGTGTAGTATATGTTCACAGCCTTCCTGATCTTCAGGTATAAGTATGATCTTAACAGAGTTCTTTTTATCGAAGCTTTGACTGGTCTGCCATTTCATTTGTTGCTCCTAGTTTCATGGAACTATTAGCCTTCTGCGAGTTGCTCAATATCAAGATCTCTACTGTTGTTTTTTTTTTTTTTTTTTAAGATCTCTACTGTTCTTGACAACACCTTCAGGAATGAGTTCCTCTGTGCTCTGTTCCAAATAAGGTTAGCTCCCTCATCAATGATGCTGAGCTGCCAATTCTTGCATCTTGCCTAACCTCCTAAGCAGAATCTCTATACTACTTCACTTGAATGAGAGTGTGGTGGTGGCCTGATTTTCCCTGCATGATACCTTCACTCTATGAGCAAGAGCTGGAAGGTGGGAATGGTATCCCCCATCTTCTTGGTAGGTCTCTCCTGGTATGTAACCTATAGCCTACAAATAGGGCCTGGGGGAGGCTGGTAGCCTGTGGTCTTCTAAGCTTCTTTCTTCTGGTATGGAACCTCTTACCTAACACATGGGAATGGGAAAGGAACCCGTCTTCTTGTCCATGCCAGCCCAGCCCAAAATAGAGTTATTAAAACATGAAGCTGAGAGTGTGGGAAGAGAGATGCAGATAGGCTGTACCCACCCCACACCCCTGAGGGGTGAAACCACAACACTATAATTGGGAGCTAGAGGTAAATAGAGCTTCACGTTCTTAGCTGTACCTGCCCAGAGTAAAGCATCCATAGCATGGGGCTGGGCAGAAGTGACAACCAGACTCCCACTGTTCTTACTGAGACTTAGTAGATTTCTTCAAATAAATGCTTTACAATATATTGAATTCCCCTAGGTCAATTTCCAGAGACTTTAACTGGTTATTTTTGGTAATTATTACCAGTTAAGAGGTTATTTCACTGGGAAGAGGGTCTTGCAAGCTCCTCACACAGCCTCTCTGGAAGTCCTGCTCTCAAACCATTAATTTTTAAAAGCCTCTGATTAAGCTTTTCTTGGCCTCTGGGAAACAATCCATTTTTAAACTTGCAGATGGCTTGGGTGCACTCACCAATGGTTTAATTTCTACACTGTAGTCTTCATGCCCACAACAGGAAAGAAAACAGGAAAGAAAAGAAAAATTTCACAAATTCACTAAATATATGTTCATGTGAACAAGTCACATTCAGATTAATTTTGTGTCTCATGACTCCTGGCCCCTCATTTTTCCAGAAGGTGGGGATGAGCTGTTTTCTTATAACTGAATCTTCTTGATATTTGGATTTTATTTCTTCAAGCACTAGAATCATTTTAGCCATTGTGATGTATCCACTCAAAAATGTCTCCTAAATAACTTAGGCAAAAGGCAGAGACCACTAGAAACTACTCCTGAAACAGAATAAGAATTGCAGAAAAAGAACTAGCTGTAATATATGAAAGATATCACAAACCCTGTCAATTATAGAGAGGAATCAGACATATTGGTAGACACTATAAAGGGTAGACTTGATACTGCTAAGGAGCCCAAATATCAAAAATGGTACCCACATAGACCTCACTCATATTTCAGAAAATAGTCTGGCAAACAGATAACAACCTTCCAGATGAAATGGACTGGCCTAGAAAACCACTCTGATTATGGCACTTTTATATTCCTAAACCTTCTCCATACCAAAACAAAGGAAGAATCAATGCCTCCTCTTGACATTTAAGATCCACCCAAAACTGGCCCCACCTTTCCTTTCCTGTCTCAATATCTACTATTCCCTAACATTTAACTTTCTCCAAAGACATCCATTTCCCTTTGTACTACCTCCTTCTGGTCTGTTTCCTTTAGCAGCACCTGGTCTTGCTAGTCTGAGAGCTCCTTGAGGTCAGGATCAGGTCTTGTTAATCTTTATCCCTAGCACACAGGACAAGGCAGAATAGATATTCAGTAGGTAATTTTTCTTTTCTTTTCTCTCTCTCTCTCTTTTTTTTTTTTTTGGATGAATGAAATCCTACTATATGAGCCCTTCTTAAATGTCAACTCTGTCTTGAGGGCCTTTCCTTATCTCAGGTGAAATCTCTCACTCCTTTAAATTCTTACAGCTTCTTGCTTTTTTAAAAAAGATTTTATTTATTTATATATTTGAGAGAGAGAGAGAGAGAGAGAGGGTGTGTGCCCAAGTGGTGGGGAGAAGCAGCGGGAAAAAGAGAGGGAGAAAAAGAATTTTAAACAGACTCCGTGCTGAGTGCAGAGCCTGATGGAGGGCTTGATCCCACAACCCTGAGATCATGACCTGTGCCAAAATCATGGGTCAAGTGCTTAACCAACTGAGCCACCCAGGCCCTGCTTCTTGCTTTTAAACTCTGTAACAATACCTATCATAGTCTTCTTTGTACTTTGTTATGATTATTTAAATATCTTCTTTATTAGTACCACTGCCAGCCTTCCCATCTTCAAGGAAAGAGGGAAATCAAGAAACAGACACAGGATCACACACTTGAAGAGCATGGGATTTGCCTCATTAAAAAAAAAAAAAAACTTTCTTGTGGTACTTAGCACAATGTTTATCACATAGAAGGAGTTCAAGAAATATTTTGCCAAATTGAATTGCTAAAACACTTGGATATCAGTGTGGAGACTGTACTTTAGATCCATACCTCATACCATACACTTCAATAAATTCCAGATGGGTCCAAGAATTAAACACAAAAAAGAAAAAACACCCTGGGGGAGTGGAGAGGACAGAATCACATATTTGTCCCAGCTGTGGAGGAGTGGTAAATTTCTGAATATTGAAAAATGAAAGAAACATCACAGACAGGATAGATGGATCTGAATACATAAATGTGAAAAAGAACACTTTTGCATAGTGAAATGTAATAAAGCACACATAAAAATGAAAGCAATAAAATTGGAAAAATATGTGACAAATATAGAGGACAAAGTTGGACTATCCAAAGTATAAGAGATGGATAAAAATATAAAAGGTCAATGGATTTTACTTTATAAATGCTCAAAATAAGTGAAGAAGGAAATGGACAGCAAATTAAGACATTAAGAAATGTAAGGCCTCATCAAATAAAAATTAAAACAAATGGATAGTATACTTACATACCCATTAAACTAGCAAAATATTAGAAATGACAAAATTTAGTGCTGCAGGACTGTGAGAAAATAGATATACACAGTTTATCTTCTGGGAGTACAATCTGGCAACACATAACAACAGCTATAAATCAGCTCATACCTTTTGACCTGGTTATCATACTTTTGGTAAAATACCAGAAAGCAATAACCCTAAACAGAATAAAGGCAATTTGTATAGAAACCACTCACATCACTTTTTTTTAAAAGATTTTATTTATTTATTTGACAGAGAGAGAGATCACAAGTAAGCAGAGAGGCAGGCAGAGAGAGGGGGAAGCAGGCTCCCCACTGAGCAGAGAGCCCGATGCGGGGTCCGATCCCAGGACTCCGAGATTATGACCTGAGCCAAAGGCAGAGGCTTAGCCCACTGAGCCACCCAGGCGCCCCTACCACATCACTTTTTATAAGAGTGAAAATTTTTAAATAACTTAAATTTCCAATAATAACAGGACGGCTAAGCAAAATCTGGCGTATTAATACTACAGAAGACCACCATCTTTTATTTTTGTGTGGAAGGCTATCTACCTATTCCATACTACCAGGTCTTTCTTTTTGTGGTCTCTCCATCTCAGGTGTCTAGTATACAACTGTCATTGTGCCTATTTCTAGGGTAAACTATCTCCTAGAAATCTGCTATAACTGAAGGAATACAGGTTTCCCATTATCTGAAAGTAGACCATTCCTTTGAAACTTTCCATAAGCCAAAATGGTATAAAGGAAAGAAGCACTTATTATTAATTTACAGTTGACCCTTGAACAACATGGGTTTTAACTGCATGGGTCCCCTTATATGCAGATTTTTTTCAATAAATATACCATAGTACTGTACATATATTTTCTTTTCCTTATGATTTTAACATTTCCTTTCCTCTAGATTACTTTATTGTAAGAATACAGTACAGAATACATGTAACATACAAAATGTGTGTTGATTATTTTACCAGTTGGGCTGTGCTCAACAGTGGGCTGTTAAGTTTTCAGGAAGTCAAAGTTATATATGTATTTTTGACTGTGTGGGGATTGGCACCCCAACCCTCATATTGTTCAAGGGGCAGCTGTATATGAAAAACTGTTTTAGTGTTCCTAGATCCAAATGTAACCTCTCTTAGGCTTTTCTGATACCGTAGGACACGTTTTGCTAATGGATGCACAAAACAAGTTGAGATAAAGCACAGATGCTCACAGACACAGTTCAACACTATGCAGCTGATGCTGAAATGCTGAGTGTATGTAGTTCCTGGGGGAGGAGCTTGGTTGGGCCACTCTTGCTGCCTCTGTAATAACTTGCTGCAAAACAAACACTGAACACTATTTTCACTTTTTTCCTTTTTTGTAAAAGCAAAAGTCCTCTTCAGATTTCTTTTGACTAGTGAAAATGGGTATTAACATAGATCTTTCATAAAAGCATGGTGGCATAATGTGAACTTTTGAAAAGTGGGGGAATACTTACAACAGGCTCCCATTAAATTAAGGACCAGTGGATCTCTTTAAAGTCAAGCCAGAACGGCTTGACTCTTCCCCATACCATGGGTTTTGTGGCAGTGCTTTCAAAATCTTAAAGCCTTAGTTTTTAAACTTATTCCTGGGATCCAGGGTATGTTCTGAGTTTCCGAATAAGTGAGACATTACTGAAAATGGTTTTGCATAATTATAGGCCCTTAGTAAAACTGCATTTCATGAACACTTTTTTTTTGAACAAAGCTATTCTAGCTCAAACTAGAAATATTTTCATATGAAAACACCTCTCATCTGCAAAGATAGTCTTAAATTCTATAAATTAAAAGTCTTCACCTGTCTGAATGGCTAATATCAAAAACACAAGAAACAAGAAGTGTTGGAGAGAATGTGCAGAAAAAAAGAACCATTGTGCACTGTGGGTGGGAATGCAAACGGGTGCAGCCACTATGGAAGACAGTATGGAGTTTCCTCAAAAGGTTAAAAATAGAACCATCCTATGATCCAGTAATTGCATTACTGGGTATTTCCCCATAGAATACAAAAACACTAATTCAAAGGAATACACGCACCCCTGTGTTTACCGCGGCATTATTTACAATAGCCAATGTATTAAAGCAGCCCCCATGTCCATTCATAGATGAATGGATAAAGAAGATGTGGTATATATATGCAATGGACTATCATTCATCCATAAAAAGAAGAAATCTTGTCATTTGCATTGACATGGTTGGAGCTAGAGAGTATAATGCTAAGCAAAATAAGTTAGTCAGAGAAAGACAAATACCATATGATTTCACTCATATGTGGAATTTAAGAAACAAACAAATGAAGAAAGGAGAAAAACAGAGAAAAAAAGAAAAACCAAGAAACAGGCTCTAAACTATAGAGAACAAACTGCTTGTTACCAGAGGGGAGGGGGACAAGGGAGATGGGTGAAACAGGTGATAGGGATTAAGGAGTTCACTTGTCATGATCAGCACTGGGTGATGTATGGAAGTGCTGAATCACTCTATTGTACAACTGAAACTAACATAACACTATGTTAACTATACTGAAATGAAAATAAAATAAAAAAGTAAGTCTTAAGAATATATATGGTCATGTTATGATTGAAGAGAAACTTGGAGACTAGTAATAGCAAATTCATTCATTAGAGTCATGCTTATATGCCCATGATCAACTAAAATACATTTATTTAAGCTTAGGCATCTTTGGTTTATTACAGCTTACTACTTCTTTGAAATAATATAAATAAATTTCACAAATATGTAAAACATGGCCTTATATTTCCTGTCAAGCACCAATCTCAAATATTCCTCATCAAGGACCTAATCTCAAACCTATTTTTTCTAAATGTCACTACTCTGTAAGTTACAGGTTTTAGTTAAAGTCATACATGATTAGCCTTCAAATCTGAAATCAAGGCATGGCCCAAATACAGACCCTAACATGAACATATTAGAGGCTTTTTGTGAAAGACGTGGATGCCAGCTTTATCAAAGAAGTCAGTAGACACATTAAAAGCAATTAAAAATAAACAGCAATAAGAACATTTTGAAGTGGAAAAGGGATTGCTGGCAATGTTAAAAGAGAATGACTTCTTCATTTTGAGCAGCACAACCAACAAAATAAGACACTTAGAAGAAATTCAAGGTATGAAAACTTGGCTGTGATGACAAGAAGATTAAAAAAAGTGAAGTATTTCTCACCTTGGGTCTGTTCCCTGGATGGGACTAGGGGTGTTAATTCTGCTTGTATAATGTTGGAAATAATAATCCTAATAGCTCTGAAAGGAATCCCTGAATGGGAGCCATTCTTTGATCTTGGTCATTCTGCAAATTGCTTTATTTCTAAAACAGAAATAATCTATAAATCTTTTTCTCTACCTAGGAACATGAACTGCTTAGTACTTTGGTCAGCTACAAATACTGTGTACACTCTTAATTCAGCTTTAATGGGGTCCAAAGAGTCCCATATGTTGAACATCTGAAATAAAAACTGTAATTCAAGTTGATAGACAGGGAAGGAAGGAAAATCTCAAAGAACCACAATCTCAAAGCGCACTTTCAGAATCCAAATCTACTGATGTCTATCACCAACACTCTGATACATGTTTAAGTGACTTAGATTGGCAGGTTGATAGATTTCATTACCAAAGTTCGATTTCTTGAACTCTTAGGACACTGGAAGAGAATATGTGGACAACAATCATACTGGTAGTAGGCCAGGAAGGTAAGACCTGCAGGAGATACTGGCTGAGCCATTTCCGGAGTGTATCACAAGGGAATGATTTCAATTATTGTCACACTATCAGCCAAATGCTCTGTCTTGCCCAGCCCTCACTATGCTCCCCCTTCCAAGACAAAGAGGAAGGAAGGAAAGAAGAGAGAGAGGAAAAGGAGGGAGGCACATGGAGGAACATTACAATTAAGTCAAAGTGAGGATTAACAACTGTAAGAAATAAAGGTTACTTTTGCATAACATGAAAATATAAAAGGTCAGTGTTCAGGAAATGTTAACACACTAGCTCAGTTACTCTCAGTTCATAGGCCTGAGTCATTAGGCTAAAGCAGGCCCAGGGAATAGCACCATAGCTTTGTCGCTTGCACTTTTATGAGGCATATCTGTGCTGGTGGCAGCTAGCAGACTGGCAGGGCTGCAAACTGGCATGCCCTCAGGTCATAAACTAATTATGGCACAATTATTCACTTGTTCTAGCCATTCTGCCAATTACTTCATGAGTGCAGAGGGCGGGACCCTTGTCTAAGGCCAGCTCTGGAAACAAGACCTCCCAGGCTTAAGCCTTCTTTCCTAGGGAATTCTGTGGGACTCAGTAGGGCCATCGACAGACAGTCTCAGTAAGCCTAGTAGTCTATCCTTCTGCCTTAATAGTCCATTCACTGTTAGGCATCTGTGTTGTACAAGACCCCAAGAAGAAATGCAAAAATATGAAAGAATATACCTTCAAAGGGCCTAGAGTCTAGAGAGGATAGGGAACATAAGAACCATTCAGAACCTTCGCTTGTCTTAAGCCTACCTGCCCCTCTCAAACCCCACATTTTCCTGAACAGAAGAGGTCTTTGGAATCTATACCCTCCACTAGTCATCTGGGTCCATTCCATATGCTCTAGGGGGAAAAAAAGGAAGACATTTTCTTCCAGAATCAGTGTAATCTTCCGACTTTTCCCCAACAATGGGGAAAAGCTTCCCTGTTCTCTAGACCCACAATTCAATTACGGGCTCACCAAAGTCTGCTCGTCTAAAGAAGGCCAATCACTTCCCTCCAGCACAATACCTCTCTTGCCAAGCATGCATATCCATAAATGCATGTGAACACATGAAAAGATATTGTACACAGGTCTGTTTACTGAGTCCAAAGAGAAAGTAAACAGATTAGGGAGGGGTGGTGAAAGTTCACAGCTGAGTGAGCCAGAGACCTAGGGAGAAAGAGGATAGAGTCCAAAATGCCCACAGGGTCGGCTTTTTCAAAAGAGCAGCATCCACAGAGCCAGCAGTGACAACTGATTAGCTGGGATCAGAGAGAATGGATTTGCAAAGAGAACTCGGGAAACAGTTTAAGGATCAATAGGCCCCATCAGTATGCCAGTGATTTAACAGCACTATAGTCAAGGCCCCAGAATAAATCATTTCCATGTTCATTACTGCTCATGGCAAACATCACCCAAAGCAGACTTAGACATACAAAGAACCCAAGCTCTCTGAAAGGCATCATGGAAAACATTCCTACAAGGAGCACCCTTTATAAGGTGGAGCCTGGCCAAGCAAATAGGCATCTGCTCCCCTCCATGGTCTCATATTCTCCTGCTGCCTTCCATCCCGGTACAGGCCCCCACAGTCTGTGTGCATTCCCACACCTGGCCCCACCTTCTAGCAGGGGCCAAGAGCATCATTCCTGGATGAGTGCCTAGCCTTTGAAGTCAGAGAGAATTCAGGCTGTTGGATGAGGAGATCCAGATTCAAGACTTCTCAACACACACTTCCCCCTACTCAACAATGCTTATAATAAAGTTACACTCAAGAGGTACTCTGGCTGCTTAGAAAAACAGGATGCCACAGGAGTGGGTGGGTAAGTTAGGCTCTCTAGGCTGGCCTGAGCTCTGTGGAATGTCAGGCTTGCTGAAAAGTTGAAGGTGTGACCAAGGTATCCTTAGGCTGGGCACTGACATATTAGTTTTGCCATAGAAAAGTATTTCTCCTCAACACTTGCCCCCCAACCCCCACACATACACACAAAGTAGCTAGGCCCTCAGGCTTGATTCTCAAGAGTATAGCACAACAACTCAGGGCAGAAGCAGCTTCGGAGAACTTATGATTCTCTAATCAAGTGCTTTCCTAGAATTTGAGGCTGGCAAAGAATAGGTCTTAACATTTGGCTGGAAGCAGCCATACTTAAAAGCAATGGTTTCACTTCAAGATGAGAACAGCCTTTCTTCATCTTGCCAGTTTGCGGAAGGGAGTGAAGACATAGCCCCTTTAGAATAGACAGCAACTACCCACTTACAGATGCATGTTCATACAGGTATATTCCATGTTCATATAGGTATATTTCATGGGGAGAAATTAAGCCTTCTCCCCTCTCCTAGTTCTTAAGGTTGTCAGTCAGCCACGCCTCTAACAATAACAACCACAGGGCAATAACTCATACTTACATAGCACTTGACAGTTGCAAAGCTTTTTCCCATTCAATAAAGGTTAATCCAGTGTGTGCTGTAATTAATGAATGGGATGATTTTAAAGTATATTCTCTCAGGGTGCCTGGGAGGCTCAGTTAAGTGACTGACTCTTGGTTTCAGCTCAGGTCCTGATCTCAGGGTCATGAGATTGAGCTCTGTGTCAGGCTCTGTGCTTAGTGCAGAGGCCTCTTGGACTCTCTCTCCCTCTCAATCTACCCCTCCCTCCTGCTCTCGCTCGCTAATAAATAAATCTTTAAAAAAGTTAAAAAATAAAGTGTAATTTCCTTTGACCTAGCAATTCTTTCTTTTATAAATATCTCTTAATAAAATTAGACAAGTGTGTGAGGATGTATGTATGTAAATGGTTGCTGTAGCAGTGTTTATAATAGCAAATATTTAGAAGATAATTAAATTAATATGGTACTAGTTAAAATATTTATAGTATTTATATACTATAAATATGAGTATTTATAGTATATAGTCATGAAGTGTGATACTATGAAGACATTAAAATGGTTATGTAGATCTGAAAAGATTTCTGCAATGTAGTGTGAGGTATAAAAAAGTGGACTATGAAATAATACATATCATAGGACTGCATCTTTAATTTTTTTATTTTTTAAAATTTATTCTTATGAGAGTTAGTGAGTACATATGGGGAGAGGGGCAAAAGGCACAGAAGATCTCCACTGAGCAAGGAGCCCAGTGTGGGACTCCATCCCAGGACCCTGGGATCATGACCTGAGCCAAAGGCAGATGCTTAACTAACTGAGCCACCTAAGCACCCCCACACGACCTCATTTTTAATATGTCTATATAAACATGGGAAAATAAAGTGTGAGATATGCATACATCTAATTATTAATTAGATGGTTATCTCTAGGTAGTAGGCATGCAGGAAATTACCATTTCCTTCTCTAAACTTTTAGGTATTGTCTAAGTTGATATTAAAACAACAAACAGTATTGCTTTCGAGGACATAAAAAGCAATAAAACTATGTTCATTTTGAAAAGGAAAGGAGATACGGTATGTAACAACAATAGTAATATTATTGAGCAATTATTATATACCATGGCTTTAAGCACACTTATCATATTTTAGTCCTCATAACAACACCAAGGGGTATTCAATATTGTCTTCCATCTTACAGATGAGGAGAGGAGACTGAGGCTCAGAAGATTTAAGGGACTTCCCAAAGACACATAGCTAGAAGTGACAAAACTAGGGTTTGAACTAAGGTTTCTCTTGTCTCTAAATCTCACGCTCTTATTTGCTGCCCTATCACCTTCCTTCTCATGGGCCATTCTCCCTTGAAGTGCTCAACGTACCAATGCCAGCTTTTATACTTCTGAGTACTTATGCCAGAGAGACCTCATTAAAAGTACAACCATTTCCGCGCTGGGAAAACTGGACGGCTATATGTAGAAGAATGAAACTTGACCATTCTCTTACACCATACACAAAGATAGACTCAAAATGGATGAAAGACCTCAACGTGAGGCAGGAATCTATCAAAACCCTAGAGAAGAACATAGGCAGTAACCTCTATGACATTAGCCACAGCAACTTCTTTCAGGACATGTCTCCAAAGGCAAAGGAAACAAAAGCGAAAATGAACTTTTGGGACTTCATCAAGATAAAAAGCTTCTGCACAGCAAAAGAAACAGTCAACAAAACAAACAGGCAACCCACAGAATGGGAGAAGATATTCGCAAATGACACTACAGACAAAGGTCTGATATCTAAGATCTACAAAGAACTCCTCAAACTCAACCCTTACTAAACAGATAATCACATCAAAAAATGGGCAGAAGACAAGAAAAGACACCTCTCCAAAGAAGACATACAAATGGCTAACAGACACATGACAAAATGTTCATCATCTTTAGCCATCAGAGAGATTCAAATCAAAACCACACTGAGATACCACCTTACACCAGTTAGAATGGCCAAAATCAACAAGACAGTAAACAACAAATGCTGGAGAGGATGTGGAGAAAGGGGAACCCTCCTCCACTGTTGGTGGGATTGCAAGTTAGTGCAGCCACTTTGGAAAACAGTATGGCGATTCCTCCAGAAATTAAAAATAGAGCTACCGTATGACCCTGCA
>CM052801.1:38704455-38760566 GCA_028533885.1 Nasua narica
TGTGGTCCATCTATACAATGGAATATTATGCCTCCATCAGAAAGGATGAATACCCAACTTTTGTATCAACATGGACGGGACTAGAAGAGATTATGCTGAGTGAAAAAAGTCAAGCAGAGAGAGTCAGTTATCTTATGGTCTCACTTATGTGTGGAGTATAAAGAAAATCATGGAGGGCATCGTGAGAAGGAAGGGAAGGGTGAATGGGGGAAAATCAGAGGGGGCGATGAACCAGGAGAGACTGTGGACTCTGAGCAACAAACTCAGTGCTTTGGAGGGGAGGGGCTGGGGGATGGGCAAGCCCGATGGTGGGTATTGAGAAGGGCATGTAATGCATGGAGCACTGGGTGTGGTGCATGAACAATCAATCTTGTAACACTGAAAAAATAAAACATATTTGGGGGAAAAAATTAAAAAAAAAAGTATAACCATTTCCAGCTCAGAGCAAAATTTCAAAGGATATGCAGAACCATCAAAGCCTAATAGCAAAAGCCCAGGGCAAACAGCAACAGCCCAAACCCAAGCCTGGTCCCTAAAATTTCACAAAGGAGAAGAGTCCTTGTTCAATTCCAGCCCTTGCTGCCTCCATCCATGTATTCCTTCATGGAGTACCTAGTGTTTGCCAGGAACTGTTAGGGTACAATGATGAATAAGGCAGACTCCCTGCCTTCAGACTTACTTGAGGACAAATTCCAGGTTGAAATGCGACCAATGGCCAAGGGGCCACAGCAGGAAACTTGGAAAGACAGGAAGCAGGTGGCCAAATCCTTCTTCACTACACTTTAAAAGAATAGTACGTATATGGATTCAATTACCCAAAACCTGCAAGTGTTATTGAGCAATGACTATGTACTAGGCCCTGTGTTAGGTGTTGTCACATTTCTTATTTGCAGTACTATTTTTACTACTAGAAAAATAGCAACTAACATTTTATTAAATCCTTACTGGGTAAGTGGCAGGAACTGGGCTTAGTGCTTTACTTACAATATAAATTTTCACAGTCATGATTCTATTAACTTGGATTAAGGCAGAAGTTTATATGAAAACAAAATGGAATAAATCCAACAAACAAAGCTTCTAGAATTATTGACAGATCCTTTATTCATCACTAGAAATTTGATGGTTGTCTTAGAGGTAGAGTGGTTTGAATACCCAGACAACTGGAAAAAACACTTTTCATTTGTTCCTTTCTTATTTTTAATTTTGGCTGGACACAACACATATTTATTATCTCTCAGTTTCTGTGGGTGAAGAATCCAGACATGGCTTAGCTGGGCTTTTTGCAAGGCTGTATTCAAGGTTTTAATTGGGCCTGGATTCTCATCTCATGCTCAACTGGAGAAGGATATGCTTCCAAGCTCACACGACTGTTGACATTTTTACTTATGTTAAGAAACCAACATCTGACTTGGGGACAAGTAAAAGGAGATATTGGTTGCAGCCAAAGTCTCTTCAAGGTGCAAGAAATGAGAGGGGTGCCCTAGTCCAAGCTAGGAGAGGCAGTGGAAGATGTAGTATTGCAAAAGCTAGGCAGAAATTCCAGTCAGAAAACAAAGGCACAATAAAACAATTTGCAGTTAACCATGGACCCAATACAATCATATTGGCAATATTATTTAAGGCTTCTTACAACAGCCCTGAGACCTAAATATGATGGCCATTTAACAAAGGAGGGAATAGAGACACAGGGAATTGTTTCACAGAAATTGCTTGGGGACACCTGGCTAGGAGTGAAAACTTCCAGGCTTTGAAACCAGATGTCTGCAGCTCCACAACTTATAGTCTTTCAACTCAGACTGCTGCTGACCAGTGCCAGCCTCACACAGCTAAAGGACCAAACCCCCAAGATCAGTGATGGGAGGAGGGAGAGGCAGTAGCAACTTTCCCTTGGAAGCCTAGCACCAGAAAAAAGCTTCTTTCCTGAAGTAGCGCCAATCAAAATTGAATTCCTAGGCTTCTTTAACGTCCTACTTATTGTGTTGTTTCTAAATGCAACTATAAATAACATATGTGTGTCTGTGTATGTAACTATGTGTGTAATACATGGTTATCTTTAGAAACAGAATAGGGTAGGGGTATAGAAAGATACACACACACATACATATTTAATTACATATGTATATTTTCACGTTTTATTAAAATAATATTCAATAATATTAATAATAATACTAGGTAGTACTTATTACCTAGTAATAAGCATTACTGTGTGCCAAGCATAGGATTAAGCACTTAGGGGCTTAGATCATTTCTTCACATTAGAAAATCTACATATAAATATTGTCATTGATTCACAGGTGAAAAATTAGGCTCAAAGAAATATAGTAACTTGCCTGAAGTCACACAAGAAAGAAGGATAGAATTTCAGTTCATCTCTGCCTCTGAATCCATACTGCATTGCCTTTCTACCTTTTCCCCATAGATACCACAGAAAATATAAATTGGCAAAAAGAGGGAGAGGAAATCACTCACAAATCAGTAACATATCTTCTTTCTCTACAGACATTCAAGCTACATAAGCTGGTGTTTTGACTCACCCAATTCCTTAATTATCCCACGTGTGTCTGGCCTCTCTTCCCAAAGAGCTGATAAGTCCCTTGCAGGCAGGAAGTTGGCCTTCTATTTTGTTCTCCCCACCATCGCACCCCAACTTCCATCCAGAGCCTAATGGATAGTTATACCCGTTGCTGATGAACTAGCATGAAGAGACCCAAGATCAAGGATGATAACAGAATGCTGCAGAATTTTCCAAACCATGACTTCCTGAACCTGGGGGCCAAGCAAGAGTTCACTATGTAATCTAAGACAATTAGAGATACTTGGGTAACATCCTCAAACCCCAGACCAACCTAATCTTTTAACAAGCATTCAATCAACAGGTTGTAAATTTGTAAGCAGATTTCTAAATGAGCTGATACATCTTCAGGTAAATTATCAGATGCCTGGACCAAGATGTAAGTACAAAGATGCTTTCTACAATGTTATTTACAATAGCAAAAACCTGAAAACCTAAATGGCCAATTACATGGAAGTAGTAAGTTAAATTGCGATGCATCCATATGGGGGCTAGTATTATACAGTAATTTAAAATGAACTTTTCAAAACATTTCTAATGACAAGGACAAAGAAACATAATAAGTGGAAGAATCTGAGGGAACGATTCAGATAATATGGCCATGTAGTAGGATTTCAAATATGTATTACTTGTATAATCAAAATATATTACTGTTAATGAGGGAAAAATCAATTTATAAAAACAAGATAATTGCAACCCTTTTCACAGTGTCTTTTCTCTTGCAATTAGCTTTGCCTCTTCTCAGACTTGGTTTAAGCTGCTGCCACATTATTTTAGTTTCATTTGTAAAATGGGGGTGAAAGTAACTACTAATCTCCCATAGTTGCTGTGTTGATAAAATGAGTTAATGGATGTGGAAGTGATTTTTTTCCAACATTAGAGTACTATTAACTTCTGAGCTATTATTGAGGAAATCCTAAGTGTACTGAATTTTTGGTGATTTGCAGAAATCAATCTCTCTTGGAGCCAAGCCTTCCTGCCCATTTCCACTGGCACAATCACTCTCCAGGCATTTACCACCTCATTGCCTGAATTTCCACACCAGTCTTGGAGCTGGACCTCCTCCAGTCTCTGCCCCCCTCTGTCCACTCTCCACAAAGCAATAGGAGTCACCTTTCTGACCACATTAATCCTTTCCTCAGGACCCCACAGAGATTTCCAAGTACTCTTCACCTACTACAGTGGTCTTTAAACCAATTCTAGGACATTCTCCAACTATCATCCCAGTCCCCATACAGTCAGTCAGCTTTAAAGTCTTCAATATGTCTTTGCTTAACTAGCAAGCACTGTATTACATGGTAGACCTTCAAAGGGTCGTACACTTTTACTTAAAGTGTGGTCTCTTGACTGGAATCATCAGCTTTTCCTGGGATATTGTTAAGACAGGCTGAACCTCCGGCTCTAGCCAGACCTATTTAATCAAAGTCTGCATTGATTAAAGATATCAAGAGTATTCCCAGGTGATTTGTATCCACAGTAATGTTTGAGAAACCCTGGTCTCGATGGCGTTAAATCTATCGCCAGAGGTAAATCGAAGTGCTGACAACTGTAGTTGTCGAAGTGCTGACATCTGTAACTGACATGTTTATTTACTCTTTCCAAGCTATTCTTATGCCTCTCTAATTTGTTTGTCCATCTCCTCCCCTAGATGATAAGATTGTTAAAAAGTAGTAACTTACATTTTTCTCTTTGCCTCAACTTCTATTATCCAGAAGTCCCCCAGTAAGTGTTCATCAACTAAAAATAGTTTTAAAGGCCATATTTTAAAGTCACCATGGTCAAATTTATTTCATATAACAGAGGGGTTAAGAATATGGACAGCCTGCAATCATAAACCAGGCTTTGCCACTTCCCAGCTGAGTAAACTTGGCCACTTTTCTTAACCTCTATATGCCTCAAATTCTTCATCTGTGAAATGGAGATACTAATAGATATTTAAAAGGTTTTTGCAGGGCACCTGGTTGGCTCAGTAGGTTAAGCATCTGACTCGATTTCGGCTCAGGTCATGATTTCAGGGTTGTGAGATCAAGCCCCGCCTTCGGCTCCACACTGGGCATGGGGCCTGCTTAAGATTCTCTCTGCCTCTCTCACCTCTCTCCATCTCCATCTCCAAAAAGATAAATATTAGTAAAAGGTTTTTGCAAGAATTAAATGAGCAACGTGATAGGAAGCTTTAAACAGTATCTGCCGCAGTTACCACTATATAAATTTTAGTTATTATACATGTTTCCTTAGAAGATCATTATGGTAAGTATTTCGAAATTGAGGCTATTAATAATCATGACTACTGAATTATTTTACTGAGGGAATATGTGCTGGGAATTTAACAGGCATACTCTTACTGACTTCTCACAAGATTTCAATGAGATTGATGGTAGTCTTCTTTTAGAGAAGGCAAAGCTTACACAGCTACACTTGAACTCAGGTCCAAAGGATTTCACAGCCCATGTTATCCAGTGTTTATAAGCAGGAGGCTTTATAAGCAACAGAGAAAAGAAACAATTGATGGTTTTAAAAAACAATACAGAATGAGGTTACAGTTGGTGGACTATTTTGGTTACCTTGATTTGGAAAAGCAGGATCTAGCTTTGTAAGAGTTCATAAGCTCACTGATACAAACAATTAGTGTTGAAGATATCATATTCAGTGACCTAAACATGAAGTGTAGTTCTGTGGAGGATAAGCCAAAAGTGATAATCTGGGCTTCTAGGATGTTTCTTTCAGTATTCCAGGCCAAGAAATGGTTAATGGCAACTTCTCTGCATCCCCAGCTACCTAGACCGACCCTGGACAGGAATTTGGCACAGATATTTCTATGCTGGAATCAGGGAGTCTGGAACACAAAGGAAGAAGAGAAATCCACGATATGCTTCCAGTACTACTCTCCTGGACATTGCTACCCCTGGTTCTTCTTTCTTGCTCTAGGGATTCCCCCAGTCACCATCATCATCACCACCAACACCACCACCTGTTAAAGCAAACCACACACTGCTCTTTTTTTTTTTTTTTTGACAGAGAGAGAGAGAGAGAGAGATCACAAGTAGGCAGAGAGGCAGGCAGAGAGAGAGGAGAAAGCAGGCTCCCCGCCGAGCAGAGAGCCCGACGTGGGGCTCCATCCCAGGACCCTGAGATCATGACCCGAGCGGAAGGCAGAGGCTTCAACCCACTGAGCCACCCAGGCGCCCCACCACACACTGCTCTTAAGAGATGTCACAGGGAGGGAGGGGCGCCTGGGGGACTTAGTCAGTTAAGCATCAGGTCAGGTCAGGATCCTTCCGCTCAGGTCAGGATCCCAGGAGGGTCCTGGGACCGAGCCCCACATCATCAGGCTTTCTGCTCAGCAGGGAATCTGCTTCTCCCTCTCCTTCCCGCCCCATAAGCTCCTGCTTTCTGTCTCTTGCTCTCATTCAAATAAATAAAATCTTTTTAAAAAAAAAAGGGCAATAATTTGCAACGACGTGGATGTAACTAGAGGGTATTATGCTAAGTGAAATAAGTCAGTCAGAGAAAGACAATTATCACATGATCGCTCTGATATGAAGAATTTGAGAGGCAGGGCAGGGGGTTATGGGGGGGTGGGGAAGATAAATGAAACAAGATGGGATGGGAAAGGAGACAAACCATAAGAGACTCCCAAACTCACGAAACAAACTAAGGGTTGCTGGGAGGTGGGGGGTAGGGATATGGACGTTGGAGAGGGTATGTGCTATGGCAAATGCTGTGAAATGATTCACAGACATGTGCCCTGGGGCAAATAATACATTATGTGTTAATAAAAAATTTTAAAAAAGGGCGATAATGTCTAGGATTGGGGGCAGAGCTAGGAAAGGAGTTTAATGTTCCCTCCCTGCTGAAAAGACTGGAAAGGGGATGGGGTGAGTGGTGGCCTTTGGGAATCTTCCAAACTCATAGCAAGCAGTAGTAGCATCTTGTGAAGAGAAAAGGCCCTGGAGCCGGAGGCATAGTTCTGGGGCTCCTGGTATGGTGTCTGGCACATGGGGGAGGACCTCTTTGCATGGCTGTTAAATAATAAATCCCTTGGATAAGAAAGTATGCAAACGAGTCCTGAGGCAGCCCCATGTATACCAAGGGCAGGAAAACAGACACTGAATTCTCTGTACATATAGATGAGACACTATTTAGCCATCTAAATGAATAAGATAATTTTAAAAAGTCAACCAGAAAGTAGGCAGAGACCCAGAATCAACCATGTGGTATACCAAACAAAAGGTAAGAAAGGAACAAGAAACAATGATTGAATTGCAACCTCAAAGAATGCTGCAGCTGAAAATGAGTCAGTGACGGCAGTGATAAGATCCAATTGGAAAACTTAAAGGTAAAGAGTCAGAAAAAGAAGCAAAATTGAGTCCTCTCTGTAAAGGACATTATGAAAAGAACTATTAATGAAATCACATAACATCTAAGCACTGCATAAGGTCCCCATGCTGAGGGAACAAATGGGAACCTGGGCTCTACTTACCAAGCCTGGTGCCTCTCTGCAGGGCTGGATGCACCTGAAGAAAGGAGAGTCTCTTTGTAAATGGCACAAAAGCACCATCTGGGATAGTGGGAGCTCAGAAGTCTGTGTCCTCGGGGGCTTTCTTATTGATAAAAATCTTGATTATACAGACATGTTAACGTGTTAACTCCAAATAGATCCAGCAATTTCATCTCTAACTCACTGATGTCTTTAAAAACATAAAGCTGACAAGTGAGCATAAGGGAAAAAAGAGAAAGGTAAACCAAGAAACAGACTCCTAACCATAAAAGAACAAACTACTGGTTACTAGAGTGAGGGGAGTGGGGGCGAGTATGGGGTGGGGGGGTGGAGAGGAATGGGTAAAACAGGTGATGGGGATTAGAAGTGCACTTGTCCTGATGAGCACTGGGTGTGTATGGAAGTGTTGAATATATTGCACACCTGAAACTACTATCACACTGTGTTAACTAACTGAAATTTAAATAAAAACTTTAAAAAATAAAAATCAACAAAAATATAAAGCTGGATAAGAGTTTTACTTAATTGCCTGAAAAGCAAAACTCCTAACACAGTTAAGATTCAAATAGGTAGTTAAAATTATTTTTTAATCTTTTTTTTTTTTATTTGACAGAGAGAGAGATCACAAGCAGGCAGAGAGAGAAGGGGAAGCAGGCTCCCCACAGAGCAGAGAGAGCAATGCGGGGCTCGATCCCAGGACCCTGAGATCATGACCTAAGCCAAAGGCAGAGGCTTTAACTCACTGAGCCACCCAGGCACCCCAATTACTTTTTAATCTAAAAGGAAACCACCACCATCACAACTTAAAATATTTTGGTGCCCACTACAGCACTCTCAGAAGGAAAATAAAGGTTGGGATCAGAATTTTGAAGACTAAAAGTGGTCCTTAGTGTTCTTAGTGTCTTCACTTTACAGACAGAGGAAATGAGACCCAGAGAATGATAGCAAATTGTCCAAGGTAACAGAGCATGGAAGGAATAATCTCAACTGTACACTGTAGGGAATCTTGTTTTACATGACCTAAAAATCTGGTGAGGGTGGGGTGGGGTGGGATAGGATAAAGTTTCCTGAAGTTCTGGACCATGCATATTCTCAGTTTCCAGTTCCCTACTTGAGATTAATTGAATAAACATCTCAAATAGTCACTTTGCCAAACCAAGCAACCCCTAAACAAACAAACGGGCTGAGAAAGAAATAACCTAGATTTCAAAAATGGAAGCCTTACACATAACAGATGGCAAACCATGTTTAGTGAATGCATATGTAGTTCGGGGGAAAGTTAGGAGACAGACAGGGGCTTACCTGTGTAGGTACAAAAGTACTGGGGGCAATTTAAATAGCCAGGCTACTCAGATTCCCCTTGTCCTCCCCACAGTAAAGTCTCAAATCAAATCAAACTTATGCTTGGGCACAATTCTCCTTCCCTCATTTCCACCCCCACCCTACCCCCTCCAACTATCGGAGTTAATTTCAAATGACCTAGGTGCAGTCTCTACTCTGGCACAAGAGTTACCAAACTATATCAAGTTAAGCTGCAAAAATTTCCTTCATTTTACATCTTTAGAGTCTAAGACCAGGATTATAACAGAAGGGAAACATGTTAGGACAGTCTGGTATAGGCATCTTATCTTCATTTTTCCAAAAAAAAATCATTTTGTTCCACACTGGTCATGTAAATAGAGCTGAAGCCCCCTGCAGGTTGGGGTAGGCAGGGAATATTGGCAGGCAGCTCTATAAGTATGCATATATTTCCAGTGACTGCTCTTGGTTAGGAGAGCAGAGATAGGAGTGCAATGGCGGGTAGGGAGTTTGGACACTCTCAAGAAGGCTTTTGTCTGACCCTGGCTACCCATATTTGCATGCCAGGAGACCAAGAGACCTCCCAGCTACTCCAGATACAGTCTCAACAAGGACAAGATCTTTTTTTTTTTTTTAGTATCAGGTTCAGCCTTTGGGAATGTGCATGCCAAGCTATCAGCTCTGAACAAGGAAAGGAATCTGGAAATCACTGTAGACTGTCTGAAGACACCAGTTTAGTTTGCAGTATTAGTGAAAATAATAATTGATCTAGGCCTGTCAGGAACAGAATAAAAAAGAAGATGCTCCCTTCCCTCACTCCCTCACCTCACCCTGCCCACAATTCATTCTTCTTGGTTTGCCTTCACATGGGATACTGTGTGCAGGTCTGGTTACCACATCTCAGGGACAATAGCATCAAGCTAGAGAAAGTCCAGAAAATGGCTTAACAATGGTAAATTTACAACAAATAAAATGAGGTCTTATTCATATGTCATACAATTCAAACTTCATACAATTAGTATACTGATAAAACACATTGCTCACCAAAGTTTAGAATAGCCTAACAATATAAATGTGGGGTTTTTTTTAGGTTTGGGCAAATTCATTGATGACATATATTAAAAAGGAAATTAATGTTTGGAGGGTGTCCCTTACTATGGATTTTGACCTTGTGAAATAGGAGGACAACCCAAAATGAGTACTTAGGGGCCATATATTCTACCAAGTCCTGTACTAGTAGCATTATTTACATTACCTTATTGACTCCTCACAATAACCCTATGAGCAGGTACTCTTATGATCCTCCTATTACCGATAAAGAAATGGAGGTTTAAGAGAAGTTACATAACACATCTGAACCTACACACTGCTGGTTAAAATCAGGTTTGGATATAAATTGGAAAGGAAGTGAAGTCATCTATGTTCATAGACCATATGATCAGCTAGGTGAAAAATTCTAAGGAATCTACATAGAGCCTACTAGAACTACTAAGTGAGAGTAGTATGATTGCAAGACCCAAAAACCAATAGACATAAATCAATCATATTTTTATATACTAGCAATCAACAATCAGAAAGTGAAATTTTAAAATATAAACCACTTATGAAAGCATCAAAAATATTAAAAGCTTAGGGATAAAGTTGGCCCAAGATGACTAAGAAGCTGTAGACTGAAAGTACAAAACATGGCTGAGATAAACTAAAGAAGATCTAAGAAGAGGAGGCAAATGGTGGAGAAATAGGAGACCTGTTTCAACTGGTCCCCTAAAGTGAGCTAAATATCTACCAGAACACTGATCACCCAGGAAATCAGCCTGAGATGTAAGATTATACACTTCTGGATCTCTATGAGGGCAGCAGACAGCAATGGAGAGGTAAAGTGGAGTGGGAACCTTGGACTGATATCAGAGGATAAAGAGAAGGGGGAGGGAGCCACCAGAAGGGACCCAAGGAGAGTAGTATCCCAAACGAAAGCACAGTGTGATTGGGAAACAGCATTAACTTGGAGTCTGGCTAAAAGCACTCAAAAAGAACAAAAGATCTTAAAAAAAAAAAAAAAAGAACAAAAGAACAAAAGATATTGAGGGCAACTGGTGGATTCAGGTAGGCACGGGTATGGGCCTAAGCCCACGGACCCAGGACGGTCACCACAGGCAAGCACCCATATCAGAGGGAATCCAGAGGAGCCTCCAGCCTGTGGTCATATGACTGTGGCTTTCCGCTTCCTACACTGCTGCTCCGGCAGGGTGCAATCTGGCTGCAACTAAGAGAGCTTGGTGTGGGCGCCAGTGGGGCCATCCTCCATGGCCCAACTCAGGATCCAAGAGCACTCCCGCCCGCACTTGCGGGAGCCTGTGGGCACCACCAGCAGTCGTCTGTGGCCCTCCAAAAAGTCTGAGCATGCCCAGCATGGGCCTGCACCCCAGAAAGCAGTCTTGGCAACGGCAGCCACTGGAAGCAGGCTCCCAGGACCAATATCCCTCGTGCTTTTAGTCGCATGGGGGTGCAGTGACAAGCGGGGGCTTTAGGTGAACACTGGGACGGTGGCTGGGGGTGCGCACCACCTATGGGAGGCTGCGGTGTGCAATGGAGTCTGCAGAGGGGGTTCTGTGTGTTCTGGACCACACAGAAGAGAACCGACTGAGGCTTTTCTCTAAGGAGGAGGTCTGGGAATGGGCAGATTCTTTGCTCAGACCCTACAAAAAGCCACAAAAAGCCACAAAAAGCCGCAAAAGAACAAAAACCTCCAGAGAGCAAAAGCTGAAAAACCGGTTTCCACAGAACCAAATCCCTATATAGCCTGCAGGGCAACTCAACCCAAGCAAGATTGACTAGAAAACAATGCAACAGGCCCCTCCCCCAGAAGACAAACCAAAATCAAAAGGACAATAACCACAGGGTCCCCATAAAACTGTAAAACCCCATCATCAGGGAAAATCAATATATCACGCTCCTGGTATTTCCCCCAAACCTGTATGTTTCATAGATACATTTTTTTTTAATTTGTTCTCATGATTCTTGTTTAATTCTTTTAATCTACTCACCGTTACAACTAGAGGTTTAAAACATTTTCCATAATAATTTTTAACTTGAACTTTTTTCATACATACACTAGTGTCTTTCTTTTTCTTCTCTTTTTCTTTTCCTTTTTTTAATATACATATAGATATAAGCTCCAAGGTAATCCTTTTTCCCTATTCAATACTACTCCTATATATAAACTAGATTTAATTTCCCTGTATATCTGGAAAGTTGTGTCCTTTAACAAAGATAACAAGATACACCCAGGAGAAACCAAAATACCCTTCCTTGCCCACATTGAAGATTTACAACGGCCCTCTCATCTTATTTTTCTATCAGTGTCTCTGTGTATTTGTTTTTGTTCTGGTATTATATAAATCTTATTCTTGGGATTAATTTTGGCTGGGTTCTTTTTTTCTTGTCATTTACTTTTGTTGGTCTTTTTGTTTGTGTCTGTTTTATAGCTTATAAATAGTACTTTGGGGGCCCATCTGGGCTGGGATTTCTCTTTTTATCTCTGTCTCTCTCTTCTTTTCTCTTTTTTTTTGGTGGTGAATTCCAATTGATCCAAAACCTTCCAGGGTACACCTTGCCTGAATCACGGTTAATATATTCAGGTTTACATCCCCTCAACCACTTCTCATCAGAATGACTAGGAGGAGGAACACCCAACAGAGGAAAAACTCAAAGACTGTGCTCTCTCCCTCAGAACTATTGGATATGGACATAAACAATACTCCGGAAAGGGAATTCTGGGTAACAATTATCCAGGCAATGGCTAGGTTGGAGAAAAACATTAGTGACAACATAGAATCTCTAAGGGCAGAACTGAGAATCAGTATGACTGATGTCAAAAATGCTATCAATGAGACCCAATCTAATCTAAATAGTCTAACAGCTAGGGTAACAGAGACAGAGGATAGAATTAGTGATCTAGAGGACAAGATAGTAGAGAAGAAAGGTCAGGATGAGGGCTGGAACAAACTGCTTAGAAACCATGAGAATAGACTTAGGGAAATAAATGATGCCATGGAACGTTCCAACGTCAGAATTATTGGAATCCCTGAAGGGGTGGAGAAAGACAGAATACTAGAAGATATACCTGAACAAATTCTGGATGAATATTTCCCCAATATGGGGAATAAAACAAGTGTTTGTATCCTAGAAGCAGAAAGGACACTCCCCAAGAATAACAAGTCTAGAAAAACATCTAGACACATCATTGTGAAATTTGTGAGTTATGATATTATACAAGAGGTCCTGAGGGCAGCTAGGGGGAAGAGATTCCTTATGCACAGAGGAAGACCCATCAGAATAACATCAGACCTTTCCACAGAAACCTGGCAAGCCAGAAAGGGCTGGCAAGACATATTCAGGGCACTAAATGAGAAGAACATGTAGCCAAGAATACTTTATCCAGAAAGGCTGACATTCAAAATGGATGGAGAGATAAAGAGCTTCCAAGACCAGAGAGGATTAAAAGAGTAGGTGACCACCAAGCCAGCACTACAAGAAATATTAAAGGGGGTTCAATAAAAGAAGAAAGAACCCATGAGTGACATAGAACAGAAACTTACAATCTATAGAAACAAGGACTTCACAGGCAACATGATGTCAATAAAAACTTATCTTTCAAGAATCACTCTCAATGTGAACAGCCTAAATGCTCCCATAAAATGGCACAGGGTTGCAGAATGGATAAAACGACAGAACCCGTCCATATGCTGTTTACAGGAGACACATTTGGAACCAAAAGATACATCCAGACTGAAAGTGAAGGGATGAAGAACCATCTTTAATTCCAATGGGCCTCAAAAGAAACCTGGGGTAGTGATTCTCATATCAGATAAATTAGATTTTAAGCTAAAGACTGTAGTCGGAGACACAGAAGTACACTAAATCATTCTTGTAGGGTCTATCCTCCAAGAATATCTAACAATTGTAAACATTTATCCCCCCCATTATAGGTGCAGCTAACTACATAAGCCAACTGTTAAATAAAGTGTCATATTGATATGAATATAGTAATAGTAGGAGATGTTAACACGCCACTCTCAGTAACAGACAGATCATCCAAACAGAAAATCAATAAAGAAACGAGCTTTGAATAACACATTGGACCAAATGGACTCATATATACAGAACATTCCACCCTAAAACAAAAGAATACTCATTCTTTTAGAATGCACATGGAACTTTCTCTGGAATAGACCGTATACTGGGTCACAAATCAGGACTCAACGATACCAAGAGATTGAGATAATTCCCTGCATATTCTCAGACCACAGTGCTTTGAAACTGGAACTCAACCACAAAAAAAAGTTTGGAAGGAATTCAAAGACTTGGAAGCTAAAGACCAATCTGCTCTAGAATGTTTGGATCAAACAGGATATCAAATTAGAACTTAAGGAATTCATAGAAACCAATGAGAATGAAGACACATTGGTCCAAACCTATGGGATATGGCAAAGGTGGTCCTAAGGGGAAAATACATAACCATCGAAGCCTCATTCAAAAAGATTGAAAAATCCTGAGTACAACAGCTCTCTTTACACCTTAAAGAACTGGAAAATCAACAACAAATTAAGCCAAACCCATGTACAAGAAGGGAAATAATCAACATTAGAGCAGAGATCAATGAGTTAGAAACTAAAGAAACAGTAGAACGCATCAATGAATCCAGAAGTTGGTTTTTTGAAAGAATCAATAAGATTGATAGGCCACTGGCCAAACTCATCCAAAAGAAAAGAAAGAGGACCTAATTGACAAAATTATGAATGAAAGGGGAGAGATCACGACTAATCCAGAGGAAATAGAAACAATCATTCAGAAATTATTATCAAAAGCTATATGCCAATAAGTTGAGCAACCTAGAAGAAATGGATGCATTCTTGGAAACCTATAAACTTCCAAGACTGAAACAGGAAGATATTGACAACCTGAATAGACCAATAGCTAGTAACGGATTCCTTGGGGAATTCTACCAAACATTAAAAGAAGAAATAATACCTATTCTCCTAAAGCTTTTTCAAAAAATATAAATGGAAGGAAAACTTCCAGACTCTTTCTATGAAGCCAGCATTACCCTGATCCCCAAACCAGGCAAAGACCTAATCAAAAAGGAGAATTTCAGACCAATATCCCTGATTAATATGGATGCTACTATTCTCAACAAGATCCTAGCTAACAGGCTCCAACAGCACATTAAAAAGATTATGCATCATGACCAGGGATTTATCCCTCGGATGCAAGGGTGGTTCAACATTTGCAAATCAGTTAATGTGATAGAACAAATCAATAAGAGAAGAGAGAAGAACAACATGGTTCTCTCAATTGATGCAGAAAAAGCATTTGACAAAATACAGAATCTGATTCAAACCCTTCAAAGTATAGGGATTCCTCTTCTTCTAAAAATCCATCTATGAAAAGCCCATAGCAAATATCATTCTCAATAGGGAAAAGCTGACAGCCTTCTCTTTGAGATCAGGAACATGACAAGGATGCCCACTCTCACCACTCTTGTTCTACATAGTACTAGAAGTCCTAGCAACAGCAATCAGACAACAAAAAGAAATAAAAGGTATTCAAATTGGCAATGAAGAAGTCAAACTCTCTCTCTTCGCAGATGACATGATACTTTGTAGGGAAAACCAAAAAGACTCCACCCCCAAACTACTAGAACTCATACAGCAATTCTGTAATGTGGCAGAATACAAAATCAATGCACAGAAATCAGTAGCTTTCCTATACACTAACAATGAAAATATGGAAAGGGAAATTAGAGAATCGATTCCATTTACTATAGGCCAAGAACCTTAAGATACCTGGGAATAAACATAACCAAGAAAGTAAAGGATCTGTACTCGAAGAACTATAGAACACTCATGAAAGAAATTGAAGAAGACACAAAAAGGTGGAAAAGCATTCCATGCTCATAGATCAGGAATAAACATTGTTAAAATGTATATAGTGCCCAGAGCAATCTATACTTTCAATGCCATCCTGATCAAAATTCCACTGGCATTTTTTTTAAAGATTTATTCTTTATTTATTTGAGAGAGAGAGAGAGTGTGCATGAGAGGGGAGAGGTCAGAGGGAGAAGCAGGGTCCCTGCAGAGCAGGGAGCTCAATATGGGACTCGATCCTAGGACTCCAGGATCATGACCTGAGCCGAAGGCAGTTGTTTAATCAACTGAGCCACCCAGGCACCCTCTACCCACATTTTTAAAAGAGGTGGAACAAACAATCTCAAAATTTGTATGGAACCAGAAAAACCCCGAATTGCTAAGGAAATGTTGAAAAAGAAAAACAAAGCTGGGGGCATCCCATTGCCTGATTTCGAACTTTACTACAAAGCTGTGATCACCAAGACAGCATGGTACTGGCACAAAAACAGACACATAGACCAGTGGAACAGAATAGAGAGCCCAGAGATGTACCCACAACTCTATGGTCAAATCATCTTTGACAAAACAGGCAAAAATATCCAGTGGAAAAAAAGACAGTCACTTCAATAAAGGACTGCTGGGAAAATTGGACAGCTATATATAGAAGAATGAAACTTGACCATCCTCTTATACCATATACAAAGATAAACTCGAAATGGATAAAAGATCTCAACGGGAAGCAGGAATCTATCAAAACCCTAGAGGAGAACATAGGCAATAACCTCTTTGACATCAGCCACAGCAATTTCTTTCAAGATATGTCTCCAAAGGCAAAGGAAACAAAAGCGAAAATGAACTTTTGGGACTTCATCAAGATAAAAAGCTTCTGTACAGGGAAGGGAACAGTCCACAAAACAAACAGGCAACCCACGAAATGGGAGAAGATATTCGCAAATGACACTAAAAAAAGGTCTAATATCTATGATCTATAAAGAACTCCTCAAACTCAACACTCAAAAAACAGATAATCATGTCAAAAAATAGGGAGAAGACATGAACAGAAACTTCTCCAAAGAAGACATACAAATGCTAAACAGACACATGAAAAAACGTTCATCATCATTAGCCATCAGGAAGATTCAAATTAAAACCACAGTGAGGTACCACCTTACACCAGTTATAATGGCCAAATTCAACAATACAGTGAACAACAAATATCGGAGAGGAAGTGGAGAAAGGGGAACCCTCTTCCACTGTTGGTGGGAATGCAAGTTGGTGTAGCCACTTTGGAAAACAGTGTGGAGATTCCTCAAGAAATTCCAAATAGAGCTACCCTATGGCCCTGCTATTGCGCTACTGGGTATTTACCCCAAAGATACTCATGTAGTGCAAAGAAGGGCAACATGTACTCCAATGTTCATAGCCGCAATGGCCACAATCGCCAAACTGTGGAAAGAGCCAAGATGCCCTTCAACAGACGAATGGATAAGGAAGATATCATTGATATATACAATGGAATATTATTCCTCCCTCAGAAGGATGAATACCCAACTTTTATATCAACATGGACAGGACTGGAAGAGATTATGTTGAGTGAAATAAGTCAAGCAGAGAAAGTCAATTATCATATGGTTTCACTTACGTGTGGAGCATAAGGAAAAACATGGAGGACATCGGGAGAAGGAAAGGAAGAGTGAATTGGGAGAAAAAGGAGGGGAAGACCATACATGAGAGACTGTGGACTCTGAGCAACAAACTGAGGGTTTTGGAGGGGAGGGGGTGAGGGTTGGGTGAGCCTGGTGGTGGGTATTGAGGAGGGCACATATTGCATGGAGCACTGGGTGTAGTGCATGAACAATGAATCTTGGAACACTGAAAAAATAAAACAAAAATTAAAAAAAAAAGAAGATCTAAATAAATAGAGATATATACCTTCTTCCTAGATAGGAAGAGTCAGTACTGTTAAGGTGTTAACGCTCCCCATACTGATCTACAGACACAGCGTAACCTCAATCAAAATCCCACCAGGCTTTTTAAATAGAAATTGACAAGTTGATTCTAGACTTTATATGAAAATTCAAACAACTAAGAATAGCCAAAACATTTTGGAAAAAGAACAAAGTTGGAGGGCTTACCCTACTTGCTCTCAAGACATTATAAAGATACAGTAATCACAACAATGAGCTTTTGGCATAAAGATAAACATATAGGTCAATGATACATAACATAGTGTTCAAAAATAGACCCATGTGTATAGGGTCAATTGAATTTTGACAAAGGTGTCAAAGCAATTAAATGAAAAAAGGATAGTCTTCAACAAATGGTGCTGGGACAATTGAATGTTCATATGCAAAACAGACAAATAAGGAATAAATAAAGGCAATAAAAAAAAAACACCTTGGCCCTTACCTCACACAGCATACAAAAATTGACCCAAAATGCATCCTAGACCCAAGTGCAAGAGTTAAAACTATATAATTTCCATTGAAGGGTATTTTGGTTCTTTCCCCAGTTTGGCGATTGTGGCCATTGCTGCTATGAACATTGGGGTACATGTGGCCCTTCTTTGTACTGCATCTGGTTCTTTGGGGTAAATATCCAGTAGTGCAATTGCAGGGTCATAGGGTAGCTGTATATTTAATTTCCTGAGGAATCTCCATACTGTTTTCCAAAGTGGCTGCACCAACTTGCAACCCCACCAACAGTGGAGGAGGGTTCCCCTTTCTCCACATCCTCTCCAGCATTTGTTGTTTACTGTCTTGTTGATTTTGGCCATTCTAACTGTTGTAAGGTGGTATCTCAGTGTGGTTTTGATTTGAATCTCCCTGATGGCTAAAGATGATGAACATTTTTTTATGTGTCTGATATCCACTTTGGAGAAGTGTCTGTTCATGTCTTCTGCCCATTTTTTGATGTGATTATCTGTTTTGTGAATGTTGAGTTGGAGGAGTTCTTTATAGATCTTAGATATCAGACCTTTGTCTGTGGTGTCATTTGCGAATATCTTCTCCCATTCCATATATACTCTTTATTACACGTGTTAATCAGTTTTGTAATTAGTGACATTCAGGTTAGTTTTAAGAGGTACTGAATTATTTCATAAATTCTCCCAAATAATAGGTATTAATATTTAAGTTAACATGTGAAGTCTTTTTTTAAAATAGAATCCTTATATTTTAAAAATTTTGGTGAACCAAATGATGTACAACAGATATTATATAGATGAGTGGATAAGGAAGAAGTGGTACATCTATACAATGGAATATTATGCCTCCATCAGAAAGGGTGAATATCCAACTTTTGTATCAACATGGACAGGACTAGAAGAGATTGTGCTTAGTGAAATAAGTCAAGCGGAGAGAGTCAATTATCTTATGGTCTCGCTTACATGTGGAGTATAAAGAAAATCATGGAGGGCATTGTGAGAAGGAAGGGAAGGGTGAATGGGGGGAAATCAGAGGGGGTGATGAACCAGGAGAGACTGTGGACTCTGAGCAACAAACTGAGCGTTTTGGAGGGGAGGGAGGTGGGAGGTTGGGTGAGCCTGGTGGTGGGTATTGAGAAGGGCAGGTATTGAATGGAGCATTGGATGTGGTGTATGAACAATCAATCTTGTAACACTGAAGAAATAAACATATTTGGGGAGAAAAAAAACTATATAATTTCCAGAAGAATAAACAGGAGAAAAATCATAGTTACCTTAGATAAGACAAAGATTTCTTAAAAAGGACACAAAAAGATGAAAGTATAAAATCAAAGAAATCATTACATTGGATTTCATAAAAATTAAAAGCTTTTACTTTTCAAAAAAGGTTGTTACACAATGGAAAGACAAGTCCAGACTGGGAGAAAATATTTGCAAATCACATATATCCAACAAAGGACTTGTATCTAGAATATACAAAGAACTCTTATACCTTAATATTAGAAGAGCAAACAAATAAAAACGGAGAAAATATTTAAGTACTTTACTAAAGAAGATAATATGTATGGCAAATAAGCACATGAAAAGGTGCTCTACATCACTAGTCATCAGAAAAATATAAACTAAAAAGCACAAAAAATTACCAACACAGACCTACTAGAATGGCTGAAATTTTCTAAAACTGACCATACTAAGTATTGGTGAGGATATTGAGGAAAGAAATTCTGTTATTCTGTTACACTGCTGGTGTAAGATATTTACAACCACTTTGGAAAATAATTTGGCAGCTTTTAAAAATGATAAATATATACTTACCATAGGACCCAGTCATTTCACTTGTAGATTTAACCAAGAAAAATGGAAGTATATGTTCACACACAGACTTATACATGAACATTCATAGCAGTTTTACTCATAATAGCCAAAACTGTTCATAATAGCCAGAAACAATCCAAATGTTAAATAACTGAATAGATAAGCAAACTTGGTACATCCATGCAATGGAATATCGCTCAACAATAAAAAGGAACAAACTGTTGATACATGAAGAGCATGAACAAATGTAAAAATATATACGTTGAATGAAAGATATAATACTATATTGTTATATATATATATATAATACCATGTTATTCTGTTGATATAAAATTCTAGAAAATACAAACTAATCTATAGAAATAGAAAAGGAGATATATCAGTGGTTGCCTGGGGCTTGTAGGGGTGGACTATAAAGAGGTACAAAGAAGCTTTTGGGAGTGATGGATATTATCTTTATTGTGATGATGGTTTCACAGGCATCGTCAAAAGTCCAAATTGTATATGCAGTTATATATGTATAATTTATTATATATATCAATTATACTTCAGTAAAGCTATAAAATATAAAATTAATTTAACTTTGCCTCAACACTATAGTGAATATGCCTGTAAAACAGGGACTGATTTCCCAAGCAAATAAAAATCAGTATTCTTATTTTGTAGTCAAACTTTACACAGTATGTACGGTTCATTCTGGAAAAAGAGACTAAATAATGACTCCCAGGCCCTTCTAATCCAAAAGATTGTTAGTAAAAACAATAAGGGCTCATGAAGGCTGCAAACTAATGTATATTGCAGTAAGTGGTATCCCCCTCCTGTAGAACAGATTTCAGGTGTTAGCTGAAAGAAAAAAGAGGGCCTATTAACTCTGCCTTTATGAGATGATGAAATTAAGGAAGGGCTACTTGGTAATAAGTTTTTCAATAGTTAAAAACTAGTCTACTAGATTTTTTTTAAAAATTCATTTAAGAAGACATAACCATTATTCAAGAACATAGAAGAAGAAAAAAAAAATAAGACGTGTGGTTCCCATATGGTCCAGTAATAATAACAACCAGTCTATAACTCCCTTAGAGTCTGATGAAATATATGAAGGGAGAAAAAAGGGGGCCCAGTGAAAGGTGTATGGGATGGAGGGGGCGTTGACAAAGATATTATTGGGCCAGAGAAAGATCAAGAGGCACATTTTTACTCCACAAAACCAACTTAGAGACCCTTAGGTAGGTGGCTTATACTCATGTAAAATACCAGCCAATCCATCAACAGATTTTTTTTAAAGTACCCACTAGTGATTTATAGTTAATGCTTAGTGAACTGGAACACTGCAACTGGAACTACTTAAATTTTTCTGACTTCTGAAATGTAATTAAATTGGTACACACAGGGAATTAGCAACAGTATCATGATCCTTTGGAAAACAATGTGTTACCCATTGAATTAGTCTGTCTGGGTAGTAAATCATGTTCTTGTCTAACATACTAGATAAGCATATCTCACTCAACCAGAGAGCTTGGAAACTTCAGATGGAAATCATTTACAAAATACAAATGGGAAACCACAGTCACTACGAAAAGAAGGAGGAAATAGAGGAGAGAAAGGAGAAAGGAAGGGGGACAGTTTCTGTAGGATGTAGCATTTTAAAGTCTTTCTTAGCACAGAAGACTAGGAACCCTTCTACCCTAAAAGAACCACCCCTCAACCACCCAAGCACCACCACCACCACATCTCTGTCTCTCTCTCTCTCTCATGCATGCAGGCATGCATGCACACGCTCACACACACACACACACACACACACATTCACAACCTCTAGGTCAAGTGGTGAGCTTGATATCCATCCATCTATGTAAGAAAAGTAAAATTCATATTAGTTTGTAGAGAGCACAGCAATAAATGCTAAGAGCAAGGGAGAGGGAAAATGAGAAATAATAAACATTAAGCTAAAAGCTTTTCCTCTAAGATCAGGAACATGATGAGGAAGCCTACTCTTGAGAATTTTATTCAACATAGCACTGAAACTCCTAGTCAGAGCTAGTGGACAAGAAAAACAAATAAAAGGCATCCAAATGGGAAATGAAGTAAAATTGTCTCTGTTGCAGATGACATGATCATATATATATATATACATATATATATATATATAGGATCATATATAAATGGTCATATGTGACTATATATGAAATCATATATATGTGTGAAGAGAGAGCTATCACAGATATGTGATATATATACCACACAGATTTTATATATATATATACACACACATACACTGGAATATTATTAAGCCATAAAAAGAAGGAAATCTTGCCATTTGTGACAACATGGATGAACCTGGAGGACATTATGTTAAATGAAGTAAACCAGACACAGAAAGACAAATACTGTCTATTACTTACATATGGAATCTAAAAAAATAAACAAGGAAAGAAAGTTGAACTCATAAAAACGAAGAGTTTTTCCCTGACGGGGCAGGGAAAATGAGGAGATGTTGGTCAAAGGGTTCAAATTTTTAGTTATACGATGACTACATTCTGAGGAGCTATAGTTAATAATACTATGTTATACACTTGAAATTTGCCAAGAGTAGATCTTAAGGGTTCTCACCAGAAAAGTATACATATATCAAATCATCACACTGTACATGTAAAATAGGTAGTCATAGCTTGATAAAGCTGGGGGAAAGCATAAAGGGGTTGTTCTTAGCATAGAAGATGAGGAACCTTTACATTCCCAAAGAACCACCTAGCTCCAAACATCCAATCATTCCCCCAACCACTACCACCCACTCCCCCCAGCCTCACACATACCCACACACACACACACAAATTTACAATCTCTAAATTAAATGGTGAAATATCTATATAGCCACCCATCCATCCATTGATATAAGAAAGCAAAATTCATACCAGTTTTAGAAAGCATAGCAATAAATGCTAAGGGCAAGAGAAAGGGAAGATGAGAAGTAATAAATATTAAGGCAGTCAGATTGGGGATAGTGGCTCTAATAAAATTTCTCCTTCATTTTTGGGTTGTTCCTCATTCAGCTCCTAATTTAGGTATATACATATATTTATATATTCAAAAAATATATTTATACATACACAAATATTTATTATAAATATAATTACATTTAAATATATAGGTATACATAATTATAATATATAATAAATATAAAAGTAATAAGTATATAATGCTTATATAATATATATAATATATAAATTATATTTTATGGATGGCAATGCTTGAACTGTATGGTTTTTGTCCCTGTCAACTGATGGTACCAAGATACACAAGGGCAAACCACAGGGCAATGGTAGAAATGAATTTTAGAGCCTGGGAAAGAAGCCAGATTCAGAAAGAAAAGGTTCAAGCAAACTCAAAATATGAAAAGAAATCAAAGAAATCTACTTTGTGAGAAATCTAAAACAAGTTCACACTACTCATCAGGAAGAACATGATGAGCTCTAGAGGAGAGGTGAAGAAAGCTGTCAGAATTCTGTAAAGTAAGGGAAAGAATGGAAGGATAGAAGACTAGGTAGGATGTAAGCAAAGAAGTACAATTTGTGATGGGCCTCAACAAATTGGTAGGATTTAGTCAGGTAGACAGGACTACAAAGGTGTAAAGGGACATGATAAAGCACTAGGTATATTTAGGAAACTGAGTTGTCACATTTGGGGCTGATAGTATATGGCAGGGATCACGGACATAGGCTCTTTTTTTTTTTAATTTAACTTTATTTTTTCCAGTGTTCCAAGATTCCTTGTTCATGCACCACACCCAGTGCTCCATGAAATACATGCCCTCCTCAATACCCACCACCAGGCTCACCCAACCCTTCATCTCCTCCCCTCCAAAACCCTCAGTTTGTTGCTCAGAGTCCACAGTCTCTCCTCCGGAGGGGGTTCATCTCCCCCTCCGATTTCCCCCAATTCAGCCTTCCTTTCCTTTTCCCAACGTCCTCCATGTTTTTCCTTATGCTCTACATGTGAGACCATATGATAATTGACTCTCTCTGCTTGACTTATTTTACTCAGCATAATCTCTTCCAGTCCCGTCCATGTTGACACAAAAGTTGGGTATTCATCCTTTCTGATGGCTAAGTAATATTCCATTGTATATACGGACCACATCTTCTTTATCCATTCGTCTGTTGAAGGGCATCTTGGCTCTTTCCACAGTTTGGCTATTGTGGCCATTGCTGCTATGAACATTGGGGTACATGTGTCCCTTCTTTTCACTACATCTGTATCTTTGGGGTAAATACTCAGTAGTGCAATTGCAGGGTCATTGGGTAGCTCTATTTTTAATTTCTTAAGGAATCTCCACACTGTTTTCCAAAGTGGCTGCACCAACTTGCATTCCCACCAACCATGTAAGAGGATATGGACATAGGCTCTTGAGACATCCTGTCTGGATTAAAATCCTAGCACTTACCCTGTACTAGCTATAAGACTCTGGGTAAATTATTTGGATTTACATATGCCTCATTTCTTCCTCTGTGAAATGGGTAAGAACAATAGAAGTTTATATGGTTACTATGTGGATTAAATAAGGGAATATCAATGTCCACAATAGCCAAACTATGGAAAGAGCCTAGATGTCCAACAACAGATGAATGGATAAAGAAGATGTAGTATATATACACAGTTGAATACTATGCAGCCATCAAAAATGAAATCTTGCCATTTGCAACAATGTGGAAGAACTAGAGGGAATTATGCTAAGCAAAATAAGTCAATCAGAGAAAGACAATTATCATATGATATCACTGATATGAGGAATTTGAGAAACATGACAGAGAAACCATAGGGGAAGGGAGGGAAAAATGAAACAAGATGAAACCAGAGAGGAAGACAAACCATAAGACACTCTTAATCTCAGGAAACAAACTGAGGGTTGCTGGGAGGTGGTGGAGGAGGGATAGGGTGGCTGGGTAATGGACACTGGGGAGGGTATGTGCTATGGGGAGTGCTGTGAATTATGTAAGACTGATGATTCACAGACCTGTACCCCTGAAACAAATAATACATTATATGTTCATAAAAATTAATTAAAAAAATAAGGGAATACCATGTAGAATGCCTTAGAACAGTGTCTGACATCCAGTAAGTGCTCAATAAATGTTAGACATTTTTTATTTGGATGATGTGCAAAGGAAATATCCAGGATTTAAGGCTGGAAGAGAAGGTAGGAGCCATATTAGGGACTTGAGGGGTTGGTACTTAAATTGACATGAAGGATGTTTTAAGTAACAGAGTGTCGCAAAGGCAGACAAATTGATGTTAGTTTCTGGTAGATTTATAACAACTCTAGCTGCCTGGCAAGGAAACGGCTGGCTTGTGAGAGAGTTGTTACCATCGATGGAAGGGTTCAAGCACAGCCTGGTCAACCAAATTCAAGGGTGTCATAAATGGCAGTCAGGCAGTAGGTCATGTTGACCAAACTGAATGGCCTCTGAGATTCCTTTCAACTGTAAGTTGATTTAGGAGACAGAAACTAGGAAAGACTTGTGCCAGGCACTACTAGGAGCTTGAAGCCATAGCAACTATTCAAGTAAGAGAAGGTAGTGCAGGGGCGGCAATGGCGGGAGGTGGGAAAACACTGTTTAGGAAGATTGCTGGTCTAGAATGTCAGAGCTGGAAAGGACTGCAGAAATCAACCAGTTGGTCCAGCTTCCTTATTGTACAGACAGGGAAACTGAAATTCTCAGATTAGGGAAGTGACTTACAGGGTAAATTTAAAAAGGGTGAGCCAGAGGCAGGGAAGCCAGCCAGGAATCCAGAAATACAGTAAATGTAAATACAGAAATAAAGTAATATGAGATTCAAAAAGGGTGGAAGTAGCAGGAATTAAAAGGAAGGGGGTGGACACGAGAGGTATTCTGATGAAAGAAACACTACAGGGGTGGGAATTGATTGGATATAGGGGTTGAATAAGCAGTGTCTCCAAGATTTCAATGCTATTTTAGTGGGAGGAAGAAGGCTAAGGACAGAGCCTGTTTGATAGAGGGAAGATAACAAGTTCCATTTTAGACATATTGGGGTTTGAGATTTAAAAGAAAGGAAAAATAATTCAAGCAGACACTGTCCATCAGACAGTTGAAGAGCCTAGAGCTCTGATGGAAAGGTTAAGGCAAGATATTTGGGAGTCATGAGATCTTATCAGTGCTGTTTCTTGAGGGAAACAGAAGAGAGAGGCAGACAAAGGGAGAGGGAGACTGGAGAAAAGCAAAGAGAGCAAGCAGGAGGCTGTCCTCTCAGCCTTAAGGGATACCCACAAGATGGGGATGGGAGAGGCAGTTGAGTCACAAAGAAGAACAGAGAAACTGAGAGAGAGTAGAGAAACAAGAGAGTTCAGCGCCACAGAAGACATGCTGGCCACAGGGCTTGGAGAACACCAGAATGGTACCTTGGAAAAAATGCCAATGACTAGCAATACTAAAGACTGATTATATAAATCAGCACAATATCCCTGTTAAAAAGTGAAGCAGCCTTGTACATACTGACAAAGATCTCCAGTATATGTAAGCAAAAAAAGTGACGAGCAGAAGATTGCTTTAATATGTGCAAAAAATCAAGATAAAGAATCCATATCAGATTTGTTTGTGTGTGTAGAGAGATACCCTGGAAAGATGCATTTAAAAAAAATAATCTAAGCACAGTAGGGGGTGGTGAATCCTGGGCCGATGAAGGACAATGAAGAGCAGGACACTATTCTCTGTCTACCTTTTCATACTAACTGGCTTTTGAATCACAGGACTAGGTTATCTATTCAACACACAATTTGAAATATAGAACAACTGTGTGAAGAAGACAAGGAGGATGACAACAATGAAAAGGCCAGTAAATGTGGCCCTTGCGAAGACCTCAATGGAAGCCAGATTGGAGAGGATCAAGGAATACACAGGCTATGACGTGACAGAAACACTGAGTGTACATGTATACAAGCATGTGCTACACACTTCTATATATAATGCACGAGATAACCTTGGGAAGGTAAACAAGGAATTGGTAACAGTGGTTGCCCCTGGGAAGAGAAATTAGGGATTAAGAAACAATTGCCCACCTATATAATTTTAATTTTGTTCCATGAACATTTATTATCTATCCCCAAAATAACAATTTAAACAAATAAACTGTGTTAGGAAGAAGGAAGGAAGAAAGGAGGAAAGGAGGGAAGGAGAGAAGGAGGGAGGGAGGGAGGAAGGGAGGGAAGGAGGGAGAGAAGGAAGGAAGGAAGGAAGGCAGGCAGGCAGGCTGGCCACTTCTCACTTAACAAAATTTGGTGACAATGAGGGCAGGTTAAGACAGGTAGGTTTTGTAGGGGCCAAGAAGATCAAATTGGATTTTTTGTTTATCACTTTCCCCCCGTCCCAGTGTAAGAGTCAACATGGACATTGGGAAGAACAAGCACTCTAAAATGTGATAAACCAGGAGGTGCCTGGGTGGCTCAGTCAGTTAAGCATCTGCCTTAGGCTCAGGTCATGATCCCAGGGTCTTGGGATCAAGCCCCATAGGGGTCGTTGTTGGGGGGGGAAGCCTGCTCCTCCCTCTCCCTCTGCTCTCCCTGCTTGTGCTCTTTCTGTCAAATAAATAAAATCTTTAAAAAATAATAAAATGTGATAAACTGAATTTTGAATACCAGCTCTACCACCTACTGGTCCCATGAATTTTAGAAAGTTATTGAATCCTCAGCCTCAATTTCTGCATCTTAGAATAGGGACACTACTAAGTATAGCTCATACATTAAATTATGTAATCCTGAGTCTAACCCAACGTGAGGGTTAGGAGCACTGAACCCTACACAATCAAAAATCTGTGTATAACTTCTGACACCCTCAAAAATTAACTACTAATAGCCTACTGTTGACTGGAAGCCCTAATAGCCTACTGTTGACTGGAAGCCAATAACATAAACAGTAACCGAACATATATTTTGTATATTATGTGTATTATGTATTATATTCTTACAATAAAGTAAGATAGAGAAAAGACTATGTCATTGAGAAAAATCATAAGGAAGAGAAAAATACATTTACAGTACTGTATATATATATATTTATTGAAAAAAGTCCTTGTATAAGTGGTCCCACACAGTTCAAGCCCATTTTGTTCAAGGGTCAGCTGTATTTAACAAGCTTCCTAGGAAAGCTTGGGAATGAGTGGGATTTTCTCTAATGCTATGGCACAAAGAACATGGTCACAGGAAGAGTTAATATTGGTATAAGAAAGAGAACATGAGAGGCGCCTGAGTGGCTCAGTCAGTTGAGCATCTGACTCTTGATTTCAGCTCAGGTCACGATCTCGGGGTCGTGAGATCAAGCCCCATGTTGGGTTTTGTGCTCAGCATGGAGTCTGCTTGAGATTCTCTCCCTCTCCTTCTGCCCTTCCCTCCCTGTGTGTCCTTTCTCTCTCTCTCTCAAAAATAATAAGTAAATCTTTAAAAGAAAAAAGAAAGAAAACATAAGGCACAAAGAGAGGATTTTGAAACAAAATTCCAAAGTATAGTGGGACAAGCTTAGGATCTGGGGTCATGTAGAGCTGGCTTCAAATCACAGCTCTACCATTTACTAGCTCTGTTACTTTGAGAATGTTGTTTGGCCCCTCCAAGCCTCTTTTTTTTTTTTTTTGGTCACCTGTAAAATAGGAATACTATCACTTAATTTGCAGTAATGATGAAAAGATTGGAGATTATGCATCTAAAACTTCCAGAACATAATTGGTATTTAGTTATGGAGACTTTGATTGTCCCCAGTCCAGAGTTGAGGCTCCCAAGCACACAAAAACAGCAGTGTCAATTTCCTACTGTGCACTTCCATTCCCTTGTCCCTTCGAAACAGCACTCAAAAAAATAAAAGCACATTAGTTATCCCTTTGATTTTTCAAGCACCTATGAGGTCCCCCAAAGAATTCCCTCCTGCCCTTTGAACTTTTAATTCATTCTCAAATGATTTACTGGCTGCCTGGCCTCCAAATGACCATTCTAGCAGTCATGTCCTTCCTCTCTGAAGCTCTGTCCCTTTGATAACAACAGTGCCCCTGATGGAGTTCACCATTCCCACACTCTAGGAGCATGCTTCCAAAACAAAACTTTCAGCTTTGGAAGGACCTTAATGGAAAGAACAGTAAGGAGCAAGCTAACATTCTCTGCTTCTTCCACCAATGCGTGCAAAGGCTGAATCATCGCCTCTAAGACTTTCTCAGACTGTGTGTATTCCCTTCAGGCTTACTATGTGATCCTGATAAGGACCAACACTTCCTGGGGTCCCCTTGAGCACTGTTCCTCAAGTTGGCTCCAGGGATTCAAACTCTGCAGCAGGAGTCTGGACCGGAACAAACTAAGAGAAGGCCCCACAGTGTGTCTTTTAAACTGTCACAGTATTGCCACTATGAGTTTCAGTCTGTTCCCTTTAGTGCCCTGACATGATCTAATTGACTTCCACAGAGACAGTTAGCCACCAATTAGATTAGACCCCATTAGGAAGGAGAACAGAGATGGTTCTTCTGGGCCCTCTTCAGCATTCTCAGCTTTGAATAAAATAGTGAGAAAAGGAATGTCATGGTCAAATAATGAGGACACTTAAGGCACTGGGTATAAATACCAGACGATGACTCACATTCAAGGCCAGTCAGACAGAACACGTTAGGGCTTGCTTAAGCAGAAGTGGAAACACACACACACACACACACACACACACACACACACACACACACACAGTATGTTCACGTAAAGCTACCTCCTTTGGGATGAAGCAGTGAAACACTTGAGATAGAAGACTCACTCTGCCTTCCCCAAACACATAGCAACAGGAGGGGCGGCTGCTGTTTTCAGAGTCTCAAAAAACACTGCCCAACAGCAAGGGGAATGCTGTGATCATCGGCCAGTAGGCCTCTCTCACATGCAAGCCTCAGGAACATAGCTCACACACAAGAGCTGCAGCAGCAAGAAACCCAACTGTTGCAAACCAAACTCCAAGCAGCTCGGAGACCAGCAGGCAACCAACCACCTCCAGCCCCCACTGCTGTCACCAGCCCTCATATCCAATGCTGTACTGGGTATCTCTCTCAACTGCCAACTGCACTACCATTTCCTTCTGTGAGTTCCCTCTGTACCTAGCTCACATACAATGTGTGTGTGTCATTCAAGGCTTACCCTGTTTACGAGGTGTCACCGAAGTCATCTCCTCTTTTGAATTTGGAATTGGAAGGGGAAAGATGAAAATGACCAATTATTGAGTACAAAATTTTTGCTTGACTCCTCTAGCAAAACCATTATGGAGAGATTATTTTGTGCTCTGTGCTGAGGATGATGAAGATACAGAAGATATAACCTTTGTCCTCTAGAAGATTTGGTCCAGCAAGACAGACACAAGGCAGCCAAAGTACCCACAGATCTCTACTGGAAAATCAGAACTCCAGCATTCCAAAGAGGGAGAAATGACTTCCACCAGGCAGCCTTAGAGCTAGGGCTTGAAGGTTAAGCCCAATTGGAAGGGGCAGAGATGATGAGAGAAAAGCCAAGGCACTCAAGGAACATCAGGATGGGGGAATTTGGAGGCCAGAGTTTCCCCAGTGTGTTTGAGGGGACAGAGAGGAAACTATCTGCCTGAAAACCTGGGTCCCAGAAGGAATGCTAGATGTAAGACTAGAGCCAGATGGAGAATGGTCCATACACCAAGCTAAAGCAGTGTGGGCTCTATTTTAAAGGTAGCAGGGAACCATTAAATAACTTTAAGTGGGGGAGGGGAATGATCAAAGGGAGGGAAACCACTAGAAAGGTCACTACAGTAGTATAGTTGTTCCAGAAGGAGGCTTCTTCCTGCCTGTCCCAGCTCTTGTGAGATCCTCCTTCAAAGCTGCCCTCTGTCTGAGCTCATTATTTCAGAGCTCATTACTATGCATCTCTTTCAAGTTGGGTGAGATATGAATGGCATTTCTTATTCTGAATGAGACTCCTAATGTTGTACTGAAGTTGGGTCAGGGACTGGAGTAGAAATAAAAAGTCGAAGCTTCATCCATCCAAGGCTTCCAGTTTAGAAGAAAGGGACTATGATACATCATTTCCATTTCTGTAATATCATTGGGTGGCTTGGCCCCTTGGGTCACTGGTCTCTTGTAAGATCCCAACAGCAAAGTGGGGGCAGGGAGAGAGGGAGACAGAGAGAGTCAGGAGAGAACTGCCAACATAGGGCAAAACCCGATTGTCGAGTGCTTTTCTGGGGCCTGTTCCAGATCACTGTCACTTACAGGATTAGACTAGAGCTCAGCCCTAAATTAGGGCTCCAGCCTAGAAGCCGGGATGGGAGGTGGAAGGGCTCCACCTGGGTCTTAGCAATGGGAATTAACTCTCCCTGATCCTTAATTCTTTTGGCTTTTATTAGTGGCTGGAAGGGGAGAGGGATGTAACCCGAACCCTAATGCAGCTGAGAAGGGCTAAGAGCCAAAAACCCTCCTTAAGCAGATATAGTATGTGCAAGGGCCTGGGCAGGTTTCAGAACACTGAACATTTCTCCAGCCAAAGGCACAGGAAAATATGAAAATTACATATTTAACCCTTTACATCCAGAGGGGGAGAGTATCAACTTCCTACCAGAACTCACACAGCAGAGAGAAGTTAGCAAGCTGGCTTTTGTAAAAGCCAGAGCACTCAGTTAGCCATTCTCACAAAAATACCCCCAGCAGCTAGATATTCAAGTCAACTTCAAATATAAATTATAAACTATTTCACTTGGACAGAAGAGTTAGGTAAAGGAACCCATGTGCCATCGGCCCTCAGCAGGAAGTGAGTTCAGTCTATAAGAAGGAAGGAAGGGAGGGAGTGAACAGACCAAGTTCTGCAGCACAGGCATCTTTACAACATTCCGACTTTTAGTTCTTCACCATGCAGAAAAGTGGGTAACACTACACAAAAGTAATGGATCTCAAAAGCAAATTTCAGAAGGATGGGGGCAAAAGACGGATGGGTAGGCCCATCTGCACACAAAATTAACCTTTCCTAATAATTTCATTAAAGTATAACATGGCATCAGAGCTAAGGTTTGGTCAGATAATGACTCCAAATTTGCAGAAGTCTCTTAATAATAAAGTGGCATTTTCCAGCCAGATTTGCAGTAAATGAGTTTTTGAAGCAACACTCCATTTCCTTATTTTTTTTTTTAAGATTTTATTTATTTATTTGTCAGAGAGAGAGAGAGAGAGCAAGCACATAATCAGGGGGAGCAGCAGGCAGAGGGAGAAGCAGACTCACTGCAGAGCAGGGATCCTGATGTGGGACTCAGAGAACCCTGCAATCATGACCTTAGCCAAAGGTAGCTGCTTAACCAATTGAGCCACCCAGGTGTCCCTTTCTTCCTTATTTTAACATAAGAATAAGGATGAGATATGGTAAGGATACCACTGAAGTCAGTGAATCATACTTGCAAGTTTAACAATGCTTTTTCAAAGGTCACATTTAAAGATCTATACACTGTGGAGATATTAAGAACGATAATATTCATAGGTTAATAATATTACGCTATGCAGAATATAAAACTGTTAACAACAAAAATGCAATCCAGACTTGAAACTCCCGCGGTTTGAGGTTTGCTTTACTCTGCCTCCACATTCTGTTTTCCATATAGAGAAAACAATCCTTAAACATCTTGGCAAAAGTCAACTGATGTTTTTTAACCGCCTCAAACCTTTTAACATTTCAAGCTTCATGTCTGAAGTTTGGCGTTTTGACAGTTTCTTCTATTTTTTGTTTGTTTGATTTGTGGACTTTCCCATCACTTGAAAGTCCGAGTTAGACAGAAGGAACTTCAGCCAGTAACACCTCAGGTGACCAGGCATCCCGCAGATTGGAGGAGATAAGAAAAAGCTATGATGAGAAAAATCCATTAAATAACAATGCAGGCCTGTTCCAATGCCTGTTGGAGCATGAGATTGTCTGGCAATTAACTAATTTCCAAAACAATCAGCAGATTGGTAAATTGTCTATGTTAACCATCACGTTCCTAAAATATGATTTGCTCTTTTAAATGATCAGGGGCCTTAAATAAACACATCCTTTTTTTTCCCCTCCAAACTGTCTATGGAACTTTTTTTTTATTTAATTTTACTTTTTCAGGGTCCCAAGATTCATTGATTATGCACCACACCCAGTGCTCCATGCAATACGTGCCCTCCTCAGTACCCACCACCAGGCTCACCCAACCCCCCCCTCCAAAACCCTACAGAACTTCTTAACTGGCCAGGCCTACAGATACCTGGGTTGCAGAAGACCCAAAACTGAATGAAAATTGGTTGGCCTTCCAAATCCCAATCACCACTTTGAAACTTCTAGCTTAGTTATACTGAATTCATCTCTGACCCCCACCTCTCTTTCATTTCTTCAGATCCAAGTGGTGTGTATTACCACTAACCTCTGGCAACTTGCTAATGTATAACAACAGCACATTACCAAGATGGCTGATGGCCTTGAAATGCCACTCCAGTTTTGGCCTTTTTCAAGTGAGCACTTGGGTGGCTGGTCCTCTTCCAGGTGCTTTACCTTTAAGACATTAACTCTGATCCTCCAAAACAACAAAATCTATTCTATAACCCAATTTTCTGGGTTCTTCAGAAGAGTTGGCTCAAATCCATTCATCTTTATATTCCACCAATCTGCAACAGCCAAGCAGACCTCCATTGAAGCATTTATCTCACCACATACGATATGACATTAGGTAAGTTAACTAACTTCTCTATGCCTCAATTTTCTCATCTCTAGAATGGAATTGATAAGAGTTCCTAAGTGTTAAATTGGAAAGCCACTGTCTGGTTCAGGGTATGCACCATGAAAGTATTTGTTAGAAAACAAATAAAAATGACCTTTATAGAACTCTGTGCTGGTTTCATAGGCCACAGGAAGACTAGCCCAATTCCTAGAACAAACACTCAGTAAATTTAATGAATGAGTGAACAAGTGAATATATGAACAAACACACACCCTGTTCTTGGGGAGCTTACGCTATTAGTTCACCGTGGGGTGAGCAAACTGACCTCAGTCTCCTGTCTGTGTCTTTAGGACACATAGCACGTATACTAACTGGGATGAATGCCTTTCTTCCTCCCTAACCTACCTAAATTCCATCTATCCCTCAACGCCTAGCTCCAATTCTTCTTCCTTCTTCCACAAAGCTCCCTGACCACATCAGCTCCCAGTGAAATCTCTTTCTACAGAATAAATGTTATTCTTAGATCCTATCCCATTCAGCACTTAAAGGTTTTTGTTTCCTGAGCTTGCAATTGTGGCTCTCCTCAACAAAACTGTCACTTCCAGGGAACAGGTCTTCTGTGGTGGCTATCTCTTGTATTCTCTAGTTTAGAGTTAGGCACTTTACAAAGTACTCAACAAATATGTGTTGACTAGTTGGTTGATTGATTGATTGATTGGAGGCTTAGCTGAGAGCTTTTAGGTAGGAGTCAAACAAGATTTAGCATAGCCTTTCAAATTGCTGGCTGTTCAGACATTAGCCAGAAATCATGTCTGGTCTTCCAACTTCTGGCAGCTGAAGACATCCCATTAAAGGTGTCCTGCCACTTCGCATCTTCCCAAAGATTCCACAGCTGCATACAATTCATTTTTTAAGTTCAAAATTCTCTTAAGAGAATTTTTGTTTAATAAGAGACACCTGTGGAATGCTTTTTCTTTCTTAAATCACAAGCACATCTAGTATTTATATGAGATAAAGGATAAAATCCATCTCCCTCCCTCTTGGAAAGAAAAAGTGTGAGTATTACCATTTTCATTTTGCAAAAGAGGAAATTGAAACACAGGGAGAAATGACTCACCCAAGAACACAACTGAGTGACAAAGCAAAGGCTGAACTTCAGGCCTTCTGAATACTAACTAGTCCATTCCCCTTACCCTGATTGAGTTAAAACAAAACAAAACAGAATCCTTTCTTTCAGCATGATCCCTGAGAGGCATGTACTGGTAATGTTGGCTTTTGCACAAAATTATATTTCTCTCATTTCTTTCTCCCTCCCTTTCTCATTCCCTCTCTCCTCCACCCCCACTCATTTTTCTCTTTCTTTTCTATGTAACTTCTCTACTTCATTTCTTTCCCCAACCCCCGCCTCATATTCCTATCCAGTTCTTTTTTCCTTTCTCTTTTGTCCATTCATCTACGTAAACATGGTATTATGGAAAGAATCTGGGATTTGGAGTCAGACAGATGTAAATTTAATGCCAGCTTTTCTACTTCTGGTGTGTCTTAGACTCTATTACTTCACTTCCCCGAGCCTCAGTCCCCTCATCTGCACAGTGGAGACATCAGTATCTTCCTCAAAGAGTTACCACAAAAATTAAATGGGAAAACATGTAAAACACCTAGAAGCAGCAGGATTTGTGATACAGTGGGTCTATTACCTCTCCCAGTACACCGTGTCTAGGCCTTGATTCCCCTTTGGGTTCAAGGGGTTGCTGAGATCCAACCAAACTACAGGGCCTCCACCCAGTGAGGCACATGCATGCCAGTGGAGTATCCAGGGCCTCGCCTGGTCCACTTTGCAGCCTGTTGTCTTGATACTCCCTGATTGCAAACTCAAACTCACATAGAGCTCCAAACTCTCAGTCAAGCCCTCCAAAGAACATGAGAATCAAGACCTCAGTTACTCATCCCTGAGGCTCCAACATGTCATCACTCACCCTCTCAGCCAGATAAGATGCCATCAAAAGCTGCCTACCTGCAGAAGTTTTCATGAGAGCTTTTACTCAACATCAAACACAAGCAAAAAGAACTGGAAAACAGCAAGGCAGCTCAACAAAGACAAGGCTTTAGCTTGTCATCTTCTCATAAGCAAAGATGGCGCTGCAGCCATGAGACTCTAACTCCTTTCCAGAATAACTAGTTGAACCAGCTTTACTCCCAGGTCTACCTCATATCACCCCCCAACCCCCATCCCCAAAAGAAAAAAAAATCCACTTCTGATGGACCGTGAAAGGCAGTATAGGAGAACCATTCAAAACTTCCCTGCCAGAGGCTCAGGAAGAGAGCTGAGCATACAGCTGGGAATCTGCTGAGTGGCATGAGGGTGGGGGCCAGAAGACACCACAAAGGGTCTGTCCATCACTGGGCTTAACCCTTGATCTTGTCAAATGAGTCCCACCTCTCGCATTCCTCAAAGATGTAACATTAAAAGACTTGAGTGAAAGTTAACAGACCATGCCACATGCCATCCTTGAGAACATACCAGGAAACAGCCACTTCTGGGAAGATGGGAAGTAGTAGTGTGGAGAAATGCGGCGCACTCTTAATTGCCTGCTGTCGGTAGCCATGCACACTTCCACCACCCAGACCAGGCAAGGATCCTGGAGCCCTCCACAACCCTTCAACAAAGCAGAGGTTTGCCCCACAGAGAGTCTGAGAAGAAACGGGAGAGTACAGAGAGGTGAAGCAGCATAGCAAGATCACTCTGCAAGTGGGTAAGAGTATCAGGAAGGCGACAAAGGGCCTGTCCTCTACTGAAACAGGATAGAGAGAGACACAGGGTGAGAAACTATCCCCCTGATCCAGCTATCGATTTGCTGAGTGTCTTCAAACTTTATCAACCTCAACCTTAACTCTACGAGCTTCTCTCACCCCCACACTCCCCCACCAGAAGTATGGCTGAGCCAAGAGGGATAAAGCTGGTGCAGCAGACTAGAAGGGCCCTCTGTGACCTAAGGAGAAAAAAAGTTGGGTTTTGGACAGAAGGCAGAGCAGCCAATGAATGAACAAAGAGGCAATGGCACTTGAATGAGCCAGTCCAAAATGTAGGCCTCAAGCAACTGGTGCTGATGGGTGGGGGCTGGGAAGCAAAGACTGGACAGGAAAGAAGGGCAGCCTGGATGCCCCGAAAATGTGTCTGCTGCTACTAGGCAGTGCTCATTCTGTGACCCAGTACAGTCATAGACTTGTGCTGAATGAGGAGGGAGTGGAGGTGAAGTCAAAGGGGAGGGGTTAGTCACTTTGAGAAACCAAGTCATCTTGATCTTTGCAAGCTCAGTGCCCGACCAGGATGGCTATGCGCCCAAGTAAACATGCCAGTGTGATGTGAGGAAGAACGGATCATCCCTTGCAAAACTAATGCCTAAGACAATCTTTCCACTTGGCCTATTTACACTGGATGTGGCAAAGGGGCATAAGGAGACGAACCTCTACCCCATCCTGGTCCTTGGAACACAATATTTAGCCAATAAAAGGAAAGATCTCAACTTATTCATCAGTGACTTAACTGAAATCTCTCTGAATGGAATTTTTCAGGAAAGTGCCAGGAGACAAAAATTCTGGCTGCATGGAAATTGAGTGAAAGTGATCTAGGTACCAACATAAGCAATTGCTGGTTGCAAGGTAACAGGTAAGCCTGGGGCCCAATTTCGGAGATAAATTGAACCATATATGCACTGTGCACACATACCAGGTCCCAGCATCAGGAATAGGAACACACTGATAGGAGTAGAAACCCCAAACCCACCCAGGTCTGTGTAACAGAGATTGTAGAGCACTTGCCCCTAACTTATGAATAAATTGTTCTCCAAGAATCCTTTTTGTAAACAAACAGCTTGGAGCTTTGGATAGGTTCCTGTAGGTAGAATACTGAAATGGAGCTTAATCCTCATTATTATGGAAGGATTAGAGGCCTGGAGAAGAGACAGTGGAAGGCTAGGAAACATGTCTTTCTGACACAGCGTTTTTGATAGTGGTCAGATTCTCAGCAGTTCTGGAGAGGCCAATTTAAAGATTTAAAGCAGGCTCCCCACTGAGCAAGGAGCCCGATGCGGGACTTGATCCCATGACCCTGGGATCATGACCTGGGCTGAAGGCAGACGCTTAACAGACTGAGCCACTCAGGTGCCCCTGGGGAGGCTTATTTAACTCATGGGGTATGACTGATGAAATTACAGAATCTAAACACAATTGATAATATAGTCCTGGATCAGGGCTTTAAGAGCAAGAAAAAATATCTGCCCAACTTAGGTGACAAACTGGTGGATGTGAGGGGCCTGGGGAGACAAGGCTATGGGTGCAAGGCCTCCAGCAAAAGTGACTCTAATGGGTATTCCAGGTATAGACAGAAGACCTCAGAACCCAGGGATGGCAGCGACAGCAGGAGTTTTGCACTCCATGCCAGTGGTGACATGCAGGGAGATGAATATCCGTCAGGGGGTTGGGACACAGACTGCTGTATCTAAATTCCTCCATAAGGGCTCTGTAATTTGGAGACTATGTCACACGGTCAGCATCTTCAATCTTGGAGACACTGATTTTTCTCAGAAGGAGAAAATTCAGCTCAGAGAACTTACTCCTACAAATTCCAAGCCAAAAGCTGATAAAAAATAAAATAAATGTGATGTTCTAAAGTCCTGATTTTGACACTCTTCACTAAACGTCACTTTTCCTATGATACAACTTCCTTCTTTGTAACTTTTTATATAAACATGTATGCTCCTTGAGGTCAGAGCTTGTTATCTTCTCTCTCATCTCGCTTAGAACACTTCTCTCAACACTAACCTGGGCTAGGCATGGGGCTGGGGCAACTCTAAAGAAACAGTAAGAGCTGAAATGTGTCCCACCCAAATCTATTACATGGCTGTCTCAGATGCCTATGTAGAAGGCTTTGGCAGGTAAGACTTAGCAGCAACAAAGTACTTCCACTAAAAGGTTCTGCTTGACACAGGGACTTTGTATGGCATTGGATATACCAGAAAGAGCCAAAGTGGTCTTCAGCTGTATTTTTTTTTTTTAAAGAAGAGTCGACCTTGGTCAGACTCTTCTCGGTTATTGTATAATAACTTCTCAGTTATTATTCAGCTGCGGGCTCCACAACTCAAGAGGAACAGGAACAGGCTGGAGTGCATCCAGAGTGGGAGGAGGAAACAGGAGAGGAGGCTGGATCTCAGATGCCAGTAAGAAATAGCTGAAATTGCTAGGGCTCTTTAGCCTAGAAAAGTGAGACCAGGGGACATAGTCTGTGTCTTTGGACCCGAGACAAAGAGAAAGCATTCTTGTTTTGTGTGGTCCCAGAAGGTAGGGCTAGGACCCATGGATAGAAGGTTAGAGAAATGATGATTGCCACTCAACATATGAAAAAAGTTGTCTACAGTCAACTAAGAAGGGAGTGAACTCCCCACATGAGCACAAGACAACAAACTCAGAGCTACTAGACTGAAGGCTAATGGACTCGTTAAGATTAAGACCCAGTGACCCCCCCCCCCCGCCCAAAGGCCCTCTTGACTCAGAATCTGTGATTCTAGGCATCCTTCAAGAACAGCATTAGATTAGCAGCCCTGAGTCAAGGTTGTCCTTTGGTGCTTGATAGGGGTGGGAAGGTGATTAACTTTCCTCAGATGGGTTAGCATCTTTCCTCCCCTGGTTCTGAAGAAGCCTAACTATAAAAACTGTGATGGTCCCTCTAGATAAATCACTCCACAAACTCCAATCTCAAGCCTGAGTCTCTCTTTTCTCTTAAAAAAAAAAAAAAAATCCTAGGAGGGGGTTGGGGAGAGCAAAAGGGGAAATCATTAAAAAAAAATTTTTTAAAGGGACAAAGCTCAAGTGTCTTCCAGCTGGAGTTGAATTATTTTCTTTGTCTGAGGTTTTGGAAAGGGAAAATCCTCTAACAGGCTTGGCCTTTTTCACTTTAGGGAGCACATGTGTGGATCTCAGTAGGGTACCAGGTGTATTATGACAGCCCAGCAGGCCCCGAAATAGTGTGTACCCAAAGCTCAGCCAAGGGTTACCAGACATACCACCTGCCCTTCTTGCTCTACCTCCATCCAACCTTCTTTGTATCTTTCTGGATGGATTCCTCCTCCAGGTCTCAAATGCCTTCTACTCTCTGGGAGAGTTGGGGAAATGAGACCCTAGATACCTTTGATGATTCTAGAGGCAGATGAGGAGGGGACTCATGTAAGTACCCCGGCTGGACGAAGCTCCCAAGAAGCACACCCCATGAAGGTCCCTTTGTGAATGTCAAGCTCTGGTCTGGGGTGGGACCAGCCTACAACACAACTATGAAGGGTTCATAGCAACTACTGGTTCTCATATACCACTACCTCTGCAGCCAGCAAGAACTCAAACTCGCTGCCAAATTTATTGCCAGCCACAAGACGGCCTCAATCTGACTTAACCCACGTCCTCTCGAAATCTCAACTGCCTCTTTGTGTGCTTCTTCTAGAAATAAAGTCACCGTGGGGACGGGGGTGGGGTGGGGAGGGAGCTAAAAACAACTTAAAGAGCATGTCCTGCCATCTTCCTAGGCTAACGATGCAAACAGTATGAGAGTTTTTCCAATTCATTCTCACATCATCTTTGATAATAAAGAAGGGACAGGTATGCCCACCCCCATTTAGCAAATAGGCATTTGGGTTAGAGAGGGTAAAATGATATAGCAACAGCAACGCACAGCAAGTGGAGGAGGCGAAGCTTCTTTCTCCTCCAAGCTACTCTCCCACCCCACCCTACTTTGTTCCGGGGCAGTCCCGAACAAAGCCTCCACTTGCTTCACTGTGCCTGATAGAGAATGCCACCAAAAAATGGGTCAGGAATAGGGCAAATATGTAGGATAAGCCTGTCTTCTCCTCCCCAATTTTTCTCCTTCTCTTGCATCCCCACTTGTCTCCACCCCCTTTATTTTCCTCCACCCTCAGCCAACCTCAGGACACATTTCCAAGGACTCACAATGAGTATAGAAACCTCACGCTACAGTCAGTAACTCTGTCTCTGTCCATCTGTCTGTCTCTCTTTCTCTCTACCTCTCTCTCTCTCTCTCTCTCTCTCACACACACACACATATATGTGTCACAGGAAGATACAATTTGAATCTCTGAGGCCTCTGAGAGGCCCTATCCGATGCAGAATCATTGCTGCCAGAACTTTGGAAAGACCACCCATCCCCACAGAATATCTTTTCCAGTATGGGGAGCCAACTTAATGGATGTCTGTCTACACTGTAGAGGGGGACCCCTCAGTAACAAACCAGATAAATACGATTAGAAGAGGATCTCCACTTTATCCAAACAGGCCTCCTGGGCCAATGAAGTATAAGACGCTAACTAAAGGAATTAATAATACCAAGTTCATGGGCCCAAGTCCCTCGTGGGTTATGTTTCTTTGGAAATATCACAATGTATAGGGAAATCATAAGCTATCACTTAACACTTGGGATAATCAATAGCAGGTTTATTTTTTTTTAAATATTTCCTCTTTCTTTCTCACTGAATTGTGAGAAGACTACACCAGTCTCCTAAAACTTGGGCAGCTGAATTCCCCACATTCAAGGAAATCACAGGAGCCAGTAGGAATTGACTATTTCCCAACCTGATCATTTCCTGGTCCAAAGGTTCTCCCATGACAAATATAAAGTAGCCTTTCACACTCTCTGTGATCTTTTCCCACTAATCACCCTTTCTAAAATCCCTCCACTCCCGAGATGTCTCCACAAGCTATCTCTAAGCATGTAAACCACACCAGACCCCAACTTTTTTTTTTCCATGACACCAAAGGAGGTTCTCCAGTATTTCCCACCATGATTCTTGCACCTTACCTCTTTCTCTGCCTGACCTGAGATCCTCACAGTGATTTGGAGGCACTAAAATAGTCCTCTCCTCCTCCCTAACTTCAGCAAGGAGTGTCTGCAATGGAGTTCCTCACCTACTGTGGAACCACAGGCTGATGTGGAAAGAGTCACTGGGGGAGCTGTCAAGACTAGATACACCCCTGAATGGTACTGCCCCATGGCCCTTCACAAACTGCAGTACTACCAGAAGAATCAAGAAACTCTCCAAGTAGTAGAAAATATGATAGACTTGGAGCCTACCCCTGACTCACTGTATGGCAGACCTAGACAGGCCACTCAGTGCATCACGGCCTCAGTTTTCCCATCCATTTCTCCACAACCTTCCCTGACTGCCTTCCAGGGTGGCTGGAAGAGGCTAATGAAATAAGGGACATGGAAACACTGTATAAATAGTAACACTGTTTACAAATGGAACAAAGCCTCATCTTTAGTCCACAACCCTTGTGAGAAGAAATGGGCCAGAGCTAGCATCAAAGACTGCTAACTGGGCTGTCATAGTCTTATTAAAGACTACCCATTTGAACCTCATTATAGACATGGGGACACCTAAGCCCATGGAGCGCAAGTGATGCACTCAGGATCCCAAAAATAATGAGTGGCAGAGTAAGGACTAGAACCCAAGGTTCCAATCTTCCAATACAATTCTCTTTCTACAGCCTTACCACCCATCTGCACCAGTGTGTGCAGACTGAGGTTATTTTAGAGAAGAAAATGTATTGTTCTGAAGCAAGGGGAAACAAAACTACATTAGAAAAATGAAAAGGGGACTAATGAACTATGCCACAGAGTGTCTAGGCAAGAAAAAAATACAGGCAATCACTGCACTTAAAAAAATACTATGGCTCCTGTATATAATGTTGGGGCTAACTAGGTTATATACAACTGGCTTTTACTGCAAGGTGCCAGGCTATTTGGGATGGATAGAATAAATGATTTTACCCCCTGCGTACACAAATGTGTGTAATAATGAGTTTTCATGTAATAGGGGTCAACTGTATGTTCAGGGGAAAGGGAATCATTAAAAGGTACCCTGCCTCTCAACACACGAGTCACTTCCTCAACAGCTTGGCCAGGGAAACCCTCATCTACCCTCAAATAATCCCCCAGCCAGACCACAAATTGCTGGCTGCCCCATACTTAGTAACACCCCCTGCTATGCTCAGCACTGGCTCACAAAACAATCCAGGGCCATAGCAGTAAGTACTCTCTGGGGCACTTCTCAGAATGGCTCAGCCCTGGGCAGAGGTGAAAAATGACCTCTCCAAGATAGGTTGTCCAGGCAGACTGTGGAAATTCTGTGGGTGGTGTAAGGAGAAAAAGAAAGGGAGGAACTGCCAGACCACTGAGGGGTGCATAGCCCATTCTGACCTTGGCGGGAAGAGAGGAGACTGATTAGAAGAAATTCCTGAAGGTGAGGATTCTCGCCTCCCCAAAATGGTTGTTTGAGAGTGGTGTTGTTTTCTTTGGCTTCTCAAAAAAAGCTTATTAACTCCCTCCAGAGAATATTGGAGGGGGAGTGCCTTAGGAGGGGATGTGACAGTAGATGACAAAGGCATCTCGGGCTGGTTCCAAATACATGACCAGTGTGGGGAAGGGAAAGCGGGATGAAGATAGGGGCTGGTTATTGGCATTTGGGGAGGCCAAAGATCCAGGTTTCCCCGACAGCTCCTCAAAGTTTTGCCTCAGGTACCTGAGCCTGCTCAAGCTGATTGGTACACCCTATGGCAATACCCGAGGGTTGCCAAGAGTGTGGGCCCCAAGGCCTGAAGGACCTCTCCACTACAAGTTAACCAGCAAGTCCAGTGCAAGGGGGAAAGCAGCACAGGTTACAGTGGGCGCGTGGCAGGGCCCTGGCCACCGCCAGCTGAGACGTGACCTCCCTTACAAAGCCAAAAAAATAGTGACATTTGTTCCCCGCTGAGAAGTCACATCTTTCTATCTTCAGCCCAAACCCACATCAACAACCTCAACTGCAATTTGAGTGGGTTAGAAGGGGAAGAGCTTTTCAGATTTGAGCGTTTAAGAGAAACAAAAACAAAAAAATCGGGATGAAGTTCGTGAAGCTCCTTCCCTTGGCAATCTGGCGCCTCAAGGTGAATGGCCCTACAAATCTCTCTTCCCAGTAATAGCCCCCGTGGCCCCCACACCCCCTCACCCCTACTGGGAATGGCTGGTTCAGGGGGGTTCTGGAGCACTCAGGAGAGCTCCTCTCCCCTGTCCTCGGCTGCAACTTGGCTTCCAGCAGAACACAGCCTCCTAAAACAAACAAACCCTGGCGGCGGCAGCGGCAGCTCCAGCACAGCTGCGCTCCATGGCGCAAAAGTTTCCTCCACACTTCTCAACGTGCAGGAAATCTCGCCGGCGCTGGGGCAGGACTCCGGAGGGAGGGAAAGGCCGAGCCGAACCGACAGGAGCAACGCCTCGCCAGCTGAATGGACGTGCGCGCGTCCGGCCGTGGGAAGTGAGGGAGGCTGACGAAAGCCACCAGTGCCTCACCTCCGTTCCTACACCAGACCCTCGCCCTGCAACCTGCCCCAGCGGGACGACCAGTTGATCGGCGGAGGGGCCAACGGGGCTAAGAGAGCTGCCAAGTGGCTCTGCCCGTCCCACAGGGGCGCGGGAACTTCCAAGGAGAAACCCCCAGCAGCCACTACTTCCTCCAGCTCAAACTGAGGGGAGCAGCCGCCCCGACGTGGGGAAGCAAAAAAACTGCCCCCAGAGCCTCCCGAGTGAGTGCGCGCAGGGCTCTTAGCCTCAGGCCAGCAAAGCTCCCATCCCGTGCTCCCGCCACCCGTCGGGGGTGTCTGTGCCCGGGCTGGTGGCAAGACCCTTCCGTTCCGCTAATGCTCCACAGGAGGGCTTTCACTCCCAGCCCCGACCAAGTTTCGAAGTTGGTTTGAGGGCCGCGTCCCGCGGCAGCCTGCGCACCCGCTTGCCCATTCAAAGTTGGGCACCTCTGGGACAGAGACGCCAGTTCTTACCTTAGACACCGTGAGCGGTTCGCAGTGTTCCAGACCCCCCTTAAGGGTGAAGCCCCAGGGCGCCCCCCCTTGCAGCTGCACAGGGACGTACTGGAAGGACCCAGGCCGGTTCTCCATCCTCCGCTCGGCTCAGGCGCCGCGGGGCTCCTTTTCCGCGGGGGCTACGTTGCCTCCGCCCCCAGCGGCTCCGCCACCATCGCCCTCCAGCGCTACGCCACCCCGCACCGCCCTGCTCCGCCTACTCTCCCGGCTGGAGACTCTCCGGCAGCGGCCGAGCGGGAGGAGGAAATGACACGGAGCTGGAGAAAGGGGGAGAGAGGGAGGGGGAAAAGAAGAAGGAAAAAAAAAAAGAAAAGAAAAGAAATAAGGAGAGGCGGAGAGATGGCGCGTAATGGACAAGAAAACGGAGCAATGAGGTGGGGCAGTCAGTGGGACCTCGCCTATAGGATCGCTCAGGAGCGGGCGCGAGGCAAGGCCTCACATCAATTGTTACATTGTTTCATTCAAGCTGCTCCCCCCTCCTTTGGTCCTCCTCCTTACGGCCGTGTTCCCCGCCCCTCCAGCCAGCCAAGGCGAGGGGAGGTGAAAGTCGTTAGTGTGGATAGCCCGCGTGGCTGAGTGGGCTGAAACTCTGGCCTCCTGATTAGCGCGTTCAAGTTTCTCTGACTGCCTTTTTCTTCTGAAGGTCCCAAAACCGGGTCCTGGGACGGTTACAAGGCTGCTAATTTGTGGACCTTGCCTAGAGGGATGGAAAGTGGAGCAAGTAGGCCAGCGAACACAGTGGGGCTGTGTGTGTAGGCTGCTCAATGTGTATGCACTAGGTGTGTGGGGTCATTATGAAACATTGCCCCGAAGCATAGTTTAAATAAAGAAGCACTTTGAGGATGCCCCCTGCCCGGGCTTAGCCGCACCCTGGCTCAGCGCTGGCATCTGTGGGTAGCACTGTGCTTGTGTATGTTCCAGTCATCGAGTTGCTGGCACGGCCTTGCACTTGCCCTACTGAGATGACCAACCCAGGAATCAACAAACTGCTAGCAGACTAGTAGTATTGTTTCCACTCCTAAACAAACCTACAGGAAAGAGCATCCATTGATAAGCTGGCCAATTGAAAGTGTTGTGCCATTTGGAAGAATCAGCTTTTAGACAGGGCCCAGAACATTTCTGCTCATCTGTTCATGCTGGAGGCTGTAGTTTTTGAGCTGGGCTTTTAGAACAGACCAAACACACACACACACACACACACACACACGCACGCAAACACCCACAGTAATAGTCTCAAAAAGTGAATCTGTTATTAAGATTCACGTTTAAGTTATTATTAAGATATTATTAAATCTTATCTCACTATTAAGATGTTATTAAATCTTACGCTGATTTCTCACTCTTGACCTAGACAAGTTACCTACCCTCCCTGAGGTATTATTTCTAGAGCCACGTGCAGGCAGTAATTTTTTTTAAAGGTCCTCACTCTAGCAGGGAAAGTTTTGACAACTCAGTTGTGACTCAAGGGGCCCTTCCACTGCCTCAAGCCTGTTCAGTCTCTTGCCCTCTACCTGTAGACCTTGTTCCTCATCACCAAAGGAGGTGGCTCCCTGTGGCTTCCTGCCTTCCACAGTAGGCTTTCTGAGGACAAGGTTTCCACTCTACTTCAGTTCCCTCACCTGTCACTAACTCTTCCCTTTGCGTGCTGTGTACCCTGGCAGGCCAGTGAAATTTCTCTCACAGGCCTCCCTCCCTCCCCCAATACTTCTTCTCAGCCTTCTAAACTGTTTGCATTCTATGATGCTGACCTGACTTTTTTTTTTTTAAATAAAACTGCAATTTGGGTGTTTTATAGTCTCCCTTCTTAAAGTCCTCTGAGATGACTCACAGAGGTAACCACCTTCAACCTTTTAGACTTATAGACCTACAAAAACCATTTTGATCATGGTCACTGTTTTGCATTTCCCCTCCTAGAAAGCAGAAAACTTGAGAAAATGGCACCTCGATTTCTTGACTCTTAACTATATGTCAAACTATGACATTCATTTGCTTGGTCCCACCTTGAGACTGACTTGAAACTGATTTTTTTTCGTGATAAGAGTCTGATCATCATGATTACTTGGTGGAACTCAGCATGTTTCAGTCTCAACATATTGAAATCTGCAAAGTTCAGGTCACAGAATAGGTAGTCATCACTCAAGGTCTACTAGAATTATGTGTCTAGACTAGAGGAAGAAGTTTGGAAGCAGGAGACACACATATGAGCCCTGGCCTTGTCACTAACTGCCCAAGGGTGACCTTGGGCAAATCACTGAACTATTTTTAGTCTCATTTACTTCATTTGTAAACTTCAGCTAGTAAACACTGACCTGCCCACCTCCCAGGTCTGTTGAAGCCTAAAATGAAATAATACATATGAAAACACTATGTCTTCTTGCACTCTTCAGTTTATCCTTTTAACTATTACTGCAGAAGAACATAAATTACCTAACCCCTGATGCAAACACACACATATAAGCATTATATGCAAAGCACATAAATAGACATTTTAAACATCAGACGGCTAGATAATGTTGCTTCTTTACTGTTAAAAATCACTGCTAGTCCTGTCCATGTTGATACAAAAGTTGGATATTCATCCTTTCTGATGGAGGCATAATATTCCATTGTATAGATGGACCACATCTTCCTTATCCACTCATCTGTTGAAGGGCATTTTGGTTCTATCCACAGTTTGGCTATTGTGGCCATTGCAGCTATGAACATTGGGGTACATGTGGCCCTTCTTTGTACTGCATCTGCTTCTTTGGGGTATGAACAATCAATCTTGTAACACTGAAAAATTAAAATAAGCATATTTGGGGAGAAAAAAAATCACTGCTAGTAGCAGGGATCTTATTCTTCCTTCCAGTTAGTGGGAGCATAATTTTGTGATGGAAAGGGTACTAGGTAGAACTTGAGATACCTAGATTCTAAGCTGTTTCTGCTGTTAAATTGCTGTGTGACATTAAAAAGATCACACCCCACCTCTGTAAATTGAAGGGATTGAGCTACTTGATTTCTTAAGTTTCTCTACAGTTGGCAAATTCTGTGACTACTTCCCGGCAAAGGGTTAAAAAGAGCATATGTGCAAACAAAGCCTTGATGGTGGAGATGAACCAAGTGAAAATAAGGCGATGGAGAAGAATCCAGGGATGCTTTTCTGTGTGTGGACGTGTGTGCACACATGGTGTGTCCAACTGACAGATGATGAATGCACTCTAACCTATGTTAAATTGCCTGTGAGAAAAAAGGTGGAAAGTCCAGTAGGCAGGTAAAAATAGGAAACTGCATTATAAGAGAAGAGTGGTGATTGATAATACACATTTGGATTGTAGTTGAAGCCATTTGGAGTGGATAATCTCACCCAGGGGTAGCACAATGATAAGAAAAGGGGGATTTAGATGGAATCTTGGATTATGCTAGTTTTTAAAAGTCAAGAAGGATCACAAAGGATCTAAAAAGGAGCAGACAGAGGAGGTGGGCAAAAGGCCAATCAGCAGAAACAAGGTAAGAAATTAAAAACAGGCTGTTTACTTCCACCTCATTAAAAAAAATCCTCACAAGTCCTTTCTTCATTAAAAATCTATTGACCAGTTTATCTTTTTGGAAGGAAGAAGACTAAAATGACAGTCCTTCCTTGAACTTTTTTTTTTAAACTTCCTTAGTTCCATCTTTTGTAAACTCAAATTTGAATAAAATTTCCCTCATAGCAAGTGCCTCTAAATCCTTTCTGAATTAAGGATTCTTTTGAGCTTCTAGTGAAATCTATGCATTCCCTCCCCTAGAGAGCTACACATCATCATGCAATGTTTTATTCAATTTGGGCTGAGACTTACAGACCATAGCTTCAGAATCCTTGCTCTAATAAAATATGAGATCTTTTACTGTGGTAAAAAAAAAAAAAAAAAAAAACAGGAAACATGAAATCTACCCTCTTAACAAATTTTATTTATTTATTTTCTCAACAAATTTTTAAGTGTACAGTATGGTATTGTTAAGTATATGCACAATGTTGTACAGTGTATCTCTAGAACATTTTCATCTTGCATGACTGAAACTTTATACTCATTGATCAGCAACACCTATTTCCACCTCTCCACAGCCCCTGGCAACCACCATTCTACTTTCTACTTCTATGAATTTGACTACTTTAGATACCTCATATAGATGGAATCATGTGGTATTTGTCCTTTTGTGACTAGCTTATTTCACTTAGCCTAATGTTCTCAAGGTTCCTCCATGTTGTAGCTTATGATAGTATTTCCTTTCCTTTAAAAGGCTGAATAATATTCTAATGTATGTACATACCACTTTTTCTTCAGCCATTTATCAGTCAGTGGGCATTTAGGTTGTTTCCACCTTTTGGCTATCGTGACTAATGTTTCAGTGAACACAGGAGTGCAAATATCTCAACATCCTCTCTTAAATTCTTTTGGATAAATACCCACATGTGGGATTGCTGGCTCATTTACTAGTTCTATTATTAATTTTTTCAAGAAACTTTATACTGTCTTCCATAGTGGCTACCCATTTTTACATTCCCACCAACAGTACACAAAGATTATAATTTCTCCACTTCTTTACCAACACTTTTTGATATAGATTCCTTTTTTTAATAGTGTCCATCCTAACAGGTGTGATGTGATATGCATTGCATTTCCCTGATGATTAGTGATATTGAACTCTTCATATACCTGTTAGATATTTATTTGTATGCATTCTTTGAATAACTATCTATTCAAATACTTTGCCCATTTTTTAGTCAAATTATTTATTTATTTTTTTATTTTTGCTTTTTTTTCCCTCTTGAGTTGCAGAAGTTCCTTATATATTTTGGATGTTAAGCTCTTATGAGATATATAGATTGCAAATATGTTCTCTCTTTCTGTATGTTGCTAATCATTTTGTTCTTTTTATATGTTTATTTTGGTGTGCAGAAGCTTTTTTTATTTGCTGTAGTCTCAATTGTTTACTTTTGCTATCCTTGCCTATGCTTTTGGTGTCATATCCAAGAAATCATTACCAAGGCCAATGTCATGAAGATTTTCCCCTATGTTTTCTTCTAGGAATGTTCTGGTTTCAAGTTGTACATTTAAAGTCTTTCATCCATTTTGAGGTCATTTTTGTGGGTGGTGTAAGATAGGGGTCCAAGTTTCATTCTTTTGCATGTGGATATCCAATTTTCCCAACAGCATTTATTAAAGAGACTATCTTTTCCACATCGTGTATTCTTAATGCCCTTGTTAAAGATTAGTTGACCACACATACCTGGATTTATTTTCCGGGGCTTCTATTCTATTCCATTGATTTATGTGTCTGTTTTTCTGCCAGTACTATACTGTTTTGATGACTATAGCTTTGTAATATAGTTTGAAATTAGGAAGTATAATGCTTCCAGCTTTGTTCTTCTTTCTCAAGACTGTGGGCTATTCGAGGTCTTTTGTAGTTCTATACAAATTTTAGGATTTTTTTTTCTCTTTCTATGAAAAAGTGCCATTGGAATTTTGATAGAAATTGTATTAAATCTATAGATTGGGTTATATAGACATAACATGTGTTTATTTAAAGAGCTCACATATATTACTGAAATAATGTTTCAACAGAAAATGTAACAATATTCAGTCAGTGAATTTAATTTGCCCTAGATTGAGAGAACAACTGCTAAATGCTAGGCATTCTGCAAGGCACTTTCCATACATTATTATATTTCCATACACTTTCCATACATTACAATGACCCTGCAAAGTAGGTATTTTTAACTGTTTTCCAAATGAGAGGCTAGTGAGTTTCCAGCTAAACCAGGAAGTGGTAAAACCAGGATTACAAGGCAAGGAGACCAGAGAAGCATCCCATAATAACTCTACTAATCATGTCTCTGTTGTATTTTCCTCTTTTGCAAAGGAGGCAAGTGATTGGAGTTCACCATTCTGCTCTCTTCATGTTTCTACTTGGGAGTACTTCTGCTAGAGTAACTCATTTGGCCTGTTTCTTCACCCCTGGGGGAGTTAGAAATTCTGTTTAGTCAAGTGAGAAGAGTATTAGGAAGCTTATTATTACTGCCTATATATTCCCTGTCCACCAATCCAGCTTGTAACAGTAATAAACAGATATTTTTCATCTATGCCTCTCTGTTTCCTTTGTTTCTGTTTGTTCTAAACTTGAGAGTAGATAAGTGTTATTTCTACATAGTTTGTGTGTCTTCTGTCCACTTATATATTCCATACTGTCTCTTGAATGTCTACATGGGCCTATTTCTGTTTTTTAAAAGAATTTATTTATTTATTTATTTATTTATTTATTTATTTATTTGAGAGGGAGCACAAACAGGGAGAGGAGCAGAGAGAGAGGGACAAGCAGACTCTCCACTGATTGGGGTTCCTTGCCAACATGAGGCTCAATGTCAGGACCCTAAGACCATGACCTGAGCCCAAGTCAGATGCTTAACCAACTGAGCTACCCAGGGACCCCTATATGGGCCTATTAACACAGCACTGATTGAATAGGCATCCCTCTGTGTGCACATGTGTCTCCAGAGAAGACATCCAGTTGGTCAACAGACACATGAAAAAGACTTTCAACATCATTCATCAGAGAAATGCAAATCAAAACCACAATGAAATAACACCTCACACTTATCAGAATGGCTAAAATAAAAAATTCAAGAAGCAACAGGTGTTGGCAAGGTTGTAGAGAAAAAGGAACTCTCCTGCATAGTTGGTGGGAATGCAAACTGGTACAGCCACTGTGGAAAACAGTATGGAGTTTTCTCAAAAAGTTAAAAGTAGAACTACCATATGATCTAGTAATTCCACTACTGGGTATTTACTCAAAAGATATATGCACTCTTATGTTTATTACAGCATTATTTACAACAACCAAATTATGGAAGCAGCCCCAGTGTCCACTGTTCACTGATAGATGAATGGATAAAGAAGATGTCACACACACACACACACACACACACACACACACACACACTGGAATATTACTCAGCCATAAAAAATTGAAATCTTGCTATTTGTAACAACATGGATGGAGCTAGAGAGTGTAATGCTAAGTGAAATAAATCAGTCAGAGAAAGACAACTACCACATGATTTCACTCATATGTGGAATTTAAGGGGAAAAAAATGAACAAAAGAAACAAAAAAGAGAGAGAAACCAAGAAACAGACTCTTAACTCTAGAGAACAAACAGATGGTTACCAGAGGGGAGGTGGTGAGGAGAATGGGTGAAATAGGTAATGGGTATTAAGGAGTTCACTTGTCATGATGAGCACTGAGTAATGTATAGAATCATTGAAGCACTATCTTGTACACCTGAGACTAATATAACACTGTATGTTAACTAAATGGAATTAAAATAAGAAAAATAAAATAAAACAAGATGGGAAACAATTTTTAAAAGGAAATATGTGTAGGTATTAGGCCCAAGCTCTGTATGATCCTGGAGGGAGTTTGACCTGAGCGTCAAAGAGAGGGAGAGAATGAAGAACACTCCTTGAATTTGGTTTTGAGGCCATCTTCCCATAGTTATCACAATGATTGTTGCCTTTCTCCCCTTGAAGCAGGTTCTACCTGGAAAGGCTGCTATAATCCCATTTCTTTACCTTTACTTCCATCTGGAGCCACAGACTTCCCTCTTCCTGTATGTGTACTAGAAGTCACCATTTAAGAAACCATTTCTGTTCTGGCTCAAAGATTGTTTACAGATTATTTACTGACTAGGGAAGTTCTCATTTGTCATAGGCAAATTATCACATCAGAGAAATCTAACCTGTGTTTTGTAATTGTTAGCTAGTGTTTCATGGCACATACTCAGTGAGTTCTCATCAAGTCATTTTCTTTATTTCATCACAGCCTTGGGAAAAATAAGATAAGAGAATAAGTCACCACTTATAGGTGAAACCAAAGACAAAATAGATTCATTGCTTTACTAATCATTCATCCATGCTTCCCTAGAAAATCAAATGTTGGTGGGCCTAGAATATTCCTGGACCAGGTGACCCACAGGCAAAAGGGGACCCAGAGCATTTTTTTATTAACATATAATATATTATTTGCCCCAGGGTACATGTCTGTGAATCATCAGGCTTACACATTTCACAGCATTTGCCATCCAGAGCATTTTTGTTAATGAAACAGATTTTGTCATAAATAATATCAAGAGTTGCTCATTTTTTATCTAATCAATTAGATCTGTCGGACTATTCTTGGATTTCTATGGCCCCTCTCCCTTTCCTTCCCCTTTATCCCCACCCTGCCCAACAATTACCCTGGCTCTTCTGAATGTTTCTCACAGGGGAGAGATCTGGGGCAATGATAATTATCAGTAGAGAGGGAAACAAAGTCTAATGTTTCAGGTATTATTCATATACATATTTCATAATTACATGAAATATTTCATATTACATGAAAACAACAGCAAGCTCCTCCCTCCAACTTAGCTATATATCTAAGGATGTGTTGGAGGAGTATAACAAAGGGCAACTTTAAGTAGACCATCCTACTAAAGAGTCTGATTCCTGCAGAATTTTGCCTACAGCTAGGGAAAGACTTTATGGTTAAGGCCTGTTTCTTTTGTGTTAAAACCACTATAACATTAGTATATGAAATGCTATAACTGTATTTAACTATTTTAGTTAAATAAATCCCTGTAAGTACACGATGCTAAAGAAATATGGGATTTTAGTTTCTACTTGGGTAATTTTATAAAGATTTCTCCTATTGCCAAGGTATCCTACTTGGATCATGCTATGCTTTTATCCACTCAGAAAAAATATCAGTTGCCTTATGGAATCTCAGAATCCTGGCTTGTCTTTTGTTCAAGACTATAGAGTAGAGCCTCTTCATCCTCAAGCTGACAAATCTGGACAGCTTGTGTGTGTGTATGTGTGTGTGTGTGTGTGCGCGCATAAGTAAGAGGCTGCCATCTGTGGTGGTTGGTGCTCTCTGGGAAGGCTTGTTGGAGCAGGAATTGGTTTGTTTGTGTTCTAAGTTCACATTAATGTCAGCCCAATTGGAAAACCTCAATTTGCCATTGGCAAAATCAGTCATCTGGTACAGGTTCAGCTGGGCTGTAATGAATGTTTGCCATTGCTCTAAAGAAGTTTCAGCCAGGGATTGATTCCTTCATATCAAGAATGTGAAAATCAGACAAACCGCTGAGACCTAACATGTGGGCTTGAATGTGGGCCCCTTCTTGGGACCCAGCTTGGACAGGGGCCACTCCTAGCTCTGAGTTGTGAGTTAGCAAAACTGTCCTACTTCTCGAATGCTGTTTTCTGTGAGCCATTCATTGCTCCTTGGTCATTAATAAAATAATATTTTTAGTACATATTAAGCTCTTACCTCACTCTTTCATCTATGGAAGGAAAAAAATCACATGCACAAACATACAAAATCCAGCCTTTTTGCTTTCAGAAAGTTTCCATCATTTTGCTCTCCTATAGAGGGAGAGGCAGTACATCAATTCAGCATGCATTTGAGCAAAACAAAGAGCTCACTACAGTTTTGATGGAGCTCTGGAGAAGTACACAGCAGACACTCAAAATATAGATTTAGATATGCTTATTTTCTCTCTTTCATAGTTTATTTTTACTTTGGACTAAGTAGAAATGAGCCCCATTTATGAAATATTAGCTAAAGAGGAAACCATCTTGCTTTGGCTTGAATCTAAAATGACCTAGCCCAAAGAGGAAAGAACCACCTTTGTCCAGGAGTATCAGATGGGCTTTGGAAAAGGATTCTTTTCTCCAGCTATTTTGTTTGGGGGAGATAGTTCCAGGCAGGTGTTACATGTGCCTAGATGTGTACACACACAAACCTCCACTCATATAGATACACAAACAAAGCCACACAAAAGAACCAATGTTCAAATTTGGGAATGCCCAGCTCCTTTCTCTGAGGGTCTGGCAGCTCAGATTGCTAAAGAAAGAGTATTCTGGAACAACTCTTAGGAACCTGACAGTTACTTGATGTTCTAATACATAGGGCACTTGCAGTGTTTTGTCTTTTACTGGTTTAGATTAAACTTCAGAAACCTATAGGCATCAAACTTAACTCCCTCTTTCTTCCCACATCACTGACATCCACTCAGTCATGAAAACCTGTCATTTCTAGTCCTAAAATACCTCTCAAATCCATCCACTCTCTCCATGTTTACTGCCACTCCATCATCATCTCACACCTAGACCACTAGAACAGCTTCCTAACTGCACTCTCTGGTGCTTGCAGTTCTGCCCAGATGCCTCCAATTCATTCTCTGCTTTGCTGCACTTTGCAGCCAGGGCACTTTTTCTAAAGCCCAGACGATGTGTCACTCCTCTAATTTAATTTTTTTCAATGGTTTCCCATTGTTTACTGAATAAAATCTAAGTCCCTTGACTAAGATCCTTATGTGGCTCCTGCCTACATAGCTGGCTGTTTTCTCCCATGCCACCCTAGCCCTGTCCCAACCTCCCCCACCACACACACACACTTGCATCTCCAGAGATAACAAATCATTCCAAGTGCAACCTATTCTCTTATACTTCTATGATTTTCCAGAAACTTTTCTTGCTGGCTGGAAGATCCTCCATTTCATCCTTGTCCATTTGGCAAATCCCTACTCTTTCTTCAAGTCAGTTCAAAAGTTTCACTTATAGAAGAAATATTCCTTGATACTTCTATGCTATTCTTTCTTGATGTTCCCACAGTTCCCTCTATATCACTCCTCTGTGGCCCTGATCATATTTGATCATAATTATCTCCTCCCCTGGGCTGGATGTTCCTTGAAGGCATGAACTATGTCTGATTCTTCAATTTTCTCCTCAGTGTTTAGCACAGGGCATGAACATAGTTGATGTTCAATCATAACTGACATGTGACCCTGAGCCTGAAAGTCCAAAGGCATTTTTGGTCTTATGAGAAGGAACTTTCTGGTTGGTCTCTTGATATCTCTCCTTTTTAATTGAGACATAACTGACATGTAACATGGTATTAGTTTCAGGTGTACAATATAATGATTGACTCTTTGTATCAGTAAGAAATGATTGCCACAATAAGCCTAGTTACCATCCACCACCATATATAGTTACAGAACTTTTTTCTTATAATAAGAACTTCTAGGATTTTACTCTTAGTAAATATGCAATACAGTATTATCAACTATAGTCACCATGCTGTACATTATATCATCGTGACTTATTTATTTTATAACTAGAGGTTTGTACCTTTAATTTCTTCAACCCATTTCATTCAACGCACCCCATCTCTTCTCTGACAACCACCTGGATATATCTCTCAATCATGGAATAGAAGATAAGGATTGCCTTCCCTAGAGCAGCCAGCAAATAGGACACCACAAAGAGGCTCCTCTAGTGATTCAGAACCAAAAAAAAAAACCACTGATGTTGACCAAATTCCAAGCCCAGAAAGCTTTTTACATTGATGCTGTTTATTGGTACATGTTACTGAAGAACTAATAATAAGAAGAGGAAAAAATGTAAAAATGTGGCTGTATTATAGAAAAGGAATATATGGAATACTAATTGTCATCTTTTTAAAAAGATTTTATTTATTTATTTGACAGAGAGAGAGAGAGAGAGAGAGAGAGATCACAAGTATGCAGAGAGTCAGGCAGAGAGAGAGAGGGGGAAGCAGGCTCCCTGCTGAGCAGAGAGCCCGATGCGGGGCTGGATACCAGGCCCCCGGAATCATGACCTGTCGAAGGCAGAGGCTTTAACCCACTGAGCCACCCAGGCACCCCTAATTGCCATCTTCTTTTTTTTTTTTTTAATTTTTTTATTAACATATAATGTATTATTTACCCCAGGGTACATGTCTGTGAATCATCAGGCTTACACATTTCACAGCATTTGCCATAGCACATACCCTCCCCAATGTCCATATCCCTACCCCCCCCACCTCCCAGCAACCGTTAGTTTGTTTCATGAGTTTAGGAGTCTCTTATGGTTTGTCTCCTTCCCCATCCCATCTTGTTTCATTTCTCTTCCTCACCCC
>CM052801.1:38761066-38780260 GCA_028533885.1 Nasua narica
CTCAAAATGGATAAAAGACCTCAACATGAGGCAGGAATCTATCAAAACCCTAGAGAAGACATAGGCAGTAACCTCTATGACATTAGCCACAGCAACTTCTTTCAGGACATGTCTCCAAAGGCAAAGGAAACAAAAGCAAAAATAAACTTTTGGGACTTCATCAAGATAAAAAGTTTCTGCACAGCGAGGGAAATCGTCAACAAAACAAACAGGCAACCCACGAAATGAGAGAAGATATTCGCAAATGACACTACAGACAAAGGTCTGATATCTAAGATCTAGAAAGAACTCCTCCAACTCAACACTCACAAAACAGATAATCACATCAAAAAATGGGCAGAAGACATGAACAGACACTTCTCCAAAGAAGACACAAATGGCTGACAGATACATGAAAAAATGTTCATCATCTTTAGCCATCAGATAGATTCAAATCAAAACCACATTGAGATACCACCTTCCACCAGTTAGAATGGCCACAATCAACAAGACAGTAAACAACAATTGCTCGAGAGGATGTGGAGAAAGGGTAACCCTCCTCCACTGTTGGTGGGAATGCAAGTTGGTGTAGCCACTTTGGAAAACAGTATGGAGATTCCTCAGGAAATTAAATATACAGCTACCCTATGACCCTGCAATTGCACTACTGGGTATTTACCCCAAAAAAGCAGACACAGTACAAAGAAGGGCCACATGTACCCCAATGTTCATAGCAGCAATGGCCATAATCACCAAACTGTGGAAGGAACCAAAATGCCCTTCAACAGATGAGTGGATAAGGAAGATGTGGTACATCTATACAATGGAATATTATGCCTCCATTGAAAGGATGAATATCCAACTTTTGTATCAACATGGACGGGGCTAGAAGAGATTATATGGAGTGAAATAAGTCAATTGGGGAGAATCAATTATGGTGTCACTTACGTGTGAAGTATAAAGAAAATCATGGAGGGCATTGTGAGAAGGAAGGGAAGGGTGAATGGGGGAATCAGAGGGGGCGATGAACCAGGAGAGACTGTGGACTCTGAGCAACAAACTGAGGGTTTTGGAAGGGAGCGGGTGGGGGGTTGGGCGACCCTGGTGGTGGGTATTGAGAAGTGCACGTATTGCATGAGACACTGGGTGTGGTGCATGAACAATCGTTCTTGTAACACTAAAAAAATAAAATAAACATATTTGGGGAAAATATATAAAAATACTTATTTTGAATTAAAATAATAATAGAAAATTCTTGTAAAAGAAATGTAAACTGTATAAAAATCCTCATATCCCCACCCAATCCCACCCTGAAATAAATGTGAAAACATTTTGTTCTATATCATTTCAAGACCTGTTTCTATGAATATACAAACATATATAGATATCTGTCTTCAGAAAAAAAAAAGAAATAGTCCATGGATACTCTTCTATAGTTTGCTTTTTTGATTTTGTGATATATCATGGACATCTTCTCATGTCAGTACATTTGGATCCATATTATTCTTTTTAATGGGTATAGAGTATTCCATTATTTGGCTGTACAATAATTTAATAACTAACTCCATATTGGTGGATATTTGGTTTCCAATTACTTATATTGCAAACTATGCTGCAACACTTTTATACTTACATTTTAGGATATTGTTATGCATATTTCTTTAAGATAGGATAAATTTATAAAGATATAATAATGTTGGGTCACAAGTATGCACACTTAATATTTTGATCAAGGCTGCCAAATTGCTCTCCAAAGGTCCATCCTTTTTTTAATGTTTTTGAGTTACATTTAGTTAAAATATAATGAATTGCTGAAGAGCTATTTGAATATGACAACTTTCCTAGATTTTTCAGGATAGCTAGATTCCAGTGGATCTTAAATAATTATTAATAAAGTCACACTAATATCACTTTTATTAAACTTTCAGAGGAATGAATGGAGTAGTGTTTTGAATTTTTAAAGTTATTTTATTTTTATTTTTTATGATTCAATAATTCTTTACATTACTCAGAGCTCATCATGACAAGTATACTATTAATCCCCTTTATATATTTTACCCATTCCCCCTACCAATCTACCCTCTGGTAATCAATACTACTTCTTGATTTTAATTAGTCTGACTATAAATTAGTTGCTTTGTGAGAGGGGTACCACTGGATTTGTGAGAGAGGTACCACTGGATTGATTAGAGAATAAAGGAAACTCTGGTGCCAATGGTCTTCTCAGTTCATCCTCAAACTGTGATTCTACCTTCTATGTCCTGATTACATGTACCACGCATCAAGGTTTTCCAACACTGCTGATGTCTCTCCCCACTCTCCATTTTACCTTCCCAACTGGACCTGCCAGGGTGGCCATATTTCCACTTATCTCATTATGGAAAAATGGATCTGAAAAGAACTGAAAAGCCAGCTTGCTGGGAGACCTTAATGGACACGAACACCCCTAAAGGGATTTTATTTTATTTTTTTGTTATTGTAAATATTATTTCTATTGAGGTACAATTGACATACAACATTATATTAGTTTCAGATGTACAACATAGTGATTTGACATTCATATACATTGTGAAATGATCATTGCAATAAATCTAGTTATCATTTGTCAACGTACAAAAGTAATACAATATTATTGAATGTATTCCTCATGTTGTACATTACACCTCTATGACATTTATTTTGTAACTGGAAGTTTGTACTTCTTGATCCCTTTTACTCAACCCCCCCTCCTCTCTGGCAACCACCAATCTTTTCTCTGTATTTGTGAGTCTGGATTTTGTTTTGTTTTGTTTTTCTTTGTTTTGTTTGTTTCATTTTCTGGATTTCAAATATAAGTGAAATCACATGGTATTTGTCTTTGTCTGACATTTCACTTAGGATACAAGGTCCATCCATGTCGCAAATGGCAAGATTTTATTCTTTTTTTGGACATTTAGCATTCCATTGTATATATGTATGTGTGTATCTATCTATCTATCTATTATCTATCTATCTATCATCTATCTATCTATATCTTCACTGTGTATATGTGTGTGTGTGTGTGTGTGTGTGTGTATGATACTTCTGTATCCATTTATCCATTGATGGATACTTAGGTTGCTTCCATATCTTGGTTATTGTAAATAATGGCACGATAAACATAAGGGTGCATATATCTTCTCAAATTAGTGTTTTCCTTTTCTTCAGATAAATATTCAGTAGTGGAGCCATTGGATCGTATGTCGTTTTATTTTTCTCATTTTTTAAATTGAAGTGTAATTGACATACAATGCTATATTAGTTTCAGGTGTACAGCATATTGATTTGACAATTCTATACACTATTTTTAAAGATTTTGTTTATTTGAGAGACAGAGAGAGCACAAGTTAGGGGGAGGGGCAGAGGGAGAGGGAGAAGCAGGCTCCCCACTGATCATGGATTTCCTCAGTGAGGGGCTCAATCCCAGGATCCTGGGATCATGACCTGAGCCAAAGGCAGATGTTTAACTGACTGAGCCACCTAGGCACTCCTATAAATTATTTTTAATTATTTGAAGAACTTCCATACTTTTTTCCATTTTATATTTATAAATATAAATAAATTCACCAATTTATATTCCCACAAACAGTGTGCATGAGGATTCCTTTTTCTCCACATCCTCACCCAACATTTGTTATTTCTCGTGTTTTTATTTTAGCCATTCTACAGGTGTAAAGTGATATCTCATTGTGGTTTTAATCTACATTTCCCCGATGATGAGTGATGTTGAGCATCTTTTCATGTATTTGTTGGCCATCTGTTTCCCTTCTTTGGAAAAATGTCTATTCAGATCCTCTGCCCACTTTTTAATCAAATAGTTTGTTATTTTTTCTATTGTTATTGCGCTATATGAGATCTTTATATATTTTAGATATTAAGTCCTGAAAGGCATTTTAAATTGTGGCCAGTAATTTCATTCTTTATTTGTAACTTTTATTTTACTGCCACCTTCACACTGTCTTGAGTATGTATCTAATCATAGAAACAATAAAGATTAAGACTAAATTTAAAACGTGAAGAGAAAAATAGCAACTAAAAAATCTGTCTGCTAGTGATGAGCTTGCACTCTTACAACTGCAATGCAAATGGGTCTGATCCTTTGAGAAAACAGTTTGGTAATTTGCATCAAGAGCCATAATTATGTTCCTGCCCTTTGACACTGCAAAGTCTCTCTGGGAATTCTATCCTAAAGACAAACTTCAGCAGAAGGAAAACAAAAGTCTATAGACACAGAGATTGTCAGCGCAGTATTACTTTAGTGAGAAACTGGAAATAATTTTAATGCTGAACAACTTGATGTATGCTAGGGTCCACCAATAAATGAAACAGGAATGATAAAAGACTCAATTCATCATGTTAAATGAATAAAGCAAAATACAAAATAATTACGACCAGGTAAAATTGTCTTAATATGGACACAATCTAGAAAGGACTATAGAATATGAAAATTCCTGCATTAGGACAGTGGGCCATATTATAGTTTCTTCCTTCCCACTTCAATGTGATTATTGACTTCAGAAGTTTTAACATGTGTTTGGTTTGGGGATGAGAATTGGGAAGGAGTTGAGGAAAGAATTTTAAATGCCAGCCCTCTTAACTTTATTTCTGAATTATTACCTTACAAGTAAAACAACAGAGAAATCAAATTAATTTTATCTTTCAATACAAACATATACAGCACCCGCACCTACTCATCCTATCCAATATGCATACTCATATGCTTCCATTCCTCAGCCCTTCTTTTCCTTGTCTACTGTGACACATGACAAGGCATAAAAACTATCACAATCAAAAATGAAAGAAAAAAGCAGCAAACACACTCATATTTCCATCCCAAATGAGCCACTATCAGCTGTGTGACCTTAAGCATCTTACTTTAACTTGTCCAGAGTTTGGTTTGTTCATTTGAATAATGGGGCTAATAATGATACTTAGATTTTCAGATGGTATGAAAATTAAATAAATTAATGTATACAAAGTGCTTAACACATTACCTGGTGTGATGTAAATGCTCAATAAACACTAGCTTGTGGCAACAAAATTGGGATAATACTAGCACTTACCTCATAAGATTTATAGGAATGAAATGGAAGAATAAATCTCAAGCCCCTGGCCTAACAGATGCTAAATGTCATCATTAAAAATTGTTGCACTGGGCAGTCTCATCCAGTAACAACCAGATGATAGAGAGGGTATTTAATGCTCATTGTGGTCACAAGTAGACTTTTACCTGGCGAGAAATACCTGTTAAAATTCCTTCTAAGCAAGCAGTATGAATCTTGGTGATCTGAAGGTCAAGGGGAGCCTGAGATGGTGACTCAGCAGGAAAACATGTACAGAATAAAGATGAAGCTTTTTTCAAAACCATGAAGAAACTAGAAAGTAAACAGGATGATTAATGCAGATTGTAGAAATTCATGGGGCAGCTCTCAAAGGAGTATGCTAAGAGGTCAGAAGCAAGTCAAGTAGAAAACCTTAAAAGCAAACTTAGGGGAGTTGAGTAGAAGTAGGGGCTGTGATCTGAGCTCAGATAAAAGGCTAATAATAATCGATAATCTATCCTTAGAATTTACAGTGTTAGAGATTGTGCTAAGCAATTCATGTGCATTAGATTATTTTTATCTTCCTTATCATCTTATGAGGTAAATTTTTAAAAACGTATTTATTTATTTATTTGTTTGTTTATTTATTTTATTTTTTTCCCCAAATACTTTATTTTTTATTAACATATAATGTATTATTTGCCCCAGGGTACATGTCTGTGAATCATCAGGCTTACACATTTCACAGCATTTGCCATAGCACATACCCTCCCCAATGTCCATAACCCTATCCCCCCCACCTCCCAGCCCCCCTTAGTTTATTTCATGAGTTTGGGAGTCTCTTAAGGTTTGTCTCCTTCCCCGTCCCATCTTGTTTCATTTCTCTTCCCCATCTCCCCTGACCCCCTGCCCTGCCTCTCCAATTCTTCATATCAGAGCGATCATGTGATAATTGTCTTTCTCTGACTGACTTATTTCGCTTAGCATAATACCCTCTAGTTCCATCCACGTCATTGCAAATGGCAAGATTTTGTTTCTCTTGATGGCTGCATAGTATTCCATTGTATATATATATATATATATATACCACATCTTCTTTATCCATTCATCTGTTGACGGACATCTAGGTTCTTTCCATAGTTTGGCTATTGTGGACATTGCTGCTATAAACATTCAGGTGCATGTGACCCTTCACATCGATACATTTGTATCTTGAGGGTAAATACCCAGTAGTGTGTTTGCTGGGTCGTAGGGTAGCTCTATTTTCAAAATTTTGAGGAACCTCCATACTGTTTTCCAGAGTGGTTGCACCAGTTTGCATTCCCACCAACAGTGTAGGAGGGTTCCCCTTTCTCCGTATCCTCGCCAACATCTGTTGTTCCCTGACTTGCTAATTTTAGCCATTCTGACTGGTATGAGGTGGTATCTCACTGTGGTTTTGATTTGTATTTCTCTGATGCTGAATGATGTTGAGCATTTTTTCATATGTCTGTTGGCCATTTGGATGTCGTCTTTACTGAAATGTCTGTTCATATCTTCTGCCCATTTCTTGATTGGATTATTTGTAATTTGGGTGTTGAGTTTGAGAAGTTCTTTAAAGATTTTGGATACTAATCCTTTATCTGATATGAGGTAAATTTTTATTATTACCTCCATGCTATAGACTGGACCCAGGTATGCCTGACTAAAAACTTTTAAGTATACCAAATCTCAAAAAAGTATCTTCTGGAAGTAATCCACTGAATCATGTTTAGAGTGTCCAAAATTGAATTCATGATCTTTTCCCAGGGCATCCATCCTTTGTTCTGTACTTCTCATTATAACACTACCATTAACCCAAGCCAGAAACTTGGAAGCCACTCTTGAGTTTTCCATCTTTACTGAAATAGCCATTAAGGCCTTCCAGTTTTTACTTCATAAATACTTCTAAATCCATCTTTTCCTTTCTACCTCCTGCAATCCATGCTTTCCTCTCCTCTCCTACATGGACTTTTCTAGTATTGTCCTATCTAGATTCCCTGCATCTAGGTTTGACTTCCTTGTAATCTATCCTACAAACTGTAGCCAGCTTAATCTCTTTTCTTTTACTTTCTCTTTTGTACAAAGTAATCCTTCAAAAACGCAAATCATACCATTTCCCTACCCCCAAACTTCCAGTTGTTCCATTGTCTTCTAGTTGTCCTCTGAGTCATATCCATGACCTGACTATCCATGTCCTTCTTACTTGTGTCTACTTCCCTGGCTTCCTCTCCTGCAACTCTATACCCACTGAACTTCATGTAGTTCCTTCTTAATTCACCTCACTACTCTGTGGCCTCATGACTTTGCTTCTATAATTCTTTCTGCCAATTTCACCCTTTCCAACTCCTTTCCTCTGAGACTTTGAGTCTCAGGTTAGGCATCAGTACCTCCAGAAAGGCTTTTCTGAACATTAACTGTACTAACTCTTGTCTATCCCTTGCCCTGCTCACCCTATGTCTGACCACTTAGTACAAATATTGAAATGATCCCTGTGGCTATCGATTATGCCCTATTCACCATTATACCCCCCAAACCTAGTTCATCCTTAATCCATAATTAGATTTTCATATATGGCTTTGAACTGTTGCAAGCACTTGATTTCTATATCAAAGTAATATGTTTGAAATATAGAAACCAGAGACGCCTAACAGAAATAACTACCATTTATGAAGCATGTATTTTGTGATGATCTCCAACCTTGGTACTTACTAGTGCCCATCCTGTCTTATTTTTCTCCATAGCTCTTATCACCATCTGTCATATTATATATTTTACTTCCTTTGTTGTTTCTCTTTTTTTATTTAAAATTTTTTTTTATTCTTCCCTCACTATAGTATCAACTCCACACAGGTAGAAATATTTGTCTGTTCATTGGTGTGTCCTCAATGTGTAAATCAGTGTCTGGAACATAGTAGGTTCTCAGTAAATATATTTTGAATGAATGAGGAAAGTAGGCACTTTCAATGTATAATCTCATTTAGTTCTTACAACAACCCTGTAAGATTAGTATTAATGTTTCTATTTTACAGGTGAAGAAATTGAAACTCCATATCAACCACATAGAGAATGACAGAGATTTTGAGGAAATCATGAATTTGTTGAGCCAATAGATTCAAAGATGATTGATTCAGAGATCAAGGTCATAAAGTCTAGGGATGCAACAAAAATATAAGCCCAATAAAATGCTAGTTAATAAATGAATCTCTGAAAATATAAACTAAATAGAAATACTGTATACTCTCTCCCCAGGAAGAGACTATATATCCCACTTTATACAAATAAAGTTAGTTTTGCAACCTGAATAACTAATTCTATATCTGCTGTTCTAAGAGAATCTAGGGGCTTGTGAGGACTTCCAGAGGAAAATTATGAGGCAAGGCAATTAAAACAGTGGTACAATTTTTGTGGACAAGCCCCTAAGGATTTATAGAGAAAAGTTTGTGGTACAGAGAATTAGGGTGCCTGCTAATATGGCCTCTGTAGTTACAAACCACACCTACCTCCATAAAGGGAGATGAGAACCAAGCACTTTGCAGAAGGTCTTACAAGGCTGCCTCTAGTCAGGGTGTGAAATTTAGCCATTGTGTCTAGAAATTGCCCAGATCTCAATGCAGATGACATACCTCTAGAATTTTTAAATACTACCTCAAATTTTGGTCTTTGTAGTCCAAGCTTAAGCTTCGGCTCCCTCCAGCCCATTGAAGACTTACTTTCAAGTTTCTTACCTATTTTTAGTCTAGATAAATTAGGAAGAGAGAAAAACACACATTTAGGACAGGCAGTGTTGTTCCTATGTATTCTTTTTTTTTTATTGTGGTATCATTTATTTCAAATATAGCCTACACAGACAAGGTATAAATGTATATCATGGTGTAAAATGACATAAATTAGTCATATTCCTATGTATTCTTGAAACTCTTTTTATTGTCTCAGAGGGGAGGAGTTTACTGAAGTTTACCAAGAAATGATCTGAAAGTAAGACTGTTGTGTCAGTCCTCCCCAGAAGAAAAATATCTGGCATTTGTAGCATACTTTATACCTTATTGGTGATTTTCATTTATACTATGGCATTTTAATTATTACAATCATCTTATAGTGGAGGAAATGGTGGCTCAGCAAAGGCATATAGAGAGTTGAAAGCCACACAGGTACAAAATGGATAGAATTTGCTTTGTGAATCTTAAGTAATACCAAATCCCAACCTTGTACATCCTATGTTTTTAAAAAATTTTATTTTACATTTTAAATTATTTTAAAGATTTCTATTTATTTCTTTGGAGGAGGGGCAGAGGGAGAGTGGAAACAGACTCCCTGCTGAGTGCAGAGCCCCACGTGGTGCTCAATCTCACAACTCTGAAATCATGACCTAAGCCCAAACCAAGAGTCAGAAGCTTAACAAACTGAGCCACCCAGGCATCCTTACATCCTATCTTTTATTAGATATCTCCACTTGGATGTCCCACAGGCTTTTCAAACTCACCATGGTGAAAACTCAACTCATCATTTCCAACCCCCACCACCCAAATCTTGCCCTTTCCCCATTCCTTATCTCAGAGGATGGAGCCTTTATCCATTCTGGTATTCAAGTCAGGCATCTGGGAGTTAACATCAACTTCTACTCCCATGATGACTCTTGAATACGTTCCCTCCTCAATAACACTCTGCCTCACTAACCTACCCCAGATTCTAATCTCCTCTCATCTGAACTGATGCAATGAACTCTTCATTGGTTTTCTCACCTATATTCTTACCCCGCTTCATTCTCCAAGCCAGAAAGACCTTTCTAAAACAAACTAAATCAGGTCACTAAAACTTCTTAATAACTTTCCATTGCCTTTAGGCTGAAGTATTAATTCCTTAACTTGGTATGGCATCCTCCCTCCTTTCTCCCTACATTCCCTGACATGAACCCTGTATTCTATTGACAGAAACTTCTAATTTCTTGAAAGGTATATGAACTGAGCTCATATTTATTTGGCACCTATTATGTTTCAGGTCATAGCTAGCCTAAACATACCATCTTTAACAATTTAATCATCACTAACTAACCTATGTGGTAGATAATGTCATCATTCCCATGTAACAGATGAGGAAACTGATACAGGGAAGAGGCTAATTAACTTACACAAAGTCATGCAATTAATAAGTGGCAGATTTGGGATTTGAATGCATGAAGTCTGGTTCCAGAGTCTGTGTTCTTGACTATTATCTTACCTTTTATTTCTTTTTATCTGCCAAGAATATCCTTCCTTCCTTCTTATTGTCCATCAGGCTAACTCCTTTAAGGCAGAACTCGAGAATCTTCCCTGGGAAATGTTCCCTGACCTCTCCACATTCCTTTGCTACCTCTGATCCCCACACCTGGCTGAATAAGATATGTCTCTTCTGGCTTCTCCTAGAACCTGTGCATTTCTGTAATTATAGCACTTGGCACATAGTTTACATGTCTATTCATGAAGTTTTGAGGGCAAGAAGCTTGCTTTGGTCACCTTTCATCCCAGCATGTATGAAACACAGTGCTTAGCACACAGTAAATATTTGTTGAGAAATTATTCTTCTCTTGGAAGATCTCCCACAAATAATTGGGATGAGTTCACATTTGCTAAAACATGCAAATCCACAGGTGACATCCTTTACTATTCTGAAGTCCTGAGAACCTCCACCAAACTAAGCAGGGAAGTCTTCTAAGGATGGGATGGATCATGAGTTAGATTTTAAAAAATGTTTTATTTGGATATATTTTCAAAATTATAGAAAAGTTGTAAGAATAAGAACAGCACAAAGAATACTCATTTACCCATTACTCAGATTCACCTATTGCTGTTTTTACCATTTGCTCTATCATTTGCTTACTTGTTCATTCTATCTATATGTATGTACGTGTGTGTCTATCTACTATCTATTTAACTATCTATACAGTTGACCTTTGAACAACCTGGGTTGAACTGCGTGGGTCCACTTACACATGGATTGTTTTTTAGGTTAATACAGTATGGTGCTGTAAATGTATTTTCTCTTCCTTATTATTTTCTTAATAACATTTTGTTCTCACTATCCTACTTCATTGTAGGAATTCATTATGTAATACGTATAACATATAAAATAGGGGTTAATTGACTATGTTACTGGTAAGGCTTCTAGTCAACAGTAGGCTATTAGTAATTAAGCTTTGGGGGAGTCAGAAGTTATACTCAGACTTTTGAGTGTGCAGAGGCTTGAGGGTTGGTGCTCCTAGCCATGTGCTGTTCAAATGTCAACTGTACATATATCATAGTTGATTTTCCTGAACCATTTGAGAATATGCATATATCATGGCCCCTTTCCTCATAATACTTCAATATTCTCTTACATTTCCACAGTACAGTTATCAATACATTAAATTTAACATTGATATAATACTTCAATATCACCTACTTTCCATATTTTATTTGTGGAAATTCCATATTCCAACTATGGCAATTGACCGTCCTTTTGGCATGTTTGTTCCTGCCAGTAGAGAATCCAATCTAGGACCAGGTACTGAATTTAGTTGACATGCATTTTTTTTTTATTCTCTTTTAATCTAGAACATTTCCACAGCATTTTTTTTTATTTTATGACATTGGCATTTTTGAAGAATACAGTCTTCTTGTCTTCATTTTATGCTTTAAAAAAATATAATGACTCTCACTGTATTTGCCTGATTTTTCTTCATGGTTAGATTCAGGATATATATATTCCAGGCTAGAACACCACAAAGATGATACTATGTCCTTCTTAGGGAATCACATATGAAGGCAGATAATATTCATTTGCCCCTTCATACATATATACATGTATATATACACATTCATACCTGTGTGTGTGTGTGTGTGTATATATATATATATATGTGTGTGTGTGTGTGTGTGTGTATCCATTTATCTTCTTTATCCGTTCTTCTGTTGATGGACATCTGGGCTCTTCCCATAGTTTGGCTATTGTGGACATTGCTGCTATAAACATTAGGGTTCAGGTGTCCCTTGGGATCACTACATTTGTTTCCTTGGAGTAAATTCCTAGTAGTATAATTGCTGGGTCATAGCATAGCTCGATTTTCAACTTTTTGAGGAACCTCTAAACTGTTTTCCAGAGCGGCTGCATTGCATTACCACCAACAGTGTAGGAGGGTTCCCCTTCCTTTAAACCCTCACCAACATCTGTAATTTCCTGACTTGTTAATTTTAGCTATTCTGACCAGTGTGAGGTGATATCTCATTGTGGTTTTGATTTGTATTTCCCTGATGCCAAGTGATGCTGAGCATTTTTTCATGTGTCTGTTGGTCATTTGGATGTCTTCTTTGGAGAAATGTCTGTTCATGTTTTCTGCCCGTTTCTTGATTGGATTATTTGTTTTTTGAGTGTTGAGTTTGATAATTTTTTTATAGATTTTGGATACTAGCCCTTTATCTGATATGTCATTTGCAAATATCTTCTCCCATTCTGTCAGTTGCCTTTTGGTTTTGTTGACTATTTCTTTTGCTGTGCAAAAGCTTTTTATCTTGATGAAGTCCCAATTGTTCATTTTTGCCTTTGTTTCCCTTGCCTTTGGTGATGTGTCTAGGGAGAAGTCACTATGGTTGAGGTTGAAGAGGTTGCTGCCTGTGTTCTCCTCTAGGATTTTGATGGATTCCTGTACAACATTTAGGTCACTCATCCACATTGAGTTTATGTTTGTGTATGGTGTAAGAAAATGGTCCAGTTTCATTGTTCTACATGTGGCTGTCCAATTTTCTCAACACCATTTGTTGAAGATACTGTCCTTTTTCCATTGGATATTCTTTCCTGCTTTGTCAAAGATTAGTTGACCATAGACCTGAGGTCCATTTCTGGGTTTTCTATTTTGTTCCATTGACCTATGTGTCTGTTTTTGTGCCGGTTACATACTGTCTTGATGATTACAGCTTTGTAATAGAGCTTGAAGTCCGTAATTGTGACGCCACTAGTTTTGGTTTTCTTTTTCAACATTCCTCTAGCTATTTGGGGTCTTTCCTGATTCCATAGAAATTTTAGGATTATTTGTTCCAGCTCTGTGAAAAAAAGTTGATGATATTTTGATAGGTATAGCACTAAGTGTGTAGATTGCTCTAGGTAGCATAGACATTTTAACAATATTTGTTCTTCCAATCCATGAGCATGGAGTGTCTTTCCATTTCTTTATGTCTTCCTCAGTTTCTCTCATAAGTATTCTATAATTTTTGAATACAGATCTTTTGCCTCTTCAGTTAGATTTACTCTTAGATATCTTATAGTTTGGGGTGCAATTGCTAATGGGATCAACTCCTTAATGTCTCTTTCTTTTGTCTCATTGTTAACATATAGAAATGTAACTGATTTTTTGTGCATTGATTTTATACCCTGCCACATTGCTAAATTACTGTGTATGAGTTCTAGCAGTTGTGGGGTGGAGTCTTGGGTTTTTCACATTGAGTATAATGTCATCTGCAAAGAGTGAGAGTTTGGCTTCTTTGCTGATTTGGAGGCCTTTTCTTTCCCTGAAATGTTCTTGACCTTAGGGGAAAAGCTCTCAGTTTTTCCCTATTGAGAATAATATTCACTGTGGGCTTTTCTTATATGACTTTTATGATATTGAAGTATGTTCCCTCTATCCCTATACTGTGAGGAGTTTTAATCAAGAAAGGATGCTGTACTTTGTTGAATGCTTTTTCTGCATCCATTGAGAAGATCACATGGTTCTTGTCCATTCTTTTATTTATGTAGTGTATCACATTGATTGATTTGTGGATGTTGGACCACCCTTGCATCCCAGGAATAAATCCCACTTGATCATGGTGAATAATACTTTTAATGTACTGTTGGATCCTATTGGTTAATATTTTGGTGAGAATTTGTGTATCCATGTTCCTCAGGGATATTGGTCTGTAATTCTCCTTTTTGGTGGGGTCTTTGGTTTTGTGATCAGGGTAATGCTGGCCTCATAGAGTTCAGAAGTTTTCCTTTCATTTCACTTTTTTGAAACAGCTTCAGAAGAATAGGTATTAGTTCTTCTTTAAATGATTGGTAGAATTCCCCTGGGAAGCCATCCAGCCCTGAGTTCTTGTATGTTGGGAGATTTTTGAATACTATTTTAATTTCCTTGCTGGTTATGGGTCTGGTCAGGTTTTCTATTTCTTCCTGGTTCAGCTTTGGTAGTTTATATGTCTCTAGGAATGCATCTATTTCTTCCAGATTGCCTATTTTGTTGGCATATTGTTGCTTATAATATGTTTTTATTTTTTCAGTTTTGGTTGTGATCTCTTCTCTTTCATTCATGATTTTATTTATTTAGGTCCTTTCTCTTTTCTTTTTGATAAGTATGGCCAGGGTTTTATCAATTTTATTAATTCTCTCAAAGAACCAGCTCCTAGTTTTGTTGATTCTTTCTACTGTTCTTTTGGTTTCTATGTCATTGAGTTCTGCTCTAATCTTTATTTTTTTCTCTTCTTTCCACGGGTTTAGGCTTTATTTGCTGTTCTTTCTCCAACTCCTTTAGGTGCAAGGCTAGGTTGTTTATTTGAAACCTTTTTTGTTTCTTGAGGAAGGCTTCTATACTTCCTTCTTGGGACCACCTTTGCTGCATCCTATAGATTTTGAACAGTTGTATTTTCATTTGTTTCCATGAATTTTTAAAATTCTTCTTTAATTTCCTGGTTGACCCATTCATTCTTTAGTAAGATGCTCTTTAGCCTGCATCTAATGAGCTCTTTCCAAATTTCCTCTTGGGATTGAGTTCCAGTTTCAAAGCATTATGGTCTGAAAATATGCAGGGAATGATTTCAACCTTTTGGTACAGTTGAGACCTGTTTTGTGACCCAGTATGTGATATATTCTTGAGAATGTTCCATGTGCACTTGAGAAGAATGTGTATTTTGTTGCTTTAGGATGGAATGTTCTGAATATATCAATGAAGCCCATCTGGTCCAATGTGTCATTTAAATCTCTTATTTTCTTGTTGATCTTCTGCTTAGATGATCTGTTCATTACAGTGAAGGGGGTGTTAAAGTTCCCTACTATTATTGTATTATTATTGGTGTGTTTCTCTGATTTTGTTATTAATTGTCTCATATAACTGGCTGCTCCCATGTTAGGGGCATAAATATTTACAATTGTTAGATCTTCTTTTTGGGTAGACCCTTTAAATATGATATAGTGTCCTTCCTCATTTTTTTTTACAGTCTTTATTTTAAAATCTAATTTGTCTAAGGATTGCCATCCCAGCTCTCTTTTGATGTCCATTAGCATGGTAAATGGTTCTCCATCCCTCACTTTAAGTCTGGAGGTGTCTTTGGGTCTACAGTGAGTCTCTTGCAGACAATATATGGATGGGTCTTGCTTTTTTTTTCTTCAAAGATTTTATTTATTTATTTGACAGAGAGAGAGAGAGAGAGAGAGAGAGAGAGAGATCACAAGTAGGCAGAGAGGCAGGCAGAGAGAGAGGGGGAAGCAGGCTCCCTGCCTAGCAGAGAACCCAATGCGGGGCTCGATCCCAGGACCCTAAGATCACGACCCAAGCCAAAGGCAGAGGCTCAACCCACTGAGCCACCCAGGCCCCCCGGGTCTTGCTTTTTTTATCCAATCTGACACCCTGTGTCTTTTGATTGGGGCATTTAGCCCATTTACATCCAGATTAACTATTGAAAAGTATGACTTTAGTGACATTGTATTATCTGTAAAGTGACTGTTACTGTCTATTGTTTCTGTTCCTTTCTGGTCTATGTTACTTTTGGGCTCTCACTTTGCTAAGAGGATTCCTTTATATATTTCTTGTAGCACTTGCTCAGTGATCACAAATTCTTTTAGTTTCTGTCTGCCCTGGAAGCTTTTTATTATTCCTTCCATTTTGAATGACATCCTAGATGGATAAGGTATTCTTGGCTACATATTTTTCTCATTTAGCACCCTGAATATATCATGCTAATCATTTCTAACCTGCCAGGCCTCTGTGGATAGGTCTGCTGCTAATCTAATGTTTCTATCCTCATAGGTTACATACCTCTTGTTCTGAGCTGCTTTCAGGATTTTCTCTTTGTAGCTGAGATTTGTAAGTTTCAGTATTATATGTTGGGGTGTCAACCTATTTTTTTTTTATTTTGAGAGGGGTTCTCTGTGCCTCCTGGATTTTTATGCCTGTTTCCTTCCCCAGATTAGGTAAGTTCTCCACTATAATTTACTCCAATATACCTTCTGCCTCCCTTCTACTTCTCCTGGGATTCCAATTATTCTAATATTGCCTGCTTTCTAGTATCACTTATCTCTCATTAGTTACATTAGTTTCAGGTGTACAACAGTGATGTGACAAATCTATGCTACATTATGCTGTGCTCTCCACAAGCATAGCTCCCATCTGCCACCGTACAAAGCTATTACAGTACCATTGACTATAATCCATCCCTATGCTGTACCTTTTATCCCCATGACTTACTCATTCCATGACTGGAAGCCTGTACCTCCCACTGCCCTTCACCCCTTTTGCCCATCTCCTCTTCCCCTCCCCTCTGGCAACCATCAGTTTGTTCTCTGTATTTATGGGTCTTTTTGGTTTTTAGCTTCCACAAACAAGCAAAATCATATGGTATTTGACTTATTTCACTTAGCATAATTTAACATCTTATAGTCTGATAAACATTAGGAAATTGCCCTCTAGAAGGAGTGTAACAACTTATATTTCCTCTAGTCTTATTAGTGAGTATATTTTATAGGCTTTTCATTTGATGCTAAGAGTTTGATTATACGTGATTATGAATATAGATTCAGATATTTGTATATTTTAGGCACTACACTAGGCACTTTTTCATACAAACACTGTTTTAAATTATCTTAACAACCTTGAAAATTGAAGTTATCATCCCCATTTCACAAAGAAACTGGAACTCAAAACTTATTCAAAATCAACCAAAGAAATTGTAGAGCTGGGATTTAAACCTAGTTAGACCCATCATCTTACTACTGTATCACTGATATGTCATGAATTTGATTGGCTATTAACAATGATGATGTCTAATACATATCTAATGCTTATTATGCATTAGGTACTACTTACATGTATTAACACATTCAGTCTTTGTTCTAAACTTATGAGGTACTATTATTCCTGATGATTAACTTGTTTGGGGTCACACAGCTAATAAATGGTCAAGCTGATATTCAAATCCAGGCAATTTGACTTCACAGTCTGTACCCTTAATGATGACCAAACTACAGTATGACAGTTTACAGAGTTGTGGAAGATTGTGTATCAGAATCTCATTATGAATGCTTTTTTTTCTGTTGCTAAGAAAATATCCGGCAATGTGGTTGCAAATTTCCTGTCCCTGCAGCCTCTTCTCTGGTAGCAATATCTGGCTCTTATAAGTTTAATACCTAGAACTGTTTATCTCTCTTTTTATCAGCTTTTTAATTCTCCATCATTTGGTCCTCTATATCACTAATTCTCTCTTCTCATTTATCTTAGCAGATAGGGCCTCCATTTTTTATTGCATCTCGTTAATCACCTTTTTGAGTTTGACTTGGTTAAATTTTCATTCTTTTATTTCTCCAGAGAGAGATTCTCTAGTGTCTTCCATGCTTTTTTTCAAGTCCAGCTAGTATCTTTATAATTGTTATTCTGAACTCTGGTTCTGACATCTTACTTATGTCCATACTGATTAGGTCCCTGGGAAACAGTACTGCCTCTTTTTCTCTTTTTTGAGGTGAGTTTTTCTGTCTTGTCATTCTGTCCAGAAAAGAATAGATGAGTGTGAGAACAAAATACTAAAATTTCAACAATGACACCAGAGAAATATACATTAAGTGAATCAGAAGAGACTGAAAACCAGGAAAAAAAAAAAGAAAAGAAAAAAGAAAACAAGAAAAAAAAGAAGAGAATATAATCAAATAAATGAGCATAATAGAGCAATACACGGGATTCTGTGTGTATTTTGGTCTGTTTTTTAGAAAACTAGATCCCAAAATTGTAAAGAAGGAAAAACATATATATACAAAAATAAAATTAAATACAATGAAAGGGTAGAATATAACTGTAAAAATGGAAATTAGAAGACAAGAAAAAACAAAAAAGAAAAGAAAAAACATCAACAACAAATATGGAAGAGATATAAACAGACAGGTGAACAGAACAGAGCAATACACTCTCTCCTGAGTGTATTTTAGTCAGTTTGTTAGGAGAAACTACATCTCAAAATTGCAATGAAAGAAAATCTTATACATACAAAAATAAAAGTAAATACATTGAAATGATAGAATGTAACTGTAAAGATGAAAATTTAAAAAAGCCTTTAACAAAACAAACAAAACAAAAAAAGGAAGAAGAATAATTGTCACCCTGAATTCCCTTTCTGACATACTGTTGATGTCCATGTCCAATAGTTCTGAAGGAGAGGTTGTAGTCTCTGGGTTTTTCTTCTGTTGGGTGTTCCTCCTCCTAGTCATTTTGATGAGAAGTGGAGGAGAGGATGTATAGCTGGATATATAGCCCACGATCCAGGCAGGGTGCACCCTGGAGGGTTTTGGAGCAATTGGGATTTACCACCAAAAAGAAAGAATAAGGATAGAAAAAAGATAGAGAGAAGGAGAAAAAGAGGAAATTCTAGCCAGAATGGGCCCCAAAACTAAGGTTTATAAGGTATACAAACAAGCACGAACAAACATATAGACCAACACGAATAAATGACAAGAAGTAGAAGAACCTAGCAGAATGAACCCCAAGAATAGGATTTATATAATACCAGAACGAAAGCAAATATGTAGAAACACTGACAGAAGGATAAGATGAGAGGGTGGTTATAACTCCTCGCAGGCGAGGAAGGTTATTTCAGGTCCTCCTGGGTTTATAGTTGTATTAAACCTCTCGTTGTAATAATGTTAAGTAGTTAAAAAAAATAAAAGAAAAAAGAAATGTGAAAGCAAGTGAATACTAAAATAAAATAAAAAAAATAGAGAGGGAGAGAGAATAAGAAAGAGAAAACAAAAACAAAAACAAAAACAAAAACTTGTATCTATGAAATATACAGGTTTGAGGGTATTACCAGGAGCTTAATATATTGATTTCCCCTGGCGTTGGGGGTTTAAAATTTTATGGGGACCCTGTGGTTATAGTCCTTTTGTTTTTTGGGTGGTC
>CM052801.1:38787625-38804944 GCA_028533885.1 Nasua narica
AAAAAGACAGTCTCTTCAATAAATGGTGCTGGGAAAACTGGACAGCTATATGTAGAAGACTGAAACTTGACCATTCTCTTACACCATACACAGAATTAACCTCGAAATGGATAAAAGACCTCAAAGTGAGGCAGGAATCTATTAAAACCCTAGAGAAGAACATAGGCAGTAACCTCTATGACATTAGTCACAGCAACTTCTTTCAGGACATGTCTCCAAAGGCAAAGGAAACAAAAGCGAAAATGAACTTTTGGGACTTCATCAAGATAAAAAGGTACTGCACAGCAAAGTAAACAGTCAACAAAACAAACAGGCAACCCGACAGAGTGGGAGAAGATATTCGCTTCTGACACTGTGTCACTGTGTAGTGTCACTGTCTGACACTACACACAAAGGTCTGATATCTAAGATCTGTAAAGAATTCCTCAAACTCGACCCTCACTAAACAGATAATCACATCAAAAAATGGGCAGAAGACATGAACAGACACTTCTCCAAAGAAGACATACAAATGGCTAACAGACACATGAAAAAATGTTCATCATCTTTAGCCATCAGGGAGATTCAAATCAAAACCACATTGAGATACCACCTTCCACCAGTTAGAATGGCTAAAATCAACAAAACAGTAAACAACAATTGCTGGAGAGGATGTTGAGAAAGGGGAACTCTCTTCCACTGTTGGTGGGAATACAAGTTGGTGCAGCCACTTTGGAAAACAGTATGGAGATTCCTCAAGAAATTAAAAATAGAGCTTCCTTATGACCCTGCAATTGCACTACTGGGTATTTACCCCCAAAGAAGCAGATGCAGTACAAAGAAGGGCCACATGTACCCCAATGTTCATAGTAGCAATGGCCACAATCACCAAACTGTGGAAAGAACCAAAATGCCTTTCAACAGATGAATGGATAAAGAAGATATGGTCCACCTAAAAATGTAATATTATGCCTCAATCAGAAAGGATGAATACTCAACTTTTGTATCAACATGGACGGCACTAGAAGAGATTATGCGGAGTGAAATAATTCAAGCAGAGAGAGTCAATTATCTATGGTCGCACTTATGTGTGGAGCATAAAGAAAATCATGGAGGGCATTGTGAGAAGGAAGGGAAGGGTGAATGGGGGGAAATCAGAGGGGGCGATGAACCAGGAGAGACTGTGGACTCTGAGCAACAAACTGAGGGTTTTGGAGGGGAGGGGTGGGGGGTTGGGCGAGTCTGGTGATGGGTATTGAGAAGAGCACGTATTGTATGGAGCACTGGGTGTGGTGCATGAACAATGAATCTTGTAACACTGAAAAAATAAAATAAACATATATGGGGAAAAAATAAAGCAGCTGCTATGCACGCAACAAGGAAGGATTCTGCAGCCACGTGAATGAAAGAAGTGGTACCTGAATGTCAAGATGTATTAAAAGGAACATTAGTGTTCAAAAATCTGCCTCGTGGGGTGCCTGGTTGGTTCAGTGGGTTAAAGCCTCTACCTTCGGCTCAGGTCATGATCTCAGGCTCCTGGGATCAAGCCCTGAATCAGGCTCTCTGCTCAGCAGGGAGCCTGCTTCCCCTTCTCTCTCTCTACCTGCCTCTGTGCCTACTTGTGATCTCTCTCTCCCTGTCAAATAAATAAATAAATAAATAAATAAATAAATAAATAAATAAATAAATAAAATCTTAAAAAAAAATCTGCTTCTTGATTTTGATTCAGTGTTGAAGAGTCAAGATTGGGAGTATGATAACATAGCTTCCATTGAGTGTTCATCTTTTCATGATGTTAAAGAAGAAATGGGCAGTAAGTACAAGCCTATTTTTCCCTACTGGTTTATGAGGCCTATCAACAGGAAATGTATTTTCCCAAGTTTTTTGAGGGAAGTATAAAGCATTTTTTCGTTACCGTGATAACAGCAAAGACTATTTGAATTATTTCAGCTGTATTGTTCAAGTGGTATATCTCAGCAATGTATTTCATATTTTGAACAGCCTGAACATATCAATTCATGGCTTAAATATTACCATTTTATGATATCAGGATTTCTTTATATGACTTAAATGTGATACAAATGGTTCAATCACAGAATTTGATGTAGTGATTTTCTTCTCTCATCAGAGAAAAACGTCTGGCATATTTTAAAACCACATCCACATGCTGTAATGAAATGTGAAAAAAATACCTTTCAGAACTGAATGCAACCAAAGAAAGGATTTGATCCATTTGCTATTATCTTTCAAGTTGAAATATTCACACTTTCAGCTTGCAAGTGTGAAATGCTTATCATCTTCATGTCTGTGGAATGTTTAATGTAGTTTTTAGTGAGAAATAATTTTGTAATTTCTAGGTTAATATTTTATCTAATATGAATGTCCAAAACTATCTGCCAGAATCACCAAATACTTGCTGTCATTCCCAACAAATTTAATTTGTGAATTGGAGTTTTTTCTTTTAGTAAAAATAGAGACATGAAAAGAAACCGAAGGGTTATCAGACCTGACCTACAAATCCAGCATTATTTAGATACAGGTGTCTTGATGAAATATTGCAAATAAATAATTATTGTTATCACTATAATGAAATGATTATTATTGATTTTTGCAATCCCGTTTCCCTGTTTTAGTTAAAGTTTGTAATGGATATTTGTGTGTGTGCGTCTGCATGTGTGTGTGTGTGAGTGAGTGAGTGTGTGTGTGTGTGTCTATAAAAAACATCGAAAACACTAACCTATATGAATTGGAGGCTGGGAAAATTTTCCAACCTAAATATCTCTCCTACGCCTAAATTTCTATCATCAGAGTTTTTTTGTTTTTTCATAATCAAAGTGAAAAATCCCACTGATGGCTAGCACATTAAGCTTCTATCAGTTATCAATGCCTATGGCTGATGAATTTACTAGATCTTTTCCAAGTAATTGATAGATGAGAACAAATTTTGATAGATAAAAAGGTGGGGTGGGGAAGACAGACCCCTGAAAATAGAATTAGAACCATCATCTAAGAAGCTGTAAAAAAAATACTGATACTTAAGCTCCACCCTAGACAATTGATTGGGGAAAAAATCTCCCCACATGATTCCATCATTCAACCAGGGTTGAGAACCCCTGGTTTATAGACCGCTGGCCAATTTTAATTGGTGGTTGTGGGGGATGGAGCTGATCCTGGGCTCCTGACAAGGCCGTAAAGGGGAGGAACACTGGGCAGCAGAGAAGGGAGGATGCTAGAAAAAGAAGATGGCACTAATAAAAAAGAATAGGAAAGGCCTTGTAATAAAACTAGTTTTATTATCGGTTCAAATTTTATTCAAATTATTTAGTTAAGATGGAACACATATAGTCTTTTTCCATTTTCTGGAGCACTTTGTAAGTATGTAAGGGGTTTCTAGGAGGAACTAGCTAAGAAACTTAGTAGTAACCTTAGCAATGTATGTAAGCAACTCTGCTTGGGCACTCCAGCAGAAGGGTGGAATGTAGAATGAACTCTAATAAGGAAGAAGGGAAAAATGACATATAAGAAAAAACTACTCAGGCAAAATAGCTAAAAAATGTATAACTGGGTTAAGCCTAGCAAGTATGGCATTTGATCTTGCTCCAGGAAAGGAAGAAAAGAGAAATGTTACGGGAGAGGGATCACCACTAGTCTTTCTCCTGTCCCCTTGCCTCCACTTAACGTGTTTTTTTAGGCTGACAGAGGGACAGACAAAATAGGAAGATAAGTTGACCTGACAGGTGAAATGAAGGCTGAAAAGACTTTTATGCTGAATAAGAGGTACAGGCCAAACTGCCAGGAAAAGCTTTCCTTTCCAAAGTATCAGAAGGAAAAGGAATTAAGAACAAGAGAAAGGGGAGCACCTGGGTGGCTCAGTTGGTTAAAAGGCGGCCTTCGGCCCACGTCATGATCCTAGGGTCCTGGGATCGGGGGGACATGGGATCGAGCCCTGCATTGAGCTCCCTGCTTGGTGCGGAGCCTGCTTCTCCCTCTCTTGCTCCCCCTGCTTGTGCACCCTCTCTCCCTCTCTCTTCCTCTCCCTCAAATAAATAAATAAAATCTTAAAAAAAAGAACAAGAGAAAGGGAGCAAATATTTCTAATTTTATCTAATAATTTTGTTTCAAAGCAGCCCTAAATCATTAGCTTTTAAAAGGAAATATTTATTTGAAGTTCTTTTAAGATCGGTCATATGTTTGATATAATGCAGTGGGGTAATTAATTGTGCTTTGAAATCTTAAGAACCTGAGTTCACAATCTCATGGAGACACATGTCTTTCTACTTATCCTTTGATAGTGTATATAAACCACCCTTTCTCCCAGACTAACCTCTCCAAGTGGAGAAACAGCTTTTAAAGTAGCATGGTATAGCAGAAAGCCTATGAGACATGGGCATCACACATGCCTGGCTTCAAATCCCGGTCTGCTATTGTGATCTTGGGCAAGGTACTTCGCTTTTTATTGATTCCCCATTTTATTGATTTCCTATTTGTAAAATGGGAAAATAATTGTGTCCACTTGTCATGTTTTTTTTTGAGGATTACAAGAAATCATTTATATAGTGTGTTAAGCTTGTAGTAGGTGCTCATATAATTACAATACCAGGTTGAGCTGTATTTCCTTTTTTTTTAAAGATTTTATTTATTTATGTCAGAGAGAGAGAGAGCACAATCAGGGAGAACAGCAGTTAGAGCAGACAGAGGAGGCAGAGCAGGCAGAGGGAGAAGCAGTCTCCCTGTTGAGCAAGGAGTCCGATGCGGGACTTGATCCCAGGACCCTGAGATCATGACCTGAGTTTAAGGCAGAGGCCCAACAGACTGAGCCACCCAGGTGTCCCTGTATTGCCTCTTTGTTCTCAGTACTGAAAATGACCTGTAAAGGTGGAACCCAAGATTAAGGAAGACCAAAAATATTATGTTAAAATGGGGAACCACAAATATGCTTAATTCACGGCAGAGACAACTTGAGTTTGCAAAGGTGAAACTTTCTTGGCAGACTATAATTGGTACCGCTCTTTTCTTGCATGTATAAAATCTGAACCACTGTCTAGGCACTCCAAATACATTTTCCATATTTGAGTAAAAGGAGAGTCTTTATGGACTGAAAACTTTAAAAAGAAGGCCAAACTGTTGATAGACCAAATTTCTGAGAACCCAAATCTCTCAACATGGTTCTGTAAGTATTACCTCAGTTCAGAGATATTCCGTGGATGGTCTCAACAGAACAAAGTGTTTTGCTCATAGGCTCAATGTTAATTATAAAGACAATTTTTTTGACTAAATAATACTCCATTGTGTATATACACACCACATCTTCTTTATTATTCAGCCTAAAAAAGAGTGAAATCTTGCAACATGGATGGAGCTGTAGAGTATAACGCCAAGTGAAATAAGTCAGTCAGAGAAAGACAAATACCAAATGATTTCACTCATATGTGGAATTTAAGAAACAAAACAAACAAGTAAAGGAGGAAAATGAGACAGAGAGAGACAAAGCAAGAAAGCCTTTTAATAATAGAGGATAATCTGATAGTTACCAGAGGGGTGGTGGGTGGGCGTGAAGAGTGAAATGGGTAATGGGGATTAAGGAATGCACTTGTTGTGATGGGCACCAAGTGTTGTATGGAAGTGTTGAATCACTACAGTGTATACATAAACTAATATAACAGTGTATGTCAACTAACTAGAATTTAAATAAAAAATAAAGATAATTTTCAGCAAGAAGCAGATTTATATAATTAATTGGAGGTATTTTGCTTTGGAGCTATCCAGTATTTAAAACTACCAAGTGTAAGGACACCTGGGTGTCTCAGTCAGTTAAACATCTGCCTTCAGCTCATGATCTCAGGGGCCTGGGACCCAGTCTCACATTAGGCTCCTTGCTCATCAGGGAGCCTGCTTCTCCCTCTGCCTCTGCCTGCCACTCCCCCTGCTTGTATGCTCTCTCTCTCTGATAAATAAAATCTTAAATAAAATAAAACTACCAAGTATAGTTTCTTCTCTGGGTACCCCATGAAACCACAGTGTTTATTTACTATCTTAGTGTCCAACACTCATCCTTTTAGACCTAGAAGACTAGATCCTCTTGATCACACTACAATGACAGTTGGCCAACAATTCTCATCTTACCTTGGCCTATCTCTGTCTATTCAGGTTTCTCTGAGTCCTCAAGTAGCCCAGGGTTACCTACAGTGGTGTGCTACTGACTGGTAGCTGCCCATGAGAGCTGATAGTTAAATTTTCAAGAACTTTTCAAGGAATTTGTTAAACACAACCATCATTAAAAATTAAATTACATTAACTTACATTTAAATAAAGGTAATACTCATCATTTATTATTTTATTATATTTTGCTATGATCTGTGATTTCAAAGTTAATTTTATTTGTTGTATCTATATAGTGAAAATACTATATAATGGTGTGCTATAGAGCATTTCTTGTCAACTCTACATTCAATGATGCCACACTGATAGCTTGAAATTGGCCATGATAGGAGTATTTACAAGAAGAAAATTGGCAAATATCACAAATTAAGGTCTCCCCCCACCCAGAGAACAAGTTGTTAAATATTTACCAGCATACCATTGGACTTATCTCCCTTAAGTCTCTAGAGAATCTAATGGTTATCATCTCAGTGGAACACTAAGACCTCTCTCAATATCTCTGAGCCCTAAACAGTATTTCCTTGTACAGACTTGTAATTGGCTGTTACTCCTCACTGCCTTCTTCTTATTCACATTCATGCATTCATTCATTTATTCATTTTCCCCCTCTCCCCACCTTTCTCTTTCTCTCCTTATTGGGAGCAAATACTGGATAAATTTCTCCCCTTTAAGCCCTTAAAGGCATGAGCTATAAGCCCCTCTCAATGAAAAAAGGGAAAGACTCTGGTTTCCACTATAATCAAGATCTATGCTGGCACTATTATGCATTCACTTATTCATACACTCAGGAAGCTTTTATCAAGCATGTACAATGTGCCAAGTGGCTAGGTGCAAAAATCCTGAATTAAAATAAGATGTGGCTCTGCCCTCAAAAGCCTCGCAGTCTAGAAGGGAGAAAGACAAGAAAACATAAAAGAATAAGACAGTATGATAAGTGCTGAAACAGAGGTATGTATGAAGTGTAAGGGGAAGCTGGGGGAGTAAGCAACTAAAGTTTTCTAGAGGGAGTGTGGACTGGAGAAGTTTTCACAGAAGTAACATTTGGATTGGGTATTGAAGGATGAGTAGACATTCTTTTTTAAAAATTTTTTTAATTTAAATTCAATTTAGTTAACTTATAGTGTATTATTAGTTTCGGTGGAAGAATTTAGTGATTCATCACTTACATATAACGCCCAGTGCTCATTATAGCAAGTGCCATCCTTAACGCCCATCACCCAATTACCCCATCCCTGTCCCCCTCCAGCAACCCTCAGTTTGTTTTCTAGAGTTAAGAATCTCTTATGGTCTGTCTCCCTCTCTGATTTCGTCTTGTTTTATTTTTTCTTTGGCTGGAGCTGGTTCTCCTACATTCTGGTTTCTGCTGAGGAGCCTTCCCTCAATTGTTAAAGCTTCTACCTGGGAGCTTCTACAATAAATAAAGAACCTGGGGCATAGGAATACTACTTCTTTCCTGTATTCTTGCAGTCCTAGGGATTGTAGGCAGGTTTCTACTATTTCTAATCTTTAGGTTGCCTCACTTTCTTCTGTTTGGTCTCTCGGCTCTCCTAATTTGCTACCCCTATCAAATTTCATCTATTAGACACTTGATGCAAGCTTTGCTTTCCTGACTAGATTCTAACTGATTTATTTCCTACTCCTTTTGCTAGGGTAAAAATGGACAAAAATCGACACAGGGGCTGCTGAGCTCAGAACAGCCCACATATTAAAGCTGCAAAAAGAGCTATTTTATTCACATACCTGGACTTTAATCTTTGAATCACTAGTGCTGAGCAAGATTGGCAAAGGAAGCTGAAAAATCACAGCAGTGTATCAAGGGCAAAAGAAGTAGCTATAAACTGTAACCAAACATTCACTAAGCTGTTGTTTTGTCCTAAACCTCCATGGGGGGTATTTAAAAAATGAGTTTTCCATTGACTTAGTTAATTATTATAGGCTTTTTCTTGTGACCTTGTCCCTTTTGTGGAAATAAATGCTTTGCTGTTGTTGTTTTAGAGTAGAATCATGCTGTGTCTCGGCTCATAGCATGTGTGTGGGGTGTGGTATGTGAACTCTTAGGGGAACACGTGAGTGCAGGGGACCAGGTGTGCATGCTTTCAAGTCTGGTGACCAGTTTAGGATTTTTATCTCTGATCTTATATAGGAGGACCCTGACTCTGGACAGTCAAGCTGGAGATTTCTGCTATCTCACCTGACCAGTCTTTTCCTCCACTCTTTCAAGTCCATTTCTGCAGATGATTAGTCATTACTTGTCAGGAGATCTTAGGGCCATCCAGGGGAGAGACACATGGCTTGGCAACAAGACAAAAGTAGAACTTTAGACTCCTTATAATCTCCACTAGTCACTCCTAAAACCCCCAGAAAAATATACAGTCTAATTCAAAATAGTATGCAAATGTAGTTTCAGAACAAATTCCCTAGTTTGGCCTCACCCTGATCATTTACAGACAGAACAATTATTCAAGCTTCTCCTTCATTGAAATTTAAAAAGCCTCCACTGCCCCCACAGCATCAGTTATTTGAGATTCACTTGAATTTCCTTCAGTCTCTGGATTTGGACTGTATGACTTTTCATATGACTATTAAGAGCAATAGTAACCCAGCCTCTGTAGAGTGGGATTAAGCCAAGATCAAGTCCTAGATCTCATGTGTCCAGTCATAGCTGGTCTGGTTTTACTTAGACATTGATTCACCTAGATAAAATTCACTAGTATAAGAGCTGTAGAGCTAATGTTGAGTGGCCATGACTGTCTGCCTTGTTTAGGAGCAGCAGGAAAGGGAGACTTGAAAGGAATACAATTCATCACCGGACTCCAATTCTGAATTTCTCAAAGAATTCTGACAGAGAGATGCCACAGAGTGTCACAAAGCCCCCACTTATGCCCCCAAGGAATTAAGCCACAATTTTTATAGGCCACATAATAAATTGTCAAATTTGAGTTTGAATCACAATCACCTACAAGGCTTGTAGGATCTCTGTGCTCCCACAAAGGCATCGAAAAGCAGGGGAAAATAAGTCAGAACCAACTTTGTCAGAACTGTGGAAAATAGTCAAGGGTTTATAGCAACCAAGTGAATGCTTCATCAAGAAAAATGCAACTTCACTACAAAGAAGGGCCACATGCACCCCAATGTTCATAGCAGCAATGGCCACAATCGCTAAACTGGAAAGAACCAAGATGCCCTTCAACAGACGAATGGATAAAGAGGATATGGTCCATATATACAATGGAATATTATGCCTCCATCAGAAAGGATGAATATCCAACTTTTGTATCAACATGGATGGGACTAGAAGAGATTATGCAGAGTGAAATAAGTCAAGCAGAGAGAGTCAATTATCTTATGGTCTCACTTACGTGTGGAGCATAAGAAAAAACATAGAGGGCATTGTGAGAAGGAAGGGAAGGGTGAATGGGGGGAAATAGGACAGGGAGATGAACCAGGAGAAACTGTGGACTCTGAGGAAGAAACTGAGGGTTTTGGAGGGGTGGGGGTGGGGGGTTGGGCGAGCCTGGTGGTGGGTATTGAGGAGGGCATGTATTGCATGGAGTACTGGGTGTGGTGCATGAACAATTAATCTTGGAACACTGAAAAAATAAAATAGACATATTTGGGGGAAAAAAAGAAAAATGCAACTTCAAAATGGCAGGAAATCCTTGTGGCACTTTAACTTTCTTTTCTCACATCTCCTTCCCAGAGCAGATATAAACAATTTTAGCCCATATTCCCAGTGTGGGATGCTGGTCCTGGTTCCAGAGGAAGAGGATTCTTTGTTTGCACATTATTTGCCATGTCTGTTCTAACCTGTCTGGGGCAACCTGAAGGACTGACACACGATTCTCATTTCTGTTTCACCTAACTTGGAACTCAGGCTGGAAAAGCATCAGGCATTGCTTGAAAACACTGCAAGCTGAACTAACAACCCACAGATGCCTGGGGCAAAACATTATTTTCAAAATATACAATAGTCTGGTCTAAAGCCTGGGAACTAAAGCTGGGAAGAGTTTCTTTGGGAAATTAGGACATTCAAAAGCACCATGCATACAGGAGAATTTAGAAGGCCACATGCATGCCTAGGGCAAGACATGCTAAGAAAATACTTGAGAGAACCCTAAGTTTTCACCTCAGGCTGATCTCTAGGCTCTGTGAAAACTTGGCTAAGAGACAATATGCACAGACTGAAAGAGCTGTTTGTTTGTTTTAAGCTGTGGGCATTTGAGAAAATGTGCCAAAATACTAGCTGAACACAAGCTAAGGAACAGATACTTCAGTGAACACACATAATATACCAAAACTTTTGGAATGCAGCAAAGGCAGTGCTCAGGGGGAAATGTATAGCTATAAATGCCTATATTTAAAAGGAAGAGGAGCACCTGGCTGGCTTAGTCAGTAGAACATGTGACTCTTGATTTTGGGGTTGTGAGTTTGAGGCCCACATTGAGTGTAGAGATTATTTGAAAATAAGATCTTTTAAAAAATAATAAAATAAATTTAAAAAAGAACTATCTCAAATCAATACCCCAACCTTACACCTTGAGGAACTAGAAAAAAAAGAACAAACTAAATACAAAACTAACAGAATGAAGGAAATAATAAAGACGAGAGTGGAGAAAAATAAAACAGATAACAGAAAAACAATAAACCTTGGTTCTTTGAAAAGATCAACAGAAGTAACAAATCTTTAGCTATTATGACAATGAAAAAAGAGAAATAACCAAAATAAAAACTGAAAGTGGGGATATTACTACCAAAATCACAGAAATTAAAAAGAATCATAAAAGAATACTATATACAATTGTATGCCAGAATATTTGATAACCTAGATGAAATGGAGAATTCCTCAAAATACACAAACTACCTAAATTGACTCAAGAAGTGGAAAATCTCAACAGACCTATAAAAAGTAAAGAGATTGAATCAGTAATCAAAAACCTCCCAAGAAAGAAAAGTCCAGAACCAGATGGCTTCAATTGTGAATTCTAGCAAATATTTAAAGGAGAATAAACCTCAATCTTTCTCAAACTTTTCATGAATAAAAGAGGAGGAAATACTTTCTAACTCATTTGATGAGGCCAGCATTAACCTGATACCAAAGTCGGAGAAAATATCACAAGAAAATAACAGATAAATATCCCTTATGAATATAGATGCAAAATTCTTAGCAAATTCTAACAAACTAACTCCAACAGTATAGTGGAAGGATTACACACTGACTACATACAAGAGTGGGTCAACATAAGAAAATCAATCAATGTAATATGCTACATAAATAGATGGAAGGGAAAAATCCAAATGACTATCTCCATTGATGCAGAAAAGGCATTTTCCAAAATCCAACACCATTTCATGATAAAAGCACTCAGAAAACCAGCAATAAAAAACTCTCTCAACATGATTCAGGGCATTTATGACAAACTTACAACAAATACCATACTCAATGGTGAAAAATTGAAAGCTTTCCCCTTTAGATCAGGGACAGGACAAGGATGTCCACTCTTACCACTGCTATCCAACATTGCACTGAAAGTTATCATCAGAACAATTAGATAAAAAAGTAAAAGGCACCAAATTTAAAAGAAAGAAAAACTGTCTCAACTTACAGATGACATGATCCTACACACACAACATGCCAAAGAATCCACAAGAAAGCTACTAGAACTAATAAAAGAATTCAGTAAAGTTTCTGGGTACAAAAGCAACACACAAATAAGTTGTGTTTCTATATAACTGCAATAAACCATCTGAAAGGGAAATTAAGAAAGCAATTTCATTTACAGTAGCATCTAAAAGAATAAAATACTTAGGAATGCATTTAACAAGGAAATGAAAGACTTGTACCGTGAAAACTGCAAAACATAGCTGAAAGAATTTAAAGAAGGCCTAAACAAAGAGAAAGTCATCCTATATTCATGGGCTGGAAGACAATATTGTTAAGGTGTGACTAGTACCCAAAATGATCTACAAATTTAACACAATGTCTATCAAAATTCCAAAAGCCTTTTTATTTTCAGAAATGGAAAAACAGAGCATTAAATTTGTATGGAATTGCCAGGGACCCAAATAGCTAAAACAATCTTAAAAAAGAAGAGAATAGTTAAAAGACTTGCACTTACAGATTTCAGTCTTACTAGAGGCTATAGTAATCAAAACAGTGTGGTGGTGGCATAGGGGAGAATATATAAACCAATGGAATAAAATTGAAAGTCCATAAATAAACCCATAATCTATGCCTAATTAATTTTTGACAGCAGTGCCAAGCCCATTCAGTGGGGAAAGATTAGTCTCTTCAATAAAAAATGCTGGGACAGCTGAATTTCTGCATGTAAAATAAGGAATTTGAACCCTTACCTCATATATATACAAAAATTAACTAAAAATTCATCAATGATTGGGGCACCTGGGTGTCTCAGTCAGTTAAGAATCTGACTCTTGCTTTTGGCTCAGATCATGATCTCAAAGTCATAAGATCAAGCCCCACATCAGGCTCTGTGCTAGGTGTGGAGCCTGCTTAAGATTTTCTCTCTCCTTCTACCCAGCCCCCTGCTCTCACTCGCTCTCAAAAAAAAAAAAAATCATCAACATTGTGAGAAGGAAGGGAAGGGTGAATGGGGGGAAATCAAGGGGGGCAATGAACCAGAAAGACTGTGGACTCTGAGCAACAAACTGAGGGTTTTGGAGGGGAGGGCGTGGGGGGTTGGGCGAGCCTGGTGGTGGGTATTGAGAAGGGCACGTATTGCATGGAGCACTGGGTGTGGTGCATGAACAATGAATCTTGTAACACTGAAAAAATAAACATATTTGGGAAAAAATTAAAAAATAATAAAAAAAATAAGAGTTGAGGGAGGTGGGCAAGATGGTGGAGAAGTAGGAGATCCTGTTGCAACTGGTCCCCAAAAGTGAGCTGGATATCTACCAGAACAAACTGAACATCCATGAAATCACCCAGAGGAGCAAGATTTCTCACCTCTGGATCTCTCCAAGAGCAGAAGACAGGGGCGCCTAGGTAGCTCAGTGGGTTAGGCCTCTGCCTTTGGCTCGGGTCATGATCTCAGGGTCCTGGGAACGAGCCTTGCATCAGGCTCCTTGCTTGGTGGGGAGCCTGCTTCCACTTGTCTCTCTGCCCAGGCTCTATGCCTACTTATGACCTCTTCCTCTCTCTCTCTCTGTCAAATAAATAAATAAAATCTTAAAAAAAAAAAAAAAGAGCAGAAGACAGCAGTGGAGAGGTAAAAGCAAAGTGGGAACACTCAAACTGATATCAGAGGATAAACAAAAGGGGGAGGGAGCCACGAGAAGCTATCCAAGGACAGTAATACCCCAAAGGAAAGTGCCCGGTGGCAGGGGACCAGCATTAACGTAGAGTCCATTAAAAACACTTAAAAAGAGCAAAAGGTTCTGAGGAGTAACTAGTGGAAGGGGGTGGTCACGGGCAGTGGTGTGGACCCACGCTTCCAGGAAGGGGCACCCCAAAGTGAGACTGGTGGGGGGATCCAGTCCGCGGTTCCTGAACCCTCAGCTTTCCGCTCTCTCCAACAATCTGTGGACCAGGCGCGCACCTGCAAGTGCCTTTAGAGACTCTGCTGTGGTCCAGGAGCCACAGCTTTTCTCTGCGTGCACCTGCGACAGTGACATTCGTGCCTGCTGCAGGGTCTGAGCGATCCCAGCTGGCCCCAGAGAGATCACCGGCAAGCGGCCTAACCACCCCGGTCCCCACTCTTGGAGCCACAGAAAGGCGGCTATGGTCGCGCGCCACCTCGGACAGGCTGTGCTGTGAGCAGAAATTTTGCGGAGGGGAGTGTATGTTCTGAACCACACAGAGGGGAGGAGAGACTCGGGCTTCCTGCAACATGTCGGTCTGAGTACTTCTGGGGAGATTCATTGCTTAGACTCTCTGAAAAGGTGAAAAAGCTACAAAAGGCCAAAAACCTTCACAGATACAAGTTTTTATTTTCTCTTTCTTATTCTCTCCCTCTCTCTCTCTTTTATTATTCACTTGCTTTCACATTTCTTTTTTTTTTTAACTACTTAACATTACAACCAGAGGTTTAATACAAATATAAACCCAGGAGGACCTGAAATAACCTTCCTCGCCTGCGAGGAGTTATAACCACCCTCTCATCTTATCCTTCTGTCAGTGTTTCTATGTATTCGCTTTTGTTCTGGGATTATATAAATCTTATTCTTGGGGTTCATTCTAATAGGTTCTTTTATTTCTTCTCATTTATTTGTCTTGGTCTATATGATTGTTCGTGTTTGTTTATATACCTTACAAATCTTATTTTTGGAGCCCATTCTGGCTGGTATTTCCTCTTTCTCTCTACCTTTTTTTATCCTTATTCTTTATTTTTGGTGGTGAATCCAAATTGCTGCAAAACATCTCCAGGGTGCACCCTGCCTGGATCGTGGGCGATATATCCAGCTATACATCCTCTCATCCACTTCTCATCAAAATGACTAGGAAGAGGAACACCCAACAGAAGAAAAGCCCAGAGACTACACCCTCTCCCTCAGAACTATTGGACATGAACATAAACAGTATGTCAGAAATGGAATTCAGGGTGACAATTATCCAGGCAATGGCTAAGATGGAGAAAAACATTATAGAATCTCTAAGGGCAGAAATGAGATCCAGTATAGCAGATGTAAGAAGTGCTATTAATGAGATCCAATCCAATCTAAATAGTCAAATAGCTAGAGTTATGGAGACAGAGAATACAATTAGTGATCAAGAGGATAAAATGGTTGAGATGAAAGGTCAGGAGGAGAGCTGGAACAAACTGCTCAGGAATCATGAGAACAGACTTAGGGAAATAAATGAAGCCACGAAACATTGCAACTTCAGAATCATTGGCATCCCAGAGAGGGTAGAGAAAGACATAAGACTAGAGGATATAGCTGGCCAAATTCTGCATGAGAATTGCCCCAGTCTGGGGAATTGAACAAGTGTTCGTACCCTAGAGGCAGAAAGAACACCAGCCAAGATCAACGAGCCTAGAAAATCAGGAAGACACATCATTGTAAAATTTGCAAATTATAATTTTAGACAAGAGGTCCTGAGGGCAGCGAGGGGAAAGAGATTACTTACATACAGAGGAAAGCCCATCAGAATGATGTCAGACCTGTCCACAGAAACCTGGAAAGCCAGAAAAGGCTGGCATGATATATTCAGGGCACTAAATGAGAAGAACATGCAGCCAAGAATACTTTATCCAGCAAGGCTGACATTCAAAATGGATGGAGAGATAAAGAGCTTCCAAGACTGGCAAGGATTAAAAGAGTATGTGACTACCGAGCTGGCACTCCAGGAAATATTAAAGGGGGTGCTATAAAAGTAGAAAGAACCCATGAGTGACTTAGAACAGAAATTTGCCATCTATAGAAACAAGGACTTCACAGGCAACATGATGTCAATAAACACTTACCTTTCAATAATCACTCTCAATGTGAATGGCCTAAATGCTCCCATAAAGCAGCACAGGGTTGCAGAATGGATAAAACGACAGGATGAGTCCATATGCTATCTACAAGAGACACATTTGGAACCAAAAGATACATCCAGACTGAAAGTGAAAAGGATGGAGAATCATCTTTCATGCCAACGGACCTCAAAAGAAAGCTGGGGTAGCGATTCTCATATCAGATAAATTAGATTTTAAGCTAAAGACTGTAGTCACAGATACAGAAGGACACTAAATCATTCTTAAAGGGTACATCCTCCAAGAAGATCTAACAATTGTAAACATTTATGCCCCCAATATAGCAGCAGCCAATTACATAAGCCAACTATTAATCAAAATAAAGAGTTATATTGACATGAATACATTAATAGTAAGACATCTTAACACGCAAACCTCAGAAACTGACAGATCATCTAAACAGAAAATCAATAAAGAAACAAGAGCTTTGAATGACACATTGGGTCATACAGACCTCATAGATATATACAGAACATTCCACCCTAAAACAACAGAATACTCATTCTTTGCGAGCGCACATGGAACTGTCTCCAGAACAGACCACATACTGGGCCACAAATCAGGTCTCAACCAATACGAAAAGACTGAGATGATTCCCTGCATTTTCTCAGACCACATTGCTTTAAAACTGGAACTCAACCACAAGAAAAAGTTTGGAAGGCATTCAAACACTTGGAGGCTAAAGACCAACCTGCTCAAGAATGCTGGGATCAACCAGGAAATCAAAGATGAACTTAAACAATTCATGGAGACCAATGAGAATGAAGACACATCGATCCAAAACCTATGGGATACGGCAAAGGTGGTCCTTAGGGGGAAATACATAGCCATCCAAGCCTCACTCAAAAACATTGAAAAATCTCAAATACACCATCTCTCTTTACACCTTAAAGAACTGGAAAACCAACAACAAATCAAGCCAACCCCACATACAAGAAGGGAAATAATCAAGATTAGAGCAGAGATCAACAAGTTAGAAACTAAAGAAATGGTAGAACGCATCAATGAATCCAGAAGTTCGTTTTTTGAAAGAATCAATAAGACAGATAAGCCACTGGCAAAACTCATCCAGAAGAAAAGAGAGAGGACCCTAATTAACAAAATATGAATGAAAGGGGAGAGATAACAACTAATCCAAAAGAAATAGAAATAATGATCACAAATTATTATCAACAGCTATATGCCAATAAGCTAAACAACCTAGAAGAAATGGATGCATTCCTCGAAACCTATAATCTTCCAAGACTGAAAAAGGAAGATATAGAAAACATGAATAGACCAATATCTAGTAATGAGATTGAAGCAGTGATCAAAAACCTCCCAAAAAACAAGAGTCCAGGACCTGATGGATTCCCTGGGGAATTCTACCAAACATTCATGGAAGGAATAATACCTATTCTCCTGAAACTGTTTCAAAAAATAGAAACAGAAGGAAAACTTCCAGACTCTTTCTATGAAGCCAGCACTAACCTGATCCCCAAACCAGGTAAAGACCCCATCAAAAAGGAGAATTTCAGACCAATATCCCTGATCAATATGGATGCCAAGATTCTCAACAAGATCCTAGCTAATAGGATCCAACAGCATATTAAAAAGATTATTCATCATGACCAGGTGGGATTTATCCCTGGGATGCAAGGGTGGTTCAACATTCACAAATCAATCCATGTGATAGAAAAAAATCAACAAGAGAAGAGAGAAG
>CM052801.1:38805444-38836239 GCA_028533885.1 Nasua narica
GAGCCTGGTGGTGGGTATCGAGAAGGGCATGTATTGCATGGAGCACTGGGTGTGGTGCATGAGCAATCAATCTTGTAACACTGAAAAATTAAAATGAACATATTTGCGGAGAATAAATAAATAAATAAATAATCTTGTAACACTGAAAAAATAAAATAAACATATTTGGGAAAAAATAAAAACTATGAAGCTCTGGATGCTGTGTGGAAAAAAGTAAAGGATGGTAAGAACTTAGCGTGGGAGAGAGAGTAGGGGCAGGCAGGTGTCATCATCAGCAAAGGGAGGAGGTCAAGAGAGATGTTCTGGAAAGATGTTTTGCACAAGAAGGGGTATGGTTTGCGTTTAACTTGTGGAATTTGAGAGCAAGATTCATAACTATCTTTGTCAAGAGTAGAATTGGGCTTGAAAAGCCTTACTTTGGACCACCTAATACAAAGGTTGAGAGCATGAACTTATATTGTATGACATGGAAATTTTTACAGGATTGATAAGGGTTTTGTGGTATGAATAGAGCTGGGGAGGACTAGAAAATATTTGCCATGTGATCATTTGGGTGATTTTTATATTAATCGCGTGTGTAAGGAATTCTACAAGTAGCCATACTGAACATGCTTTTCTCTCAATCTTTCTACTCCCTAGAGATATAGTTCTATTTCCCTCCTTTCACCATTAAATGGCTTCATAATTCATAATTGTACACTGACTTCTGCTCCTGCTGTTCAACTTATACTATTATCTGAAATGTTTCAACAGCCTCCATGTCTTCTAAATCTCTGTTCTCCTCTTTCATGATTTTCTAACATTGTTGATTTCTTCCTCTTTGAAACTCCCCCCGCCCCTTACTTGGCTTCCATGTGCCAGCACATGTCAGGTTCTCTTATTACTTTTCTTACAGCTCTTTCTTTGCCTTTTAAGGCTCCATTTTTTCCTCTTGCCAACTCAGAGCAGGTTTTCCTCATGATTCTCTTTTTTCTCTTTCTGCAGCCTCTTTCTTTGCCACCACATTTCCACAACATCAACTATCCTCTCTGAGTGATTTTGTTCTCTTCTTCTCAATCTCAGGCTCTAGTTAGTATTTCTAATTGCTATCTGAACATTTCTACCTGGATTCCCTACTGTCACCTACTACTCTTAACCTAACGACACATATCTGCTTTCCCAAGCCAGTTCTCCATCATGTTCTCCCCCCTATTATTGCCACTACCACTTTCTCTGCCAAGAAACCCAGTCATTTTTTACTTCTCTTTCTCCTTCAGCCTTTATATTTGGTCCCCACATCTTATTAATTCTACCTCTCAGAAGTGTCTCAAATATGTTCTTTCTTTGCCACTCCCATTGCCACCACACTAAGTCTGGTTCTCATTACCTCTCTGCTGAACAATTACAATAACCTCTTTATACATTTCATTATTGCTACAACAGCTTGTTTCTTCAACAAACATATATGGAGTCAATTAACAGCATGCTGGGCACTGGGTATTCAACAGTGTATCTGATTTCAAGGAACATGCAGTCCAGTAGGAAAAACAGACAACTAAAAAGGAAATAACCTTAATAGAGGTAAGTGTCAAAATAGTTGTAAATACAGGAAACTGTGGGACACAGAAGGGTAGCCCCTAACCAAGCCTGTAGGGTTAAGGAAAGCTTCACATAGAAAATGGATTGATAAGTATAGGAGTTTATCTAGCACAGGAGAATTAATACAATATTCCAAGCAGAGGAATAAGCATGAGCAAAAGCATGGGAAAAAGAGAAAGCACATTTTTGGGAAATGCAAGTTATTAAAAATGAGTAAGTAGAGTGCAGCAAGATGGGTGAGGTAGGAGGCTACATTAATTGACAGGGGTTAGATTATGAAAGGTTTAGTATCCCAGCTCAGGAGTTTAGAGAGCTTGGCAAACTATGAAAAATATTTTAATCAAGAGAGGAATTGAGCCTGGTGGTGAGTATTAAGGAGGGTACGTATTGCACGGAGCACTGGATGTGGTGCATAATCAATGAATCTTGGAACACTGAAAAAATAAAATAAATATAAATATAATAACCCAGAAAAAAAAGAGAGGAATTGTAACTGATTTGTACTTGAAGAAGTTTGCCTTGGCAGTAGCATGGAGACAGAATTGGACAAGGTAACTCTGATGAAAATCCTAATAATTTTAGAGTCTAGAAAAATACACTTGGAAAAGTAAATGGCAAAATAATTAGGAAAACTGTACAAAAGGCCACTTAATGGGTGTCAAGGAAGGCAGGCACTGGTAAAATAACTCCATGGTTAAACCCATTGTGATGGTTAACTTTGTGTCAACTTAACTGGCCCACGGGTTGCCTAGACATTTGGTCAAACATTTTTCTGGATGTGTTTGTGGGGATAGTCCTAGATAAGATTAGGATTTGAATTGGTAGGACTGAGTAAAGCAGATTGCCATCCCTAATGTGGGTGGGCCCTATCCAATTCACCAATTCATTGAAGGCCTGAATAGAACAAAAAGATTGACCCTCCTGTGAAAAAGAAAAAGCTCCTCCTGCCTGACATGGGTTTTCCTGCTTTTGGTCTTGAACTGAAAAATCAATTCCTTTGGGGTCCTGAGCCTGCTGGCTCTCAGACTGGAATTTATACCATTAGTTACCCTGTTTCTCAAGCCTTCAGACTAGGATTGGAACTACATTGTCAGCTCTCCTGGGTCTCAGCTTGCCTACTACAGATCTTGGGACTTCTTGCCTTCATAATTAAGTGAACTAATTCCTTATAATAGGATATATGCCTTTTGTTGGTTCTGTTTCTCTGGAGAACCCCCTCATTAATATAAATTTTGGAACTTAGAAAGGAGGGTACTGATGCAACAGATACCTGAAAATGTGGAGGTGGCTTTGGATTTAAGTAATGGATAAAAACTGGAAGAGTTTTGAGGTGCATATAGAAATTTGCACATTGAAGGCAAGTCTGGTGAGATCTCTGACATAAATGAAGAACAAGTTATTATTGGAAAGAAGAGGGAAGGTGATCCTTGTTATAAAGTGGCAGTAAACTTGGCTGAATTGTGTTATACAGTATTGTGGAAGGTAGAACTTGGGAGTGATAAAATTGGATATTAGCAGAGGAGATTTATAAGCAAAGTATTGAAGATGCAGCTTTGGTCATCCTTACTTTTTATAGTAAAATGTGAGAGAAGAGAGATGAATTTAAGAAAGAAAGAATTATTAGGCAAAAAGGAACTAAAACTTGGAGATTTGGAGGGTTTTTAAGCTATCTCATTCTCAGTATTCTATATTCTCAGTATATTCTATTTATTCTATTTTTAAAAATCAAGAATCTTGTCCTGAAGAGAACATTAGGGGTGTGGCTGAACAATCATTTGATAAGGAGTTCATGGGTGTGACTCATAAACTGATTAGCCATCTCAGTAGAAGGTAGAAATAGAGATGGCATTACACCAACAGAAATACTGACAGCTGGGACTAAAAAGGACAGAAAAAAATAAGACAAAATGAAGTAAGGCTATCAGACCTGTTAGATCCCACAGGACTGGGCTTTAGAGCTCTTTGACTATGAATATGCACTATTCTTCAAGAAAAGGACATGGAGGACATTGTGAGGAGGAAAGGAAGGGTGAATTGGAGGAAATTGGAGGGGGAGATGAACCATGAGAGACTGTGGACTCTGAGCAACAAACTGAGGGTTTTGGAGGGGAGGGGATGGGGGTTGGGCGAGCCTGGTGGTGGGTATTGAGGAGGGCACGTATTGCATCGAGCACTGGGTGTGATATATGAACAATTAATCTTGTAACACCGAAAAGATAAAATAAAAGTATTTGGGGGTCTGGACGGAAGAATGACGCCCTGGAGCTCCTGGGTCGATCAGTTGCTTAAGAACCCAACTCTTGATTTTTTCTCAAGTCCTGATTTCAGGGTTGTAAGATTGAGCCCCCATAGGGCTCTGGCTCAGAGCAGAGTCTGCTTGGGATTCTCTCTCTCCTTCTCCTTCTTCCCTTTCTCCCCACTCTAAATTAATTAATTAATTAAATCTTAAAAAGAATCACCCTTAAGGCAATTCAGAGAGGATCAGATCTGTTTTCTTGTTTTCAAAGACTTCCAGTTATTTGACAAGCCAGATGGCCTTTGACTAGAGCTGTGAGGACAGAGCTGCCTAGGGTCCTGGGGGTGGGACTACCATCCCTGTGTATCTGGAAGATAGGTCATTCAACCAAAGAGAATTATAAGCAGAATCAGACCTATAAATACAGAGAATAAACTGATGGTTACTAGAGGGAGGGGGATGGGGGAATGGGTAAAATGGATAAGGAGGAATGTAAGGTACAAGGCTTCCAGTTATGGAATGAATAAGTCATGGGGATAAAAGGAACAGAATAGAAAATGTGGTCAATGATATTGTAATGGTGTTGTATGGTGACAGATGGTAAGTACACTTATGGTGAGAATAGCATGAGGTATGGAGGCATTGAATCACTATGTTCTATATCTGAAACTAATGTAACATTGTGTATCAACCATATTCACATAAAAAAGAAAAAAATCAAGTTTTAACATCTAATGGAACTTACCTTGCTAGGTCTTGGACTTGTTTGGAATGCTTCACTTCTTCCTTCATTCCTATTTCTTTCTTTCTTTTCAATTGAGAATGTTTATCTTATGCCTATCCTACATTTTAAGAGCACATAACTTGGTCTGATTTCATAGGTTCTCAACTGCGGAGGAATTTTGCCTCAGGATGAATCATACCTTGAGATTTACCCATACTTGATTTAGATGATATTTAGATGAGACTTCAGACTTAAACTTTAGAGTAATGCTGAAATGAGGGCTGTTATGATGGAATGAATGTATATTGCATGCAATAAGCACATGAGTTTTGCGGAGCAGGAGCAAAATGTTATGGGCTGAATTTTGTCCCCCTAAAATTCATATTGTGGAAGCCCTAGTCCCCCATGTGATTGAAATGGAGATAGGATCTTTAAAGAAATGATTAAGGCTAAATGAGGTCATAAATGTGGAGCCTTGATCCAATAGAACTGGTGTCCTTAGAAAAGAGGAAGAATCACCAGTGATTTCTCTCTTTATCTATTATATGAGAGCACAGCAAGAAAGCAGCTCTCTGAAAGTCAGGAGAGCTCTCACCAGAAGCTGAACTCTGCCAAAACCTTGACCTTAGCATTTCCAGGCTCCAGAAATATAAGAAAATAAATTTATGTTGCTTAAGCCACCCTGTGTGGTATTTTGTCATCACAGACTGAGAAAACTAAGACACCCCAGACTCTGATTGCTGCATTGCTTGAGTTCAAATTCCAGCTTTACCACTTACTTAAGTAACTGACTTGGCTTTCCTGTGCCTTGGTTTTCTCACCTTTAACATAGTACCATTTTTCTGCACAGTTTTCATAATTATCACTTTAAATTTGCAAAGCCTTTACTATATTGTTATGTTTTAGGTGTTTCTGTAGTCCTACTATTATAAAAATATTTTACATGTAGCTTTTCTTTCTATTGAATTATTCTCTTAGAATTGACTCTCAGGAATGGAATTACTAGGTCACACAATATAACTATTTTAGGAATCCAAATTGGTAAGGAAGAAGTAAAACTATCACTATTTATGGTATTATATATAGAAAACCCTAAAGATTTCACTAAAAAAACTACTAGAACTGATAAGTGAGTTCAGTTTATGTGCTGCCGAAGCGAGCTGATAAGTGATTCATCAAAATTATAGAATGCAAAATAATATATAGAAATCTGTTGAATTTCTATAGACAAATAATGAGGTAGCAGAAGGAGAAATTAGGAAAACAATTTCATTTATAATTGCACCAAAAATTATAAGATATCTAGGAATAAACTTTTTTTTTATCTAGGAATAAACTTAACCAAGGAGATGAAAGACCTATATTCCAAAAACTATAAAACACTAATGAAAGAAATTGAAGATGACACAAATGGTAATACATTCCATGCTCATGTACTGGAAGAACAAATATTGTTAAAATGCCCATATAACCCAAAGCAACCTACAGATTTATTGCAATCCCTGTCAAAATACCAATAACATTTTTTATAGAACCAGAACAAATATAACTAAAATTTGTATGTAACCACAAAAAGCCCCCAAATAGCCAAAGCAATCTTGATAAAGAAGGACAAAGCTGAAGGTATCACAATTTCAGATTTCAAAATACACTACCAAGCTGTATAAATCAAAACAATAAGGTGCCCAAACAAAAACAGAGACATAGATCAATAGGACAGAATAGAGATCTCAGAAATAAACCCATGCTTATATGGTCAATTAATCTACAAAATAGGCAAGAATTTACAATGGGGAAAAGACAGTTTCTTCAACAAATGGTGCCGAGAAAACTGAACAGTTACATGTAAAAGAATGATACTGGACCACTTTCCTACACCATACACAAAAATAAACTCAAAATGGATTAAAACCTAAATGTGAGACCTGAAACTATAAAATTAAAAGAGCAGTTGCTGGGTTATAGATTAGTTCTACTTTTAACTTCTTGAGGAAACTCCATACTGTATTCCAAAGTGGCTGCACCAGTTTGCATTCACACCTAGATGTAAGAGGGTCCCTCTTTCTTCATATTCACATCTACATCTGTTGTTCACTGAGTTGTTAATTTTAGCCATTCTGACTAGTGTGAGGTGGTATCTCATTGCAGTTTTCATTTGCATTTCCCTAATGCTGAGGGATGTTGAGCCTCTTTTCCTGTCTGTTAGCCATCTGGATGACTTCTTTGGAAAAATGTCTTCTCCCCTTTTCTTAACTGGATTATTTGGGTTTTAGGTGTTGAGTTTGATAAGTTCTTTATAGATTTTGGATACTAACCCTTTATCAGATATGCCATTTGCAAATATCTTTTCCCATTCTGTAGGTTGGCTTTTAGTTTTGTTGATTGTTTCCTTTGCTGTGCAAAAGCTTTTGATATTTTTTCCCCAAAAATATGGAACTGGTAGTAACTGTTGTGTTCAGAGTGACTGGTTATCAGCTACTCATAGTCCATGAGAAGTCTTAAGATCTCAGAGTTGTTTTGTTCCCTATCAACAGAGAAACCTCCCACATAAAAGCATTATGCAAACAAGTAAATATTGTCCCATACTGTAAAACAAATGCAGTGTAAATGTCTACAAAAATTCTATTTGTGAAAATCTATTAGAACACAATAGGACCTACATTCAGATATACCACTTGACACATAATAATACATGGTATGAGCACACAGCTTCAGAGTTTATAAAACACTTGCACTCCCATTATTTCATTGATCTTCACAATAAATCCGTGAGATAGAGAGCATTTTGCCTCTGTTTTGCTCAGAATATATAGTTTGTGCTGAGGTAACAAACGATCCCAGAATTTCAGTGGATTTAATTCTATGTATTTATTTGCTGGTCAGTAGAAGACTCTGGTACATGTCATTTTCACACAGAAACCCAAGGCATTGGAAGCACTACTGTTTAAAATGTTGTCTAGTAGCAGGGGCAAGAGAAGACAGAGAATCACATGATCTCTTAAATGCTTCCATTCTAAAGTGACACACATTACTTCTACTCATATTGCATTGGTGAGAGGAAGTCGGTGAGCCACATTTAACTTTAAAATGACAAAGAGGTATAATATTCCTGTATTACTTAAAGTAGAAAGAAACTTAATAGTAATAAACAGTAGTAGTTTCCATCACAGCCTCATTTTATAAGAAAGCCAAGACTCAGAGGAATGACATATTGAAGGAAGCAGTTTGGAATTGTGGACCAAACATGCAATAAATGATTTTTAGCTATTCTTACTAAGAGACAGAATTGCTTTGGTTGAAAGAAGATTCTCAGAGGTTGAGAATATGGGAACACAGGCTTTGAAGCTAGACAGTCTTGGTTTCAAACCCCAAATTGTGCCACTTACTACCAGAGTACTTTGAACAGGTGGCATCACTTCTCTAAGCCTCCATTTCCTCATCTGTAAAATAGGTATGAAGGGTTAAAAGGAAAAGTTTGCAGTGTTGATTGATGATTTGCATTTATTGGAGTTAATGTGAATAAAGTGCCTGAGCCCAAGCTCAGTTATTCTAACCCCGGATTTATTCCCCTTGCCTCTTTTAAGTATGCCAAAATGTGGAAATCCCGTGGAGCAACTCCTAGTTTAATTTTTGTCTGGCTTTTTTATTTCTCATTGTGACATGTGAATAGGTGAGAGGATAGAAAGGAAAAGGAAAACTTCAGATAAGAAGAAAGGTCATTTTTATCATGAGTTCAGAAATGCTTTTGTATACCCTGTTCCCTCTCTTTACAATGCCCTCTCCTGTTTCCTTTGTCCAGAAAATCCCTACTTATCTATCAAGACTTAGGTCAATCTAACCATTTTTCTGGGAAGCGCTCTCAGATTTCCTCATGCTGAATTTAATGCCCCTTCTCTGAACCCATCAACCCCAAACAGTATATGCCTAGGTCTATCAGTACTTAGCACAATGCCTTGTGTTTAGAAAACAAGTGCTTAATAAATGTGTATCCAAGGAATGAATATGATCATTGCACAACATAAAAGTACTTTTTTTTCCTGTCTAGCCGAATTTCTCTCTATCCATCCCCTTATCCTGCTCCACCTATCCCCAAACCACCATCCCAAAACACACACTTTCTGTTCCAGAAATACTATACTGTTTATAGACTCTGGAATCCCTCAAACTCTCTAGGCCTCCATCTTTGCACATACAGTTTCCTCTGCATGACCTGTTTTCTTACCATCTTGCAATCCCTTAATCATCTTTTAGCAAAAGCTGAAGATATATATATGTGTGTGTGTGTGTGTGTGTGTGTGTGTAGTTTGGAACATGGGCTCTGAAGTCAAGTTGCCTAATTTTAAATTCCAGCTCTGGTTATTAGCTATGTGACTTCAGGCAAATTATCTAACTTCTCTGGGTTTTTACCTCCCCATATATAAAATAAGGCTAATAAAAGCACCTACCTAATAGAATATTATAGAGATTAAATGAATTAATACATTTAAATTGTTTATAAGTGTAGCTGGTACACAGTAACCTCTATATAAGTGTTTGCTGTTATCATTTAAATCATAGCACAAACACTACGTCCTTTGTCTAAACTGGGGTCACAAATGGGCAGTTTGTAGGCTATGTTTTATTAGGACCACATGGCATTTACATTTTTTTTATTACAGTATCCTCCAGTTTAGTACAAACTCCACTACTCCCTATATCCACCTGTTTGATTCATTTGCTTGGTCCTGAAAGCTTTGGGCTTGCGATCTTAAGTAAGCACTTCTCTTTTCTCACTGCCTCAGACAGAGTTCTACTGGCCTAGTGCATACCTCCATTAAGTCCGTTCTACTGCCTTCTGATTGTTTTCCTTTCTTTTTAAAAGATTTTATTTATTTATTTGACAGAGAGCAAAAACACACAAGCAGGGGGAGCAGAAGAGGTGGAAGGAGCCTCCCATAAGATAATTGACTCTCTCCGCTTAACTTATTTCACTCCACATAATCTCGTCGATGGGATCAAACTAATGGGGCTAAGCTACAAAAGCAAAAGAAGGAAAATACAGTGTGACTCCCTTTGCCTTTATATGTAATTTGGAAGTTGTCAGGATAAGAGGTGAAGTCTCATAAAATAAAAAAGCATGCCTCTTTTTTTTTCCCAAATATGTTTTTTTTTTTCCGGTAATAGTAGGTTAGGTATTTTATTTTTTTTCTCCCCAAATATGTTTATTTTATTTTTTCAGTGTTACAAGATTGATTGTTCATGCACCACACCCAGTGCTCCATGCAATACATGCCCTTCTCACTACCCACCACCAGGCTCGCCCAAACCCCCACCCCTACCCCTCCAAAACCCTCAGTTTGTTGCTCAGAGTCCACAGTCTCTCCTGGTTCCTCGTCCCCTCTGATTTTACCTCATTCACCTTTCTCTTCCTTCTCACAATGCCCTCCATGATTTTCTTTATACTCCACATGTAAGTGAGACCATAAGATAATTGATTCTCTCCGCTTGACTTATTTCACTCCGCATGCCTCCTTTTTTGAAGATAACAAGCTTGGGGTTTGCACAAAACTGTCCCAAAACAATATTCCATCTTTAGAAGTGACAAATTGTTTTTTCTAAGAAAATGAGTATGTGTTTATATGTCACTTGGTTAGTACCCTAGACTGTGTAACACAGGGCAGAAGTTTAATGGCAGAGAAGGCTTCTTAGATCTCCTCTACTCTGTGCTTGGCAAATGTACCTTTGAATAGGTGAATACACATTTGGAATTAGTAGGAATGGATATCATGCATCCCTGGCAGCAACAATGTGATCCAGTGGAAAGACCACCAGATTTGGAGTTAGGCAAAGCTGGGGTGGAGTTTATGAAAAATGGACTTTAAGATGGCAGCAATGATAGCCTCTTTATGGTATCCATGTCCCTGTGTAATCCCTTCCCCTCGAGTGGGGATATATTTTATGATTTGCTCCTAACCAATAGAATTTGGCAAATGTAATGGGATGTCACGTCATGATTATATTATATTATATATGACACCATCTTGCTGGCAGACTCATTCTCTCCCCTTGCTGGCTTTGAAGAAAAAACTGCCATGAATCCTACAACTGCAAGGAACTGAATGCTACCAACAACCACATGACTGTGGAAGCGGATTGTTCCTTAGTTGAGCCTCCAGATGAGAACCCAGCCCTGACCAATACCTTGGTTAGTCTTGCAAGACCTGAAGCAGAGGACTCATTTAAGCAAGGCCCAGACTTCTGACAAAAGAAATAGGGAGATAAGAAATATGTGGTATTTTGAGTAGCTAAACTTAGGGTAATTTTTTTGTGCAGCATAGAAAACTAATAAATGGTCTTAGCTCCACCACTCACTGGTTGTGTGACTTTGCGCATGGACCTTTCCCTCTCTTTGCCTCAATTTGCTCATTTATAAAATAGGAAATGATGACAATGCAAATGCTTACCCTGCCTCCCTTCCATGGTTACTTTAGAATTCAATGAGTGTGGAAGCTCTTTGTAAATCATGAAGCATTGTGCAAATGTGAAAAATGACTGTTATTTTTCTTTCCAGATTCCCCAGGGCCTAGCAGCTCAAGCAGGTGACCTTGGAAAAAGAGAATATGGGAAACAACCAAAAAACTTCCGTGGCCTTAAAACTGACACTGGCTTGTTGGGCCCATGTTGGAATGTATATATTTAGGAAGAACAATCCCTATAAGCAGATTGAAACATCTCAAGCTGTTTAGAAGACATTCTGACTAGATTCTTGATGTATCTGACTCCTTTGGCCTCAAACTATCCAGCAGCCCAGTGCAATGTCACATCCCTTGTCTTTCTACCCACCCTGCTTCCAAATCTTCACTTTACAGAAGTCAGCTCCAAAAGTCATTGTCCAATCCTCATTACTTCTAGGCCACTCACTGCCTTTGGCCATGGGCAATATATGATGACCTACAGCTCTTAACAGGTGGAGAAGGCTGCTGACAACTGAGGAAGGCTTGAGGTTTTTTTTCAAAATAGAGCAACAGTTCATATGGCTACTCCCAGCTATTCACTCTTGTGACCATGAGCTATGGAAAAAAGTTTGCTGCATGCTAGGGGCACTAGGCCACGTGTGCAGGTTGATCACTTAGCCTGTTCTTCCTTGAAATAGCAGAAATATAGGTATTGGTCAGCCACCTCTTTGGAGACTCTTCTCCAATCCTATTCTGCTACATAGCTTAGCATTGTGCATGGCATTCAAAGCTCTATATCGTCTGACTCCTACCTACCTTTCTCAGTCCTCCTTCCAGACATCCTTGGGCTCTTCTTTAAACACTGGTTTAGGGCCTTCCCTTAGTCATTGGCACTGCATCATAGAACATGATGATGATAATGATAATAATAATAATCATAATAATAGCATATAATGCTTATATTCTGGGCAACTTTCTAAGTTTATTGCATATATTAAGGCATTCAGTCATCACCATGACAATCTTATTAGGAGTGATATTATTGATATTATATCCATTTTATGGATGGAGATATCAAGGTTCAGGTCCTACTACTAATATGAGTGGTATTATGATTTGAAGCCATATACGTTGAGTGTGAAAGCTATGATTTTAATCATCAAGTTATGCTTTATTTTTGGCAGCAATTTTATGCCCAGGGCCTAGTACAGTGCTTGGCTCATAATAGTGCTTAGTAAATGTTTATTGGGTGAGTGAATAAATAAATATTCAGGGAAAAGAGAACAGAATTTGGACTCAGAAAGCCTAGTGTCCAGCCTAGTATCTACTACCTGACAATTTTTGTGGCTTTTAGTGAGTGAGTCAACCTTTCAACCTTTCCAAGGCCAAATAGCATACATAGTATTTATACGTGTGGGCTCTGGAGCCAGGCTGCCTATGCTCCAAATAAGGCACCACCACTGTTTTGTTTTTTTTTTTTTTTTACAAGGGCCAGTAAATAGTACATTTAATTATTTTCCTTTTAAAATCTATACTTAAAGTGTATATCATTCAACTCCTTGGGTAATCATAAAGTTTTTCTCAAATATAACAATAAAAGAAGTATAGCATTTCTTTAATATCATCATATAGACACAGTATGAAAGACCACCTTCCTCAGCACAAACATCCTCAGGAGCTTGGGGTTCATTTCAGCAAGTGGAGGGTGTCGCCGTACCTGAGCTCACAGGTCATCCAGTCTGTCAGTATTCAGGTTAAGTTTCAGTAGGTTCCTGCACATTGGGCACCTGGGTTGGCCTGGAGCACTGGGGGGCTGCAGGTAGGAAGGGTTGGCCATGCCAGGTGGCTGGGCACATTGGTACAGAGAAGGACACTAGGCATTAGTGCATGTCTGGTGGGTCTGAGGACCTACCACTTCCCATGGGAGCAGATGCCAGAGCACTACAAAATCAGTGGGATCTGTATGACCTTGAGCAAATCCTTTATCCTTTCTGAGCCTCAGTTTCCTAATCTAAAGTTAGGATAATTGTAATAAAGTTACAGGGTTGTGATGGAAATATGAGTTAATATAGGCATACCTCATTTTATTGAACTTTGCAAATATTATGTTTTTTTACAAATTGAAGGTTTGTTGGCAACTCTGCATCGAGCAAGTCTATTGGCATCATTTTTCCAACAACGTTTGCTCAACATTGCTCGTATAATATTTTGGTAATTCTCACAATATTTTAAACTTTTGTATTATTATATTTCTTTGGTTATCTGTAATCAGTTATCTTTGATGTTACTATTTTAATCATTTTGGGGTGCCATGAACCACACCCATGTAAAATGACAAATTTAATCCATAAATGTGTGTTTTCTGACTGCTCTGACAACTGGCTGCCCACTACCCCATCTCAGCCCCATCTCTCTCCCTTTACTCAGGCCTTCCTACCCTCTGAGATGCAACAATACTGAAATTAGGCCAAGTAATAACCCTACCATGGCCTCCAAGTGTTCAAATGCAAGGAAGAGTCACATGTCTCACTTTATATCAAAACCTACACTTATTAAACTTAGTGAGGAAGAAATGTTGAAAGCCAAGATAGGCTGAAAGCTAGACTGCTTGTGCCAAACAGCCAAGTTATGAATGCAAAGGAAAAGTTCTTGAAGGAAATTAAAATTGTTTCTCCAGTGAATACACATATGATAAGAAAGTGAAATAGCTTGACAGCTAATATAGAGAACATTTTAGGAATCTGGATAGATCAGCCACAATTGTCCCTTAAACCAAAGCCTCATCCAGAGCAAGGCCATAACTCTCTTCAATTATGTGAAGGCCCAAAGAGGTGAGGAAGCTGCAGAAGAAAATTTGAAGCTGGCAGAGGCTGGTTCATGAGATTTAGAAGAAACCATCACCATAACATAAAAGAGTAAGGTGAGAGGCGCCTGGGTGGCTCAGTGGGTTAAGGCCTCTGCCTTTGACTTGGGTCATGATCCCGGGTTACTGGGATTGAGCCTTGTGTCTGGCTCTCTGCTCAGCGGGGAGCTTGCTTCCCCCTCTCTCTCTGCCTGCCTCTCTGCCTACTTGTGATCTCTCTTTGTCAAATAAATAAAATCTTAAAAAAAAAAAAGAGTAAGGTGAAGCAACAAGTGCTGGTGTAGAAGCAGCAAGGTATCCAGAAGATCTGGCTAATTAATAATAATTCATTATTATTAATCATTAATTAATCATTAATTCATTGATTAATTAATAATTAATGAAGATGGCTAAACTAAACAACAGATTTTCAGTGTAGATGAAACAGTCTTCAATTGGAAGAAGAGGCCATCTAAGATTTTCATAGTTGGATAGGAGAAGTCAACATCTGGCATCAAAGGACAGGCTGACTCCCTTATTAGAGGCTAATGCAATTGGTGACTTTAAGGTGAAGCCAATGCTCATTTACCATTCTGAAAATTCTAGGACCCTTAAGAATGATGCCAAATCCATTCTGCTTCTGCTCTGTAAATGGAGCAACAAAACTTGGAAGACAGCACATCTTTTTATAACATGGTTTACTGAATATTTTAAGCCCATTGTTGAGAACTACTGCTTAGGAAAAAAAGATTTCTTTCAAAATATGACCACTCATTGACAATGTACCTGGTCACCAAAGAGCGCTGATGAAAATGTACAATTAGTTTAATGTTGTTTTCATGCCTGCTAACAGAACACCCATTCTGCAAGGCATGGATCAAGGATCAATTTTGACTTTCAAGTCTTATTATTTAAGAAATACAGTTTGTAAGGTTATAATTGCCATAAGTAGTGACTCTTCTGATGGATCTGGGCAAATCAAGTTGAGAACCTTCTGGAAAGGATTCACCATTCTGGGTGCCATTAGAGACATTTATGATTCATGGGAAGAGGTCAAAATATCAACATTAACAGGAGTTTGGATGGAGTTGATTCCAACCTTCATAGATGACTTTAAGTGTTCAAGACTTCAATAAAGGAGGGAGAGGGGGGAAAAGATAGGAGAAAAGTAGGAGATCCTGTTGCAACCTGTCCCCTAATGTGAGCTGAATACCTACCAGAACACGCCGAACACCCATGAAATCAGCCTGAGGAGCAAGATTTTTCACTTTTGGATCTCTACAGGAGCAGGAGACAGCAATGGAGAAGTAAAGCAAAGTGGGAACACTAGAATCGATATAAGAGGATAAACAAAAGGGGGAGGGAGCCACCAGAAGTGATCCAAGGACAGTAAACCCCAAAGGAAATCACCCAGTGGCTGGGGACTAGCATTAACATAGAGTCTATTAAAAACACTTAAAAAGAGCAAAATGTTCTGAGGACAACTAGTGGAAGGGGGTGGTCACGGGCACGGGCCTAAGCCTGCATTCTCAAGAAGGACACCACTCCCCTCAAAGAGAGACTGGTAGGTGGGTCCAGTTCGTGGTCCACGAACCTGCAGCTTTCCACTCCTTGCACCATTTTGTGGGCAGGGCGCCTTACTGCAAGCACCTTAGAGAGTCTGCTGTGGTCCAGGAGCCTGCAGCTTTTCTCTGTGTGCTCCACTCTTCGGACTGAGTACACCCCCGACCACAAGACATTCTCGGCCTGCGGCAGGGTCTGGGCACTCCCAGCTGGCCCCGGAGAGAATGCAGGAAGGCAGCCTAATCTCGGGCAGGAATCTGAGCACACCCTGTGTGGGCCAGAGGCCCAGAGAGTACTCGCAGAGCCACGGAACGGTGGCTGGGGGTGTGCACCACCTGTGACAGGCTGCACTGTGAGCAGAATTTTGCGGAGGGGAGTGTGTGTTCTCCCACCCAGAGGGGAGCAAACTGAGGCTTCTCTGTGATGTGGAGGTCTGGGTACAGGCAGATTCTTTGCTTGGACTCTCTAAAAAGGTGAAAAAGCTACAAAAGGCCAAAAACCTTTAGAGAGCAAAAGACTGAGAAACCGGTTTCCAGAGTGCAGTCCTTTGATAGGGAGGCTGGGTGACTCAACACAAGCAAGATAGACTGGAAAACAACGTGGCAGGCCCCTCCCCCAGAAGACAAGTCAAAAAATAAAAGGACAATAACCACAGGGTCACCATAAAATTTTAAATCCCCCAAAACAGGGGAAATCAATATATTAAGCTCCTGATAATACTCTCAAACCTGTATATTTCATAGGTACAAGTTTTTTTCTTTGTTATTTTCTTTCTATTTTTTTATTCACTTGTTTTCACATTTCTTCATTTTTAAAAAATTTTTTTAAACTACTTTACATTACAACTAGAAGCTTAATACAATGATAAACCCAGGAAGACCTTCCTAGACTGCGAGAAGTTATAATCACCCTCCCATCTTATCCTTCTGTCAGTGTTTCTCTGTATTTGCTTTTGTTCTGGTATTATATAAATCTTATTCTTGGGGTTCATTCTGACTAGGTTCTTTTATTTCTTGTCATTTACTTTTGTCAGTCTTTATGTTTGTTTTTGTTTGCATACCTTATAAATCTTATTTTTGGGGCCCATTCTGGCTGGGATTTCCTCTTTTTCTCTTTTTCTCTCTATCTTTTTTTTATCCTTCTTCTTTCCTTTTAGTGGTGAATCCCAATTGCTCCAAAACCTTCCTGATGTACCCTGCCTAGATTGTGGGTGATATGGTCAGCTATACATCCTCTCATTTACTTCTCATCAAAATGACTAGGAGGAGGAACACCCACCAGGAGAAAAACCCAAAGACTGCACCCTCTCCCTCAGAACTATTGGACATGGACATAAACAGTATGTGGGAAAGGGAATTCAGGGTGACAATTATCCAGGCAATGGCTAGGATGGAGAAAAACATTAATGACAACATAGAATCTCTAAGGGCAGAAATGAGAACCAGTTTAGCAGATGATAAAAATGGTATCAGTGAGATCCAATCTAATCTAAATAGTCTAGCAGTTAGAGTTATTGAGACAGAGGATAGAATTAGTGATCTAGAGGATAAAATGGTTGAGAAGAAAGGTCAGAAGGAGAGCTGGAGCAAACTGCTCAGGAATCATGAGAAGACACTTAGGGAAATAAATGATGCCACGAAATTTTCCAACGTCAGAATTATTGAAATTACTGAGGGGGTAGAGAAAAACAGAAAGCTAGAAGATATAGCTGAACAAATTCTGAATGAAAATTTCCCCAATCTGGGGAATGGAACAAGTGATCATGTCCTAGAGGCAGAAAGGACACCCGCCAAGATCAATGAGTCTAGAAAGATACCCAGACACATAATTATAAAATTTGCAAATTATAATTTTAGACAAGAGATCCTGAGGGCAGCTAGAGGGAAGAGATTCCTTACATACAGAGGAAGACCCACCAGAATAACATCAGACCTGTCCACAGAAACCTGGAAAGCCAGGAAAGGCTGGCATGATAAATTCAGGGCACTAAATGAGAATAACATGCAGCCAAAAATACTTTATCCAGCAAGGCTGACGTTCCAAATGGATGAAGAGATAAAGAGCTTCCAAAACCGGCAAGGATTAAAAGAGTTTGTGATGACAAGGCTGGCACTACAAGAAATATTAAAGGGATTCAATAAAAGTAGAAAGACATGAGTGACTTAGAACAGAAATTTAAAATCTATAGAAACAAGGACTTCACAGGCAACATGATGTCAATAAACACTTATCTTTCAATAATCACTCTCAACGTGAATGGCCTAAATGTACCATAAAACAGTACAGGATTGCAGAGTGGATAAAATGACAGGAACCATCCATATGCTGTCTACAAGACATACATTTGGAAACAAAAGATACATCCAGACTGAAAGTGAAAGGATGGATAAACATCTTTCATGCCAATGGGCCTCAAAAGAAAGCTGGGGTAGTGATTCTCATATCAGATAAATCAGATTTTAAGTTAAAGACTCTAGTCAGAGATACAGAAGGACACTAAATCATTCTTAAAGGGTCTATCCTCCAAGAAGATCTAACAATTGTAAACATTTATGCCCCCAATAGAGGAGCAGCCAATTACATAAGCCAATTGTTAATCAAAATAAAGAGTCATATTGATATGAATACATTAACTGTAGGATATCTTAACATGCCACTCTCCATAATAGACAGATCATCTAAACAGAAAATCAATAAAGAAACAAGAGCTTTGAATGACACATTGGACCACATGGACCTCATAGATATATACAGAACATTCCACCCTAAAACAACAGAATACTCATTCTTTGCGAGCGCACATGGAACTTTCTCCAGAATAGACCACATACTGGGCCGGCCACAAATCAGGACTCAACTGACACCAAAAGATTGAGATGATTTCCTGAAATTTCTCAGACGACAATGCTTTGAAACTGGAACTCAACCACAAGAAAAAGTTTGGAAGGAATTCAAACACTTGGAGGCTAAAGACCAACATGCTCAAGAATGTTGGGATCAACCAGGAAATAAAAAATGAACTTAAATAATTCATGGAGACCAATGAGAATGAAAACACATCAATCCAAAACCTATGTGACATGGCAAAGGCAGTCCTAAGTCCTACATAGACATCCAAGCCTCACTCAAAATAATTGAAAAATACCAAATACACCAGCTATCTTTACACCTTAAAGAACTGGAAAACCAACAACAAATCAAGCCAACCCCATGCACAGGAAGGGAAATAATCAAGATTAGAGCAGAGGTCAATGAGTTAGAAACTAAAGAAACAGTAGAACGCATCAATGAATCCAGAACTTGTTTTTTTGTTTGTTTGTTTTTTGTTTTTTGTGTTTTTTTAAAGATTTTGTTTATTTATTTTAACAGAGAGAGAACACAAGCAGGCAGAGAGGCAGGCAGAGGCAGAGAGAAGAGCAGGCTCCCTGCCGAGCAAGGAGCCCGATGTGGGACTCGATCCCAGGACGCTGGGATCATGACCTGAGCTGAAGGCAGCTGCTTAACCAACTGAGCCACCCAGGCGTCCCTGGAAGTTGGTTTTTTGAAAGAATCAATAAGATCAATAAGCCACTGGCCAAACTAACGCAGAATAAAAGAGAGAGGACTCTAATTGACAAAATTATGAATGAAAGGGGAGAGATCACAACTAATCCAAAGGAAATACAAACAATCTTCAAAAATTATTATCAACAGCTATATGCCAATAAGTTAAACAACCTAGAAGAAATGGATGCATTCCTGGAAACCCATAATCTTCCAAAACTGAAACAGGAAGAAATTGACAACTTGAATAGACCAATATCTAGTAATATCTAATAATGAGATTGAAGCAGTGATCAAAAACCTCCCAAAAAACAGGACTCCAAGACCTGACGGATTCCCTGGGGAATTCTACCAAACTTTCAAGGAAGAAATAATACCTATTCCCTTGAAACTGTTTCAAAAAATAGAAACAGAAGGAAAACTTCCAGACTCTTTCTATGAAGCCAGCGTTACCCTGACCCCCAAAACAGGCAAAGACTCTATCCAAAGGAGAATTTCAGACCAATACCCCTGATGAATATGGATGGAAGATTCTCAACAAGATCCTAGCTACTAGGATCCAACAGCACAATAAAAAGACCATTCATCACAACCAGGTGGGATTTATCTCCAGGATGCAAGGGTTGTTCAACATTCTCAAATCAATCCATGTGATAGAACAAATCAACAAGAGAGGAGAGAAGAACCACATGGTCCTCACAATAGATGCAGAAAAAGCATTTGACAAAATTCAGCATCAGTTCCTGATTAAAACACTTCAAAGTATAGGAATAGAAGGAACATTCCTCAACATCATAAAATCTATCTATGAAAAGCCCACAGTGAATATCATTTTCCATTGGGAAAAGCTGACAGCTGTCCCTTTGAGATCAGGAACACGTCAAGGGTGCCCACTCTCACCACTCTTGTTCAACATAGTGCTAGAAGTCCTATCGACAGCAATCAGACAACAAAAACAAATAAAAGGCATTCAAATTGGCAATGAAGAGGTCAAACTCTCTCTCTTCGCAGATGACATGATACTTCATATGGAAAACTCAAAAGACTCCACCTCCAAATTGCTAGAACTCATACAACGATTCAGTAATGTATCAGGATACAAAATCAATGAACAGAAGTCAGTTGCTATCCTATACACTAACAATGAAAATATGGAAAGGGAAATTAGAGAACCGTTTCCATTTACTGTAGCACCAAGAACCACAGGATACCTGGGAATAAACCTAACCAAAGAAGTAAAGGATTTGTACTCGAGGAACTACAGAACGCTCATGAAAGAAATTGACACAATAAGTTGGAAAAGCATTTCATGCTCATGGATCAGAAAAATAAACATTGTTAAAATGTCTATACTGTCCAGAGTAATCTATACTTTCAATGTCATCCCGATCAAAATTCCACCAGTTTTTTTCAAAGAGCTGGAACAAACAATCCTAAAATTTGTATGGAACCAGAAGAGACCCCAAATTGCTAAGGAAATGTTGAAAAAGAAAAACAAAGCTGGGGGTATCCCATTGCCTAATTTCAAACTTTACTACAAAGCTGTGATCACCAAGACAGCATGGTACTGGCACAAAAACAGACACATAGACCAGTGGAACAGAATAGAGAGCCCAGAAATGGACCCACAATTCTATGCTCAAATCATCTTTAACAAAACAGGAAAAAATATGCCTTGGAAAGAAGACAGTCTCTTCAATAAATGGTGCTGGGAAAACTGGACAGCTATATGTAGAAGAATGAAACTTGACCATTCTCTTACACCATACACAAAGAGAAACTTGAAATGGATAAAAGACCTCAACGTGAGGCAGGAATCTATCAAAACCCTAGAAGAGAACATAGGCAGTAACCTCTATGACATTAGCCACAGCAACTTCTTTCAGGACATGTCTCCAAAGGCAAAGGAAACAAAAGCAAAAATAAACTTTTGGGACTTCATCAAGATAAAAAGCTTCTGCACAGCGAAGGAAATAGTCAACAAAACAAACAGGCAGCCCAGAGCATGAGAGAAGATATTTGCAAATGACACTACAGATAAAGGTCTGATATCTAAGTTCTATAAAGAACTCCTCAAACTCAGCACTCCCAAAACAGATAATCACATCAAAAAATGGGCAGAAGACATGAACAGACACTTTTTCAAAGAAGACATATAAACGGCTAAGAGACACATGAAAAAATGTTCATCATCTTCAGCCATCAGAGAGATTCAAATCAAAACCACACTGAGATACCACCTTCCACCAGTTAGAATGGCCAAAATCAACAAGACAGCAAACAACAAATGCTGGAGAGGATGTGGAGAAAGGGGAACCCTCCTCCACTGTTGGTGGGAATGTAAGTTGGTGCAGCCACTTTGGAAAACAGTGTGGAGTTTCTTCAGGAAATTAAAAATAGAGCTCCCCTATGACCCTGCAATTGCACTACTGGGTAGTTACCCCAAAGAAGCAGATGCAGTACAAAGAAGGGCCACATGTACCCCAATGTTCATAGCAGCAATGGCCACAATTGCCAAACTGTGGAAAGAACCAAAATGCCCTTCAACAGATGAATGGTTAAAGAAGATACGGTCCATCTATACAATGGAATATTATGCCTCCATCAGAAAGGATGAATATCCAACTTTTGTATCAACATGGACGGGACTGGAAGAGATTATGCGGAGTGAAATAAGTCAAGCGGAGAGAGTCATTTATCTTATGGTCTCACTTATGGGTAGAGCATAAGGAAAATCATGGAGGGCATTGTGAGAAAAAGGGAAGGGTGAATGGGGGGAAATCGGAGAAGGCGATGAACCATGAGAGACTGTGGACTCTGAGCAACAAAGTGAGGGTTTTGGAGGGGAGGGGATGGGGGTCAGGCGAGCTGGTGGTGGGTATTGAGGAGGGCACATATTGCTGAGCACTGGGTGTGGTGCATGAACAATTAATCTTGTAACACGAAAAAAGTAACATAAAAGTGTTAGGGGAAAAAAAGTCTTCAATGAAGGAAATAACTGCAGATTTAGTTGAAATAAGTGGAGAACCAGAATTAGAAGTGGAGCCTGAAGTTCTAACTGCATTACTACAATCTTTTTTTTTTTAAGTTATACATTTAACTTTTATTTTATTTTTAATTTTTCCCCCAAATATGTTTATTTTATTTTTTCAGTGTTACAAGATTGATTGTTCATGCACCACACCCAGTGCTCCATGCCATACGTGCCTTTCTCAATACCCACCACCAGGCTTGCCCAACCACCCACTCCCTCCCCTCCAAAACCCTCCTTTTGTTACTCAGAGTCCACAGTCTCTCCTGGTTCCTTGCTCACACCGATTTTCCCCCATTCACCCTTCCCTTCCTTCTCACAATGGCCTCCATGATTTTCTTTATACTCCACATTTAAGTGAGACCATGAGATAATTGTCTCTCTCTGCTTGACTTATTTCACTCCGCATAAAACTTACTGTTTCTTATGGATGAGCCTAAAATATGGTTTATTGAAATTGAGTAAACTCCTGGTGAATTGTTGAAATGACATCAAATGATTTAGAATATTATATAAACTTAGTTCATAAAGCAATGACAGGGTTTGAGAGAAGTTCCACTGTTAGTAAAATGGTCTCAAAGAGTATCACATGCTACTGAGAAATAGTCTTTGGAAGGATTTATGTAGCAAATTTCATTGCTGTATTTTTTTAAAATTTGCTACAGCCAACCCCGCCTTCAACAACCATCCTTTCTCAGTCAGCAGCCATCAACATCAAAGCAAAACCGTCCATGAGCAAAAAGATTATGATCCATTGATGTTCAGATGATGATTAGAATTTTTAGCAATAAAGTACTTATGAATTAAGGTATGAATATTTTTGGACATAATATTAATGCATACTTAATAGGCTACAGTATTATGTAAAATAATTTTATATGTATTGGGAAACAAAAAAATTCATTTGACTTACTTATTGAAATATTCATGTTACTGCAGTGTTCTGGAACCAAACCTGCAATATCTCTGTGGTATGCTTATAAATATATAGTGCTTAGAATACTATCTGGGACATAGCAATTGCTTGATAAATGTTAGTTTTTAATGTTATTATTATGCTTTAATATTTTTATACAAAAATAGAGATAAGTAAAGATAAGAATATTTATCTCATCACATCGTCTTGAGGATCAAATGAGGCAAAAGATGTGGAAATGCCTTGTCATCGTAACAGTACAGTGTAGATGCTAAACCTAAACTTAGAAAATATCCCAAATCACTTTGTGCAGGCCTTGAAGCTCAGGTTCCATGTAACTTAGCTTCACATTCACAGGTGAACAGCAACTCCCTAGAAGGCTGGATAAAACTTCTAGCACTGGCACTGCCAGTGTCAAGAGGCCCACAATTGCTAGATCATGTGTGAGCACAGTGTTCTATAAATAGACCTCTTCCCTCATGCAGACTGTGGGCTACAAAATCTGCCGGATGCCTCCTATTTACCCTTGTAATAGGCCCAGAAGCTGGTCTGGGTTTGGCAGGAAGAGTCTCAGTTCTAGTTCCTAGAAAGAAACTAGACTAGATCAACTCATGTTGATCTAGGAGAAAAAAAAAAACCTGTGAAACATTATGAAAAGTTTCCGCCCTATGCACTGCAGGTCTCTTCTGATAAAGGAGGCAACCAAGGTACAGAGCAAATGAAAGACTTGGACTAGATCAGTGTGTCCCAGTCCAAGCTACACATTATCTACTTTCACACCATGAGTGAGAGAAGTAGGGAGGAAGACAAGGAGGTGACCAACAGTCTAGCAACCTGGGTTCTCAAGCAGAAAGGAAGTAGGGGGCAAAATAACCACACACTGCTCTAAAATGTCCTAGGTTGATGTGTATGAAGGTCCTGAGAAGACAATTACAGTTAATACATACTAGGATTTTTGAGACAAGACTGGCTAAATTCTGCTCAGGCTGTGACCTTCTTTGGTCTGCCTAGGATGAGTGCCTCATCTACCCAGCCTCACCAAGGGCAGGAGGAATCCAGTCACTTCAAGTGAGCTAAACACATTTTTTTAACAGTGAGGAAAAGATAAAGTGTCTGAAAAAAACCCTTTTGGGTTTTCAGATCCTCTGACTGTTGGCAGCTGCTGACTGAGGTTTGAGTGGGAAGGTATGAAGGAAAGAGAAGGGAGGGAGAGATTTATGGACAGACTGGACTGAGGGACTGATCTAAAGGAGGCTGGATTGAGTACAAGTACAGTGCCTGGCCTGGGACCAGAGAGACAATGGTGAGCATAATTGGCAGACCTTTCTAACATGTAGAAGCTAGAACAGAACTTGTAGTATTTTTTATTGTTTTGTAATACCCACAGTGACCTTATAGGGATGGCTACACAAACACTCCACTGACCATTTAATAGCAGAGGGGCTGCTGAGAGAGGCCTTAGTGAGGTCTGGAAAACATAGGGTACCTCAGACTGAATGTGAAAGCTATGCTATACATCTTACATAATATTAATATATTTCAACAAAAATACAGATACACCTATGTAGCTAGCAACTTGACTGGCTTGTACTATATCCACTGTTCATCACTTGGATTTTAATATGGATTTTGTGAGCACTTAATTGGTGCCTAGCCTCAGAAGGAGATTAAGAAGATACAAATAGGCTAAGAACTAGGCTTTGCTAAAGCTAAAACAAACCCTTGGGTTCCATTACAAAATGCACTAATGGGCCAAATGAGTGGGCTCAGAGATCCCAGGAAGGCAAAAGTGAACTGAGCTGCTGGACCTTAAAGAATAGTTATATTTGTGAAGGTGGGAAAGGGAAAAGGCAGGGAAGGAAGGGAAGAGGATACTCTAGGCAAAGAAACAATTTGAATAAAGTCTTGGAAGTTAAAATGAGCATAGTCTGGTTCAGGGACATGTTCTCAAATGATATATCATGTAACCCTTATTCAAGACACTTCCTCCATTCTTTGATCAAACATAGGTTTGGCTATTTAGAAAGATGAATAGATGATAGATGACAGACAGAGGATAAATAGACAGATGAATACATGGATGGATAGATGGATGGATGGATAGATAGATGATAGATACATGAAAGATAGATGATAGATAGATATATAGATGATAGATAGATGGATGATAGATAGATAGATAGATAGATAGATAGATAGATAGATAGATAGATGATAAATAGTCCTAAGTCAAGAAACGGAACCATGATTAATTATTCTGGGTTTGACATTAACTTAATATATGCTAATTCAATAAATCACTGTGACCTTGGACAGGTCACTTACTATCTGTGGCCTCTGCTTTTCCATCTGCAACAAAATGTGGGCAGGTACCTAAACTCCTAGCCTAAAGGAGATTCACCCTCTTATAGACTTCTTCCTCACACACACTCTACAATGCTACGCACTCCAAGGAACGCAGGCAATAATTGTGAACAGTGTTTGCCCAATCTAATCAGAAGCAATGACACCAACAGCTAAAGCCCATAACATCCTGAACCCATTTTGTTCTCTTACTTTCAGAATTACACTTTACTTATTTATTTTTAATATTTATTTATTTTTTTTAAGTTCCAGTATATACTTAACATAGTGTTATATTTGTTTCAGATGCACAATGTAGTGGTTCAACAATTTTACACGTTACACGTTGCTCATCATGATAAGTGTACTCTTAATCCCTTTTACCTATGACACCCATCTTCCAACTTGCCTCCCCTCTGGCAACCACCAGTTTGTTCTTTATATTTAAGAGGTCTGTTTTGCCTTTGGTTGTCTTTTTTTCTTTGTTCATGTGTTTTGTTTCTTAAATTCCCTGTATGAGTGAAACATATGGTATTTTTCTTTCTCTGACTGACTTTTTTCATTTAGCATTATACCCTCTAGGACCATCTGTTGATGTTGTTGCAAAGATTTCATTCTTTTTATGGCTGAGTAATATTCCATGATTATATATATACAAAATCCATCACACACACACCACATCTTCTTTCTCTATTCATCTATGCATTGACATTTGGGCTGCTTCGATATCTTGGTTATTGAAATAATGTTGCAATAAACATAAAGTTGCATGTATGTTCCCAAGCTAGTGTTTTCATTTTCTTTGGGTAAATATCCATTAGCGGATTTACTAGATCATATAGTAATTGTATTTTTAATTTTAGATACACAGTCCCAGGCAGGGAAAGGGAATCCAGTGTGAACTTGGGATCTTGACTGCTGCAGGAGAAACAGCCCATGTTTCTTTGGGAAGCAGAGGTTCAAGTCTCCCATCCTGAAATTCATAGGTTCCTCTTTGCCATCCAGGAAATAGGTGGGGCTAAAGCTCATCAGCCAAGAGATGGAGTGAGCCCAAGGCACCAGAGTGTCAAGTGCAGAGGGGCCTGGAATCTGTCTGTTCCACTTCATCAGCCTTTCTCCATCCAGACTCTCAACAGACTCAGGCTAGAAAAGCTTTCAGGTCAACTGCTCCTACATTTTCTAGCTGGTGTAAGACTCCCTTCCTCAGCCTTCCTGCCAAGTGCTCCCCACGCAGCCTCCCAGTCAACTGGGAGAGACCTGGAAGCTCCCTGCCTCAGGAGGCTCAAGATTCCACTTGGCAACATGTTCTTCCTGCTGGTGAGCCAAACCTGCTCCCCCGTAACTTCCTCCTGTACACCCACGTTCTGCCTTCAGGACAACCAACCAGACAAAACTACTCCTTATTCTTGGGAATGTCCTGTACATATTTGAACACAGCTATCTCTGCCCTTCTGACTCCCCAACCAGCCACTTCCCAGCCCTCAGTGTTATTGCTATATAATTCACATACCATAAAATTATTCATTCATTTAAAGTGTACAATTCAATACATTTTAGTTTATTCACAAAGTTTGTCAACCATCACCACAAGCAAGAAAATTATTATCACCTCAAAATGAAATCTTATACCTGCTATTAACTGACTCCTCCCCAGCACCTTAGGCCTTAGGTAGCCACATATCTACTATATATTTCTATTGATTTGTCTATTCTGGAAATTTCAAATAAATGAGATTAGCAACATGGGTTTAATTCACACTTTGTGGAACTTTGGCCAAGTCACTTGACCTCTCTATGACTCCGTGTCCCCAGCATAAAAAAATAGTAATATTGGTTTTTACTTCATAAGGTAATAATGATGCTTACATGAGCTAATACATTATAAGATATTTAGTAGTGGATTTGCTTTTATTATTGCTTTTTATAAAGTGAATTTCCAGATTATTGTGCTCACCTTCAACAGACGTGTTCTCATTGGAATGGAACAGAGAAGGATCTGGAGTGATAATGTAAGTATTAGGTGATAGCCAACAAATTTAGCAGCCTGTTAGAGCATAGACATGACCTATCAGAATGGCGTCAGCAAAGAAGTGAGTCCTATAGGCTCTCTGTTGGACTGGACACTAACTCATTAATTTCTGAAGTGGAGAGGTCAAGGCTTCAGGGGTTCATTGGTGTAATAGCAGAGGCACTTGGTGATTCCTGGCTTGCTGGTACTTATTAATTAGCATGGAAAATTTCAAGTTATGTACAAACCTAATGATAACCGTATGTGAAAAACTTCTAAAAATACATAAAGAATAAAGAGAAACAAACCCAAATATATCAATAAAGAAAATCGGCAAACCATGAAAGAGAATGACAAAACAGCATCACAGAAAATCTTCAGAAACAACCACAAAACAATAATAAAATGACAATAAGTACATTTCTATCAATAATCCTTTGAATGTAAATGGACTAAACACTCCAATCAAAAGACACTGGGTGGGCCCCTGGGTGGCGCAGTTGGTTGAGCGACTGCCTTCAGCTCAGGTCATGATCCCAGAGTCCCGGGATCGAGTCCCACATCGGGCTCCCAGCTCCATGGGGAGTCCGCTTCTCACTCTGACCTGCTCTCTCTCTCTCTCTCTCTTTCCTAATAAATAAATAAATAAATAAAATCTTTTTTTAAAAAAAAAAAGACACTGGGTGACAGAATGGATAAAAAAACAAAAACCATCTATATGGCACCTACAAGAGACTCATTTTAGACCTAAAAATGTTTACCTACAGATTGAAAGTGAGGGGACAAAGGAATGTCTCATGAAAATGGATGTCAAAGAAAAGCTGGAGTATCAATATTTATATCAGATGAAATAGACTTTAAAACAAAGACTAGAACAAGAGACAATGAAGGACACTATATAATAATAAGAAGGACAATCAAAAAGGAGGTATAAAAATTGTAAATATTTATGCACCCAACATAGAAGCACCCAAATACATAAAACAGTTAATAACAAACTTCAAGGAACTAATTGATAATAATACAATAATACTAGGGAACTTTATCACCCCAATTACATCAATAGACAGATAATCCAAACAGAAAATCAACAAGGAAACAATGGCTTTGAATAACACACTGGACCAGATGGACTTAACAGATATATTCAGAACATTCCATCCTAAAACAGCAGAATACACATTCTATTCAAGTACACAGGGGACATTCTCCAGAACAGATCACATATTAGGTCACAAATCAGGCCTAAACAATAAAAAGAAAAGATTGAGATCATGCCATGCATCTTTTCTGACCACAACATTATGAAACTAGATGTTAACTACAAGAAAAAAATCTTGAAAGACCACAAATACACAGAGATTAAATAACATGCTACTAAACAATGAATGGGTCGACCAGAAAATGAAAAAAGAAATAAAAACAGTACATGGAAACAAATGAAAATGAAAATACAATAGTCCAAAGTCTTTGGGATGCAATAAAAGCTGCTCTAAGAGGGAAGTCTAGAGAAAAACAGGCCTACCTCAATAAGCAAAAAAAATATCAAATAAACAACTTAGCCTTACACCTGAAGGGTCTAAAAAAAGAACAAACAAAACCTAAAACCAACAGGAGATAGGAAATAATAAACAGTAGAGCAGAAATAAATGACATAAAACTTAAAAAACAATAGAACTGATCAATGAAATGAGGAGATGATCTTTCAAAAAATTAAATTTGATAAACCTCTAACAGACTAATCAAGAAAGAAAAAGGGCTAAAATAAATAAAATCACAAACAAGAGAGGAGAAATAACAATCAACACCACAGAAATACAAACAATTATAAGAGAATATTATGAAAACCTATATGCCAATAAATTAGACAACCTAAAAGAAATGGATAAATTCCTAGAAACATGTAAGCTACCAAAACTAAATCAGGAAGAAATAGAACATTTGAACAGACTGATAACCTGCAAAGAAATTGAATAGGTAATCAAAAAACTCCCAACAAACAAAAGTCTAGGACCAGATGGCTTCGCAGGTGAATTCTACCAAACATTTAAAGAAGAGTTAAAACCTATTCTTATCAAAGTATTTCAAGAAATAGGAAAGGAAGGAAAACTTCCAAATTCATTCTAGGAGGCCAGCATTATCCTGATACCAAAACCAGATAAAGACCCCACTAAAGGGACACCTAGGTGGTTCAGTCGGTTCAGTGTCTGCCTTTGGCTCAAGTCATAATCCCAGGGGCCTGGGATTGAGTCCCACATCAGGCTCCTTGCTCAGCAGGGAGCCTGCCTCTCCCTCTGCCTGCTGCTCCCCCTGCTTGTGGGTGCTCTCTCTCTTACAAATAAATAAATAAAATCTTAAAAAAAAAAAAGACCTGGTTAACAAGATAACTACAAGCCAATATACCTAATGAACATAGATGCAAATATCCTTAATAAAATACTAGCAAATTGAATTCAACAATATGTATTTTTTAAGATTTTATTTATTTATTTGACACATAGAGAGAAATCATAAATAGGTAGAGAAGCAGGCAGAGGGAGAGGGGGAGGCAGGCTCCTTGCTGAGCAGAGAGCTCAATGTGGGGCTCTATCCCAGGACCCTGAGACCGTGACGTGAGCTGAAGGCAGAGGCTTAACCCACTGAGCCACCTAGGTGCCCCGAATTCAACAATATATTTAAAAAAATCATTCACCATGATCAAGTAGGATTTATTCCTGGGTTGCAAGGGTGGTTTGATATTCACAAATCAATCAGTGTGATACATCACATCAATAAGAGAAAGGATAATAACCATATGATCATTTCAATAGAGGCAGAAAAAACCTTTGATAAAGCTCAACATCTATTCATGATAAAAAAAAAAAAAACCCTCAAAACAAAGTTAAGTTTAGAGGGAGCATACCCTAACATAAAAGCCCTATATGAAAAATCCACAGGTAACATCATCCTTAATGGGGGGCAAACTAAAAGCTTTTCCCCTAAGGTCTGTAACAAAACAGGTATGTCCACTCTCACGACTTTTATTCAACATATTACTAGAAGTCTTACCCACAGCAATCAGACAACAAAAAGAAATTAAAAGAATCCAAATCCATAAACCTTTCACTATTTGCAGATGACATGAAGCTATATGTAGAAAACCTACAAAACTCCACCAAAAAAAATTTGCTAGACCTGATAACCAAATTCAGTAAAGTCTCAGGATATAAAATCAAAAGACCCTGAATAGCCAAAGCAATCTTGAAAAAGAAAAGCAAAGCTGGAGCCATCACAATTCCAGACTTATATTACAAAGATGTAGAGATCAAAACAGTATGGTACTGGCACGAAAATAGACACATAGATAAAAGGAACAGAAAAAAAAAAAAACCCAGAGACAAACCCACAATCTTATGGTCAATTAATCTTCAAAAAAGCAGGAAAAAATATCCAATTGGAAAAGGACAGTATTTTCAACAAGTGTGAAATTGAACAGCATTACGTAAAAGAAAGAAACTGGACCACTTTCTTAGACCGTATACAAAAATAAATTCAAAATGGACAAAAGACCTAAATGTGAGACTGAGAAGATAAAAAT
>CM052801.1:38836739-38864635 GCA_028533885.1 Nasua narica
TCGGAGAGATCCTGGGGTTAGAAATCTTTCTCCTCAGGGTGATTTCATGGGTGTTCAGCGTGTTCTGGTAGATTTCCAGCTCACTTTTGGGGACCGGTTGCTGCAGGATCTCTTACTTCTCCGCCATCTTGCCCCCCTCCCCGGGGCAAAATGAGTGGATTTTTAAAACAGCTTCTATACCTTTGTGAAGTGTATTAGTTATTGCTATGTAACAAATTACCACAAACTTGCTTCAAAGAACACAAACTTACCTGTCTTACATATTCTGTCAATTGGAAATTGGCCCAGCTTAGCTAGATCCTTGCCCTGGCTTTAATCAAGGTATTGGCCAGCTCTCTATTCTCCCTTGGAGCTTGACTGGTGGTGGGTTTGCTTCTAAGTTCATTCAGGCTGTTAGAATGTGCTTCCTTTTGTCTGTGAGACTGAGAGACTTTGATTCTTACCAGTTGTCAGTTGGAAAACATGCTCAGCTCCTGGAGGCTGCCTGAAGTTCCTTACTACATGGTTCTCTTACAATATGGAAACTTGCTTCTTCAAAGTCAGCAAGGAAGAAAGGGAGAAAATTGGCTAACAAGATGGAGTTTTTATAATATAACATAATCACAAGGAGTGGCCACCTTAAAGTCTTTCTACCTCATTGAGAATTTGTGTTTTAACATTTGTTACGAGAATGCTCAAGATTGCTTATTTGAGCATTTTTATAATAGCTGTATTTGTATGATGATTCCAAATTTTTTTTGTCATCTTTGTTTTCATGTCTGTTTGTTTCCCATGCACCTTGAAGTTTTAATGGTTTTTCATATGCCTAACAATTTTGGATTCCATCTTGTCATTTTAAACATTTTGCTATGAGACTACAGGCCTCTTCTATATTCTATGAAGAATGTTTACTTTTTTTTAGCAAGCAAGCAATTGACTTAATTAACTTCCGACCCCAAGTTCCAATTTGCCTTCTGTTGGTTGCGTTTCCAATACCAGTTAAGCTTTCATAGGCTTTGTAGCATTATTTGAATCTATCCTGTGAATGTATCAATCAGTGGCCAGTCTGGGTCCTAGGCAGTGGTTTGTCAGTTACTTCAGGTCTCAAAATCTAGGGTAGACTAATTAAAATCAAATCTGTGCATGTATATCTCAAATGTGAGCCCTGAATTCATAAGCTAATTTATAGGGTGCTTTCCCATGCTCCTTCCTCTCTGCAACCTTCCCAGACTTTCTGTTTCCCTATGTCTCCCCTTTTTGGTACCCCAGCCAGAAACTTGGTAGTTACCTTTGTTTGTCATTTTCTGTCCTAAACTTTTGTAACTGGGTCCATCTTCTGGCTCAGGAAATGGAAGACAGAGATAGAAAAAGGTTAACTCAGATTCACCCTACCCTCTTGAAACTACGGCTTCATGAAATGCATAAGATATGTTCCCTTCCCTCCGAGTTTTGGCTCTTAAGGTTTTGCCATTTTTACCACAGGATTTCCTGGGCTCTGTGGCATGAGAAGAACAAAAAAGAAGAAGAAGAAGAAGAAGAAGAAGAAGAAGAAGAAGAAGACGACAGCAGATAAAAAGGAAGCTCTGTACTTCCTCTGAGATCTAGGAGTTATGTTTTCTGATCCCTGAGAAAGTGTTTCTGTGTTTTGGGCTATGTTGGGTTCAAACTAGGAGATACCAAAGGAAAAATAAAAGTTAAAATGGTAAATTCACTGCTAATAAGGTAGTTATTCTACTTCTAGTGTTCTTCTGCTGTTTACTTTTAGGAGACCTCAAATACCTACACCTGTATTCAGTCTGGTTCTATAGTTGTATTCAGTGAGACAGATAGGGTAATGTGTGCTCACTCCATGTCACCCAGGACCAGAACTCCTACAATAGATAATTTACTGCTCTCTCTGCATCTACTCTAGCCATTCTTACAAACCATTCTCTATGCATTAAAACTAGAATGGTCTTCAAAATCCTCAATATGATTATATCACTCCCTTGCTCAAAACCCCTGAGGTGGCTTCCCATTTTACTTAAAATCAACTCCTTATGAAACCAACTCCTACAAAATCCTACCCAATCTGATATCTGCATGTTTCTCCCAACTAATATCATATCTCTCACTCACACTATCCCAGTCCCATGCATTTTCTTTCAGTTCTTAGAGGAACTCAGTTCCTCTTCAGAGATTTGCATTTGTTCTGTCATTCTGGGATACTTTTTCAAGATCTTTGGATGACTGACCACTTCATCTTATTTAGGTCTCAGCTCAAATGCTATCTCCTCAGATACCCCTTTTAGACCTCTTAATCAAAAGTAACCTAACCCTTTGCATCACTTCTATTACTTTCAGAATGCTATAGCTTTTTAGAAGTATCTAATCCATGTATTTGTTCACTTATTTTCCTTTTCCCACTGAAATTGCAGTTCTTGGAGTGTAGAAAGTTCTCTTTCTTGTTCATTGTTGTATTTTCAGTGTGCCTAGAATAGCATTTTACACAGAGTAGATTCTAAAAATATATTCATTCTGTGAATATCTTTCCAATCTTCTGTGCACACATTTTAAATTCATAAACTTAAAAAAAGCTATATTTAGTAGGCCTTAGTATTCGGTTTCAGTAATTGTATTTCAACAACATCACCTCAAGAGCTCCTTCACTATACTGGGTGCTTGGTGTGAAGTAGTGTAACAGTTTTCTTTTTATTTTTTTTTTAAAGATTTTTATTATTTATTAGAGAGCGAGAGACTGAGAATGAGAGAGGAGAAGGTCAGAGGGAGAAGCAGACTTCCCGCAGAACCGGGAGTCCGATATGGGACTCGATCCCAGGACTCCGGGATCATGACCTGAGCCGAAGGCAGTTGCTCAACCAACTGAGCCACCCAGGCGCCCTAACAGTTTTCATTCAGCTATTTCTCTGGTATCTTATTTGCTCTGTGCTAGAATTATAATTTTGACTTCACTCATCTTGTCATGTTCTCATCCTTTTGTTTCTTTTAAGATTTTAGATGTCTTTTCATTAAACATTCCTTCCCTGTAATCATCTTGTTTATTAGATTACTTGATTATTTTCGTTCCTACCCTTCAACCGTATAAGCTTCAGAAGTGCTAGTTTGTTCATTGTTGTATCCCTAATTTCCAGAACAGTCACTCTGTAAATGTTTTTTGAAGGAATACATCATATTTAATTTCTTCAATTGTCTCATTTGTAAAACAGGGATGGTGATACCTATGTCATTGAATATTTCGAAGAATAGTAGAGCTGTATCATTATGTGGATGCAGGAGGGCATATAAAATGTCAACACTAGCTAAAAGTCTGGGTTTGTATATCAGCTTCCACAGCAATGCTATTTCAATTCTGTCTTTCAGCAGAATTTGCAAACTCTACCCTGAACTTGAACATTGGCATTGCACTTATATAGTTAAAACTATAAATGTTAAATCCAAAAGTGTCAAGTTTCAACTCCATAGGAACACAAGGAATTCCTTAAAGAAATTTTATTTGATGGGAAATAGAACTGAAATAGATTATGAAACACCTCGTTTTTAAAGTTGAAGAATTGCAGAACTTAGACTTGATGTAGTGGGCAAAGGGAATAATTTTAAATTTCTGAGCAGGGGAACAGTGTTATAAAAATGGTGTTTGCATCTGAGTATGCTTTTCATGGCAAAGGGATACTTCAATTGTTCCATACTGTTGTTTTTGGTGGTGCTTTTTGTGTGGTAAATAGGAAAAGTAGGATAAGTTCCTTCTGGGGCTTTCAGTATTGACAAAAGCTTTCTTACAACAGTGTTTGAAGGGGATGGAAGAGAGTAGCTATGAGAGACATTTTTGTAGCTATGTTTGTTTGCATATTTAGAATATTTTGCTATGTTTCTTGTTCTACAAAATGACAACATATTAAAAGTAATATTTGTTCTAAGTTCCCTCCCCTTTGCACATATTCCTTCTGCTTAGGTAGCTCTTTGGTTTTCACTCAGTAATTACCTTTCTCAGTATGCTGCAGAGAGAGTTTGGAAAGTACTGATGTCTCATTCAGTGATTCATCCTATTTATTGCTTAATTTAGAAAGACAGTGAAAGCACTCGTAATTACTCTGTGATTTTCCACATTGACAGCTTAACTAAGATATCTCAAGTCCCAAAGTGATTCAAAGTACTTTCAAGTTATCTTCAGCCTGGCAGAGTACGTGCCTAGAGAGAAAACATTACAGGGACCTGACCTTAACACTAGCCTGTCCAACAGTCTCTCCTGTCATTCTTCTCCCAAGATAAGGGCTATAAGGAGACTTCCTTTATCTTCTTTTCTGCCTCCACCTGAGTTGGTTGGTCAGTAAGATGACCATCTTAAGTGTAAGATCTAGACTTTACACAATGATATGCTTTGGAGGCATCCCTGAAAGATCTCCTGCCTCTAATCTCTCCCTCATTCTCTTGCCACGCTGCCTAAATATAGAAATTTTATAAATTAATTCCTGTATGATATCATCAAGAATATATGCTAAAATTATTTATGATAAGGATAAAGGTAACTGGTTAATCCTAGAAGGCATCCTTACCAGTTTTTTGAATCCATCTTCATCATAATTTTTCCAAATCTTAAACTAGTTACAATTTAATTAAAAGAAATTCCTCCCTTTTGATTCGTGACTTTTGTATCTACAGGACTTTTCTTTTGAAATGCAAATTCTATGTAAGTGGGGAGGTAAGCCATTTGAAGCCATGGATACTTTGGGATGTATTCATTTGGTACGGTGAACAGAACATGGGCTTGGAGTCCCACATATCTGGGTTCAAATATCTGCTCTACTATTTATTAACTGGTGGCTTTGGGAAAATCCCTTTAACCCTTTGGGCTTTAGTTTGCTGAGGATAGTGTTACTAAAGGGTTTTGGTGAGGAGAGGAAAATAAAAGAGAGGGAGGTCAGTTATGTGGGTAATATAGAATTTGGATGGGCAACTTTGGAGAATCCATAATTTTTCTACATGAGGTTGGTCATGGGGTAAAAGGAACAGAAGGGTGTAGGCAAAAGCAAGGAGACCTGTTTGTCTTGTTTTAAAGTGAACATCATACTGTTTTTACTCATGTGATGTATTTATTGGGAATAGTAGATGCCAATATGGAGGAGAGGGACTAACCCTCTACAAGCTTTCTGTAGGTGCTGCTAATAGAATCAAGAACAGGCCAATATCAAAAGAGGTCCTTGAATATAACCTTTCAACTTCAGTCTATTGTAGAGGCCTCTACCTAGGATGCTGCTGGTGCTAGTGCTGCTAACAACAACAAAAACAATAGTAAAACAGGTAACACTTTTTAAAGATTTTTATTTATTTATTTATTTGACAGAGGGAGAGAGAGAGACAGTGAGAGAGGGAACACAAGCAGGGGAAGTGGGAGAGGGAGAAGCAGGCTCCCCACTGAGCAGGGAGCCCGATGTGGGGCTCAATCCCAGGACCCTGGGATCATGACCTGGCTGAAGGCAGACACTTAACAACTGAGACACCCAGGTGCCCCAGGTAACATTTTTATAGTGCTTATTATGTGCAAGATACTGTTCTAAGCACTTCATATATATTCAATTTTATCTTCACAAAATCGCTAATATGTAGATACAATTGTTATCTCCATTTTATAGATGAATAAACTGTTAAATGACAGAAATATGACAAATGTAGGAAATCTCTTCATTTTAGGTCATTTAGAGGCAGAACTCTGATTTTTTTTTTTTTTTTTTTTGCTTCTAGCCTCAATAGTTGCCCTTCCAGGGACAGAGAGAACATGGTCTAATATAATAGTTACTGTATTTTAAATCTAATCGAGTCACTGAGTCTGGAGGTTCCTGCCCTAACAAGCAGTTTGGTGAGAGAAGTAGCAGACTTTGTCTTTCGGGATCAACCTTATTTTGACCTAAAACTGTCCAGTCCTCCATACAACCCACAGTGGTTAATTTTATGTGTTAACTTGGCTGTATTGTGGTGCCCAATTGTCTGTCAAACACTAGTCCAAATGTTGCTGTAAAGGTATTTTGTAGATGTGGTTAATATTTAAATCAGTTGACTTCAAGTAAAACAAATTGTCCTGGATAATATGTGTGGACGTGATCCAAGCCTTAAGAGCAAAAACTGAGGTTTCTGGGGAAAAAAATAAATTCTGCCTCAAGAGTGTAACATAGAAATCCTGCCTGAATTTCTGTAAGCCTATAGATTTCAGATTTTCCAGCTTCCACAATCACATGACCCAATTCCTTAAAATTAACTTGTTTATTTATATGTTTCTTATTTCTTCTATTTTTCTGGAGAATCCCGACTGATACACACTCCAGACCATGGTCTGCTCTCTTTGACAGTGACTGCTTATTGTAGTTGTAAGAAAATAAGCATGCTCCTCCTCCCACCACTGCCTGATTAATATCTGTGCAAGCTATGGACCCTCCTAGAATCTTAGTTCCCCTTCTGTCAAATGGACATGTTTATCCTTATATTGAAGACTGATATTCAGAATATTTAACAACTGGTATGGCATAGGCTCTAACTAATCAGAGTATATACTGGCCAAAAACCAGCGAGTCATTCAGGCTAATTAAAAATCAGCCCTAACTCATGATTAAGATCCAGTATCTGTGAGCACTTATTTAAAATTCATATTCTTATTTCAAGTCAGTAGTCCTCAGTGGATTGTAGGAATCTATGTTTTTAACCAGTTCTCCAGGGATTATGATTATCAGGCAAACTTTGGAAATGCAGAAATGATGCCCAGGATCTTGTATCATGGTAGGTTCTTGATGCATTTTAACCTTCAGTTCTTCCCATCAAAATCCTTTGGAATAAAAGTGTGAGTTGATGGGTTTTTCCATCTCTGGAACAATAAGAACAAAACTCTAACTGATGATACATTCAGTTTCAGAGAAAATAAGTGAGGATTTCAAAGCATACTTTTTTTTCTGCCCAACATGGGATTTTTCTTTTTTTTCTTTTTTTTAATTAACATATAATGTATTATTTGTTTCAGGGGTATAGGTCTGTGATTCATCAGTCTTACACAATTCACAGCACTCAACATAGCACATACCCTCCCTAATGTCCATCACCCAGCCACCCCAACCCTCCCAAACCCCTCCTCTCTAGTAATCCTCAGTTTGTTTCCTGAGATTAAGAGTCTCTTATGGTTTGTCTCTCTCTCTCTCTCTGGTTTCATCTTGTTTCATTTTTCCCTGCCTTTCCCTATGATCTTCTGACTTGTTTCTCAAATTTCTCATATCAGTGAGATCATATCATAATTGTCTTTCTCTGATTGACTTATTTCGCTTAGCATAATACCCTCTAGTCCACATCATTGCAAATGGCAAGATTTCATTTTTTTGATGTCTGCGTAGTATTCCATTGTATATACATACCACTCTTCTTTATCCATTCATCTGTTGATGGACATCTGGGCTCTTTCCATAGTTTGGCTATTGTGGACATTGCTGCTATAAACATTCAAGTGCATGTGCCCCTTCAGATCATTACATTTGTATCTTTCAGGTAAATACCCAGTAGTGCGATTGCTGGGTCGTAGGGTAGCTCTATTTTCAACTTTTTGAGGAACCTCCACACTGTTTTCCAGAGTGGCTGCACCAGCTTGCATTCCTACCAACAATGTGGGAGGGTTCCCCTTTCTCCACATCCTCGCCAACACCTGTCGTTTCCTGACTGGTTAATTTTAGCCATTCTGCCTGGTGTGAGGTAGTATCTCACTGTGGTTTTGATCTGTATTTCCCTGATCAAAGCATACTATTTTATTAATGTTAATCCTGGTTTGTGGGAGTAGGGAATTTTCCCATAATGAGGAGAAGAAATAGAAGATAACATAATCTTGGCCAGTGGGTTCTGATGCTTCAATCTAGAAGTTCAGAAACATGAGTTCTGTCTGACTCTTCCAAAAACTAGGTATGTGACCATATACAAGACCCTAAGTCACTCTGAACTCCCATTTGTTTGTTCAAAAAGTGGAGATAATATGTGCTCAATTTTCCTCATAAGATGTTGTGATAATGAAGTGGAATCAGAAAAAAGGGGCACTTAGAGAGCACATTTTTTATATTGTCATTTATTCCATACAACCCTATTAGTTAGGTACTATTATCCTCATTTTACAGATGAGGAAACCAGGACATAGAGAGATTAAATAACTTGTCCTATGGCATACAGCTAGTAAGTAGTAGACAGTTTCACTTTTAAACCTACACACCTAACCACTGTGCCATACTGGTATAGAGGGCATTCACATTTATTGTTTAATACTCTGGGCTTGGCAAGTGGTAGGATGGGGGAAAATGCTGACAGGAGTAGAGAGTATTGAAGTCAAAAGGATCCTATTAACAATCTCCTTTTATAGGTGTAGAAACAGGCCCTTTTGAGTACCTAAGTTTATAGCTAAATAGGCCTTACCTCTTCATTTTTTTGTCATTCTCTTGGCATTCTCTTTCTGTGCCTTCTGTCATCTTCTCCCCTTCACTCCTTCATAACTTGATCTCCGGGACAAAATTGCTGCATAGCACAGACAACATTGCCCCCTTCACTCCTTGGAAAAACCTTTTTCAACCATTCAAACTTGAAAGGATAATGTGCAACTCTTTTCTTATTTTTGCCTACCATCTTCAAGGTCCCTCAATAGGGTAATGAAGGGAAAAACCAAATTCACAATGTTTTTCAAAGCTGAATGCCTCTCCCCACCAACTCCATTTGAACAGAGATTTGGCTATGATTTGTCCTCAATTACTGTCTATTTGCTTTAGATTAAAATTTCTCTGATTGTGACTTATTTTTATTAAATCCATTTTGTTGCTCTTGCTTAGCTTAATATTTCTAGATCATATGCCCTGAAGTCACTGAGAAATTATTACATAACCCTAGAGAGCAATACTGACTGTCTTATTTTACTTACCTAAGGAAAGATGGAGCACAAGATTTTACATATCTAGCATACCAAGAGACTCTCTCAATGGCACTCCTAATTGGGCTGGGAAAAGACAAATCACCTACATAGTGGGAGGAAGGGTCCCTTCCCCCAACTGATTACTTGGAGAGGCTTGCAATGGTTATTTCTTAATTAAAATTCCTAATGATTCAGTTACCTGGATTATTTCAAAGTTCTTGTGAGTTTAAGCAATGAATCTTCCATTTAAATAACAATAATTATTATGATATTGAGTGCTTACTATGTGCCATGCACCACTGTAAGACCTCTATATATACTAACTCATTTGATCCTCAAAAATGCCACTATGAGGTACTGTTATTCTCTCCATTTTATAGATAAATAGACTGAGGAACAAAAAGTTATAAGGCATACTCAGAATCACAGAACTAGTAAATGGCAGAACCAGGTAACCGTGGTTTCCCTAATTTTGTTGGTCATATAGGAAGATAACAACAACAATAGCTAATATATATATAATATTATATATATATAATATCTCTATCATCGGTTAGGTCAGTCACATCAGTCTTAGGAGAAATTTGGAAGATGAGGAAATTAAAGTTCAGTGAGGTAAGGAAGGTAATTTTCCCATAGTCATACAGCCAGTGAGGAGCAAAGCAGTGATTCAAGTCAGACAATGATGCCAAATCCAGTTCAAATAGCCAACATTTTACTGCCCTATAAAGAACCTAAGCAATGATTGCAATATGCTTGCACTCTTCAACTAATAAAGATAATGAGACTGCTTTGGTGTAATGGAAAATACATACGTGTTGAAATGAGACCTTGCTTTAAACTCTAGTTGGGTCCTACTAGCTGTGTAACCAAGGGCAAATAACAACCTTTCTGAACCTCAGATTCCTCATCTGTATAATGAGAAAAAAATAATACTCACCTCACTTGATAGATGAAAACATATGTTAAGAAGCCTAGCTTAATTTCTGGCAAACAGTAGGAGCTCATAGATTGTAGGCAGTTATTCCTTCTCTTTTCTTTTCTCCTTCTTTTGATATGTTGACTACGATTATCTGCTTAGAAATGGGGAGGTTTTTTATGCCCCAATATACATGTTAATGCCTGACATTTTTCTCTCCCTTTTGAGAAAATGGGTTTCATCTTTTTGGAAATTCAGTGGTTGGGGTAAAGTTTCTAGGCTTTCCCATATAAAACAACCTCCATCTCAATCCTTTTTCTTTCCAATTTTATTGAGAAATAATTGACATACATCACTATATAAGTTTTTAAGGCATATAACATGACAGTTTGATTTATATATATTGTGAAATGATTACCATGATAGGTTCAGCTAACACCTATCTTCTCATATATATACAATAAAAAGAAAAAAAAAAAGGAAAAAAAGTCTTGTGAAGAGAACTCTTAGGATTTACTCTCCTAACAACTTTCCTATACCTCACACAGCCGTGTTAACTGTAGTCATCATGTTGTACATTACATCCCTAGTGCTTATTTATCTTATAACTGGAAGTTTGCGCCTTTTGACCCCTAGCTCCCATTCCTCATTATCTACCCCTACCTCTGGTAACCACAAATTTAATCTCTTTTTCTGTGAGTTTGCTTTTTTTACCTATTCTTTTTTTTATGTGAAAAAATATAAGTGAGCTCATACAATATTTGTTTTTCTCTGATTTATTTCACTTAGCATAATGCCTTCAAGATTCATCCACATTGTCTCAAATGGCAGGATATTCTCATTTTTTCATGGTTGAAAATAATATTTCATTATACACATACATGCATACATACATGCCACAACTTCTTTATTCATTCACCTATTAATGGTTGTTTCCATGTTTTGGCTATTGTAAATAATGCTTCTATGAACATGAGAGTACAGATATCTTTTCAAGTTAGTGTTTTCGTTTCCTTTGGATATATTCCCAGAAGTGGAATTGCTGAATCATATCGTAGTTCTATTTTTAATTTTTTGAGGATCCTCATACTTTTTTCCATGGTGATTGCACCAATTTACATTCCCACCAACAGTACATAAGCATTCTCTTTTCTCCACATCCTTATCGGAATTTGTAATCTCTTGTCCTTTTGATGACAGCCATTCTAACAAGTGTGAGATGATACCTCCTTGTGGTTTTAATTTTGATTTCCCTAAGGTATTCCTATCCCAAGATAATAAGAAAAGGAATTGGATGGGTATTTCTATCCAAGGAGAGATGCTCAATGGAAAACCCCACTTTTCTTTTTTTTAAAGATTTATTTATTTAAGAGAGAGAGAGAGTGGGGAGGAGCAGAAAAAGGAGAGAGAGAATCTCAAGCAGACTCCCCACTGAGTACAGAGCTCGATGATGAGGAGCTCAATCTCATGACCCTGACTGAGATCGTGACCTGAGCCAAAATCAAGAGTCAGGTGTTTAACTGACTGAGCCACCCAAGCACCCCTCCCACTTTTCTTAATTAACAGATAATCACTGAAGAAAATTTGGGAAGTACATAAAACTGAATTTCATCTTAACTAGTAGGCAAGTACTCTTGAACAATCGTAAGATTCCATAGAAGTGCACCTTGCAGAGGACCAATAATTACACAACCAGTTTGTTTTTTCTAATCTCCTACATCTCCTTACATTCAGAAGTACCTGCGGGGACATCTCCTTACATCCAGAAGTGCTTGAGGAGGGGATTCAATTTGAGTGGAATTTCTACAGCTTCCACCCTCACCCTTTTGCCACAAGAATTAAGATGAAGTGGACTGGGACCAGGGTTGGAAATATCTCAAGCCGGCACTTGTAGAATGGAGGTATCTATAAGCAGAAACACTCTGTGCTTTCTAGAGCCACAATAAAAACCATGGCTTCCCGGTGATTTGAAATTCAGTGGCTAAAATAAGGCATCTGCTTTATTTTCCAACCAGAAACCTCAGCTTCTAATAAATTATGCAGCTACACAAACAGTAGCCACAGAGCCAGATAATCCTAAAGCAAAGGGCATCCAGGACTCCACAGAGTCCCTGAAATACACAATTAGTACCTAGATTCTCTTTAGAAACGTGGCAGGATGGGATTCTACATGTAAATTATAGCTAAGCCTTATAAAATGCTTAGTATTTTGGACATTGTTCTAAGCATGGTATATATATTAACACATGTAACCCTTGCAGAAAAATTTTTAAGGGGATATTATTTTTTCCCCTATTTTATGGATGAGAAAACTGAGGTAAAGGGAGATTAAGCAATTTGCTCAGGATCACACTGTCACTAAAGTGGAATTACTGAAATTTGAACAAAGGCATATCTGATTGCAGAAACAATGCTCACAATCAATCTGCCCTGGTCTATAACATTTTTTTTCCTTAGGTCATTCTGTTTCCTAGATGTACATGGATTAAAAAAAAATGGCAGTGGTAAGAGTGGGCTAACCAGGTCAATCTCAATGTCAGAAGAATGCTCTCTGTACTGACCAAGATATAATAAAAGTAATTTCTCTTGGTTTTGATTCCGGGCCTCAAAAATACAGACATGGTTTGTCTTAATATTTGCAGTTTTACAGCTTAGGGTTCATGAAGATGGTTTGAGGATCTATCCTCTGTCAATATACTACAAAGTCAATATAGTCTGTGTATCCAAAGACCAGCATAGGGTTAGTCATGCTGCTTTATGGCTTCCTACCATTTTCAATGGGGACTGAGAGGAATATTTCCTTTGAGGACAACTATAGGATTTCAAGAAAAAAACACCTGGCCAGAGACACTGAGAAATATAATGTAGTCTCAATATTTTCAATAGTTTCTCAATAGTCTCAGTAGTTTCCTATTGGAGAGCCCTAAGGGAATTCTGCTTATATCTGCCATCTAAGGGCCGGTGTTCATTCATTTAATCACTGGATACATATCTATTGTGTGCCTACTGTGTGGAGGCATTAAGGATATAGTGGGGAAAAAGACAAACCTCTGCTCTTGGGGACTTGCTTACTTAATGTTCAGCATGTCTTTGGGTACTACTCTGCTTAGATTTGAGGTTGTTGATCATTGAAATGGATCACTTATTCCTCAGTGTATCACCTTCAAAATTGCCTCAGTTTCCCCCCATGTAAAACAAAGGTGGGATTGGGTTCCCAAGGAAAGTTGCCTCTGAACCAGAGCTTAGTGTGCAGGAAGTTTATTGGAGATGGTCTCAGAATTGACACCTGTGGGGGGAAGGAAAGAAGCAGGATTGGGCAGAAAGAGAAGCTGAACTCTGATACAGCCTCAACAAAGGCTCTGGGTGACCCCATAAGGGAACTCCAGAATTAGAATGACCCTCCTGAATTGGTACCAGGTGTCAGGGTTGTTTTTTTTTTCCCCAGTCACATAAAGCAGTCATTGAATACAGGCAGCCTTGGGAATGCAGCTTTGGGCAAGTGAGCTCTCTCCAGTGAATGGCAATTCCCAAAAAACTATCTTCACGTAGCACTTTCAGCAGCTAAGGAAATAATTTCTTTAGCCCTGAAGGAGTATTTGGACAGTGTATTACAGCATCTGAGGCCCTGTCCAGCTCGCCTATCCTTTGATCCTATGACTTTAGGGAACTGGTAAAGTCATTGCTGCCCGCTCTGTCAACCAAACATCCTCAGTGTAGTTATATCTCTGTAGCACTGCTGCCCTGGGATGCCATTTTCAACATGACAGCTGCTGCTTCCAATACTTGAAAAGCCCTGACTGACAGGTCCAACTAATCTCTCCTTCTGCTTCAAGCTTCTACTTGTACCCAGTAGGCTCTATGGGATCTCCCAGCCCAGGAACTTTTGGAATAGGTGTCAATGCCTCGAGTTCCATCACAGACCTCTGCAAACCTAATCTGGGTAAAGCTACACTTGCCTCATCTTGGACAGCAGGACTTTGCAAATATTCTAGAGAGCTGATCCTAGCCTTTGCATTATATTAATTAAGAGCATCTTGATTTTTTTATGTATATGCATATATTTATTTTATTTTTATATTCTATTTTATTTTATATTTTATATTATTATTTTAATTTTTTTTCTCAGTGTTCCAAGATTCATTGTTATGAGAGCACTACAAGCAAAGGGATTACAGATCCCAGATACAAGATTTTATGACTTTGTGGTGCCACCTGGTGGCCATCTTGCTGATGTACAAAATAGAACCCAGGGATTTGATTAATAGAACACCTGGGAAAAGGCATCTTTAATGTAGGCTTTTTCCCTTTGGAAATTAAGGAAAAAAATTCAAAGTTTTGGCTTAAGTTATCTTGAAATGAATGATTTTTGCCTTGGAAAGTCTTCTCTCAGTCATTCAAGCCTCAGCTCAAATGTTTTCTAAGAAGCCTACCTAACCAACCCAGCAGTCAGCCCCACCCTTCTCTGAGCTGCTCTGGAACAGTGCTTATGTCCCTCCAGCCATAGCCTGGATTGTGCCTAAGTGAATTAATTAATTTAAGCCTTATAAAAATCCTGTGAGCTAGGTATTATTATTATCATTCCTCTTTTAGAGTCAAAGAAACTGATACACAGAAGGGCAAGGCAATTGCTTGTGAAGGAGTAGGATTCGAACCTAGGTAGTGAGGTTCCAGAGGTCGTGACCTCACTCACTAGGCTCCCTACCACTGCTCACCAAGATCATTCCTACTGTTCTCCAACTTCTTACCCTGGTTACTTTCTTCAGTTACTTTTGTCAAGTCTACATTTTATAGCTATATAAACAATTAGTGAGAACCCCAAGTTCTTTTTTTTGAGATTTTATTTATTTATTTGACACAGAGAGAGAGGCAGCAAGAGAGGGAACACAACAAGGGGAGTGGGAGAGGGAGAAGCAGGCTTCCCGCTGAGCAGGGAGCCCAACACAGAGCTCAATCCCGGGACCCTGAGATCATGACCTGAGCTGAAGGCAGATGTTTAACTGCTGAGCCACCCAGGCACCCCAGGGGGCCCAAGTTCTATACCTTAAATACTAACACAGATGATTTTGACCCGGCACTTTTTAAGGTAAGTAGGTGTGGTCATTTCTCAAAGCTCTGGAGAAGACTTCATAATGCTTTCAGAGAACAATTAATTTGAACTCGGCTATTACTATATGGTACCACCAGGATGAAATAGTTACAAAATATAGCCAGGAAAAACTTAAAAAAAATGTCCTATATGGTATCATTGCATGTAAACTAGCTATACTTGGGAGGACATCTGCTCCCAAAAGGTTGGGTTTTGTTTTTTGTTTTTTGTTTGTTTGTTTGTTTTGTTTTGTTTTGTTTTGTTTTCACTTTAGAAGAGCACAACAATCTGTCAGTGGATTAATTAATCCAAACGCAGTGCTGGATTCTGGGGCTTCAGAGATAAGCTGATACTTCCCTGACCCTCAGGAGCATCATATAAATTGCCATTTGTAACTAGCTGAAATAATGGAAACACAAAGGACCCAGATTGGCTTGAGAAAGTACAAGACTTCCTAGAAGAGGTGATGGCTGAGTCAAGTCTGGTGGCAAAGCAAGCATTTTCAGATTTACGAGGGCAGGGAAGAGGGAATTGTAAAAATAGGGGAGTGGATGTGCATATAATTGTAAGAAAACATGATCTGCTTCTTTCATCTGGTATAGTCAGGGGACTATGAGTAGTTTAGGTTTTCTGGGATGAAGTATAAAGTGACAGGGCAGGAAAAATGATAAGAGAATTACTAGATAGAATTGTGATATTTTAAAAGCAAAGAAAAAGGCCAAAAGGTACAAACTTTCATAACCCAGTTATAAAATAAGTAAGTCATGGGGATATAATGTAAAAAGGAAAAAGGAAAAAAAATACACTTCTACTTAAAAACTCCCAAGTACTTCCCACAAGCTTAATAAAATCCAAATCCCTTACCAAGGCTTAAAAAGCCTTGTATAATCCAGACCCTGTCTCCCTTTCTGACTTGATCTCTTGCCTGCTCCTCTTCTCATTCTGCTCCAGCAACACAGGCATCCCTGTCAGCCCATTAAATTATTGAAACCCAGGGAAACTCCACCAATCTCCAGCAATCTCTCCATGTACTCACATGTTTCTTTGACCTTCAATGTCTTCTTCCCCAGTACCCCTTTTCCTTTCTTGAAGCTCCCCTACACCCTGTTCATCTCTAGGCCACATGAGTTACTAGCTTCCTCATTTTCTAGATAAAAACCTAACACATTAGCAACTTCATTCTAGTTGTAAGTTTTAAGGATCATTTTAGGAAAAGAGCAGACTTAAAACAAAATTCTTTTACAGTAGTTAGGTTCTTGTCACCAGAGGTATTCAAGCAGAAGTTAAATGTCTGCACTCAGTTGTGGAAGGGAATTATTCATTGGGTAGGATTGCATAGAGAACCTTTAAGGTCCTTTCTACCTCTTAAGATTGTATTCTAATAGCACACAAACACATACACACATATTTTCAATTTTACTAAAAGAACAAATGCAGGTAGCCCACAATTAAGCAAAATATATAAAGACATAGATTTTTCAAATAAAGTGTGAGAGACTGTGGTTTATAAAAGAGATTGTTCTGAGGTTACTTTAATAGAATCCTGAAATATTTAACTTAAAAGGATCTTGGTCCACCTTCCTTCCCAAGACAAAATCATTTTCAGTCAATTTTCTTTACACAATTACATGTGCTTAGAATATTGCCTGATAGATACATAGTAGGGGCTAACGAAGTGTTGAATGAATACATAACCAAAGGAACAGTTGTGATTTATGTAAATTTTCAAGAAGACAGACATTTTTCCAAGTAAAGTTTAATTCTACAGTTTAAACTGGGAGGACTCATTTGGGGAAATTACAGTTGACTTCAGGTAATAATAGTGGGAGGTGCTTGTTTTGCTTAATTTGGGTTTTGATTTTGAGCATTCTTGGGGAGCAAAAGGCAAAGAATATTTTCTGGTGACAATTATATACCTTTAAAAAATTTGGATAACCAGTTAAATTCCTGAAAGAAAGTATTTTCCCATGTCTTTAAGGCATGTAATGTTCCAGAGAGGTGTATTAAATAAGAAGAGGGGTATTCTCTCACAGTGCTCTTAATCAGGATATTCTTGCCCCCTTTACACATTTGATGTATTCTTCTTACCCCATCCTAAGCTTCTGGTGCACTTCGTATCCTGGTGGGTGGAGACAGTACCAGGAAAGGTAATTATAATGCTCAAGTGGCAAGCCCAGACAGTAAATGACCGATCTATTGGAGGAGAGTCAGATTATGAGGTTCATATCTATGTCTTCAAACTCAACACCTTAGTGATCAACTTTCTCAAGAAAGAGGAAAGGGTTTTGACTGGGCTCTGGGTTCATCAGGCAGCTTTTAGGGGCCCACGAAGACCCTTCTCTGTGGCCTGGTCTTCTGCCTCACTTATCCCTGTATCATAGAGACCAATGTCTCCAATACTGGGACTGGATCTTTATTTTGACTGTGGCACCTACTTTTTAAATAAAGCAGACTTTAGCTAATGTTGGCTACCTGGAAAAGAACACTAGCCTGGAAAAGAACACCATCAAATGAGCCATCTTTGTTGCCTGGTATGCTTCCTTGTCTTAGCCACAGGCTAAGACAACTCTGGACAACTGCAAATCACATTGGTGCCAAGAGCAATAGGCCCTATTACTTTAACAATTTGAATTCTAGATTCAAAAGACTGGAAAACCAGAGACCTAGGGCAATGCTTAATACGAACCAAAACAAAGTAGTGTCTGCATTTTTAATGTTTTTATGAGTATAAATGTAGTTTATGCATATTGTAATAAAGTACAAAAATATAAAAAATAAGAATTACACACTCTTTAATTGCTTATGTTAATTTGTACTTTCAATTTTTTGATAATGTACATGTGGTTTAAAATAATAACAGAATATACAGCAGAAGAATAGGAGATCTCATTTCATCTGCTCCCTTGGATTTAAGCTAGATAACTATCAAATCATTTTGAGCACCTATGAATTCAACCTGAGAAAGAAGAAAAGAATTGCTGAAATTCTACAAATAGAAAAGCAATTCCTTTTTGCAAGGTAAAAGATGCAGAGAAGTGAAGCAGAGGGGATATATCAGAAGATAAATGATAAGGGAGAGAGCCTCTGTAAACCAGCTACTGGAAAGTAATATAGCCCCGGACCGCAAATTGGACACTTTTATGAGTCTGCTCCAACAAGAGACGTCTCTACCTGAAAGATGATCAAGTAGTGAAGTGGGGTAGAATTCTAGGTGGGACTGTGTGCACTCAGGATCCCCAGGGTCACAGAAAGAATGGGGATGCCTGAGCTGACAGAGTTCTCAAGCATTAGAGCAGGGAAACTGGCTACAGTCAGTGAGCCCAAGAGTGGGCTCTCAGCCTGGTTTGCCATAAACCACAAACTATGGTATGATCTGTTGACTGCTCTCCATGCAGGGGCCCTGCAAAGGGCAGAAACACAACAAGCCACCTCCCTTCCCCAGGAAGATTCACACCGGTGAGCACCATGGGAGTCTATAGAGTTTGGTGTACACAAAAGTAAAGATGGGTTTTCCCTGAGGGTTTTGAAGAGAGGGGGGCCCCAGTCTTTCAGCTCAGGGGCTGGAGAGCGGGCATGGCCATTTTTGTTTTCATCCTCTAAAGGCTCAAAAAGCCTTCAGGGAACAGAAGTCACATAGAACATCCTGAAGCAGCTTACACTGAGCCTGGTGCCCTGGAGTGGTGCAACTCCACTCAGGCAAAGACACATGAGAATCAGCAAAGCAGGTCCATTCCCCAGAAGACCACCTGAAACATCAGAGGAATGCCATGTTTATGGAGCACACAGAACTGCAAAACTCCAGTGCTAGGGGAAAACAGTATATAGAATTTGAAGTTTTTTTCTCATTATTCCTTTATCTTTCAGTTTAAAATTTTCCTTTTCCTTTTTATTTTTTTCCTTTTCAACCAGTTTCTTATTTTATCAACTCTGTCTTTAGGTCTTTTTTTTAACTTTAATTTTCATATTTATATTATATAGATATATTCTTCATTTTTGGCTTCCTTTCACTGTATTCAATTTTATTTTTGTATATATATAAGTTTTGCTTTCTTTAAAATTTTGGGATTTAAGGTCTTCTAAGAAACAGACCAAAATATACCCAAGGACCAAGTGAATAACCCTGTTTTGTCCACCTGGGAGATTATGTTCTTTCTTTTTTCCCTTTTTTTTCTTTTTCTTTTCTTTTTTGGTTTCTAATCTCTTCAGATTTGCCTAGTGTGTATTTTGCATGGTTGATAGTTTTGATTCTGTTTTCTTGTTCATGCATTTTTCTCTGGGAAAAATGACTAGAAGGAGGAATTCACAACAAAAGAAAGAACCAAAGGTAGTATTCCCTGCCACAAATCTAATTGATATGGATATAAGTAAAATGTCAGAGATGGAATTCAGGATAACAATTATAAAATTACTAGCTGGGCTTGAAAAAAGCATAAATGACACTAGAGAATCCTTTAGTACAGAAATAAAATTTAATCAGGCAGAAATTAAAAATGCTTTAACTGAGATGTGGTCTAAAGTGGATGCTCTAACATCTAGGGTAAATGAGACAGAAGAGAGTAAGTGACATAGAAGACAAGATGTTAGAAGGGAAGGAAGCTGAAGAAAGGAGAGAAAAACAACTAATGGACCATGAGGGGAGGCTTTGAAAAATCAGCAATACTATAAAATGAGACAATATTAGAAATATTGGGGGTCCCAGAAGAAGAAGAAAGAGAAAGAGACAGAAAGTATACTTGAACAAATCATAATTGAGAACTTCCTTAATCTAGGGAAGGAAACTAGTATTCAAATCTAAGAGGTAGATAGAAACCCCCTCTAAATCAATAAAAATAGATCAAAAACCTGACATATAATAGTGAAGCTTACAAATTTCAGAGATAAAAAAAAAATCCCAAAAGCAGCTCAAGACAAGAGCTCCTTAACCTACAATGGTAGAAATACTAGACTTCCAGCAGACCTATCCACAGAGACCTGGTAGGCCAGAAAGGGCTGGCATGATATATTCAGAGCACTAAAGAAAAATATGCAGCCAAGAATACTTTATCCAGCAAGGCTGTCATTGAGAATGGGCAGAGAGATAAAGAGCTTCCAGGACAAACAAAAGTAAAAGAAGTTGTGATCATTAAAGCAGCCCTCCAAGATATATTAAAGGGGATCCTGTAAGCAAAAAGAGAGCCCAAGGCTAACATACACCAGAAAGAAACAGACAATCTACAGAAATAGGGCCTTTACAGGCAATTTATTGGCACTAAATTCATATTTTTCAATAGTTACTCTAAATTTAAATGGGCTAAATGCTCCAAACAAAAGACACAGGGTATCATATTGGATAAAAAAATCTAAGACCCATGCATATGCTGTCAAAAGAGACTCATTTTAGACCTAAAGACACCTCCAGATTTAAACTGAAGGGGTAGAGAACCATTTATCATGCTAGTGGACATCAAAAGAAAGCTGGGGTAGCAATCCTCATATTACACAAATTAGATTTTAAAAGAAAGACTGTAGTAAAGGATGAAGAGGGACACTATATCATACTTAAAGGGTCTATTCAACAAGATTTAGCAATCATAAATATTTATGCTCCTGACTTGGGAGCGGCCAATTATACAAACCAATTAATAATAAAATTTAAGAAACACATTGATAATAGTATAATAATAGTATGGGACTTTAATACCCCACTCACAGCATGGACAGATCATCTAAGCAGAGGATCCACAAGGAAACAGGGGTTTTGAATGACACATTGGACCAGATGACTTCATAGATATTTTCAGAACATTCCATCCTAAAGCAACAGAATACACATTTTTCTTGAGTCCACAAGGAACATTTTCCAGAATAGATCACATACTAGGTCACAAATCAGGTCTCAATCAGTAACAAAGGATTGGGATTAGTCTCTACGTATTTTCAGATCATGATGCTTTGAAACTTGAACTCAATCACAAGAGGAAATTAAGAAGGAACTGAAACGCTTGGAGGTTAAAGAGCATTCTACTAAAGAATGAATGGGTCAATCAGGAAATTAAAGAAGAATTTAAAAAATTCATGGAAACAAATGAAAATGAAAATAAAACTGTTCAATATCTTTGCAATGCAGCAAAGTCAGTCATAAGAGGGAAGTACATAGTAATACAAGACTTCTCAAAATATTAGAAAAGTCTCAAATACACAAGCTAGCCTTACACCTAAAGGAGCTGGAGAAGGAATAGTAAATAAAGCCTAAACCAAGAAGGAGAAGAGAAATAATAAAGATTAGAGCAGAAATCAATGCAATTGAAACTGAAAGAACAGTAGAACAAACCAAAGAAACTAGAAACCAATTCTTTGAAATAACTAATAAGATCGATAAACACCTAGTCAGACTTACCAAAAAGAAAAGAGAAAAGACCCAAATTAATAAAATCATGAATGAAAGAAGAGAGATCACAGCCAACACTAAAGAAATACAAACAATTTTAAGAGCATATTATGAACAACTATATGCCAATAGGTTAAGCAACCTGGAAGAAATGGATGCATTCCTAGAGGTAGATAAACTACCAAAACTGAACCGGGAAGAAATATAAACCTGAACAGACCCATAACCAGTAAGGAAATTGAATCAGTAATCAAATATCTCCCAAAAAACAAGAGTCCAGGGCCAGATTGCTTCCCAAGGGAATTCCACCAAACATTTAAAGAAGAACTAATACCTATTCTGAAACTGTTTCAAAACATAGAAAGGGAAGGAAAACTTCCAAACTTATGAAGCCAGCACTACGTTGATCCCCAAACCAGACGAAGATCCCACCAAAAAGAAGAATTACAAACCAATATCCCTGAGGAACACGGATGCCAAAATTCTCACCAAGGTACTAGCCAATAGGATCCAACAGTACATTAAAAGGATTATTCACCATGACCAAGTGGGATTTATTCCTGGGCTGCAAGGGTGGTTCAACATCCTCAAATCAGTCAATGTGATACACTACATTAATAAAAGAACAGGAACCATTTGATCCCTCTCAATAGATGTGCAAAAAGTACTTGACCAAATACAGCACTCTTTCTTAAAAAAACACTCTATAGTGTAGGGATAGAGGGAACATATATCAATATCATAAAAGCCTTCTATGAAAAGCCCACAGCGAATATCATCCTCACTGGGGAAGAACTGAGAGCTTTTCCCCCAAAGACAGGAACACAATAGGGATGCCTATTCCCATTACTGTTGTTCAAACTAGTACTAGAAGTCCTAGCCTCAGCAATCAGACAACAAAAAGAAATAAAAAGCATTCAAATTGGCAAATAAGAAGTCAAACTCTCACTCTTTGCAGATGACATGATACTCTATGTGGAAAACCCAAAAGACTTCACTCCAAAATTCTTAACACTCTTACAGCAATTCAGCAATGTGGCAGGGTATAAAATCAATGCACAGAAATCAGTTGTATTTCTATACACTCACAAAGAGAAGAAAGAGAAATTAAGAAATTGATCCTATTTACAATTGCACCAAAAACCATGAGATACCTAGGAATAAACCTAACCAAAGAGGTAAAGGGTCTGTGCTCTAAAAACTATAGGACACTTATGAAATAAATTGAGGAAGACACAAAGAAATGGAAAAATATTCCATTCTAATGAATTGGAAGAATATTGTCAAAATGTCTATGTTATTCAGAGCAATCTACACATTCAATGCAATCCCTATCAAAATACTGTGTACAGTTTTCATTGAGTTGGAACAAATAATCCTAAAATTTGTATGGAATCAAGAAAGAATGGACAGAGGAATGTTGAAAACAAAAACCAAAGCTGGAAGCATCACAATGAAGGACTTTAAGCTCTATTACAAAGCTATAGTCATCAAGATAGTATGGTTCTGGCACAATAACAGACACATAGATCAATGAAACAGAATAGAGCACCCAGAAATGAACCCTTAACTCTATGGTCAACTAATCTTCAACAAAGCAGGAAAGAATATCCAATGGAAAAAGGACAATCTCTTCAATGGTGCTGGGAAAATAGGACAGCCACATGTAGAAGAATGAAACTGGACAGTTTTCTTACACCATACATAAAAATAAACTCAAACTGGATAAGGGACCTAATTGTGAGACAAGAGTCCATCAAAATTCTAGAAGAGAACACAAGCATTAACTTCTTTGAACGTGGCTGCAGCAACTTCTTAGTTGACACATCTCCAAAGGCAAGGGAAACAAAGGCAAAAATGAACCATTGGGACTTCATCAAGATAAAAACCTTCTGCATAGCAAAGGAAACAGTCAACAAAATTAAAAGGCAACCTATGGAATGGGAGAAAATATTTGCAAACAACATACTAGATAAGGGGCTGTTATCCAAGATCTATAAAGAACTTATCAAACTCAACACCCCAAAAAACACAAATGATCCAGTCAAGAAATGGGGAGAAGACATGAGCAGACACTTCTCCAAAGAAACATACTAATGGCCAACAGACACATGAAAAAATGTTCCACATCACTTGGCATCAGTGAAATACAAATGAAAACCACAATGAAATGCCAGTCAGAATGGCTAAAATTAACAAGACAAGAAACAACAAATGTTGTCAAGGATATGGATAAAGGGAAACCTCTTACACTCTTGGTGGGAATGCAAGCTGATGCAGTCACTCTGGAAAACAGCATGGAAATTCCTCAAAAAGTTGAAAATAGAGCTACCATATGATCCAGCAATTGCAGTACTGGGTATTAACCCCAAAGATACAGATGTAGAGAAATGAAGGGGCACCTGAATCCCAGTGTTCATAGAAGCAATGTTTAATGTTCACAATAGGCAAACTCTGTAAAGACCCAAGATGTCCATTGACAGATGAATGGATAAAGAAGATTTGATAAGATGTGATATATGTATATATGATATATATATATATATATCATATATATATATGATGTGATATATAGATATATATCTTAGCCATCAGAAAGAATGAATAATTACCATTAAATTGACATAGATGGAACTGGAGGGTATTATGTTGAGTGAAATAAGCCAATCAGAAAAAGACAATTACATAGTTTCATTCATATGTGGACTATAAGAACCACTGAAGAGGATCATAGGGGAAAGGAGGGAAAACAGAGTGGGAAGTCATCAAAGAAAAACCATGAAAGACCCTTAAATATCACAAACTGAGGGTTGCTGGAGGGGAGGATGATGGGGGAATGGGGTAATTAGATGATGGGCATGTGATATTTTGTGATGAACCCTGGGTGTTATATGCAACTGATGTATTATTGAACACTACATCTGAAATTAATATTATGGGTGACATGAACAAGTTCCAGGATGGTACTGGGCCCCAGGGCCCTCCTAGTTCAGCCATGGGAAGGTGCCCTACAGTAGTAGCACACAGGACCCCAGGAGTCCCCTGGGGCAAGCAGGGCAAATGGAAGCAGAGAGCCAGGTGGCATTGAGAGAGCAGCCCTGTCCCAGTCCTCCATCGGTCCAAGTCAGAACCTGTGTTCTTAACCGCAGGTGACATACCAAAAACAACAACAACAAACAAAAAACAAAAAAAGTCATATGTTGGCTAATTTAATCTAAATTTAAAAGTTTTAAAAAATAATAAATTTTATCTTAAACAACTTTAAACAAATTAGTTTTTAAAAAATTTTTCATTTATTTTAGAGGAGAGAGCGAAAGAGAGCGGGTGCACTAGAGCAGTGGGAGGGAGAAACAAACTCCCTGCTGAGCAGGGAGCCCAATGTGGGGCCTGATCCCAGGATGCTGAGATCATGACCTGAGTGAGCTGAAGGCAGATGCTTAACCAACTGAGCCACTTAGGTGCCCCAACAAATTACTTTTTAAGATTTTATTTATTTATTTATTAGGAAAGGGAGAGAGTGAGAGAGAGCATGAGAAGGGAGAAGGTCAGAGTGAGAAGCAGACTCCCCATGGAGCTGGGAGCCCGATGTGGGACTCGATCTCGGTACTCCGGGATCATGACCTGAGCCAAAGGCAGTTGCTTAACCAACTGAGCCACCCAGGCGCCCAACAAATTACTTTTTAAACTTAACATTATTTTGTGTTTATGTTACTATGTTAGCAAGTATTTCATTAAAGTCATGATTCTGAATCCAGAAGTTACCAACAGGCAGAAACAGGACCAGACAGAGAGAAGGTGAAGAATCTGCAATGAGAGTCTGTGAAAAGTTACCTGGCTAGACTTAGGGCATCTCTGACTCATCAATACCTTCTGGCTTCTGCAAGGTGTAGAGAGATCTGCTGGATAAATTTGAAAAGCAACAATAGCAGAGAAAGCCAGATATCTCATGCTTTCTTAGAAGCCCCTCAATCTGGAACCCAAGATCACCTAGTGACTGCCATTCTTGAATTTTGGAAAAACTGCATCTTTTGTTTCTTCTGGTGGTCCAGTAAGCCCTTTCCAGTATACAAGGGCTGGGAGCTATTTCACTGCTGGCAGGAGTTGCCATTCCTTCCCTTGACTACACTGGATTTCCCTCCTCTAGGGTTGGGAATTTGTGAGTGAGGGTGGTGGTGAATAATGATAGACAGTCGAAAAGGGCCAGGGGTGGCAAGGAGCAGTAAGAGAAAGGGCACAGCTGCATGTAGAGGGTAATTAGAAGGGGAATACTATGTGATTTAACCTCAGCGACTGCACATAAAATGTTGGGAAATGTGCAGGTCTTAAGATATGATACAGATCATGTCTCAAGCTTATTCTGGCTTCCATGGTTCTCATGTTCCTGTTGAAGTGGGCTTCATACTGATCTTTGTTATAGTACAAGGTATTCAGGAGATCATTTTGAGTGTACTGCAGATTTTGTTGATACAGAGTGGTTGTCAGAGAGCAAGTTGGTACAGGGTGGACACCATAGCTGCTATGTAATTGTCTGGTCCAGTGGAAAAGAGCAATACATTGTTTATGACCAGGGAATTCTGTAGAAGTCACCTAATTTGGGACATCATGCTTGATAATAGGAAGTTTGGCAGTCAAGATTTACTTCTAAGATCTGGATGCCACTTCCTAACAGTCTGTAAGTTAATTATTAATGTGCAGAAGTCAGTGGAATATGGACATGACAGACTGGGAATGGTGTCGTACAGACCTAAGATAAGAACAAAGGGCACCAATCAGAGCCTAAGTTCTGGGGGAGCCAATGTAGCTGGGGAAAATTACAGCTCTGATACTAGAGCCAGTTCAAGGACATTCCAGATAAGGCTGTAGTGAATGTTTGCCATTCATTTCACAGGCAGCAAGTGAGAAGTCAATGAGTGGTCACTGCAGAGGGAGAAATATCCTGCATTCTGGACAGGACTTGGCAGTGATGGCTTAGAGAGTGAAATGAAGAAGGGAGTTTCTGGAGGTGAGGAAACTTGTCAGCGGGCCAGTGCAACAATCCAAGCAAAGGGGAATGATAAACAACCTAAATAAAAGAACCAGGGTGAACTTACATGGACCTAGACTCAAGCTATAGTAGGGATGGATGGAGGAAGGATATTAGTGGTAAAAGGATTTTAGATTTAGGAATGAATCAGAGTTGAAGACCAAATGGAAGGGAAAAGGATGAGAATAAAATGATCCCCAGATTTTCTGACTTGAGAGACTGGTTGGATGATAATATTATGAACTGAGATTTTAGGCAAAAGTGAAGAAGGAAATTTGGAATAGGGTGTGGTGTAGGAGAGGAGTTATTGTTCAGTAGTTTGAGAAATTCTATTGGTCTTCCAAGTGGAAATTTCTAGGGGGCAGTCAATATCCAAGAAAACAAAGATTAATTTGAGAAAGAAAAAGGTGTGAAGTCAGTATGGTGACAACAAAGACTCATCTATATATGAAATCCTTGATTAATGATAATTGCGGCACTGCAGGCCATAGGAAATTAACAATCTTTTTCAGTTATTCTTGGAAAAACTGGGACTCTCCCTCACATCTTAAATAAAAATTCATTCCAGGTGAATTTAAATTTGAAAGGAAAATCATGCATCTTTTGAAATATAATATAGGACTGTGCATATTCATGAATTCAGGTTTAATGAAGATTTCTCCAAAAAGGCACAAAAACAATATCCAGAGACTCAAAATTGATAAGTTTCACTGCATTCAAACAAAGCACTTATTTTTGGCAAGAGACAGGATATATAGAACTAAGAGAAATATAAGAAAATATACTTGAAATACACATAACTAACAAAGAACTCTTACGCAGGATGTATGAAGTACATTTACATGACAATTAAAAAGGCGAGGAGATCCAATACAAAATGGGACAAGGACTTGAGAAGACTTTTCACAAAAGAAGCTATCAAATAGGACAATGCTAATGAATATATAATATTAGAGAGTTTTCGACTTCATTTGAATCAGGTAAATGCAAATTTAAGCCAAGGAGAAAACTGTCTATCTGTTCAAAATGAACACATCTGACAATACTTAGTGTTGTCACCAATGTGGAGAACCAGGAACACTTTTTTTTTTCCTCTTTAAAAAATTCAGGTATAAAAAACATACAGTGTTATATTGCTTCAGGTACACAATATAATGAATCAACAATTCTATATATTTCTCAGTGCTCATCAAGATAAGAAGTCTTGTATATTGCTGTCAGGAGTGTAAAAGCATACAGCCACTTTTTCCCCCCCAAATATGTTTATTTTATCTTTTCAGTGCTACAAGATTAATTGTTCATGCACCACACCCTGTGCTCCATGCAATACCTGCCCTCCTCAATACTCACCACCAGGCTTGCCCAACCCCCGCCCCCTACCCTCCCAAACCCTCAGTTTGTTGCTCAGAGTCCACAGTCTCTCATGGTTCATTGCCCCTTCCAATTTCTCCCCATTCACCCATCCCTTCCTCCTCACAATGCCCTCCATGATTTTCCTTATGCTCCACACATAAGTGAGACCATGAGATAATTGACTCTCTCCACTTGACTTATTTCACTCCACATACTCTCTTCTAGTCCCATCCATGTTGATACAAAAGCTGGATATTCATC
>CM052801.1:38865135-38880850 GCA_028533885.1 Nasua narica
GATTCTCTAATTTCCCTTTCCATATTTTCATTGTTAGTGTATAGGAAAGCAGTTGATTTTTGTGCATTGATTTTGTATCCTGACACATTACTGAATTGCTGTATGAGTTCGAGTAGTTTGGGGGTGGAGTCTTTTGGCTTTTCCATACTTCTTTGAAAAAACTTTTTGTCATTCTCTAATAAAGTTGAGGTTATGTATATCCTATGATTCATGAATTTCACTTCTAGATGTGTACCCAATGGAAAAGTATGCATGTGTGCAGTAGCATACATAGACATAGACATGAAAACTCATAGAAGAATTTTAATGATAGACAAAAAATTGCAAACAATCCAAATTTTAATCAAAGTATAGGTAACCTGCAGTGTTATATTGTTCCAAGTATACAATTCAGTGATTCAACAATTCTATACATTTCTTAGTGCTTATCAAGACAAATGTAGTCTTAATCCCCTTCACCTCTTTCACCCATTCCTCTCACCCATCTTCCCTCTGGCAACTACCAATTTGTTTTTTTTTTTAATTTCTTTTATATAAACCTAGGAAATAGGGAGAAGAAAACTATTGTTTCAAATACGTGTGTGTAGAAAAATTAGCAAGCAAATCAAAGAAGTAATTACTGAACAGTGGATTACTCAAGGAGTGAGGGTAATAAGTGTAGCAAGGAAGAAGCTCATGGGGACTTCAAGAATGTGAGCCTGGTGGTGGGTATTGAGGAGGGCACATATTGCATGGAGCACTGGGTGTGGTGCATGAGCAATGAATCTTAGAACACTGAAAAAATAAAATAAAAGTTTAAAAAAAAAGAATGATGGAAGAGTTTTATCTTTTGACTTTGGTGGTAATCTACATATGTACATTTTAATGTATATTTATATTTATATTTCATTCAAATTTGTATATGTGTGATATATCATAATGACAGCTTAAAGAAAAATATGGAGAGCAGCTCCTGAATGGCTCAGCTGGTTAAGCATCTGTCTTAGGCTTAGGTCCTGGGATGGAGCCCCACGTCAGGCTCCCTGCTCACTGGAGGGTCTGCTTCTCTGTGTCCTCCCCGTTCCTGCTCTCTCTCTCTCTCTCAAATAAATAAAGCCTTTAAAAAAGAGAAAAATGAGGAGAAAACACAAGTTTTGATAACAACATATTTGAAAATTTAAATGAATGCATATTTGAAGAATATAACTTAACGAACATGATTCAAGGAGATATAGAAATTGTGAATTGACCTACAGCAATTAAAATACATGAGTAATTTAAAAGTCTTCCCCAAAGAATTAAAAGCAAAATAAAATACTCTAGGCCCAGCAAGCATTAAAGGAGAAAATAATCCCAATCTTGTACAAAGTCTTCCATTAAACATATAAAAGGAGTAATGTTTCCTAATTCATGTCATGTGGTAAGAATAACTTTGCTAGTAAATGTGAAAATGGATGTATTATAAATAAGTAAAAGAGAACAAGAGATTAATCACATTCATGAAAATAGATGGAAAATCAATAAAATACTAGCAAACTAAATTCAGCAATGTATAAACAAAGTAATACATTAAGACCAAGGTTGGTCTATAGTTAGGAAATAGGAGGGGGTGTTGAACCAGGAGAGACTGTGGACTCTGAGCAACAAACTGAGGGTTTTGGAGGGGAGGGGGTGGTGGGGGTGAGCCTGGTGGTGGGTATTGAGAGGGGCACGTACTGCATGGAGCACTGGGTGTGGTGCATGAACAATCAATCTTGTAACACTGAAAAATTAAAATAAACAGATTTGGGGAGAAAAAAAGGAAATAAATTAGTGTAATTAACAGAGCAATTAATAGCATAATTAATAGTGTATTAATAGAACTAAACCTGGAAATCATATGATGATCTCAATATATGTGGTAAAAATAGTGTTTGATAGGAGTCAAGCTGCATTCATAATAAAATTATTCAGATATTTAAGAACAATATCTTAACCCAATAAAGAATGTTTAAAAACTCCCTACAATAAACATCCTACTACATGGTGAAATATCAAAAGCTTTTATTTTGATATTGAAAAAAATTGTTCCTCTGGACAGAGGGAAGATGGTAGTGGACCAGGAGGTCCCTAGCCTTACCTAGTCCTATGAATACAACTAGATAACTATTAAATCATTCTAAATACCCCAGAAATTGATCTAAATACTGTCATAACAAACTCTACAACTAAAGGTGGAGAAGAAACCACATCAAAGAAGGTAGGAAGTGCAGAACTCAGTCTGGGAGAGAATGGGATCATGGCCACCACAATGGGGAAGGAGCCATTGTCAAAGAGAAGGGTGAGAGACAGCACAAAAGGAAGCTCATGGGGAAAATGAATACCATAGCCATTGGCTTGGAAAGCAAGAGGGGCTGAATTTTATGAGTTCTTGCAATCAACAGGGTTTAAAGCCTGGAGTTTTAAAGGTCAGCAAGCTTGGCTGGGATAGAGCATGAGAGCATTGTACTGCTCTTGGAGAGAAGGCAAGCAAACAACCCAAGGACATATAATGTGAAAACAGCTATCTGAAGAGTACCTTAGGCACACAGTGGGGAGGTTAAGTTTATTCACTCATCTCAGAGCTTATCCCAGAGAGAGAGCATTCATGAAGAGACCCCTCCAGGAACAAATGAACTAGCTTGCACCATTTCTTTCCCTTGCCTTTCAGCAGAAGCACAGGGCCATCTGCAGAAACCAGCCCAGCACTGACACTCACTCCCTAACTTACATCAAGTTCCAAACCACCCTCAAAATGTTCTAGTGGACCTACCTTTCCTTAAAAAAAAAAAAAAGATTTTATTTATGTATCTAGCAGAGAGACACAGTGAGAGAGGGAACACAAGCAGGGGGAGAGAGAGAGAGAAGCAGGCTTCCCAACCAATGTGGGGCTCAATCCCGGGACCCCGGGGTCATGACCTGAGTCAAAGGCAGATGCTTAATAACTGAGCTACTCAGGTGCCCTGGAACCACCTTTCCTAGTCACAATTTCCACAGTCCCAGTGCAGACAGCCCCCACCTCCAGAAGTCCAGCCCAATCCATGTTCACACCACATCTCCTGATTTAGGAGTTTTGCAAGGCATTGGTTACCATGGTGGTGGTGGCAGGTCTCATTTCACAAACAGGCCAGAGCACATTTAGTAAAAATGCACCACAGTGGCCAGGGACCAAACACTGCCCACAACAAAAAAGAGCCTCTGCAAATGACTGGCCTAAAGAAAAAAGTCGCCAGGACAAAAGAACAGAGCACATGAAGCATCCATCTATTGGAGATATTTCATAAAGCACCAAGCCCTGGGAAACAACGGATATCACATTGTAGGGCAATATAGGACCTTGTCTTGTTTTTTTTTTTTTTTAATGTTCAGTTAACCAACATATAGTACATCATTAGTTTTTGATGTAGTGTTCAATGGTTCATTAGTTATGTATAACACCCAGTGCTCATCACAACATGTACTTTCCTTAATACCCATCACCCAGTTACTCCATCCGTAACCCTCAATTTGTTTCCCAGGCTCTCTCATGGTTTCTCTCCCTCTCTGATTTCTTCCCATACAGTTTTCCCTCCCTTCCTCTGTGGTCCTCCTCATTATTCCTTATGTTCTACATATGAGTGAAAGCATGTGACAATTGTCTTTCTCTGCTTGACTTATTTCACTTAGCATAATCTCATCCAGTTCCATCCATGTTGATGCAAATGGTGGGTATTCATTGTTTCTGATGGCTGAATAATATTCCATTGTATATATGAACCATATCTTCTTTATCCATTCATCTATTGAACAGCATCTCAGTCCCTTCTAGTTTAGCTATTGTGGATATTGCTGCTATGAACATTGGGGTGCATGTGCCCATTCTTTTCACCTAGTAGTGCGAAAATCGCCTTACAGGAAATAAAATGGCAATAAATTAATATCTTTAACAATTACCCTGAATGTAAATGGGCTAAATGCACAATTAAAAGACACAGAGTATCAGAATGGATAACATGGTACTTTATATGGAAAACCCAAAAAACTCTACCCCCAAACTACTAGAACTCATACAGCAATTCAATAATGTGGCAGGACACAAAATCAATGCCCAGAAATCAGTTGCTTTCCTATACATTAACAATGAAAATATGGAAAGGGAAATTAGAGAATTGATTCCATTTACTGTAGCACCAAGAACCATAAGATACCTGGAAATAAAACTAATGAAAGAGGTAAAGGATTGGTACTCAAGGAATTACAGAATACTCATCAAAGAAATTGAAGACACAAAAAGGTGGAAAAACATTCCATGCTCATGGATCAGAAGAATAAACCTTGGTAAATGTCAATAATGCCCAGAGCAATCGATACTTTCAATGTCATCCCAATAAAAATTCCAATGGCTTTTTTTCAAAGGGCTGGAACAATCAATCCTAAAATTTGTATGGAACCAGAAAAGACCAACAGGAAGATCTAACAATTTTAAATATCTATGCCCTTAACATGAGAACATCCACTTATATAAACCAACTGATAACAAAATCAAAGAAACACACTGACAATAATATAATAATAGTAGGAACTTTAGTACCCACCTCGCTGAAATTGACAGATCATCTAAGCAAAAGATTAACAAGGAAATAAAGGCTTTAAATGACACACTGGACCAGATGGACATCACAGACATTTTCAGAACATTCTATCCCAAAAGAACTGAATCTACATTTTTCTCTAATGCACATGGAAGAGTCTCCAAAATAAATCATATCCTGGGGCACAAATCAGGTCTCAAACAGTACCAAAAGATTGGGATAATTTCCTGCATATATTCAGACCACAACGCTTTGAAACTAGAACCCAACCACAAGAGGTAAGTTGGAAAGAACTCAAGTACATTGAGCCTAAAGAGCATCCTACTAAAGAATGAATGGATGAACCAGGAAATTAAAGAAGAATTTTAAAAAATTCATGGAAACAAATGAAAATAAAAACACAACTGTTCTAAATCTTTGGGATGCAGTAAAGGTGGTACTGAGAGGAAACTATATACCAATACAAGCCTTTCTCAAGAAGCAAGAAAGGTCTCAAATACAAAACCTAACCCTGCACCTAAAGGAGATGGAGAAAGAACAGCAAATAAAGCCTAAACCCAGCAGGAGAAGAGAAGTAATAAAGATCAGACCAGAAATCAATGACACAGAAACCAAAAGAAAAGTAGAACAGATCAGTGAAACTAAGAGCCAGTTCTTTGAAACAATTAAGATTGATAAAACCCTGGCCAGGCTTATCAAAAAGAAAATAGAAAGGATCCAAATTAATAAAATCATGAATGAAAGAGAAAAGAAAAAAAGAAAAAGAAAGCTATGCTCATGTGAAATGAGCACATTGTCTCATTTCAAGCTTTACTACAAAGCTGTGATCATGTGCCTATTGGCCATTTGTATGTCTTCTTTGGAGAAGTGTCTGTTCAGGTCTTCTGACCATTTCTTTTTTTTTTTTTTCTCCCCAAATTTGTTTATTTTAATTTTTCAGTGTTACAAGATTGATTGTTCATGCACCACACCCAGTGCTCCATTCTTGACTGGATTATTTGTTTTTTGGGTGTTGAGTTTGGTAAGTTCTTTATATACCTTGGATAACAGCCTTTTGTCTGAAATGTCATTTGCAAATATCTTCTCCTATTCTGTGGGCTGCCTCTAGTTTTGTTGATTGTTTCTTTTGCTGTGCAGAAGCTTTTTATCTTGATGAAGTCCCAAAAAGTTCATTTTTGCTTTTGTTTCCCTTGCCTTTAGAGACATTTCTTGAAAGAAGTTGCTGTGGCCAATATTGAAGAGGTTATTGCCTATTTTCTCCTCTAGGATTTTGATGGATTCCTGTCTCACACTGAGGTCTTTCATCCACTTTGAGTTTATCTTTGTATATGGTGTAAGAGAATTGTTCAGTTTCATTCTTCTGCATGTGGCTGGAGGACATCTGCTTAATAATGATCTTACCCTCAAGAATAGGAGACAGACATAACTGACTTTCCTAACACACTGAAATAGGCACACTTAGACAAAATGGGAAGACAGAGAAGTTTATCCCAAATGAAAGAACAGAACAAGGCCACAGCCAGAGATCTAGATGAAATCGATGTAAGTAACATGCTTAATAGAGAATTTAGAGTAATGATCATAAGGATACTTGCTGGACTTGAGAATAGTGGAAGACTTGAGTGAGATTCTTAACAGAGAGATCAGGAATAACATAGTAGAGATAAAGGGTACAATAAATGAAACAAGAAACATGCTTGATGGAATGAACAGTAGGATGGAAGAAGCAGAGGAATGAATTAGTGGCCTAGATGACAGAGTAATAGAAAGTAACCAAGCTGATATAAAAGAGAGAGGAAAGCATTACACGAAACGAGAATAGAGTTAGGGAATTCAGTGACTCCATCAAAAATAATAGTCATATTATAGGAAACTCAGAAGAAGAAGAGAGAAAAGGGGGCAGAAAATTTATTTGAAGAAATAATAGCTGAAAACTTCCGTGATCTAAGGAAGGAAACAGATATCCATATCTAGGAGGCACAGAGAACCCCCAAAAGAATCAACAAAAGCAAACTGACACCAAAATATATTATAATTCAATTTGCAAAATATAGTGATAAAGAAAAAGTCTTAGAAGCAGCAAGGCAAAAGAAGTCAGTACCTTACAAGGGAAAGCCCATAAGGCTAGCAAGAGATTTTCAACAAAAACTTTCAAGCCAGAAGGCAGTGGCATGATATACTAAGGTGGTGAGTGGGAAAAATCTGCAGCCAAGAATGCTCTATCCAGTAAGGCTATCATCAGAATAGAAGGAGAGATAGAGAGTTTCCCAGACAAACAAAAACTAAAAGAGTTTGTGACCACTAAGCCAGCCCTACAGGAAATATTAAAGGGGACTCTTTGAGTTGAAAGGAGAGACCAAATATGACAGTATAAAGGTAGGAAAGACAAAAGCAGTAAAAATAAATATTTCTACAAAAAATCAGTCAAGGAACTTACACTATAAAAGGATTTAAAATATAACAACACAGACCTAGAAAGTGAGGAAGAGAGGAGTAAAAATGGGTTCAACCATAAATGACCATCAACTCAATATAGACTGCTATAGTCAGAAGATGTTATATAAAACCTAATGGAAACCATATATCAAAAACAACTAATGATTTCCACAAGAAATAAACAAATCCAAATATATCACTAAAGAAAATCAGCAAACCATGAAAGAGAGAAAGACACGAAAGAATCAGAGAAAAACTTCAGAAACAAACACAAAACAAGAAATAAAATGGCTATAAATACAAATCTATCAATAATTACTTTGAATGTAAATGGAGTAAATGCTCCAAACGAAAGACATAGAGTGACAGAATGGATAAAAAAACAAGACCCATCTATATGCTGCTTACAGAGGACTCATTCTAGACCTAGAGACACCTGCAGATTCAAAGTGAGAGGATGGAGAAACATCTATCATGCAAGTAGATGTCAAAAGAAAACTGGAATAGCAATACCTACATCAGACAAAGCAGACTTTAAACAAAAGACTGTAGTTTTTACAGATGCATTCAGAACATTCCATCCTAGAACAGCAGAATATACACTCTTTTCAAGTGTATATGGGACATTCTCCAGAATAGATCACATATTAGCCCATAAGGCAAGCCTCAACAAATTCAAGAAGATCAAAGTTATACTATGCATATTTTCTGACTACAATGCTGTGAAACTAGAAGTTAACCACAAGAAAAAATCTGGGAAGGCCACAAATACCTGGCGGTTAAATAGCAAGCTGCCAAACAGTGAGTGGGTCAACCAAGAAATAAAAGAAGTAAAAAACTACATGAAAACAAATGAAAATGAAAACACAATGGTCCAAAAACCTTTGGATGTAGCAAAAGCATTTCTAAAAGGAAAGTTTATAGCAATGGAGGCCTATCTCTAAAAGCAAGAAAAATCTCAAATAAATAACCTAACCTTATACCTCAATGAGCCAGAAAAAATACAACAAACAAAAACCTGAAAGCGGCAGAAGGAGGAAATAATAAAGATTAGAGCAGAAATACATGATTTAGAAACTAAAACAACAACAATAGAACAAATCAATGAAACCAGGAGCTGGTTCTTTGAAAAATCACTAAAATTGATAAATCTCTAGCCAAAATTTTCAAGAAAAAAAGAGAAAGGACTAGAATAAAATCACAAATGAGGTGGGAGAAATAACAACCAACACCATAGAAATACAGATCATAAAAGAATATTATGAAAAACTATTGGATGACCTAGAAGAAATGGATAAATTCCTAGAAACATATAACTTACCAAAATGGAAATAAGAAGAAATAAAAATTTAATTAGACCGATTACCAGCAGGGAGATTGAATCAGTAATCAAAAAACTCACAACAAACAAAAGTCCAGGACCAGGCAGCTTCATAGGCAAATTCTACCAAATATTTAAAGAAGAGTTAGTACCTCTTCTTCTCAAAGTATTTCACAAAATAGAAGATGAAGGAAAACTTTCAAAATCATTCCATAAATCCAGCATTATCCTGATACCAAAACTAGATAACGACACTACTAAAAAAGAGAACTACAAGCCAATATGCCTTATTAACATAGATGCAAAAATCCTCACCAAAATAGTAGCAAACGGAATCCAACAGCACATCGAAAAAATCATTCACGATGATCAAGTGGGATTTAGTCTTGTGTTGCAAGGGTGGTTCAGTATTTGCAAATCAATCAAGGTGATACATCACATTAATAAAAAAAAGATAAGAACCATACAATAATTTCAATAGATGCAGGAAAATTTTTGGCTAAATATAATACCCGTAAATGATAAAACCCCTCAAACAAAGTAGGTTTAGAGAGAATATACCTCAAAATAATAAAACTCATATGTGAACAACCCACAGCTAACATCATCCTTAATAGGGGAAAAACTGAGTGTGTTTTCCCAAAAGACAGAAACAAGACAAGGATGTCTACTCTCACCACTTTTATTCAACATAGTACTGGAAGTCCTACCCATAACAGGCAGACAGCAAAAAGAAATAAAGGGAATCCAAATCAGCAAGAAAGAAGTAAAACTTGCACTTTTTTCAGATATGATACTTTAATTAGAAAACCAAAAAGACTCCACTAAAAAATTGCTAGAACTGATAAATGAATTCAGTGAAGTTGAAGGATACTAAGTCAATGTAGAGAAATCTGTTGCATTCCTATACACCAATAATGAAGCAGGAGAAAGAGAAATTAAGACAACAATTCCATTTATAGTTACACCAAAAAAATAGTAAGATACCTGGGAATAAACCTACACAAAAATGTGAAAGACCTATACTCTGGAACTATAAAACTCTGATGAAAGAAATTGAAGACAACATAACGAAAGGGAAAGACATTCCAAGCTCATGGATTAAAAGAACAAATAATGTTAAAATGTTTATACTACCCCAAATAATGTACACATTTAGTGTAATCCATATCAAAATACCAATAGCATTTTTCACAGAACTAGAAGAAACAATCCTTAAATTTGTATAGAACCAGAAAAGACCCCAAATAGCCAAAGCAATCTTTTTTTTTTCTCCCCTAATATGTTTATTTTAATTTTTCAGGGTTACAAGATTGATTGTTCATGCACCACACCCAGTGCTCCATGCAATACGTGCCCTTCTCAACACCCACCACCAGGATCGCCCACCCCCCCAACCCCCTCCCCTCCAAAACCCTCAGTTTGTTGCTCAGAGTCCACAGTCTCTCCTGGTTCATCACCCCTTCCGATTTCCCCCCATTCACCCTTCCCTTCCCTCTCACGATGCCCTCCATGATTTTCTTTATACTCCACAGGTAAGTGAGACCATAAGATAATTGACTCTCTCCGCTTGGCTTATTTCACTCCACATAATCTCTTCTAGTCCTGTCCATGTTGATACAAAAGTTGGATATTCATCCTTTCTGATGGAGGCATAATATTCCATTGTATAGATGTACCACATCTTCCTTATCCATTCATCTGTTGAAGGGCATTTTGGTTCTTTCCACAGTTCGGCTATGAACATTGGGGTACATGTGGCCCTTCTTTGTACTGCATCTGCTTCTTTGGGGTAAACACCGAATAGTGCAATTGCAGGGTCATAGGATAGCTGTATATTTAATTTCCTGAGGAATCTCCATACTGTTTTCCAAAGTTAGCCAAAGCAATCTTGAAAAAGAAAAGGAAAGCTGATGGCCTCACAATTCTGGGATGCAAGTTATATTAAAAAACTATAGTAATCAAACAGTATTGTATTGGCACAAAAACAGACATATAAATCAATGGAATAGAATAGAACACTCAGAAATAAACCCACAAGTTTGTGGCCAATTAATCTTTGACAAAGCAGGAAATATTATCCAATGGGAAAAGGATAGTCTTTTCAATAAACGGAGTTGAACAACTACATGCAGAAGAATGAAACTGGGCCACTTTCTTGCACCATATAAAAAATAAGTTCAAAATGGATTAAAGACCTAAATGTGAGACCTGAAAAAAAAATCCTAGAAGAGAACTCTGGGAATAACCTTTTTGACATTGGCTACAAAAATTTTCTCTAGATATTTTTCCTGAGGCAAGGGAAACAAAAGCAAAAATAAATAATTGGAACTATATCAAAATAAAAATATTCTTCACAGCAAAGGAAACAATAAACAAAACTAAAAGGCAACCTACTGAATGAGAGAAGATATTTGCAAATGATATATGTGGTAAAGGGTTAGTATCCAAAATATAGAAAGAACTGATAAAACTCAACAACCAAAAAGCAAATAACCCAATTTAAAAATGGGCAGAAGGGGTGCCTTGGCTCAGTCAGTTAAACACCTGCCTTCAGCTCAGGCCATGATCTCAGGGTTCTAGGATCTAGCCTGCGTGGAGCTCTGCTCAGTGGGGCATCTGCTTCTTCCTCTCCCTCTGCTCCTGCACACAGACACACACACACACACACTTTCTCACTCTCGAATAAATAAATAAAATCTTTAAAAAAATTAAAAAATAAAAAATGGACAGAAGACATGAACAGACACTTCTCCAAATCCATATGGCCAACAGAAACATGAAAAGATGCTCAACATCACTCATCATCAGGGAAATGCAAATCAAAACCTTGGTGAGATATGACCTCGCACGTATCATAATAGCTAAAATCAACACACGAGAAACAACAGGTGTTGGCAAGGATGTGAAGAAAAAAGAACACTTGTGCACTGTTGGTAGAAATGCAAACTGGTGCAGCCACTCTGGAAAACAGTACGGAGGTTCCTAAAAAAGTTGAAAATAGAACTACATTATGATCCAACAATCCAAAGAGTAGAGAAACACTAATTCAAAAGGGTACATGCACCCCTATGTTTATAGCAGCATTATTTATGATAGCTAAGATGTGGAAGCAGCCTAAGTGTCCATTGCTTTATGAATGGATAAAGAAGATGTGGTATATAAACAATGGAATATTATTCATCCATAAAAATAATGAAATCTTGCCATTTGCAAGGACATGGATGGAGCTAGAGAATATAACGCTAAGTGAAATAAGTCACTCAGAGAAAGACAAATATATGATTTTGCTAATATGTGGAATTTAAGAAATAAACGAGCACAGGAAAAAGAAGAAAGTGGCAAATCAAGAAACAGACTATTAATTATAAATAATCTGATGGTTACCAGAGGGGAAATATGTTAAATAGGTGAAGGGGATTAAGAGTACACTTAATTGACAAGCACTGAATAATATATGGAATAGTTGAATAATGACACCTGAAGTTAATATAACACTGCATGTTAACTAACTGGAATTAAAATTAAAATTTAAAAAGCAAAAAAAAAACAATGAAAACAAAAATAGTTCTTCTTGACAATTCTATTGGAGATCTTAATTCACTCAGTAAGGCAAAAATAACAAAAGTTCAAGAATTATAAATGGAGAAACAACAGTCATTACTCATAGGTGTCATGATTATGGACTAGAAAACTCAAATTAACCTATATATAAATTATTATACTAAATTATGGCTACTGGAATATATACTGGAATATATAGTCTATACTCTGCAAAAAAGCAATAAAGAATGAATAAAATTTAAATGTACTAACAATTTCCTCAGAAATGTGATGTATAGTATCAGCACGGGTCTAATCAGGACCTAGACACCACATAGCAGGTTACAGATGATAAATTTAAAACAAATAATTATTATTATAAATGTATTATAAAGTAATTAATAATATAAATTATAAATTAATTATAAATTTAATGCAAATAATTATTAAACTATGATGAAAGGGTAACTATAAGACTTAAGGAAACTATATGATACCCCATGGTGAGATAGAGTATCCAAAAAAGGAAACCCTTGGAGGAGTTCAGTCCTCCTCATGGGGTAAGGTGCAATTCAGTTCTGTGGATAGCAAAGAAATTGGCTGATTTAGTTAGGTAGTCTCTGGTCTACAGTCTCTGGACAAGTAGAAGGTAACCCAATCTTCAGGAGGACAGGAAAGGATAAGGTAATTAGCATCTGGTGACTTGAATGTAGGGTGGGTGAACAGTGAGGGTGGGAACCCTCCAGGCAGGCAGAAAGTGCAGAGGTCTTGGAGAGAGAGCAGCAGGTCAGTGTGGACCCTCCAGGCAACAGACCAGCTTGTGCTGAGGCCTGTAGTGTGATCAGAATGCTAGTATCAGGTGGGAGGCATTCAGGTACACACGCAAAGATGAAGGCCTTTTGGGCATGTGTGCTGGTGAGAGGCAATTTCAGAGAGGTGCCAGTAAAAAGCCTTAGAGGTTTGGGTTTCCATGTTGAGAGGGCCACAGACAGATTGCCAGAAGGAGGCTGCAAGATCCCAGGGGCCTCAGACCTACACTAAGTATTCAAGTGACCACAGCTGAAAATTGAAAAAAAGCCTCTTCCTCGTTTAATGTCTCTCTACTGCCATCTACTGAGAAAGCTTAACATCGTGCTTACTTGAGAAATAACAATTACATTTTTAAATTGCAGAGCATGTATTAAAGGATACATTTCAGGCTAAGAGGCAATAAATTGATAACTGACACAAATACCACAGAATAAATCTAAGAAATTAAAGACTTGCATGGAAAATTTACAAAATTTTTTTCCGGGATACTATTACAAGTTGAATTGTGCCCCTGTTCCCCAATTCATATGTTGAAATCTTAACCCTCAGTATGTCAGAAAGTGAACTTATTTGGAAATAGAGTTATTGCAGTTGTAATTAGCTAAGATGAGGTCTTTAGGGTGGATCCTTATTTGGTATGATTGGTATCCCTCTAAAAAGGGGAAATTTGAAAAAAAGAGACAGACATACATGGAGAAAAGATCATGTGAAGTCACATGGGAAGAAGACAAGCCAAAGAGAGAGGCCTGGAACAAATTATTCTCTTACAGCCCTCAGAAGGAACCAACCAGGCAACATCTTCTTTCAGACTTCCAGCTTCCAGAACTGTGAGACAATAAATTTCTATAGTCGAAGCTACTATGTTTGTGGTTTATTTTTTTTTAAGATTTTGTCTATCATCTATCTATCTATCTATCTATCTATCTATCTATCTATCTATCTATCTATACCATCCATCAATCTATCATCTATCTATCTGAAAGAGACAGAGCATGAGCATGAGCATGAGCAGAGGGGAGGGCCAGGGGGAGAGATAGAAACAGGGAGGCAGACATGGGGGAGCTCTATCTCAGGACCCTGGGATCATGACCTGAGCTAAAGGCAGATGCTTAACCTACTGAGCCACCCAGATGTATCCCCCCTACCCTTTTTTTAAGATTTTAGTTTGTGGTACTTATTTACAACACCCCTAGCAAACTTATATAGATTTTGATACCAAGAAATAGGGTGCCACTGTAACAAATACCTAAAAATATGGAAGTGGCTTTGGAACTGGATAATATGAAAGTAGGCTTGGTCCCTAATCTAAAATAACTGGTGTCCTTATAAAAAAGGGGACATTTGTATATAGGCAGGTGTGTACACAGGGGGAATGCCATGTGAAGATTGGAGTTGTGCTTCCACCAGCCAAGGAAATACTAGAAGGTAGAAGAGAAACAAGGAACAGATTCTCCTGCACAGCACTCAGAAGCACCCAATTTTGCGAACACTGTGATCTTGGAATTCTAGCCTCCAGAACTGTGAGACAATACATTCTTTTTTTTCTCCCCAAATATGTTTAATTTTTCAGTGTTACAAGATTGATTGTTCATGCACCACACCGGTGCTCCATGCAATACGTGCCCTTCTCAATACGCACCACCAGGCTCACCCACCCCCCACTCCCTCCCCTCCAAAACCCTCAGTTTGCTGATCAGAGTCCACACTCTCTCCTAGTTCATCACCCCCTCCGATTTCCCCCCATTCGCCCTTCCCTTCCCTCTCAGGATGCCCTCCATGATTTTCTTTATACTCCACACGTGAGACCATAAGATAATTGACTCTCCCCACTTGACTTATTTTGCTCTGCATAATCTCTTCTAGTCCTGTCCATGTTGATACAAAAGTTGGATATTCATCCTTTCTGATGGAGGCAAAATATTCCATTGTATAGATGTACCACATCTTCCTTATCCACTCATCTGTTGAAGGGCATTTGGGTTCTTTCCACAGTTTGGCGATTGTGGCCATTGCTGCTATGAACATTGGGGTACATGTGGCTCTTCTTTGTAGTGCATCTGCTTCTTTAGGGTAAATACCCAGTAGTGCAATTGAAGGGTCATAAGGTAGCTCTATGTTTAATTTCTTGAGGAATCTCCATACTGTTTTCCAAAGTGGCTGCACCAACTTGCATCCCCACCAACAGTGGAGGAGGGTTCCCCTTTCTCCACATCCTCTCCAGCATTTGTTGTTTACTGTCTTGTTGATTTTGGCCATTCTAACTGGTGGAAGGTGGTATCTCAGTGTGGTTTTGATTTGAATCTCTCTGATGGCTAAAGATGATGAACATTTTATCATGTGTCTGTTAGCTATTTGTATGTCTTCTTTGGAGAAGTGTCTGTTCATGTCTTCTGCCCATTTTTTGATGTGATTATCTGTTTTGTGAGTGTTGAGTTGGAGGAGTTCTTTATAGATCTTAGATATCAGACCTTTGTCTGTAGAGTCATTTGCGAATATCTTCTCCCATTCTGTGGGTTGCCTATTTGTTTTGTGGACTGTTTCCTTGGCTGTGCAGAAGCTTTTTATCTTGATGAAGTCCCAAAAGTTCATTTTCGCTTGTGTTTCCTTTGCCTTTGGAGACATGCCCTGAAAGAAGTTGCTGTGGCTAATGTCATAGAGGTTACTGCCTATGTTCTCCTCTAGGGTTTTGATAGATTCCTGCCTCACGTTGAGGTCTTTTATCCATTGCGAGTTTATCTTCGTGTATTGTGTAAGAGAATGGTCAAGTTTCATTCTTCTAACATATAGCTGTCCAATTTTCCCAGCACCATTTATTGAAGAGACTGTCTTTTTTCCACTGGATATTTTTGCCTGTTTTGTAAAAGATGATTTGAGCATAGAATTGTGGGTCCATCTCTGGGCTCTCTATTCTGTTCCACTGGTCTATGTGTTTGTTTTCGTGCCAGTACTATGCTGTCTTGGTGATCACAGCTTTGTAGGAAAGTTCGAAATCAGGCAATGGGATGCCCTCAGCTTTATTTTTCTTTTTCAACATTTC
>CM052801.1:38881350-38903383 GCA_028533885.1 Nasua narica
TCCAAAACCCTCAGTTTGTTGCTCAGAGTCCACAGTCTCTCCTGGTTCATCACCCCTTCCGATTTCCCCCCATTCACCCTTCCCTTCCTTCTCACAATGCCCTCCATGATTTTCTTTATACTCCCCATGTAAGTGAGACCATAAGATAATTGACTCTCTCCGCTTGACTTATTTCACTCCGCATAATCTCTTCTAGTCCTGTCCATGTTGATACAAAAGTTGGATATTCATCCTTTCTGATGGAGGCATAATATTCCATTGTATATATGTACCATATCTTCCTTATCCATTCGTCTGTTGATATAGCTGTTGATAATAATTTTTGATGATTGTTTCTATTTCTTTTGGATTACTCATGATCTCTCCCCTTTCATTCATAATTTTGTTAATTAAGGTCCTCTCTCTTTTCTTCTGGATGAGTTTGGCCAGTGGCTTATTGATCTTATTGATTCTTTCAAAAAACCAACTTCTGGATTCATTGATGCGTTCTACTGTTTCTTTAGTTTCTAACTCATTGATCTCTGCTCTAATCTTGATTATTTCCCTTCTTGTGCATGGGGTTGGCTTGATTTCTTGTTGATTTTCCAGTTCTTTAAGGTGTAAGGAGAGCTGGCGTATTTGGTATTTTTCAATGTTTTTGAGTGAGGCTTGGATGGCTATGTATTTCCCCCTAAGGACCACCTTTGCTGTATCCCATAGGTTTTGGATCGATGTGTCTTCATTCTCATTGGTCTCCATGAATTGTTTTTCATCCTTGATTTGCTGGTTGATCCCCGCATTCTTGAGCATATTGGTCTTTAGTCTCCAAGTGTATGAATTCTTTCCAAACTTTTTCTTGTGATTCAGTTACAGTTTTAAAGCACTGTGGTCTGAGAAAATGCAGGGAATCATCTCTATCTTTTGGTATCAGTTGAGACCTGATTTGTGGCCCAGAATGTGGTCTATTCTGGAGAAAGTTACATGTGTGCTCGAGAAGAATGAGTCTTCTGTTGTTTTAGGGTGGAATGTTCTGTATATATCTATGAGGTCCCTGTGGTCCCATGTGTCATTTAAAACTCTTGTTTCTTTATTGATTTTCTGTTTAGATGATCTGTCAGTTACTGAGAGTGGCTTGTTAAGATCTCCTAGAATAAAGGTATTCATGTCAATATGACTCTTTATTTTGATTAATAGTTTATGTAGTTGGCTGCTCCTATATTGGGGGCATAAATGTTTACAATTGTTAGATCTTCTTGGAGGATAGATCCTTTAAGAATGATGGAGTGTCCTTCTGTATCTCTGACTACAGTCTTAAGCTTAAAATCTAATTTATCTGATATGAGAATTGCTACCCCAGCTTTCTTTTGAGGCCCCTTTGGCATGAAAGATGGTTTTCCATCCTTTCACTTTCAGTCTGGATGTACCTTTAGGTTCCAAATGTGTCTCTTGTAGACAGCATATGTTCGGGTCCTGTCATTTTTTCCATTCTGCAACCCTGTGCCGTTTTATGGGACCATTTAGGCCGTTTACGTTGTGAGTGATTATTGAAAGACACATGTTTATTGACATCATGTTGCCTGTGAAGTCCTTGTTTCTATAGATGGAAAATTTCTGTCCTTAGTCACTCATGTGTTCTTTCTGCTTTTATAAAACCCTGTTTAATATTTCCTGGAGTGCCGGCTTGGTGGTCACATACTCTTTTAATCCTTGCCGGTCGATCTTGGAAGCTCTTTATCTCTCCATCCATTTTGAATGTCAGCCTTGCTGGATAAAGTATTCTTGGCTGCATGTTCTTCTTTTTTAGTGCCCTGAATATATCATGCCAGCACTTTATGGCTTGCCAGGTTTCTGTGGACAGGTCTGATGTTATTCTGATGGGCTTTCCTCCGTATGTAAGGAATCTCTTTCCCCTAGCTGCCCTCAGGACCTCCTGTCTAAAATTATAATTTGCACATTTTAAGTTTATGTGTCTTGGTGTTTTTCTAGATTCATTGATCCTGGCAGGGGTTCTTTCCACTTCTAGGACATGAACACTTGTTCCATTCCCCAGATTGGGGAAATTTTCATTCAGAATCTGGTCAGCTATATCTTCTAGTCTGCTGTGCCTCTCTACCCCCTCTGGGATGCCAATGATTCTGACATAGCAGTGTTTCATGGTGTCATTTATTTCCCTAAGTCTGTTCTCATGATTCCTGAGCAGTTTGTTCCAGCTCTCCTCCTGACCTTTCATTTCAACCATTGTATCCTCTAGATCACTAATTCTATCCTGTGTCTCCATAACTCTAGCTGTTAGACTATTTCGATTGGATTGGATCTCATTAATGAGCTTCTTACATCTGTTATACTGGATCTCATTTCTGCTCTTAGAGATTCTATAATGTTTTTTTCCATCCTAAGCATTGCCTGGGTAATTGTCACCCTGAATTCCCTTTCTGACATACTGTTTATGTCCATGTCCAATAATTCTGAGGGAGAGGGTGTAGTCTCTGGGTTTTTCTTTTGTTGGGTGTTCTTCCTCCTAATAATTTTGATGAGAAGTGGATGAGAGAATGTATAGCTGGTTATATTGCCCCCGATCCAGGCAGGGTGCACCCTGAAGGGTTTTGGAGCAATTGGGATTTACCACTAAAAAGAAAAAATAAGGATAAAAAAAGATAGAGAGAAGGAGAAAAAGAGGAAATCCTAGCCTGAATGGGCCCCAAAACTAAGATTTATATGGTATGTAAACAAGCACAAACATATAGACCAACACAAATAAATGACAAGAAGTAAAAGAACCTAGCAGAATGAACCCCAAGAATAAGATTTATGTAATACCAGAACAAAAGCAGATACGTAGAAACACTGACAGAGGGATAAGATGAGAGGGTGGTTATAACTCCTCGCAGGAGAGGAAGGTTATTTCAGGTCCTCCTGGGTTTATAGTTGTATTAAACCTCTCGTTGTAATGTTAAGTAGTTTAAAAAAACAACCAAAAAAACCCAAAAAAGAAATGTGATAGCAAGTGAATACTAAAATAAAAAAAGAGAGAGAGAGAGAATAAGAAAGAGAAAAAAAACTTTTATCTATGATATATACAGGTTTGAGGGTGTTACCACGAGCCTAATACATTGATTTCCCCTTGCGTTGGGTGTTTAAGATTTTATGGGGACCCTGTGGTTGTAGTCCTTTTGTTTTTTGGCTGGTCTTCTGGGGGAGCGGCCTGCCGAGTTGTTTTCCAGTCAGTCTTGCTTGGGTTGAGTCACCCTGCCCCCCAGTCAAGGGCCTGAGCTCTGTGGAAACTGGTTTCTCAGTCTTTTGCTCTCTGAAGGTTTTTGGCCTTTTGTAGCTTTTTCACGTTTTCAGAGAGTCCAAGGAATGAATCTGCCCAGAAGCATCAGACCTCCGAGTTGCAGGAAGCCCGAGTCTCTGCTCCCCTCTGTGTGGTTCAGAACACACACTCCCCTCTGCAAAATTTCTGCTCACAGAACAGCCTGTCCGAGGTGGCACGGGACCGTAGCAGCCTTTCTGCAGCTCCCAAGTGCGGACCAGGGAGGCCTGTGGAGGGCCGTGAAAGTCGCGACCCCAGACGCCTTTCTGTGGTTCCGGGAGGGGGGCCCTGGACGTTAGGCCACTTGCCCGCGTTCTCTCTGGGGCCAGGGGGGATCACTCAGACTCTGGGTGGGCTGAGAATGTCACGGTCACGGGGGCACACAGAGAAAAGCTGAGGCTCCTGGACTACAGCAGACTCTCTAAAGGCACTTGCAGGTGCCAGGCAGGCCCACAGATTGCTGCAGAGAGCAGAAAGCTGCAGGTTCAGGAACCGCATACTGGATCCCCCCACCAGTCTCACTTTGGGGCGCTCCTTCCTGGGAGGGTGGGTCCAAGCCGGTGCCCGTGACCACCCCCTTCCACTAGTTACTCCTCAGAACTTTTTGCCCTTTTTAAGTGTTTTTAAGGGACTCTATATTAATGCTGGTCCCCCGCCACCGGGCACTTTCCTTTGGGGTATTACTGTCCTTGGTTAGCTTCTGGTGGCTCCCTCCCCCTTTTGTTTATCCTTCAATATCAGTTCGAGTATTCCCACTTTGCTTTTACCTCTCCACTGCTGTCTTCTGCTCTCTGAGAGCAGAAGATCCCAGCGTGAGAAATCTTGCTCCTCAGGGTGATTTCATGGGTGTTCAGCGTGTTCTGGTAGATTTCCAGCTCACTTTTGGGGACCGGTTGCAGCAGGATACTTCTTCACCATCTTGCCCCCCTCTCCTCGAGAGCATATATTTTTAAAAGTCTTTGGGTCAAGTAAGAACTGGGCCTATTAGAGCTGGAACAAAAAGCAATACTTCCAGTATGTTTAGAGCATAGAGAACAGTAGAGAGAATGGTGATGGATGACATGAGAGAGAGGCCAGGCGTGATCATTCAAAAACCATATTAGACATGTTAATGGTTTGAGACTTCATCCTGAGATCAATGGGTAGGCACAAGAAAGCCATTGTTAGTTTTATATTGTTGGAAAATCTCTCTGGCTTCTGTGTGAAGAATTGATTGGTACAATGCAACACTGGATACAGGAAGACAAGTCAGAGGATTATGTAATTACTCAGGAGACAAATGATAGTGACTTGGGCAAGGATGGTAATAGAGGAGTTGTAGAGAGGTGCACAGGGGCAAGAAATCTTTAGTAGGCATTTCTGGTGAGACTTGATGTGGTAGACATAGAACTGTGTCCCAGGTCCCCTTTCAAGGAAGGACTTGATGTCAGCTGTGGGGAATGTTGTTAGTAGACAGTTTCAACATAACTACTCCTTCAGAGTCTGGCCGAACTGCAGAAAGCCACCATTCTCAAAGGTTACACCGTTCCCCTGGTAGCCCACATCTGATGACTGAGCAAGGCAGAGGTATAAAGGTCTGATTATCTGGACCCAGCAGGGGGCACTGTCAAGGACAGTATTTGCTCCAGAGCTCCCTGATGGGTTGTCCAAAACTATGTTGGAACTACACCACAGTTAAACATCACTCTGCCTAATCCCACTTCCTTTCTTCTCTCTTCACAGAGAATGATGCATGATAAATATATTGTATCTTCAACTTAATCTCACTTCTGCTTCCAATTAATGCAATCTGTGACTGTTGGAACTAGAAGTGGAGTGCTCTGATAAAGAAAATGAGATAGGCATTTGGAGCTGGATCAGTGACCACTCAGCTTACAATGAGAATTTCATCACTGATGTAGTTGGAGCATAGATGGCCTCTGGAACAAAGTTGTGGCATAATTATTAAAACTTTCATTGGTGGTGAATTAGAAATGTATACCAATGGAAGGGAATGCAATAACAGGCATATCAGTTGTTTGGGATTTATGGATAAGATAGTAATTTTTTAAGAATTTTATTTATTTGAGAGAGAGAGCGCACAAGTGGGGGGAGGGACAGAGGGAGAGAGACAGAGAGAATCACAAGCAGACTCCCCAATGAGTGTGGAGCCCAATATGGGGCTCAATACCATGACCCATGAGATCATGACCGAGCCAAAATCAAGAGTCAGGCACTTAACTGACTGAGCCACTCAGGTTCCCCTAAAATAGTAATTTTAACAATGAGGGGATTAGATAGCTATTATAGCACCATCAATAATCACTAGAAAAATAATGAACAGTTGAGAGTGAGTAACAGGCAACTTAAAGTCAAATGTGAAAACCAGAAAGCATCTTTGGTATAATACAAAGAAACTTTCATCTGTTATAGTGACAGGGAAGAGAAAGCCAAGCAAAACAAGCCCAAGATTTAGAGTGGCTGAACCTCAAAGGCAATAAAACTCCAATTAAGGCATAACTGAGACTCTAAGTCATATTATAGGCCACCTTCTCTCCTGGTCACTCGGCTTACAGTTAGAATTAAGTCATAGTAAGTCACAACCCATTTGGGGAATAAACTAGTTTATTTTAAAGGAAATGGGATATATACCAAAGAAATTGCAAAACCTTGTCTATATACCGAATGGAGTTGGGAGAGTATGAATAGAACTATATTTTATAATACAGGGTGCCTGATCAGGGAGCAATAACCTAAAATTATATAAGCAAGAGTTGACATGGAAGTGCTCTTTTTTATGGTAGTGCTCTTCTAAGATATGAAACTTAATACACTGGTAATGATAAAAGTAAATAGTACAAATCCATTAGTAGGATGAGTCTGAGAAACACTGAAAACATAATTACTTATGTTAAGTAAATTGAAATATCATAATTGTTATGGGATATGATGAAGGAAAGGATTAATGGGCTCAGGGATATGGATAGGCTGGACCAGATATACTATGTATGGACAGAAGCCCTTCTCAAAGATTACATTCCATGCAAAAGACCAGAGGAAATAACATTTACCAAAGCTATTAAGAATACACTGCCAAGGGAAAAACTGGAATTACTAATAAGTTTAGTGGTGACTCTCCTTTATAGGCCATAGATAGCTACAGGAGATTCTATTAAAGAGCTTGGCTTGTTGATAACATTGGGAATACAGGACCCTGAAACAACAGAGGCAAGGTGACGGCTCTTAACTACCAGAAGCCAAGGGTTCATATTACCATAATGATAGTCAAAGTCACAGAGGCATCCAGGAAGGTCTAACATATAAAGAGTTATGGAGGTAATTAATAGAACATGATGTCCCATTGGGAAAATAGATGAACAGCTGACAAAGATACTCAACTTGTGCCAGCAGAAAAGAGCAAGCATTGATAACCCAGAGGCTGAGGGCAGTCACTCAAGTAAAAAAAAAAAGGCATCAACCCTTGTCCGATTTCCAGACCTAAGCTAGTTTTTAGATCCTTAAATCTACTGACTAAAGAGACCAAGTCTCTAAAACAACATGATAACTGTGTACAGTAATGACTATTTCAGTTTTTCCAAAGGGACCTATGGGTATCTATTCAGTTACTTGACCACTGAGGAAAGAGAAGTCCTCGGACATGTTAAGAACTGTTGGACACAGAGTCTGTGTTGACATCAATACCTGGAGATCTGCAGTGTTATTGTGGTCCCACTGTTAGAGTACTATCCCTCCTCACTGCCATTCACAGTGTTGGGGGGCGGTTACCTTTGTTACGATGTCTCTCTCTCTCTTGCTGTTTTCTTGTCATTCTCTCTATCCTTGGTTGTTCAGTAGATGTTCAGTCAGTCCTCTGTTCTTCTTCAGGATGAACTGTTCTATTAAAAGGTGTAATTTGGTGTGTTCCATGAAGGAGGTTAGTTCAGAGTCTTCCTACATTGCCATCATGGTTGGGAACCCCTTGTTAATTTCTTTGACTGTTTTTTTTTAATTCCTTCTTCCTCTCTTTTTGTCTTTCTTTGTAATTTATTTTTGTTTGAGGGTATGCTTTAATTCTTTTCTCTTTATATTTTATGTAATCAATACAGGCTTTTTTCTTTGTGATTACCATGAGGCTTACATGAAACATATTTATAAAGTCTATTTTAAGCTGATAACAACTTACCTTCAATTACACACAAAAACTATACTTGTACTTCTCTTCTTACATTTTAAACCTTTGATGTCAAACTTTACATCTTTTTATATTGTGCAGATATGTGTTAACAAGTTATTATGCTATAATTACTTTTAATACTTTTTTAGCTTGTATACTAGAAATAGAAGTGATTTACACATCACCCTTAAAATATTAGCATTTTCTGAATTTGACCATATATTTACCATTACTGATGAATTTTATACTGTTATATATTTTCATGTTTTGAAATTTTAACTTGAAAAACTCCCTTTACCATTTCTTGTAAGACAGGTCTAGTAGTGATGATCTCCTTTAGTTTTTGTTTGCCTGAGAATGTCTTTTTCTCTTAGTCTTTTCTTTTTTCTTTTTCTTTTTTAAAGATTTTATTTATTCAACAGAGAGAGAGCACAAGTAGGCAGAGCGGCAGACAGAGGGAGAGGGAGAAGCAGGCTCCCTGTCGAGCAGGGAGCCCAATGTGGGACCCAATCCCAGGGCTCTGGGATCATGAACTAAGCTAAAGGCAGCCGCTTAACAGACTGAGCCACCCAGGCGCCCCTTCTCTTAGTCTTTTCTGATGGAAAATTTGTTGGGTATCTTTCAACACTTTGACTATATCATTACATGCCCTCCTGGCCTGCACAGTTTCTGCAGAGAAATCCACTAATAGTCTTATAGGGTTTCCCTAATTTGTGGTGATACTTGCTGCTTTCAAAATTCCTTTTCTTTGTGGATTGCCTGGGTGGTTCAGTCACTTGAGCATCTGACTCTTGGTTTTGGCTCAGCTTATGACCTCAGGGTGTGAGATCAAGACCCATGTCACACTCTGCACTCAACTGGGAGTCTGTTTCTCTATCTCCCTCTTCCTCTGCCCCTTCCCCCACTTACTCTTTCTCTCTCTTTCTTTTTCTCTCCCTCTTTCTCAAATAAATAAATCTTTTAAAAATTTCCTTCTCTTTGACTTTTAACATTTTGATTATAATGTGTCTCAGAGTAACCTTCTTTGGGTTGATCTTGCTTGGAGTCCTTTGAGCTTTCTGTACCTGATGTCCATATCTTTCCCAAGATTTGGAAAGTTTTCAGCATTATTTCTTTAAATCTTTCTACCCCTTTCTCTCGCTTCTCCTTTTTGGCCTTCTAGAATGCAAATGATCAGTCTCTTGATGCTGTTCCATAATGCATGTAGGCTTTCTTCACTGTTCTTTTTGTTGTTGTTTTTCCTCTGACTAATTTAAACAATCTATTTTCAAGTTTCTTCTTCTTCTGCATCACTAAATTTGTTGTTGAAGCTCTCTTTCTTCTGCATAATCAAGTCTTATTGAAGTTCTCCATTGACTTTTCCAGTTTTGTCTTCATATTCTTCAGCCCCAGGATTTATTTTTGGTTGCTTTTTTATGGTTCTATTTCTTTATTAAACTTCTCATTTTGTTCATGCATAATTTTCCTACTATCCTCTTGTTGTCTCTCTGTGTTCTCCTGCATTTCATTTAGTTTTGTCAGATGATTATTTTGAAATTTTTGTCAGACAAATTACAGATCTCCATTTCTTTGGAATCAGTTGCTGAAATTTTAGCAGTTTCCTTTGGTGGTGTCATAGTTATCTGAATTTTCATGATACACGTAGCCTTGCATTGGTGCCTGAAGTATTTGCAGACTAGTTTCAGCAGGTATGGACATTTTCCTGTCTTTTCCCTATGCTATGGTTTACCTCTGAAATTGCAGTTGTGCTGGGTTGGGGTCAGTTTTGAGGCTGTTTCTGGGTCTGCAGTGGCATCCATAGTTGGTGGACTTGTGACTATGGGCTTGGGTAGGTGTGGATCTGGTCTGATTCCTTGGTAGATAGACTGCTTTCAGTACCTTATTCAGTAAGTTGGTTCTGGAACAAATGTTCATTCCAGAGTCTACAGTTGAGTGCTTGTACAGTGGGCCTATTATCAGGTGCATGACAGGTGTTGTTCTCTCTAGGTCCTTGGGAAGGCTTCTTTCTGGTTACTGATTAATTCCCTGAGTGGGAAGGACTGCCTCTGGACAGTGGCTGAGAGTACCTTGAACGAAAACTCCCAGGATGGTTCAGGTTACACATCCAAGTTTAAAGTATGTGGACCTGGCTCTCGCAGGCACAAATGGGCTTGTGTCCCATGAGGTCCCTGAGTGAACTAGACTGATCCCTATGTTCAGAGGGGCTGAAGCTGAAGTTAGGACCCCTTCAGGATCTCCAGAAATGCAAGTATATGTGTTGCTTGCGTGATCCATACGCCAGCAGAACTGCTCATGGACTGTGGCTGAAAAAGGTTTGGAACCAAGTATAGAGCCCTTTCAAGATCTCTGTGGGCACAAACAGGACTGTTTTCTGATGGGACCCTAGGATCTCAGGACTATTGACAGATAGCAGACTGGATAAGTTGGAATAAATTATAGGGCCCTTTCAAGATCTCAGGGAGTGCAGATGAGAATGTTTCCTGCAGAGTCCCTATGCCAGCAAGACTGTTCACAATCACAGCAAGATTGTAGCTGAGATGAGCTGGAGCTCAGTTACAGGGCACTTTCAGAATCTATAGTCTGACTAAGTTTGGAAAGAAGCTTACCTCCAGGGGCTCCCAAACTGTGGCTGAGAGGACATGGAGTCATGTCATAGGACACTTTAGGGTCCATAGGCAGGACTAAAGTCTGTATGTCTATTACCCAGAGCATTGGTGGGTATGATTCCTCCTGTATCTTTTGGTATATGGTGCTAGTGACAGACTCAAATCCATACAGGGCTGTAACTGAGCTTTCAGTGGTATGGAGTTGTTTTTATTTCTGTAACTAGGACCATGCTCATCAAAGTCAGCCAACTGGTTGTGAGCCTGCCTTTCCAAAACAGATCTTCTTGGGTTTGGATAGCATTGGGGTCTCACAATCTCCTACTTCAGACCCAAAGCTCCCACAAAGGCACTTTTGTCTGTGGGATGGATGTCAAATTATTGTTGAGGAGAAGATATGCACAAGGGATCTTATTTGGCCATTTTGCTGACATCACTCTTGCAAATTTCTTTTCCTGTGATGTCTTTGGTTTTTCTATGATAATGCTGGTCTCTTAAAATGAGCCCTTAAGCTGATGAGCCTTAAACAGCTGATGGCTGTTCCTCTTATATTTTCTACAGGTTTGTGGATTATTAGTAACATCTCCTCTTTAAATGATTTTTTATAATTTATCAGTGAAATGATTTGGGCTTGAGATTTTCCATTCATGAAGATTTTTAATTACTTATTTAACTTATTTACTTATTGTATATAAATGTGGATTTTAAAATTTATTCTTGACTGTTTCAGTAATTTGTGTTTTTATAGAAATTTGTCAACTTCATCTAAGTTATCTAATTTGTTGGCATAAGTTGTTCATGGTCTTACCTTATAATCCTTTCTTATTTCTGTGAGGTTGGTAATAATGGCCCCTTTTTCATCTCTGATTTTAGCAATTTGAGTCTTCTTTTTTATTCCTTAGTCTGCCAAGCTTAATATTTTCAAGAAAATAAATTTTTGGTTTAGTTGATTTCATTATTGTCTTTCTATTCTCTATTTTATTTTTTCCAGTCTAAACTTTACCATTGTATTCCTTCTGCTTTCTTTGAGTTTAGTTTGTTCTTTTTTCAGTTTCTTAAGATGGACTGTCAGGTTATAGATTTGAGATCTTTACTTTTTTTAATATAGATATTTATAGCTAACAGTGCACCTCTAAACATGGCTTCCCATAAATTTTGATATGTTGTGTTTTCATTTTCACTCATTTCAAACTCTGAATTTTTATTGTGATTTCTCTGTGACATGTGGATTATTTAGAAATTTTTTTTTAATTTCCAAATATTTGTGAGTTTCGAAAATTTCCATCTTTTGCTGATTTCTAACTTAACTGCCTTATGGTCAGAGAATACAGTCTGTATGATTTCAATCTCTTTATATTTATTAAGATTTGTTTTATGGTCTCTTTTGGATAATGGTTGACATATATTTAAGAATGTACAGTCTGCTGTTATTAGGGTGAATCTCCTATAGATGTCAAGTTAAGTTAGATAACAGTGTTGTTCAAGTCTCATATAACTCTGCTTATTTCCTGTCTAGTTTTCCTGTTCATTATTGAGAGTGAGATATTGAAAACTCTGAATATTATTGGCAAAAAGAACATTTCTCCCTTTATAGGGAGAAATTCTTTAATTCTACCTATATTTTGCATTTTACCCTTTGCTGTTTGATGTGTATATTGTACAACTTGTTTTATCTTTTTTGATGAATTGGCCCTTTTATCGTTATAAAATACTCCTCTTTGTCTCTGGTTGTATTTTTGCCTTTAAGTATATTTTCAATATTTATATAGTCATTCCAGTCCTCTTTTGCTTACTGTTTTTCTGGTATATCTTTGTCCATCCTTTCTCTTTTGACTTTTTAATGTCTTTTTATCCAAAATGTTTTTTTGTTGGCTACATATAGTTGGATCATGTTTTATTTTAATCCATTCCTTTTTTTTTAAGATTTTTTATTTTATTTATTTGACAGAGAGAGAGATCACAAGTAGGCAGAGAGGCAGGCAGAGAAAGAGGGGGAAGCAGGCTCCCTGCTGAGCAGAGAGCCTGATGAGGGGCTCAATCCCAGGACCCTGAGACCATGACCTGAGCTGAAGACAGAGGCTTAACCCACTGAGCAACCGAGGCACTCCTATTTCAATCCATTCTAGTCTCTTATTTTATTAGAGTGATTAATCCATTGGAATTTAAAGTAACTACCTATATGGGTGGATTGATTTTTTTTCATTTAGTTACTTGTTTCTTTCTGTCTCATTTATTTTTTTTTTTGTTTTATTTTGGTCCTCCACAGCATTAATTTGTATTAGAAATGTAACTTTTGAAGTACCATTTTAATTTTTGTGTTGTTTTATTTTTTTTTAATTTTTTATTTATTCATTTAACAGAGAGAGAACACAAGCAGGCAGAGAGGCAGGCAGAGGCAGAGAGAGGAGCAGGCTCCCCGCGGAGCAAGGAGCCCGATGCGGGACTCAATCCCAAGACGCTGGGATCATGACCTGAGCCAAAGGCAGTTGCTTAACCAACTGCGCCACCCAGGCGTCCCTGTGTTGAGTTTTAAAAAAGTTTTTAGTGGGAGAGGAGTTAGGATGGCAGAGAAGTAAAGGAACCCCAGGCTTTCCTTGTCCCTGAAACACAGCTGTGCTGAGTTCAGATTACTTGGAACACCCAGTAAATCTCTCTCAAGATTGGAAGAAGGATTTCCATGGTTGAATGAAGACAGCCTGGCAGGTGTGAAGTGTACAGAAGTGAATTGGGGAAGAGAAAAGCTGCCATGCTGCAAAGGGGAGGGAACCCTTTCCACAGGGAAAGAAAAGGGAGAGAGGGATTGAGAGAGTGCAGTGTATTTGCACAAGAAAACCTCTCAGACCGCAGACTGGGCAGCTGGGGGAACTGAGTGGCTCAAGTTTTTTGCAAAAAGTGATTGTAGCTCAAACTCTGAGCTTTTGGAAGTTCAAGACTTTCACTACAGCTATAATGTGAGCTCCTAGAAAGAAGGATGGCTCTGGCCCAGGAGCACACATAAAGTGGTGTAGGGATTCCCTGGGGTTGCATTAGGAGAGATTGTTCCCCTTCCTGTTGTACATTTGGAAGAGAGTATTTGCTTCTCCAAGGACAAAAGACACTACAGGTGCCAGCAAACAGCACACAGAGCCCAGTGCATTGGGTGTATAACTTACTGCTGCTTTTTGTTGTCTACACCATAGATTCTGTGCACTGCACAGGTGTGCAACTGTTTTTGTGGGGCAAAGGGCACTGGTCAGAGCACAGAGAGGCTCTAATATGGGGGGAGCAGATGCAAGAGGTGTTGGTTACTTTAAGATTTAGAGTTTTGAATCACAGCCACATGACAAAGATAAAACCCATGAGAACTGTTGTGCTGGGCATGCTGATGGCCCTTGCCTTTCTGTGGGGGCTTCCTGAACAGTGGGAGTGTGAGGTCCCCTGTCTGGGCATGAGAGTGTGGGGTAACTCTGTTTTGCCATCTCTACTAACTAGAAAGGACTTCAGAGAGAGCAATACAGCAGCCCCCAGTGGAGGTGGGAGCCACTTACATCAAACCCCACACCATTGTGTTTGGTAAGTGCTTTTTTAACTGGGGCAGGATTGACTCTGAGCCAGCACAGTGGGCCTCTCCCCCAGAGGGGTAACACAGGCAACATGCCACATGCACCAAGTCTATTAATCATACAGTGCATTACAGTGTCCCCTTCAGTTCTGGTGGAAATAGGACACGGTTGTATATTTTTTTCTCATATCCTTTTTTTTTTCTTTTTCTTTGTTATCAGACTTATAGCTTTTTGTTTGTTTGTTTGTTTTTCATTTCCTTTTCTCTCACTTTTCCTTTTTTTCTGATCAAGTGTTTTTGTTTTCTTTTTTTCTCTCTTTTTTTTCAGGCTTTCTTCAACAAACAAATCAAATCACACCTAGATAAAGGTCCAAACAATCCTCACTGGAATGCTGCAGAGGACAGACCAGGTGCCAATAGCAGCCAAAACATGCCAGCAGAGTGCACACAGTATACACCAGAAATATTTCCTGAAGTGCCAAGCCCTGTACAGTATATGACCTCTTTCTATTTTAGCATTATTCTGAGGTACAGGAAACAGCAAGTTTTCATAACACTCAAACCATGAGAGACTATGGACTCTGAGAAACAAACTGAGGGTTTTGGAGGTGAGGGGGGTGGGGGTTGGGTAAGCCTTGTGGTGGGTATTGAGGAGGGCATGTATTGCATGGAGCACTGGGTGTGGTGCATGAACAATGAATTTTGGAACACTGAAAAAATTAAATTAAATTAAAAAAATAATAATAATTTGACTCTTGAAAAAAAAGGGTAGAAACTTAGCTAAAAGGACAAAATGGAGGATTTCTCCCCAAAAGAAAGATCAGGAAGATAGCACAGTCAGGGACATGCTCAAAACAGATATAGGCAATATATCTGAACAATGATTTAGTTCAACAGTCAAAAGACTAATAACTGGACTTGAAAAAAACATAGAAGACACCAAAGAAACCCTGGATGCACAGATAAAAAACCTAAATACTAGTCAGGATGAAATAAAAAAATACTATAACTGAGATGAAAAACAGATCACTACAAGGATTGAAGAAGCAAAGGAGAGAATAGGTGATATAGAAGATAAAATTGTGGAAAATAAGGAAGCTGAGAAGAAGAGAAAAAGAAAACTATTAGATCACAAAGGTAGACCGAGAGAAAGCAAAGATTCTATAAAGTGAAATAATATCTATATTATAGGAGTCCCAGAAGAAGAAGAGTGGAAAAAAGAGGCAGAAGTTTTATTTGAACAAAGTATAGCTGAGAACTTCCCTAGTTTGGGGAAGGAAACAAGCATTGATGTCCAAGAGGCACAGAGTACTCCCCTCAAATCCAGCAAAAACAGGTCAACACCATAACACATCATAGTGAAACTTGCAAAATACAATGATAAGAGAGAATTCTGAAAGCAGCTCAGTAGAAAAGGTCCTTAACCTACAAGCATAGATACATAAGGCTGGCTGCAGACCTGTCCATGGAAACCTGACCGGCCAGAAAGAACTGTCATGATATATTCAACATGCTAAATGGGAAAAATATGCAGCCAAGATTACTTTATCTAGCAAGACTGTTATTCAAAATAGAAAGAGAGATAAAGAGTTTCCAAGACAAACAAAAACTATAGAAGTTTGTGTAAACCAGCCAGCAAGAAATATTTAAGGAAACCTGCTGAGCAACAAGAGAGATGAAAAGTAACAAAGACTAGAAAGGAAAAGAAACAGTCTAAAGGAACAGTGACTTTACAGGTAATACAATTGCACTAAATTCATATCTTTCAAAAGTTACTCTGAATGTAAATGAACTAAATATTCCAATCAAAAGACACAGTGTATCGGGATGGATAAAAAAAGACCTATTGATATACAAGACACTTATATACTTACAAATGTACTTGTATGCTTACAAGACACTCATATTAGGCCAAAAGACACCTCCAGATTGAAAGTGAGGCAGCGGAGAACCATTTATCATGTAAATGGACATCAAAAGAAAGCTAGAGTAGCCAACCTTATATCAGACGAACCAGATGATAAACCAAAGACTCTAATAAGAGATGAAGCAGGACACCATATCATAATAAAGGAGTCTATCTGACTAGATCTAACAATTGTAGATATTTATGCTCTTAACTTGGGATCAGGCAAATACTAAATCAATTAAGAAGAAACTTAAAGAAACTCATTGATAATAATACAATAATAGATCATACCATGCATATTTTCAAACACAATAGTATGAAACTTGAAATGAAGTACAAGAAAAAATTGGGAAAGACCACATATACATGGAGATTAAAGAACATCCTACTAAAGAATGAATGGATCGACCAGGAAATTTAAAAAGAATGTAAAAAATACATGGAAACAAATGAAAATGAAAACAGGACAGTCCAGAACCTTTGGGATGCAGCAAAGGCAGTCCTAAGAGGGAACTATATAGCAATATAGGCCTTCCTCAAGAAACAAGAAGAGTCTCAAATATACAACTTATCCTTACACCTAAAGGAGCTGAAGAAAGAACTGAAATGAAGACTAAATCCAGCATGAGAAAGGAAATCAATGAATCTTGATCTGAAAACCAAACAAAGACCCCACGAAAAAGGAGAATTATAGACCAATATCCCTGATGAACATGAATGCAAAAATTATCAACAAGACACTGGCTAATTGGATCCAACAGTACATTTAAAAGATTATTCAACACAGCCAAGTGGGATTTATTCCTGGGCTGAAGGGGTGGTCCAACATCTGAAGAAGCAACCAACATGATACATCACATTAATAAAAGAAAGGATAAGAATCCCATGATCCTCTCAATAGATGCAGAATAGTCATTTGACAAAATACAGCATCCTTTCTTGATAAAAACCCTCAACAAAGTAGGAATAGAGGAACATACCTCAACATCATAAAGACCCTATATGAAAGACCCACAGTTAGGGGCGCCTGGGTGGCTCGGTTGGTTAAGCAACTGCCTTCAGCTCAGGTCATGGTCCCGGAGTCCCAGGATCTAGTCCCACATCGGGCTCCCAGCTCCATGGAGAGTCTGCTTCTCCCTCTGACTTTCTCCCCTCTCATGCTCTCTCTCGCTCTCTCTCTCTCTCAAATAAATAAATAATCTTTAAAAAAAAAAGAAAAAAGAAAGACCCACAGTTAATACCATCTTCAATGGAGAAAAATTGAGAGCTTTTTCCCTAAAGTTGGGAACACAACAGGGATGCCCACTCTCATCCCTGTTATTCAACATATTACTAGAAGTCCTAGGCTCAGCAATCAGACAACGAAGAAAAATAAAAGGATCCAAATCAGCAAAGAAGTCAAATGTTCACTCTTCACAGATGACATGATACTCTATGTAGAAAACATGAAAGACTCCACCAAAAAATTGCTAGAACTGATACACAAATCCAGCAAAATTGTAGAATATAAAATCAATGCACAAAAATCTCTTGCATTTCTATACACCAACAATGAAGCAGCAGAAAGATAAATCAATGAATTGATCCTGTTTACAATTACACCAAAAGCCACAAGATACATAAGAATAAATCTAACCAAAAAGGTAAAAGATGTGTACTCAGAAAAATACTGAACACTTATGAAAGAAATTGAAACAGACACAGCGAAATGGAAAAACATTCCATGTTCATGGATTGTAAGAACAACTATTATTAAAATGTCTATACTGCCCAAAGCAATCTATACATTTGATGCAATGCCTGTCAAAATACCACCAGCATTTTTCACAGAGCTGGAACAAACAATTCTAAAATTTGTATAGAACTAAAAAAGAGAAGATATGAAAATGCTGGAGGTTTCGGGCAAGATGGCAGAGAGGTAGGAGATCCTGCAGCAACTGGTCCCCAAAAGTGAGCTGGAAATCTACCAGAACACACTGAACACCCATGAAATCACCCTGAGGAGCAAGATTTCTCACTCTGGGATCTCTCAGAGAGCAGAAGACAGCAGTGGAGAGGTAAAAGCAAAGTGGGAACACTCAAACTGATATCGGAGGATAAACAAAAGGGGGAGGGAGCCACCAGAAGCTAACCAAGGACAGTAATACCCCAAAGGAAAAGTGCCTGGTGGCGGGGGACCAGCATTAACGTAGAGTCAGTTAAAAACACTTAAAAAGGGCAAAAAGTTCTGAGGAGTAACTGGTGGAAGGGGGTGGTCGCGGGCACCGGATTGGACCCACCCTCCCAGGAAGGAGCGCCCCAAAGTGAGACTGGTGGGGGGATCCAGTATGCGGTTCCTGAACCTGCAGCTTTCCATTCTCTGCAACAATCTGTGGGCCTGGCTGGCACCTGCAAGTGCCTTTATAGAGTCTGCGGTGGTCCATGAGCCGCAGGTTTTCTCTGTGTGCGCCCGTGACCGTGACATTCACAGCCTGCCACAGAGCCTGAGTGATCTCCGGCGGCCACTGAGAGAACGCGGGCAAGTGGCCTAACCTCCGGGGTGCCCCTCCCGGAGCTGCAGAAAGACGGGTGGGGTAGCGACTTTCCTGGCCTGCCACAGACATTCCGGGTCTGCACTTGGAGCCACAGAAAGCTGGCTGGGGTTGCGACTCTCACGGCCCTCCACAGGCCTCTCGGGTCCCCACTTGGGAGCCACAGAAAGGCTGCTGAGGTCTCAACTTTGTGGCCTGCCGCAGGCCTCCCGGGTCCGCACTTGGGAGCCTCAGAAAGGCGGGTAAGGGTCGCGCACCACCTCAGACAGACTGAGCAGTGAGCAGAAATTTTGCGGAGGGGAGTGTGTATTCTGAACCACACAGAGGGGAGCAGAGACTCGGGCTTCCTGCAACTCAGAGGTCTGAGTGTTTCTGGGCAGATTCATTGCTTGGACTCTCTGAAAAGGTGAAAAAGCTACAAAAGGCCAAAAACCTTCAGAGTGGAAAATACTGAGAAACCGGTTTCCACAGAGCTCATCCCCTTCACTGGGGGGCAGGGTGAATCAACCCAAGCAAGACTGACTGGAAAACAACGCGGCAAGCCCCTCCCCCAGAAGACCAGCAAAAAAAAAAAAAAAAAAAAAAAAAAACACTATAACCACAGGGCCCCCATAAAATTTTAAACCCCCAACCCCAGGGGAAATCAATATATAAAATTCCTGGTAATACCCTCAAACCTGTATATTTCATAGAGACAAGTTTTTTTTCCTTTCTTATTCTCTCTCTCTGTATATTTTTTTATTTTATTTTAGAATTCACTTGCTTTCATATTTCCCTTTTCTTTTATTTTTTCTAACTACTTAACATTACAACATGAGGTTTAATACAACTATAAACCCAGGAGGACCTGAAATAACCTTCCTCTCCTGCGAGGAGTTATAACCACCCTCCCATTTTATCCCTCTGTCAGTGTTTCTACGTACCTGCTATTGTTCTGGTATTACATAAATCTTATTCTTGGGGTTCATTCTGCTAGGTTCTTTTACTTCTTCTCATTTATTTGTGTTGGTCTATATGTTTGTTCATGCTTGTTTGCATACCTTATAAACCTTAGTTTTGGGGCCCATTCTGGCTGGGATTTCCTCATTTTTTCCTTCACTCTATCTTTTTTTTAATACTTATTCTTTCTTTTTGGTGGTAAATCCCAATTGCTCCAAAACCCTCCAGGGTGCACCCTGCCTAGACCGGGGGTGATATATCCAGCTATACATCCTGTCATCCACTTCTCATCAAAATGATTAGGAGGAGGAACACCCAACAGAAGAAAAACCCAGAGACTGTGTCCTCTCCCTCAGAACTATTGGATGTTGACATAAACAGTAAGTCAGAAAGGGAATTCAGGGTGACAATTATCCAGGCAATGGCTAGGATGGAGAAAAACATTATAGAATCACTAAGGGCAGAAATGAGATCCAGTATAGCAGATGTAAGAAGTTCATTAATGAGATCCAATCCAATCTAAATAGTCTAACAGCTAGAGTTATGGAGACACAGGATAGAATTAGTGATCTAGAGGATAAAATGGTTGAACTGAAAGGTCAGTAGGAGGAGCTGGAACAAACTGCTCAGGAATCATGAGAACAGACTTAGGGAAATAAATGATGCCATGAAACACTGCAACGTCAGAATCATTGGCATCCCAGAGGGGGCAGACAAGGACAGAAGACTAGAAGATATATCTGACCAAATTCTACATGAGAATTTTCCCAATCTGGGGAATGGAATGAGTGTTTGTGTCCTAGAGGCAGAAAGGACACCTGTCAGCATCAATGAATCTAGAAAAACACCAAGACACATAAACTTAAAATGTGCAAATTTTAATTTTAGACAGGAGGTCCTGAGGGCAGCTAGGGGGAAGAGATTCCATACATATGGAAGAAAGCCCATCAGAATAACATCAGACCTGTCCACAGAAACCTGGTAAGCCAGAAAGGGCAGACATGATATATTCAGGGCACTAAAAAAGAAGAACATGCAGCCAATAATACTTTATCCAGCAAGGCTGACATTCAAAATGGATGGAGAGATAAAGAGCTTCCAAGACCGGCAAGGATTAAAAGAGTATGTGACCACCAAGCCGGCACTCCAGGAAATATTAAAGGGGGTTCTATAAAAATAGAAAGAACACATGAGTGACTTAGAACAGAAATTTTCCATCTATAAAAACAAGGACTTCATAGGCAACATGATGTCAATAAACACATATCTTTCAATAATCACTCTCAACGTGAATGGCCTAAATGCTCCCATAAAATGGCACAGGGTTGCAGAATGGATAAAGCGACAGGACCCATCCATATGCTGTCTACAAGAGACACATTTGGAACCACAAGATACATCCAGACTGAAAGTGAAAGGAAGGAGAACTATCTTTCATACCAATGGACCTCAAAAGAAAGCTGGGGTAGCAATTATCATATCAGATAAATTAGATTTTAAGCTAAAGACTGTAGTAAGAGATACAGAAGGACACTACATCATTCTCAAAGGATCTATACTCCAAGAAGATATAACAATTGTAAACATTTATGCCCCCAATATAGAAGCAGCCAACAACATAAACCAACTGTTAATCAAAATAAAGGGTCATATTGACATGAATACCTTAAAACTAGGAGATCTTAAAACGCCACTCTCAGTAACTGACAGATCATCTAAACAGAAAATTAATAAAGAAACAAGAGCTTTGAATGACACATTGGACCACATGGACCTCATAGATATATACAGAATATTCCACCCTAAAACAAGAGAAGACTCATTCTTGTCAAGCGCACATGGAACTTTTTCCAGAATAGACCACATTCTGGGCCACAAATCAGGTCTCAATCGATACCAAAAGATAGAGATGATTCCCTGCATTTTCTCAGACCACAATGCTTTAAAACTGGAACTCAACCACAAGAAAATGTTTGGAAGGAATTCAAACACTTGGAGACTAAAGACCAATATGCTCAAGAATGAGGAGATCAACCAGCAAATCAAAGATGAACTTAAACAATTCATGGAGAACAATGAGAATGAAGACACATCGATCCAAAACCAAGGGGATATGGCAAAGGCGTTCCTTAGGGGGAAATACATAGCCATCCAAGCCTCACTCAAGAACATTGAAAACTACCAAATACACCAGCTCTCTTTACACCTTAAGGAACTGGAAAATAAACAACAAATCAAGCCAACCTCACACACATGAGGGAAATAATCAAGATTAGAGCAGAGATCAACGAGTTAGAAACTAAAGAAACAGGAGAACGCATCAATGAAACCAGAAGTTGGTTTTTTGAAAAAAATCAATAAGATCGATAAGCCACTGGCCAAACTCATCCAGAAGAAAAGAGAGAGGACCTTAATTAACAAAATTATGAATGAAAGGGGAGAGATCACAACTAATCTAAAGGAAATAGAAACAATCATCAAAAATTATTATCAACAGCTATATGCCAATAAGCTAAACAACCTAGAAGAAATGGATGCATTCCTGGAAACCCATAATCTCCCAAGACGGAAACAGGAAGACATTGACAACCTGAATAGACCAATATCTAGTAATAAGATTGAAGCAGTGATCAAAAACCTCCCAAAAAACAAGAGTCCAGAGCCTGACGAATTCCCTGGGGAATTCTACCAAACATTCAAGGAAGAAATAATACCTATACTCCTGAAAACGTTTCAAAAAATAGAAACAAATGGAAAACTTCCAGACTCTTTCTATGAAGCCAGCATTACCCTGATCCCCAAACCAGGTAAATACCCCATCAAAAAGGAGAATTTCAGACCAATAACCCTGATCAATATGGATGCCAAGATTCTCAACAAGATCCTAACTAATAAGATCCACCGCACACTCAAAAGATGATTCATCATGACCAGGTTGGTTTGATACCTGGGATGCAAGGGTGGTTCAACATTCGCAAATCAATCCATGTGATAGAACAAATCGACAAGAGAAGAGAGAAGAACCGCATGGTCCTGTCAATAGATGCAGAAAAAGCATTTGACAAAAT
>CM052801.1:38903483-38937346 GCA_028533885.1 Nasua narica
TCCGTTCCTGATTAAAACTCTTCAAAGTATAGGGATAGAAGGAACATTTCTCAACATCATAAAGTCTATCTATGAAAAGCCCACAGCAAATATCATTCTTAATGGGGAAAAGCTGACAGCCTTCCCTTTGAGATCAGGAACATATCAAGGATGCCCACTCTCCTTCAACAGAGTACTAGAAGTCCTAAACACAGCAATCAGACAACAAAAAGAAATAAAACGTATTCAAATTGGCAATGAAGAAGTCAAACTCTCTCTTTGCAGATGACATGATACTTTACATGGAAAACCCAAAAGACTCCACCCCCAAACTACTCGAACTCATACAGCAATTCAGTAACGTGTCAGGATACAAAATCAATGCACAAAAATCAATTCCTTTCCTATACACTAACAATGAAAATATGGAAAGGGAAATTAGAAAATCGATTCCATTGACTGTAGCACCAAGAACGATTAGATAAGTGGGAATAAACCTAACCAAAGAGGTAAAGGATCTGTACTCGAGGAACTATAGAACACTCATGAAAGAAATTGAAGAAGACACAAAAAGGTGGAAAAGCATTCCATGCTTATGGATCAGAAGAAAAAACATTGTTAAAATGTCTATACTACCCAGAGCAATCTATACTTTCAATGCCATCCCGATCAAAATTCCACCAGTTTTTTTCAAAGAGCTGGAACAAACAATCCTAAAATTTGTATGGAACCAGAAAAGACCCCAAATTGCTAAGGAAATGTTGAAAAAGAAAAACAAAGCCGGGGGCATCCCATTGCCGGATTTCAAACTTTACTACAAAACTGTGATTACCAAGACAGCATAGTACTGGCCCAGAAACAGACACATAGACCAGTGGAACAGAATAGAGAGCCCAGAGATGGACCCGCAACTCTATGGTCAAATCATCTTTGACAAAACAGGCAAAAATATCCAGTGGAAAAAGACAGTCTCTTCAATAAATGGTGCTGGAAAATTAGACAGCTATATGTAGAAGAATGAAACTTGACCATTCTCTTACACCATACACGAAGATAAACTTGAAATGAATAAAAGACCTCAAAGTGAGGCAGGAATCTATGAAAACCCTAGAGGAGAACATAGGCAGTAACCTCTATGACATTAGCCACAGCAACTTCTTTCAGGACATATCTCCAAAGGCAAAGGAAACAAAAGCGAAAATGAACTTTTGGGACTTTATCAAGATAAAAAGCTTCTGCACAGCCAAGGAAACAGTCCACAAAACAAACAGGCAACACACAGAATGGAAGAACATATTTTCAAATGACACTACAGACAAAGGTCTGATACCTAAGATCTATAAAGAACTCCTCCAACTCAACACTCACAAAACAGATAATCACATCAAAAAATGGGCAGAAGACATGAACAGACACTTCTCCAAAGAAGACATACAAATGGCTAACAGACACATGAAAAAATGTTCATCATCTTTAGCCATCAGAGAGATTCAAATCAAAACCACACTGAGATACCACCTTCCACCAGTTAGAATGGCCAAAATCAACAAGACAGTAAACAACAAATGCTGGAGAGGATGTGGAGAAAGGGGAACTCTCCTCCATTGTTGATGGGAATGCAAGTTGGTGCAGCCACTTTGGAAAACAGTATGGAAATTCCTCAAGAAATTAAAAATAGAGCTACCCTATGACCCTGCAATTGCACACTCAGTGTTTACCCCAAAGAAGCAGATGTAGTACAAAAAAGGGCCACATGTACCCCATTGTTCATAGCCACAATGGCCACAATAGCGAAACTGTGGAAAGAACCAAAATGCCCTTCAACAGATGAGTGGATAAGGAAGAAGTGGTACATTTATAGAATGGAATATTATACCTCCATCAGAAAGGATGAATATCCAACTTTTGTATCAACATGGACAGGACTAGAGGAGATTTTGCGGAGTGAAATAAGTCAAGCGGAGAGATTCAATTATTTTATGGTCTCACTTATGTGTGGAGCATAAAGAAAATAATGGAGGGCATTGTGAGAAGGAAGGGAAGGGTGAATGGGGGGAAATCGGAGGGGGTGATGAACCAGGAGAGACTGTGGACTCTGAGCAACAAACTGAGGGTTTTGGAGGGGAAGGGGTGGGGTGGGGGGGTGAGCCTGGTGGTGGGTATTGAGAATGGCACGTATTGCATGGAGCACTGGGTGAGGAGCATGAACAACCAATCTTGTAACACTGAAAAGATAAAATAAACATATTTGGGTAGAAAAAAAAAAACTAGAAAAGAACTCAAATTGCCAAAGGAATGTTGAAAGAGAAAACCACTTCTGGTGGCATCACAATCCCAGACTTCAAGTTTTATTACAAAGCTGTAATCAACAAGACAGTATGGTTCTGGCACTAAGAAACAGATCAATGGGACAGAATAAAGACTCAATTTTAAGGTCCATTGATCTTCAGCAAAGTAGGAAAGCATATTCAATGGGAAAATACAATATCTTTAACAAATTATGTTGGAATAATTGGACAGCCACATGCAGAAGAATGAAACTGGGCCACTTTCTTATACTATACAGAAAAATAAATTCCAAGCGGAGAGACAGAATCCATCAAAATCCTAGAAGAGAAGACAGGCAGCAACTTTGACCTTGGCTGCAACAACTTCTCGCTAGACATATCTCAGGAGGCAAGGAAAACAAAAGATAAATGAACTACTGGAACTTCATCGGGATCAAAACCCATTCCACAGCAAAAGAAACAATTAACAAGACTAAAAGGCAACCTATGGAATGGAAGAAGATACATGCAAATGACTTATCACATAAAAGTCTAGTACCCAAAACTATAAAGAACATATCAAACTCAACACCTCAAAATCAAAAAATCCAGTCAATAAATGGCCAGAAGACTTGAACAGACATTTCTCCAAAGAAGACATCAAAATGGCCAACATACACATGAAAAAATGCTGAACATCACTCGCTGTCGGAGAACCACAAATCAAAACCACAATGAGATTCCACCTCATACCACTCAGAATGGCTAAAATTAACAACTCAGGAAACAACAGATGTTGGCCAGGATGCAGAGAAAGGGGAACCCTCTTACACTGTTGGTGGGAATGCAAACTGGTGCACACACTCTGCCAACAGTATGGAGGTTCCTCAAAAATTAAAAATAGAACTATCCTATGACTCAGCAATTGCACTACTAGGTATTTACCCGAAAAATACAAAAATAACTACTTGAAGGGACACATGCACCCCAATGTTTATAGCACCACAATAGTCAAATTATGGGAAGAGCCCAGATGTCCACTGAAAGATGAGTGGAAAAAGAAGATGTGGTATCCAAATTGCAAAGGAAATGTTGAAAAAGATAAACAAAGCTGGGGGCAGCACATTGCCTGATTTCAAGCTTTACTAAAAAGCTGTGATCACCAAGACAGCATGGTTATGGCACAAAAACAGACACATGGACCAGTGGATCAGAATAGGGAGCCCCAAGATGGACCCACAACTCTATGGTCAAATAATCTTTGACAAAACAGGAAAAAATATCCAGTGGAAAAAAGATAGTGTCTTCTATTGAAGCACCATTTATTAATGGTGCTGGGAAAATTGGACAGCTATATGTAGAAGAATGAAACTTGACCATTCTCTTACACCATACATGAAGATAAACTCAGAATGGATAAAAGACCTCAACGGGAGGCAGGAATCTATCAAAACCCTAGAGAAAAACATAGGCAGTAACCTCTTTGATATCAGCCACAGCAACTTCTTTCAGGACAATTCTCCAAAGGCAAAGGAAACAAAAGCGAAAATGAACTTTTGGGACCTCATCAAGATAAAAAGCTTCTGCACAGTGAAGGAAGCAGTCCTTCACAGTGAAGGAAACAGAGGGAGATGAACCATGAGAGACTGTGGACTCTGAGCAACAAACTGAGGTTTTTGGAGGGGAGGAAGTGGGGGATTGGTGAGCCTGGTGGTGGGTATTGAGGAAGACATGATTGTATGGAGCACTGGGTGTGGTGCATGAACAATGAATCTTGTAACACTGAAAAAATAAAATAAATATATTTGGGGAAAAAATTAAAAAAAAAAAACACAAAAAACCCACTAAATTAAAACTGTGATTCATCCATATCCAAACATGAAATATCCAATCACAAAAGATTGAACCATGAAATATTAACCATGAAATATTAAAAGGTACTGTAATAAAAAAAGATGTGGTATATATATAGTCTACATAGTGAAATGTCAGTCAGAGAAGACAAATATCATATGATTTCACTTATATGTAGAATTTAAGAAACAAAACATGATCATAGGAGAAGGGAAGGAAAAATAAAATAAGATAAAAACAGTGAGGGAAACAAACCATAAGAGACTCTTAACTGTAGGAAACAAACTGAGGGTTGCTGGAGGAGAGGTAGGTGGGGGGATGGGGTAATCAAGTGATGGGCATTAAGGATGGGCATTAAGGATGGGCATTAAGTGTAATGAGCACTGGTTGTTATATGCAATTGATGAGTCACTAAGTTCTACCCTTGAAACTAATAATACAGTATATGTTAATTAAATTGAATTTAAATTTTTTAAATAAATAAAAGAAATTGTCAGATTACTTTATTGCCTTCAGCAATGTATGAATGATCTAGTGTTTCCAAATCCTTGCCAGGATTTCATGATAGCACTTTTTTCTTTTAATTTCCTCATTCTAGTGAGTATAACGACATGGCATTGTGGTTTAATTTCCATATCTGCTTCGTTTAATGACATTGAACATTTTTCACATCCTTATTTGCCATTGTTTATGGACTTCGGTGAAATGTCAGTGCATGTCATTTTCACATTTTCTATTTGGATCATTTGTTTTTAGCATTGAATTTTGAGTTATTTAAATATTTAAGACAAACAAAAAATATTTAAGACACAAATCCTTTGTCAGATATGTTGTTTGCAAATTTTTTCTCCCACTTGACAATTTGTTTTTTTATCTTCTTAAAGAGTCTTTTACAAGAAATAAGCTTAAAATTTGATGAAATCTAGTTTATCAGCTTTTTCTTTACATATTATGTTTTTATATCAAGTCTAAGAATATGTCACCAAGTTGTAGCTCCTGAAGATTTTCTTCCATTTTTTATTTTTTAAAATATTTTATTTATTTAATTTTAAGAGAGGGAGCAAATGAGAGAGCTAGCATGAGTAGGGGGAGGAGCAGAAGGAGAGAGTGGGAGAAGCAGACTCCCTACTGGGCAGGGAGCCTGGTCCAGGGCTTAATCCCAGGACCCTGGGATCATGACCCAAGCTGAAGGCAGATGCTTAGTCAACTGAGCCACCCAGGCACCTCTTCTCCCATTTTTTTTAAAGAACCGTTATAGTTTCCTATTTTACACTTAAGCCCATGATTTATTTAGAGTTACCTTTTGTATAGGTGTAAAGTTTAGTTTGAGGATTTTTTTTTTTTACTATGGATGCACAATTGCTCCAACATTATTTACTAAAAAGGCAATCCCTCCTCCAGTGGATTTTGTTCCTTTGTCAAGAATTAATTTAGTACACCTATATGGAACTATTTGTTTGTTCACTATTCTGTTCTATTCATATATGGGTCTATCTTTTGGCCAGTATCAAAGCATCTTGACTGCTGTAGCTATTATACTAAGCCTTAACATCAAGATGAGTGTGATTCCTCCAACTTTATTCTTTTTCTTTTTTAAAAATTTTATTTATTCACTTGTCAGGAAGAAAGAGAGAGAGCACAAGCAGGGGAACAACTGACAGAGAGAGAAGCAGACTCCCCACTGAGCAGGGAGCCCTATGTGGGACTCAATCTGAGGACCCTGGGATCATGACCTGAGCTGAAGGCAGAGGCTCAACTGACTGAACCACCCAGATGTCCCAGCTCCAACTTTATTCTACATCTCTGAAATTTCAGAACAGTCTAGGGATTTTCCTTATCCATAGGAATTTTATTATTATTATTATTATTATTATTGATTTTCAGTAGGAATTTCTTTATTTTTATTTAAATTCAATTTAGTTAATAAATAGTCTTCAGCATTTTTTCATGTGTCTGCTAGCCATTTGACAATTCCTTTTAAAACCTGGAAAAGACTTAACATACAAACTGGAAATTATACTTTTAGGCATATATCCCAGATATGGAGAAACCAATAACCTTCAATCACTCCTTCTCAAGTCAGCATCCACCTGAGACCTGTAGGTAGGAGTTTTAACCTGAATTTCTGCAATGTATGAAGTCCTTATGATGTCACTTCCGCAATCCGGGACACTCATTTGTCTTTGAGTAACAGGAGTCCCAATCACCATTCCCTCAGTGAGTTCTGTTATGATGTCAACCCTATTCAATGTTGAGGTTTGTTGGAGTATTTCTAAAGTCTGTTTGTTAGTGAATAAGAGTATAAGCACTTCTGGGAAAGGAAATGATACCATTATACTGAGGAGATATTTGCACTCTTATGCTTACTGCAGCATTATTTACAATAGCCAAAGTATGAAAACAACCTAAGTTTTCATCAGTGGATAAATGGCTAAAGAAGATTTTATACACACACACACACACACACATACACACACACACACACACAACAGAATACACACACACAACACTATGGAATAATATTCAACCACAAAAAAGAAAGGAATTCTCATTTGTTGTAACATAGATAAAACTGGAGGGCATTATACTAAGTGAAATAAGCCAGATAGAGAAAGGTAAATACTGCCTAGTATCACTTATATGTGGATTCTTAAAAAAGAAAGAGAAAGAAGATGAAGAAGAAGAGAAGGAGGAGGAAGAAGAAGAAGGAGGAGGAAGAGGAGGAGGAGGAGAAGGGGAAGAAGAAGAAGAAGAAGAAGAAGAAGAAGAAGAAGAAGAAGAAGAAGAAGAAGAAGAAGAAGAAGAAGAAGAAGGAGGAGGAGGAGGAGGAGGAGGAGGAGGAGGAGGAGGAGGAGGAGGAGGAGAAAAATTAGAACTCATAGAAAAATGGTTGCTAGGGGCTGGGGGACGGTAAGGGAAATAAGGAAAGGTTAGTAAAGGGTACAACTTTGAGTTATAAGATGAAAAAGATCTGAGGATCTAATGTATAACATGATGGCTATAGTTGATAACATCATCCTGTATAATTAAAATTTGCTAACAAAGTAGAACTTAAATGCTTTCCCCTCAAAAAAGGAGGGAATAAATATGTGAGGTTATGGATATGTTAAATATCTCAATGAGGGGTATCCTTTCACAATGTATATATGTATAAAATCATGTACACTTTGAATATCTTACAATTTTGTCATTTATATCTCAATAAAGCTGAAAAAAATCATGCAATGTAAGACTTCACAGCAAAAATTTACCAGAAATAGAGGCAAAGACAAAGAAGGTCATTACATAATGATAAAAGGTCAATTCAACAGGAAAATATGATAATCTTAAATATATATGCACTGTACAACAGTGTTGTGAAATATATGAAGGAAAAAACCCCAGAACTAAAAGGAGAAATAAAGTGTCAGCAAGGAAATAGAAATGAATAATAACATCTACCTATACAATCTACAGAACACATTAAAAAATGACAAAAGCATGCAGAATATTTCAAGTTCACATGGTGTGCTCATTATGATAGGATATATACTGGATCTTAAGACAGATCTTCAAAAAATATTTGAATTCATACAAACTATGATTTCTGACCATACTTGAAATAAATTAGAAGTAAATAAAGAAAGGTACCAGAAAATATTCAAACATGTGAAATTAAACAATATACTTCTAAATAATTCATGGGTCAGAGAGGAAGTGAGGATGGAAAAAAGTGAAATACTGATGGAAATAAAAATGAAAATATGGCATCTTAAAGTATGTGATTTGGGAGCTTAGTACTTAGAATGAAATTTGTAGCTCTGAGTCCATATATTAGGAAAAGGAGAGTGGTCTCAAATCCATACTCTAAGCTCACACCTCAAGAAGCTAGGAAGAGAAAAAAATAAGGAAATAAAGGATATAGAAATAAGAAATAAGGACAATAATAAAAAGCTGAAATCCAGGAAATCAAAAAGAGGAAAACAAAAGAGAAAATCCTTCATGATAAAAGCTGCTCTTTAAAGCTCTATAAAATTAATAAACTTTAAGAGTGACAAAGTTAGAAAGGACACTTCACCAAGGAGGATATATAGATGTCAAAATAAACACATCAAAATATGTTCAACATAATCAAAGATTAGGAAAATAGAAATTATAGCTATGATGAGATATTACTACATAACTATTAATATTGTTAAAATATATATGTGGAAAACACCAAGTGTTGACAAAGATGCAAAGAAACTGAATCTCTCATACATTGCTGTTTGAAATGTCAAATTGTACAACTGCTCTGAAAAAGTTTGGCAGGTTCTTTTTATGTTAAATATATGCATATTATGTGATCCTTCTACTCCACTCCTGGGTATTTATCCTAGGTAAATGAAAACTTGTGCTGACACAAACACCTATTCACAGATGTTCATAACAGTTTTATTTGTAATAGTCCCAAACCAGAAACAAACCAAACGCTTTTCAAAGGATGAATAGATAAACTGTGGTGCATCCACACAACTGAATACTACTATACAACAGTAATTGTATTACTATTGATACATGTAATACTTGGATCAATCTCAAAAGTGTATGCTAAGTGCAAAAAATCTATCTCAAAAGGTTGCATACCATGTTACTCCATTTATATAACATCCTTACATGACAAAATTATAAAGATTGAAAAGATATTGATATTTCCTAAGGTTAGGGTTGCAAGAAGAGCTTGACCATAAAGAGGTAGCAACAGGGAGTTTCTTGTGGTGATAAAAGTTTAGTATCCTGATTATGAGGATGATTATATAAATCTATATGTAATAATATTTCATAGAGATATACACCATAAAAAGTATATATAGAAACTGGTGAAATCAGAATAAGGTCTGTAATTGAGTTGATAATATAATAATCCATTGTAGAATTTCTGGCTTTGATATTGTACCTTTGTTATGTTATATTTTGGGGACTCTGGGTGAAGGGTGAAGGTAAATTCTCTGTACTAATTTTGCAATTTCTTATGTCTTAAATTATTTAAGAATAATTCATGTATAAAAATAAGAAGGGAGGCAAGATTACAAGTACTGGGTAAAATAAAACTTTATGATATGATTCAGCAAAGAGCAGGTGATGATTTTTTAAAAAATACCAACAACAAATTGGACCAATAAAGATCTACATAAATTATTCAGTGCTGTTAATTGTGGTTAATGAAGCTCTAATTATGTTTATTCTATTGTATGTAAAATGATTTTTGGAATGTATTATGCTACTCGATGGAGAGAGTGAGAAAAAAAATTTGGGGCCTATCCTAACCAAATTTCTCTTTGAATTTCAAATGAAAAATTATTAGCATAAATTCAGAGTGCATCTGGCTTTTACATTCTGGTTACAGGAGATGACTATCAACAAAAAGCCCCAGTAAGCAGCTTAAGAAATGACAGCAACATCAGAAGCCTCTTCGAGGCTAGATGAATACCTTATCCAGTGTGAGAGAGCTCAGTATAATGGAAAGAGCATGAGGTATTGAGTCAGATAGGCTTAGGGAGGAAAGTAGCTCAAAGTTTTATTCTCCTGCATAGACAAGACCTGTATGCAGATCTTGTAATTGTTGCAGTCCATGCGCTTGTATTTTAGGGTCCATGGGAAAACTTTGCCATCTAGTTTTGTTGTAAATATTGTCAATGGGTTTTTCTAGGGATAGAGATATGAAAAATTTAAGTAGTTTCCACCACCATATTCCCAGAATCAGCATCACCTGGATTTTAGTCTTGTTAATTTAATCATATTTGCTTCATCTATTTTATTACTTAAGTATTTTAAATTATAGACATTCTTCTACTTTGCCCTTAAGAATTTTGTATTCATGTATTTAATAAAAGGAAATTATCCTCAAAAAAAAAAAAATCAACGACCACATAGAGAAAATTAACAAAAAATACCCTAAAAACATTATCTCTCACCTAGCCCATACCTAGAATTGCTGGATTGTCCCCAAAATGGGTTATAGCAGTGTTTTTTTTTCCACTAGTATTTACATACTGAATAAGGGTTTTTTAAATCTCTGTTAATGAATGCTCTCATCCCCACAGGCATAATTTGGTAGCACATTTTCATCACAGAGGAGCTAAAAATTGCATTCTAGAAAAAAATTGAAAATCTTTCTGAAAGCTGTACTGCATCCCGGGGCACCAGGGTGGCTCAGTGGGTTAAAGCCTCTACCTTTGGCTCAGGTCATGATATCAGGGTCCTAGGATCGAGCCCCACATCGGGCTATCTGCTCAGCAGGGAGCCTGCTTCCCCTCTCTCTCTCTCTGCTCAGCAGGGAGCCTGCTTCCCCCTCTCTCTCTGCCTGCCTCTCTGCCTGCTTGTGATCTCTCTTTCTAAAAAAAAAAAAAAAAAAAAAAAGCTGTAGTGCATCCCTTGGAGGATATACTGTTATAATTTTATTTTAAAATTTTATTATGGAAAGTTTCAAGCACATAAAAAGTAAAAAGAACTATATATAATAAAATTGGTGGATCTATCACTAAGCATCAACAATCACTGACTTTCTGCAATTCTTCTGTTTACTGCTCAACTTTTAAGCTGCTATAATTTGAATACAACAGATTGCTTCCTTCCAGACTAATCTAGGTAGATATAAGAATACTGATGATTATTTACTTACCTTTTTATTGTTTAACCTTTAGTTTTATCATCATAAAAAAAGAATCTTGCTTGCTGCTGCTTTCCTATCACTAAAGTAATGCTTGTTTGCCACGTAGTAGATGTTCAGTAAATTTTTTAAATAAATGCAAGAATAATGCACAGAGAGCTCATCAAGAGCAAGACCTGGCATAGAATGTAAGCCTTCAGCCAATGATAGAAAAAAAAAAGCTGTAAATTGATCCCATTATTTAAGTCCTTACTGTAATCACTACTGGGCTAAAGCATTATTTTCTCAAAACCCTCATAGTATTTAATATATTTAGATGAAAATATGAGCATCTTCATTTGAAGTGGAGAAATTGGAGAAAAATGAGATGTCATTTATAGTCCTTGGATTGTTTTATGCAATCAGTGTGGGAATGATATCTACTGTTGATTACACCCTGGGAGGAAACTGAACAGCAATTTGGATTTTTTTTAGCATTTAAAATGTTAATCTACTTCTTCAATAATCATCTTAGGATAAGAAATGAAAATACAAGGAGAGAGAGGAAGATGGTGGCAGAGTAGGAAGACTCTAGGCTCATCTCCCACTACCACAACTACATAACTATCAAATCATTCTAAATACCCTAGAAACTGACCTGAAATTGGACAGAACAAACTCTACAACTAAAGGGAGAGAAGAGGCCATATAGAAGAGAAAGCAGGAAATATAACAGGCTTTTTTGACACACTGAAGAAAGTAGAGACATAAAACAAAATGCCAAGATGGAGGAATTTATCCCAAATGAAAGAATAAGATAAGACCACAGCCATAGATATGAGCAAAACAGACATAAATAACATGCTTGATGGAGAATTTAAAACAACAATCATAAGGATACTCACTGAACTTCAGAAAAGAATACAAAACATTAGTGAGACCCTTACCACAGAAATGAAAGAGTTAAAAAGGAAAGACTCAGAGATGAAGAATGTGATAAATGAGATTAGAAACACACTTGATACAGTTAACAGAAGGATGGAAAAAGCAGAGGAACAAATTAGTGACTAGAAGACAAAATAATGGGAAATAATGAAGTGGAACAAAAGAGGAAAAGAATTATGCAACATGAGAGTAGACTTCAGCAACTCAGTGATGCCATCAAACATAATAACATTCATATTACAGGAGTTCTAGAAGAAGAGAGAGAAAAGGGGGAAGAAAATTTATTTGAGGAAATAACATCTAAAAACTTCCCTAATCTGGAAAAGGAAAAAAAACATCCAGATCCAGGAGGCACAGAAAACTCCCATCAAAATTACAAAAAAAAAAAAAAAAAAAGGCAAGCCAAACCAAGGCACATTGTAATTAAATTTGCAAAATATAGCAATAAAGAAAAATATCTTAAAATCAGCAAAAAAAAAGTCCTTAATTTACAAAGGAAGACCCATAAGGTTAGCTGCAGATTTCTCAACAGAAATGTGGTGAGCCAGAAGAGAGTGGTATAGTATCTTCAAAGTGCAAAATGGGAAACAACTGCAGCCAAGAATACTCTATCCAGCAAGGTTATCATCCAGAATAGAAGGAGAGATAAAGAGTTTCCCAGACAAACAAAAACTAAAGGAGTTCATGACCACTAAACCAGCCCTGCAAGAAATATTAAAGAGGACTCTTTGGGGGTAGAGAAGAGACCAAAAGTCACAAAGATAAGGCAGGATCAGAGGAGATCTCTGACAAACAATGAGAAAACAAGTAAGAAAATGGCATGAAACACATATCTATCAATAATTACTCTGAATGTAAATGGACTAAATGCTCTGACCAAATGACATACGGTATCACAATGGATAAAAACAAAACAAAACAAGCCCCATCTTTATGCTGCCTACAAGAGACATTTTAGACCTAATGACACCAGCAGATTGAAAGTGAGGGAATGGAGAAACATCTATCACACAAATGGATGTCAAAAGAAAGCCAGAGTAGCAATACTTATAGTAAAAAACTAAACTTTAAAACAAATACTATGATTACCAAGACGGCAGAGGAGTGGGGGACTCCTTTTCAACTGGTCCCCCAAATTTAGCTAGAAATCTACCAAGCCATTCTGAACACCCAGGAAATCACCCTGAGATGTAAGATTATACACATCTGGATCTCTACAGTGCAGAGGATCACCAGTTGAGAGGGTGCGCCTTGCCTGGACTGTGGTTGATATTTTCAGCTGTACATCCCCTTAACCACAACTCGACAGAATGACTAGGAGGAGGAACTCCCAACAAAGAAAAGAACCAGAGAAAATGGCTCTCCCACAATTCTAATGGATCCCACAATTCTAATATGTATCTAAGCAAAATGTCAGAAATAGACTTCGGAGTAGCAGTCATGAAGACTAGGCTGGAAAAAACTATTAATGGCAACATAGATTTGCTAAGGGCAGAAATGAGAGCAGATCTGGCAGAACTTTAAAATGAGATATTATCTAATCTAAATACTCTAACAGGGTAAATGAGGCAGAAAAATGAATTAGTGATCTTGAAGACAAACTGATAGAAAAGAAAGAGCAGGGGTGCCTGGGTGGCTCAAGTGGGTTAAAGCCTCTGCCTTCAGCTCAGGTCGTGATCCCAGGGTCCTGGGGTCAAGCCCCACATTGGGCTCTCTGCTCAGCAGAGAGCTTCCCCCTCTCTCTCTGCTTGTAATCTCTCTCCCTCTGTCAAATAAATAAATAAAATCTTTTTTAAAAAAGAAAAGAAAGACAAGACAAGACAAGAAAAGAAAAAAAAGAAGGAGCATGAAGAGGCCTGGAACAAACAGCTAAAATCCATTAAAACAGAATTAGAGAAGTAAATGATTCCACGAAATGTTCCAATGTCAGAATTATTAGGATCTCTGAGGTGGTGGAGAGAGGAGAGGACTAGAAGATATATTTGACCAAACCATAGCCAATAACTTCCTTAATCTGGGAAATGAAACAAGCATTAGTGACCTAGAGGCAGAGAGGACCTTCCCAAGATCAAGGAGACCAGATCAATGCCCTGGCATGTAAGAGTAAAACTCACAAATCTTAGAACCAAGGAAACCATTTTAAAGACAGCTAGGGGGAAAAAGATTCCTAACATACAAAGGGAAGAACATCAGAATAACTGTTAGACCTGTCCACAGAGACCTGGTAAGCCAGAAAGGGCTGGCAAGACATATTCAGAGTACTAAATGAAAAGAATATGCAGCCAAGAATACTTTATCTGGCAAGGCTGTCACTCAGAATAAAAGGAGAGATAAGGAGCTTCCAGGACCAGTAAAGAACATGCAAGAACATGTTACCACTAAGCCAGCACTGCAAGAAATATTAAGGGGGGTTCTATAGAAGGAGAAAGACCCCAAGAGTGATACAGAACAGAAATACGCAGAGACAATCTATAGAAACAAGGACTTCACAGGCAACATGATGACAATAAAATCTTAACTTTCAATAATCACTCTCAACATGAATGGCCTAAATGCTCCCATAAAAAGTCACAGGGTTGCAGATCAGATAAAAAGAGAGAATCCACCCATATGCTGTCTACAAGAGACTCATTTTGAACCTAAAGATACATTCAAACTGAAAGTGAAAGGATGGAGAACCATCTTTTGTGACAACAGGCTGCAAAAGAAAGCTGGGATAGCAATTCTCATATCAGACAAATTAGATTTTAAGCTAAAGACTGTAGTCAGAGATAGAGAAGGACACTTTATCATTCTTAAAGGGTCTATCCACAAGACGATCTAACAGTTGTAAATATCTATGCATCCAACACAGGAGTAGCCAACTACATAACCCAACTGTTAACCAAAATAGAGACATATTGGTAATAATACTTTAATAGTAGGAGACCTCAACACTCCACTCTCAGCAACAGAGAGATCATCTAAGCAGAAAATCAACAAAGAAAAAAGAGCTTTATGACACACAGGCCAGATGGACCTCATAGATAATATGCAGAACATCTCACCCTAAAACAACAGAATACTAATTCTTCTTGAATGCACATGGAACATTGTCCAGAATAGACCACATACTGGGTCACAAATCAGGTCTCAACCAATACCAAAAGACTGAGATTATTCCCTGCATATTCTCAAACCACAATGCTTTGAAACTGGAACCCAATCACAAGGAAAAGCTTGGAAGAAATTCAAACACTTGGAAGCTAAAACCATCCTGCTCAAGAATGTTTGGGTCACGAGGGGGCTGTTCCAGGATTCTCTCACCCTCTGCCCCACCCCCACTCTCTCTCTCAAATAAAGCTTTTAAAAAAGTAAAAAAAAAAAAAAGAATGTTTGGGTCAACCAGGAAATCAAAGAACAACTTAATGAATTCATGGAAACCAATGAGAATGAAAACACATCTGTCCAAAACCTATGAGATACAGCAAAGGTGGTCCAAAGGGGAAATACATATGCATCCAATCCTCACTAAAAAAGTAGAAAAACCCCGAATACACAAACTGTCTTTACATTTTAAAGAACCGGAGAATCAACAACAAATTAAACATAACCCACACACAAGAAAGGAAATAATTAAGATTAGAGCAAAGACTGATGAATTAGAAACCAGAAATACAGTACAGCACAAATGAGCAAAACTACAAGCTGGTTCTTTGAAAGAAATAATAAGATCGATAAAACACTGGCAAGACTTACCCAAAAGAAAAGAGAAATGACCCAAATTAGTAAAATTATGAATGGAAAGGGAGAGATCACGACTAACATCAAAGAAATAAATACAATTATCAGAAATTATAAGGTCCATATATACAGTGGAATATTACTCAGCCGTTAGAAAAGATAAATACCCAACTTTTGCATCAACATGGATGGGATTGGAGGAGATTATGCTTAGTGAAATAAGTCAAGCAGAGAAAGTCAATTATCATATGGTTTTACTTACTTGTGGAACCTAAGGAATAACACAGAGGACATTAGGAGAAGGAAAGGAAAAGTGAATTGGGGGGATTCGGAGGGGGAAATGAACCATGAGAGACTGTGGACTCTGAGAAACAAACTGAAGATTTTAGAGGGGAGGAGGGTGGTGGATAGGTGAGCCCATTGATGGGTATTAAGGAGGGCACGCATTGCATGGAGCACTGGCTGTTGTACATAAAAAATGAATCTTGGAACACTGCATAAAAAAACTAATGATGTATTTTATAGTGACCAACATAACACACACAAAAAGAAATTATTTTCAACAGCTATATGACAATCAGTTAAGCATCTGGAAGAAATGGATGCATTCTTGGAAATCTATAAACAACCAAGACTAAAACAGGAAGAAATTGAAAATTTGAATAGACCAATAACCAGTAATGAGATTGAAGCAGTGACAAAAACATCCCAAAAAACAAGAGTCCAGGGCCTGATGGATTCCCTTGGAAATTCTACCAAACATTCAAAGAAATAATGCCTATTCTCCTGAAGCTGTTACAGAAAATAGAAACAGAAGGAAAACTTCCAGACACTTTTTCTGAGGTCAGCATTACCTTGATCCCCAAACCAGGCAAAGACCCCATCAAACAGGAGAATTTCAGACCAATATCCCTGATGAATATGGATGCCAAGATTCTCAACAAGATCATAGCTAATAGGATCCAACAGCACATTGAAAGGATTATCCACCATGACGAAGTGGGATTTATCCCTGGGATGGAGGGGGTTCAACATTCGCAAATCAATCAATGTGATAGAACATATTAGAGGAGAGAGAAGAACCTCATGGTCCTCTCAATTGATACAGAAAAAGCATTTCACAAAATACAGCATCTTTCCTAATTAAAACTCTTCAGAGTATAGGAATAGAGGGAACATTGCTCAACTTCATAAAATCAATCTATGAAAAACCCACAGCGAATATCATTCTCAATGAGGAAACGCTGAGAGCCTTTCCATTGAGATCAAGAACACAACAGGGATGCCCACTTTCACCACTGTTATTCAATATAGTACTAGAAGTCCTAGCCTCAGCAATCAGACAATAAAAAGAAATAAAAGTATTCAAATTGACAAGGAAGAAGTCAAACTCTCTCTCTTTGCAGATGACATGATACTTATATGTGGAAAACCCAAAATATTCCATCCCCAAACTGCTAGAACTCATACAGCAATTCAGTAATGTGGGAGGATACAATATCAATCCACAAAAATCAGTTGCTTTCTTATACACTAACAACGTAACTGTAGAAAGAGAAATTAGAGAATTGATTCCTTTTACAATAGCATAAAAAACCCTAAGATACCTTGGAATAAACCTAACCAAAGAGGTAAAGGATCTATGCTCTAAGAACTACAAGACACTCATGAAAGAAATTGAAGAAGACACAAAAGATGGAAAAATATTCCATGCTCATGGATCAGAAGAATAAACATTGTTAAAATGTCTATGCTGCCTAGAGAAATATGTACTTCCAACGCCATCCTAATCAAAACACCATTGGCATTTTTCAAAGTGCTGGAACAAACAATCCTAAAATTTGTATGAAACCAGAAAATACCCCAATCACCAAAGAAATGTTGAAAAAGAGAAAGCTGGGGGGCATCATGTTGCCTGATTTCAAGCTATATTACAAAGCTGCGATCACCAAGACAGCATGGAACTGAGAAAAAAACAGACACATAGATCAATAGAACAGAATAGAAAGTCCACATATGGACTCTCAACTCTATGGTCAAATAATCTTCGACAAAGCAGGAAAAAATATCCAGTGGAAAAAAGACAGTCTCTTCAATAAATGGTGCTGGGAAAATTGGACAGCTGTATACAGAAGAATGAAACTTGACAATTCTCTTACACCATACACAAAGATCAACTCAAACCTCAATGTGAGACAGGAATCCGTCAAAATCTTAAAGGAGAGCATAGGCAGTAACCTCTTTGACATCACCACAGCAACTTCTTTCAAGACATGCTTCCAAAGGCAAGGGAAACAACATAAAAAATGAACTTTGGGGATTTCATCAAGATAAAAAGCTTCTACACAACAATGGAAACAGTCAAGAAAACAAAAAGGCAACCCACAGAATGGGAGGAGATATTTGCAAATGACACTACAGGCAAAGGGCTGGTATCCAAGATCTATAAAGAACTCCTCAAATTTAACACCCAAAAAACAAAAAATCAAGTAAAAAAATGGGCAGAAGACATGAACAGACACTTCTCCAAAGAAGACATACAAATGGCTAACAGACACATGAAAAAATGTTCATCATCATTAGCCATCAGGGAGACTCAAATCAAAACCACATTGAAATATCACCTCACACCAGTTAGAATGGCAAGAATTGACAAGGCAAGAAACAACAAATGTTGGAGAGGTTATGGAGAAAGGGGCATCCTTTCACACTGTTGGTGGGAATGCAAGTTGGTGCAGCCACTTTGGAAAACAGTGTGGAGGTTCCTCAAAAAATTAAAAATAGAGCTACCCTATGACCAGCAATTGCACTACTGGGTATTTACCCCAAGGATACAGATGTAGATTTAAAAAAAGGGCCATATGCACCCCAATGTTCTTAGCAGTAATATCCACAATAGCCAAACTGTGGAAGAACCGAGATGCCTTTCAACAGATGAATGGATAAAGAATATGTTTTCCATATACACAAAGGAATATTACTCAGCCATCAGAAAAGATGAATACCCAGCTTCTGCATCGACATGGATGGGACTGGAGGAGATTATGCTGAGTGAAATAAGTCAAGCAGAGAAATTCAATTATCATATAGTTTCACTTACTTGTGGAATATAAGGAATAGCATGGAGGACATTAAGAGAAGGATGGGGAAAACGAAGGGGGGGGAAATTGGAGTGGGAGATGAACCATGAGAGACTATGGACTCTGGGAATCCAACTGAGGGTTTTAGAAGGAAGGGGGTTGGGGGATGGGTGAACCTGGTGATGGGTATTAAGGAGGGCAAGGATTTCATGGAGCACTGGATGTTATACAAAAGCAATGAATCATGGAACACTACATCAAAAACTAATGATTCATTGTATGGTGACCAACATAATAAAAAAATTAAAAATTAAAAAACGACAACAAAAACAAACCAAACTGAGGGTTGCAGAAAGAGAGGTGGATGGGGGGATGGGGTAGCTTGGTGATGGGCATTAAGGAGAGCACATGATGTGATGAGCACTGGGTGTTATATGCAACTAATGAATCATTAAACATTATATCAAAAACTAAAAAAAAAGAAAAAGAAAAAAACTAAAAAAGTAATAAAACAAAGACTATAACGAGATAAAAGAGGACACTGTATAACCATAAAGATGACAATCCAACAAGAAGATATAACAATTGTAAATGTTTATGCCGCCAACATGGGAGCACACAAATATATGAAGCAATTAATAGCAAACATGAACGAACTAATTGATAAAAATACAATAACAGTAGCAGACTTTAATACCCCACTTCCATCAACTTACAGATCATCTATACAGAAAATAAACAAGGAAACAATGGCTTTGAATGACATACTGGACCAGGTGAACTTAACAGATATATTCAGAACATTCCATCCTAAAACAGCAGAATACATGTTCGTTTCAAGTGCACATGGGACATTCTCCAGAATAGATCATATATTCAGTCACGAATCAGGCCTCAACAAATAAAAAAGTTGAGATCATACCATGTACCTTTTCTGACCACAACACTATGAAACTAGAAGTCCACCACAAGAAAAAGTTTGGAAAGACCATAAATACATGGAGGTTAAACTACATGCCACTAAAGAATGAATGTGTCAGTCAGTAAATCAAAGAAGAAATCAAAAAGTACATAGAAACACGTGAAAATGAAAACAGAACAGTCCAAACCTTTGAGGTGCAGCAAAAGCAGTCCTAAGAGGGAAATATATAGCAATACAGGCCTACTTCAAGAAGCAAGAAAAATTTCAAATAAACAACCTAAACTTTCACATAAAGGAGCTAGAAAAAGAACACCAAAAAAAAAAAAAAAAAAAAAAGCCTAAAACCAGCAGAAGATGGGAAATAAAGACTAGAGCAGAAAAAACTGACATAGAAACTAAAAAATACCAGTAGAACAGATCAGTGAACCCAGGAGCTGGTTCTTTAAAAATATCAACAAAATTAATAAATCTCTATCAGACTTAAAAAAAAAGAGAAAGGACACAAATAAATAATATAACATATAAGAGAAGAGAAATAACAACCAATACCACCAAAATATAATTATAAGAGAATATTTTGAAAACTATATGCCAATAAATTGGACAACCTAGAAGAAATGGATTAATTCCTAGAAAATGTAAACTACCAAATGAAAACAAGAAGAAATAGAAAAATTTGATTAGACTGATTACCAGTGAGCAGATTGCATCAGTAATCAAGAAGCTCAAAACAAACAAAATATAAATAAGAGTTAATACCTATTTCTTCTCAAATTATTTCAAAAAATAGAAGATGAAAGAAAACTTCCAAATCATTCTATGAGGCCAACATTACCCTGATACCAAAACCAGATAAAGACACCACTAAAAAGAGAGAACAATAGACCAATATCCTTGATGAACACAGATGCAAAATTTCTCATTAAAATACTACCAAACCAAATTCAACAAAACATTAAAAAAAGTCATTGCCACAGGGGCCCCTGGGTGTCTCAGTCAGTTAAGCATCTGTCTTCAGTTCAGGAAATGATCTCAGGGTCCTGGGATTGAGACCCACATCAGGCTCCCTGCTCAGAGGGGAGCCTGCATCTCCCTCTTCCTCTTTCCTCCCTCCTGCTTGTGCTCTCTCTCTCTCTCTCTCCTCTCTCTCTCCCGATCTGTCTTAAATAAAGAAAATCTTTTAAAAAATCATTTACTACAATCAAGTGAGATTTATTCCTGGGCTGCAGGGGTGGTTCAATATTTGCAAATCAATCAGTGTGGTACATTACATTTATAAAAGAAAGGATAAGAACCATATGATCATTTCAGTAGATGCAGGAGAAGCATTTGACAAAGTACAACATCCATTCATGATAAAACCCTCAATAAAGTAAGTTTAGAAAGACTGTAGTAAAGACCATATATGAAAAACCCACAGCTAATATCATTCTCAATGGGAAAAATACACCAAGATATAAATCAGGAATGGTCACTAAGGTATTGTTGGTGATAGTGAAACATAGGCAACAACAAGGAAATGGCTAAATCCAGGTATATCCACGAATACTGTGGAATAGTGGTGGAGATTTTTTTCAAATCAGGCACAAAATTAAGCAGGTTAATTTTAACAATGGGTCAGGCCTGTATTTAATGCCAGGGAATGATCTCCAAAAGAGAAAATTTTATAAGAAAAAAAAAATCAAGGGACAACTGGGTCGTTCAGTCAGTTAAGCATCTGACTCTTGATTTTGGCTCAGGTCATGATCTCAGGGTCATAAGATCAAGCCCTGTATCAGATCAAGCCCTGTATCAGCCTCCATGCTTTGCGGGGAGTTTGCTGGAGAATCTCTCTTTCTCTCCCTCTCTCTCTCTCTCTCTCCCTCTGCCCCTTCCCCTGCTCTTGCAAGAGCTTTGTCACTTCTCTCTCAAATAAATTTTTAAAAAATCCTTAAAAACAGGAAAAAAACTCATAATAGACTACAATGGCATTATTTATTGTCCCATATGTGTGGAACACAAAAATTTCTTGAGCATGCATGCCTAATTGTTAATTCTGAGGGTAAAACTTAGATTTTGAGAATGGTAAAAAAGTGAAGGGACATTCTTAGATTGTATTGTTTGACTTTCTATTAGAAAAATGCATATAGTGTTAATTCCTTGAATCAAAGACCAGCAGGAACACATCTGTGGTTAAAATATTGGGTTTATTGTTAACCATTGTTAGGGAGAATAAGACTAGGTAACCATGCAAAATTTAAGTAAAATGATGATAAAAAATATATAATGGTTTGGGTTTGTTTTGGGTGATTTCAGAGAACACTCAAGGAAGGAGTTTTTAGTCTGGATTGCATACTGCAAGAAAGCAGGGAGAATTCTATAATTGAATTCTATAATTCAATACATTGAATATAATTCAATACATATAGAATATATAATTCTATACATTTTATTTTATTTTTTCAATGAATTTTATAAGGAAGGAATGACTAAAGCTAAAACAGTGATTAATAAAGAAGCAATCACTCATATTAGCCAGTATAGAGGGACATTTTATCACTTTTGTAATTCGGATGATATTCCTGTTTTCCTCTATATTCAGGCATGTTTACTGAGTGGTGCTATTTTTGTTTTGATCTATCATGCTCACAGCATGGCCTTGCCTGCTATTGATGTTCTAAGAAATTGTTTAATGGGAGACTACCAGGGCCTTACTGTGAGTGCCAGGCCAGCTCCTAGCAACACCAAAACTTAGTTGATACTGCTAGACACACTCCTATATCAAAGCTCCTTTGTTCTTTGTCACTCCCATCTCCCTTTGGCCAGAACAGTCAACACGAGGCAGCGGCAGGGGGTCTATCCATAATATTCATATTTTTACCATTGTTGAGATGCTGTTCATTAGGAAGTTGTTTACAGACTATTGTCTATAGTTGGACTAGAATTAATCTTTCTTGCTTCTTTTGTTATAGAATGAGTTGTTGAATCATTTGATGTGACAATGGCTATGCAATAGTATTTAATAGGACAGAATATGTCAATCAAATGTTAACGCAAGCAATTATTAGGAAGAAAGATGATTATTAGTACTTGAGTCAAACCTTGAGTTTAGGGGCCTAGTCTATAAATTTCAGTCAATGAATGCAGCTGGATTTGTTTTAGAGCTCCAGTGACCTTTTTTAAAGCTTAGTCACAGGCTGTTTTACTTGTTTTGTGGTATAAAGGTACAGCAAGAAGTATTTTTTTATAAGTAATTAAGAGGAAACCTAGGGCTATTTGATTGCCCATAACAAATCTAGCTAATGAATGTAGACTATTTTGTTGGGCTCCAGAGTAGGAATTGCATATTTGTGACTTTTACTAGAGCAAAAGATGGGTTTTGGACTATTATTCCAGTTGTATTGTTCCTAAGGTGAGAATTGCAGCTTACATCGTATGTATGAAGAGGGAATAAATTTCTAAGAGTTCTCCAAAGGATCTAATATATTCCTAATCCTGGGGATTCTTGGGGAATTGTGTGTGTGTGTGTGTGTGTGTGTGTGAATGATCCATTGAAGGAGCGGTAGTTTAAAATATCTGAACATCTCTACTAATTATCCTGAATACAGAGGATAAGTTAGTGTATGACAAGTATAAGCCTAATGACTATATAAGAAGTCATACCCTAGTGGGACTGCATTGAGAGTATGTGTTATTTATCACAAAAAAGTGAGTCAAATGTGTGTCTCTTGAGATGGATAAATAACTCAAGTGAAATTAATTTCTGCAAAACTAGATAAAGTATGTCTGAACATAAAAAAATGAATTTATTGCTCAGAGTCCACACAATAAACTGAAGGTTTTGGAGGCGAGGAGGATGGGGGGTTGGGCGAGCCTGGTGGTGGGTATTGAGGAGGATACATATTGCATGGAGCACTGGGTGTGGTACATGAACAATGAATCTTGGAACACTGAAAAAATATAAGTAATTGGAAAAAAACCTGAATTTAATCACCAGGATATTCCCAATATCAGTACCTACTTTAAAATATCTAGGCCTTGCAAATAGGTCTTATAATGCCCTTGGTAGAGACATTTTGTAGATATGAAGACAAAGTTCAGTTTTTACAAGATGGAATATTGGGACCTATAAAAGAGAATATATCTTCTAAAGTGATTAAAGAAATACCATTAATTTTTTTAGTGGAGGGGGAAGAGGATGTCAGATTCAACAATTAGTTAAATTCAGAGTAGTAGCTGTGGACTGGGAAAAACATAGAAGAGAATTTTGTCCTTTAAGTGGCAGAAGAAGATGATATGGATCAAAATAATAGGCAAAAGATAAAGATCATGTTAGTGTTCTAGAAGACATCAATGTGTATAATAGGCAGGGTTAGTAGCAGAGCAAATAGACAGAATGGGTGTTGAAGAATAAAAAAAAATGTGTTTTTCTCTTGGGTAGAGGCTATCAACTTCTAAAGAAATTGACTTATTCTGTCACCTTGGATGGATTCTATTTCTGAAGTCATCAAGGATATTAGCCTATAGTTCTCCTTTTTAGTGGGGTCATTGTCTAGCTTTGGGATCAAGGTAATGCTGGCCTTGTAGCATGAGTTTAGAAGTTTTTCTTCCATTTCTATTTTTTTGGAAAAGTTTCAGAAGAATAGTTATTATATTTTCTTTACATGTCTGGTAAAATTCCCCTAGGAAGCTATCTGGCCCTGAACTTTTGCTTGTTGGGCAATTTCTGATTAGTCACTCAATTTATTTGCTAGGTATCAGTCTGTTCAAATTTTCTATTTCTTCTTGTTTCAGTTTTGGTAGTTTATATGTTTCTAGGAATTTATTCATTTCTTCATGATTGACAAATTTGTGGGCAAATAATTTTTCATAATATTCTCTTAAAATTGTATTTCTGCGGTGTTTGTGATCTCTCCTCTTTCATTCATGATTTTATTTATTTGGGTCCTTTCTCTTTTCTTTTTGATAAGTCTGGCTAGTGATTTATCAACTTTATGAATTCTTTCAAAGATCCAGCTTCTGGTTGTCATTGATCTGTTCTACTGGTTTTTTTTATTTATATATCACTTATTTCTGCTCTACTGTTTATTATTTCCCTTCTTCTGCTGAATTTAGGCTTTATTTTCAGGGTTTTTTTTTTCTAGTTCCTGTAGGCAAAAGATTAGGTTGTGCACTTGATACTTTTCTTGCATCTTGAGGTAAGCCTGTATTGCTATCTACTTCCCTCTTAGGACCACATTCACTGGATCCCAAAGATTTTGGACTCGTTTTGTTTTCACTTTTATTTGCTTCCACGTATTTTTAATTTCTTCTCTAATTTCCTGGTTAACCCATTCATTCTTTAGTATGATGTACTTTAACCACCATGTATTTGTGTTCTTTCCAAATTTTTTCTAGTGGTTGTCTTCTAGTTTCACAGCATTGTGGTCTGAAAATATAAATTGGTATGATCTCAATCACTTGTACATTTTGAGATCTGATAGTATGTGATCTATTCTGGAGAATATTCCATGTGCACTTGAAAAGAATGTGTATTCTGCTGCTTTAGGATGAAATATCCTGAATATATCTATTAAGTTATCTGGTCAAGTATGTCATTCAAAGCCTTGTTTCCTTGTTGATCCTCTGCTTAGATGATCTGACCATTGCTGCAAGTGGAGTGTTAAAGTCCCCTACTATTATTGTGTTATTATCAATGAGTTTCTTTATATTTGTTATTAATTGATTTCTATATTTGGGTGCTGCCATGTTGGGGGCATAACTATTTACAATTGTTAGATCTTCTTATTGGATAGACCTCTTTATTACAATATAGTGCCTTTCTTCATGTCTTGTTACATTCTTTGGCTTAAAATCTAGTTTGTCTGATATATGAATGGCTACTCCAGTTTTCTTTCGATGTCCATTAGCATGATAGATCGTTCTCCATCCCTTCACTTTCAATCTGCAGGTGTCATTAGGTCTAAAATGAGTCTCTTGTAGGGAGCTTATAGATGGGTCTTGATTTTTTTATTATTATTATTCATTCTGATACCCTGTCTTTTGATTAGAGCATTTAATCCATTTACATTCAGAGTGATTATATGAATGAATTCAGAGTGATAGATATAAACTTAATTCTATTATATTACCTTTAAATTTAGTGTTAAGGAGATTTTCTCCATTCCTTTCTAGTCTTTGTTGGTTTTGGTCTTTCTTTCCCACTCAAGGAGTGGAGTCTCCTTTAATATTCCTTGCAGTGTTGGTTTAGTGTCACGAATTCCCTTAGTTTTTGTTTGTCTGGGAAACTCTTTACCTCTCCTTCTATTCTGAATGACAGCCTTGTTATGTAAAGTATTCTTGGCTGCATAGTTTTCCCATTCAGCACACTGAATATGCCACTTTCTTCTGGTCTGCCAAATTCCATAGAGATATCTGCTGCTAACTTTGTCTTCTCTTGCAAATTAGGGATTTATTTTTCCTTGTTGTTCTCTCTAATCAGGGCTCCCCTCCCCATAGCATCTATGATTATCTTCTCCCAAAAATCAAATCTCCATACCTCCTACATTCTTCTACGTGGCCTCTTTTCTCCCTCTAGTTGTGGAGTTTGTTCTCTCAGTTCCAAGACAGATTTCCTGGATGTTCACAATGCTTCGATATTTATCTAGCTATGTTTGAGGAATGAGGCAAGAATAGGGTCCCCCTACTACTCCACCATTTTAACTCCCCTCTGTCTTTCTGTGTTTTCTTATAGTTCATTGAGTTGCTTCAAAACATCTATTTTGAACTTCTTATTGGGTAGATTACAGAATTCTAGGTATCTGATTTCTGTTACTGGAAGACCATTGTCTTATCATGATGTCATATTTCTTTAAGTCTTTAATCTTGGTGTTCTTTGTTGTTGTTGTTTTACATTTCAAGTAGCAATCACCTCCTCTAATCTTTACTACTTGCCTTCAATTGGAGTTTTTTTATTGGTTCTGATTGTATCTGTGACTTTCTCCCTTTGTATGGATACACCTGCTTCACACATTTCACTTCCTTTTGTGGTTGAATTAATAAGCTTGTATGTCTTCTCTCCAGCTTAAAATACACCATACTGGCAATTGGAAACCTCTTTTGTTTTCCATAAGGTGGCACTAAAATTCAGATTTGTGGTTTTTCTCTTGCCCACAGACTCTATCTTATTTTCTGAGCAAAATTGCTGCATAAGTAAACTTGATCTTGCCACCACACTCAGGAGGACACACAAGGAGCCAGGCATAGAGTGAGGATAGGTGTGGGTTTAACCCTGGGAACTTTGGGGGTGCCCACAGGTCAGATGGGGAGATCCTTGGGTGAGGTTTTCCCAAAGGATCTTGTTCAGACTTACTACTGGAGGTCTGAATGCAGTCATCAAGAACTGTATCCCTTTAATCCTTTAAGCAAATAGAGAGCTCAAAAATAACATAGACCAGAAAGGAACAGAGACAATATACAGATATAGTGACTTTACAAGTAACATAATGTACTAAATTCTTATCTCTCTGTAATTACTCTGAATGTAAATGGACTAAATGCTCCAATCAAAAGACACAGGGAATCAGATTTGATAAAAAAGCAAGACCCATCCATATGCTGTCTACAAGAGACACATTTTAGACTCAAAGACACCTCCAGATTTAAAGTGAGGGGTAGAGAACCATTTAGCATGCTAACGGACATCAAAAGAAAGCTGGGGTAACAATCCTTGTATCAGACAAATTAGATTTTAAACCAAAGACTGTAAAAAGAGATGAAAAGGGACACTATATCATATTTAAAGGGTCTATCCAACAAGAAGATATAACAATTGTAAGTATGTATGCTCCTAACTTGGGAGCAGCCAATTATATAAACCAATTAATAATAAAATTTAAGAAACATATTGACAATAGTACAATAATAATAGGGGACTTTAACACCTCACTCACAACAATGGACAGATCACTTACGCAGAAGATCAACAAGGAAACAAGGGCTTTGAATGATACACCGGACCAGATGGACTTCACAGATATATTCAGAGCATTCCATCCTAAAGCAACAGAATATGCATTCTTTTCAAGTGCACATGGAATATTCTTCAGAACAGATCATATGCTAGGTCACAAATCAAGTCTCAGCAAGTACCAAAAGATTGGGATTAGCCCCTGCATATTTTCAGACCACAGTGCTTTCAAAGTTGAACTCAATCACAAGAGATTTGGAAGGAAGTCAAATACTTGGAGGTTAAAGAGCATCCTACAAAGAATAATGGGTCAACCAGGAAATTACATAAGAATTTTAAAAAGTTCATGGAAACAAATGAAAATTAAAACAAAACTGTTCAAAACCTTTGTAATACAGCAAAGGCAGTCCTAAGAGGGAAGTACATAGCAATACAAGCCTTTCTAAAAAAAATAAAGAAAGAAAGAAGCCTCAAATATACAGGCTAACCTTCTACCTAAAGAAGTTGGAGAAAGAACAGGAAATAAAACCTAAACCAAGCAGGAGAAGAGAAATAATAAAGATTATATCAGAATCAATGAAAAACAAACCAGAAGAACAGTAGAACAGATCAACAAAACTAGGATCTGGGTTTCTGAAAGAATTAATAAGATCAATAAACTCCTAACCAGACTTACCAAAAGAAAAGATAAAGGACCCAAATAAAATAAAATCACTAATGAAAGAGGAGAAATCATAAAGAATACCAAAGAAATACAAAGAATTATAAGAATATATTATAAGTGACAATATGCCAACAAATTAGGAAATCTGGAAGAAATGAATGTATTCCTGGAAACTACTGAAACTGAAATAGGAAGAAATAAGAACCTGAACAGACCCATAACCAGCAAGAAAATTGAATCACTAACCGAAAATCTCCCAAGAAACAAGAGTCCAGGACCCAATGGCTTCCCAGGGGAATTCTACCAAACATTTAAAGAACTAATACCTATTCTTCTTCTTTTTTTTTTTTTAAAGATTTTTTTTTTTATTTATTAGAGAGAGACTGAGAATGAGAGGGGAGAAGGTCAGAGGGAGAAGCCCACTTCCTGCAGAGCCGGGAGTCTGATATGGGACTCGATCCCGGGACTCCGGAATCATGACCCGAGCCGAAGGCAGTCGCCTAACCAACTGAGCCACCCAGGCGCCCAATACCTATTTTTCTGAAGTTCTTTCAGAAAATACAGAGGGAAAGAAAACTTCCAAACTTGTTCTATGGGGCCAGCATTACCTTGACTGCAAAACCAGAGAATGACTCCACTAAAAAGGAGAATTATAGACCAGTATCCCTGATGAACATGGATGCAAAAATTATCAACAAGACACTGGCTAATTGGATCCAACAGTACATTTAAAAGATTATTCAATACAGCCGAGTGGGATTTATTCCTGGGCTGCAGGAGCGGTCGAACATTTGCAAATCAATCAACATGATACACCACATTAATAAAAGCAAGGATAAGAACCACACGATTTTCTCAATAGATGCAGAATAGTCATTTGACAAAGTACAGCATCCTTTCTTGATACAAACCCTCAACAAAGTAGGAATAGAGGAACATACCTCAACATTATAAAGGCCCAATATGAAAGACCCACAGCTAATACCATCCTCAATGGGAAAAAATTGAGACCTTTTCCCCTAAGGATGGGAACACAACAGAGATGCCCACTCTCATCCCTACTGTTCAACATATTACTAGAAGTCCTAGCCTCAACAATCAGACAACAAAAAGAAATAAAAGGCATCCAAATCAGCAAAGAAGTCAAATGTTTACCCTTCACAAATGACATGATATGCTATGTAGAAACCTGAAAGACTTCACCAAAAATTGCTAGAATTCATACACAAATCCAGCAAAGTGGTAGGATATAAAATCAATGCACAAAAATCTTTTGCATTTCTATACACCAACAATGGACCAGTAGAAAGATAAATCAATGAATTGATCCCATTTACAATTACAACAAAAGCCATAAAATACCTAGGAATAAATCTAACGAAAAAGGCAAAAGATGTGTACTCAGAAAAATACTGAATACTTATGAAAGAAATTGAAAAAGACACAGTGAAATGGAAAAACTTTCCATGTTCATGGATTGTAAGAACTACTATTGTTATAATGTCTATACTACCCAAAGCAATCCATACATTCAATGCAATGCTTATCAAAATACCACCAGCATTTTTCACAGAGCTGGAACAAACAATTTTAAAATTTGTATGGAACCAAAAAAGACCCTAGATAGACAGAGGAATGTTGAAAAAGGAAACCAAAGCTGGGGGCATCACAGTGCCAGACTTCAACTCTATTACAAAGCTATAATCATCAAGACATTATGTTTCTGGCACTAAAACAGACACATAGATCAATGGAACAGTATAGAGAATCCAGAAATGGACCCTCAACTCTATGGTCAACTAATCTTCAACAAAGCAGGAAAGAATATCCAATGTAAAAAGGGCAGCCTCTTCAACAAATGGTGTTGGGAAAATTGGACAGCCACATGTAGAACAATGAAACTGGACCATTTTCTTAAACCACACACAAAAATAAACTCAACATGGATGAAAGACCTAAAATGTGAGACAGGAATCCATCAAAATCCTAGAAGAGAACACAGCTACTAAAAATTCCTCTTTGCCCTTTGTTGCAGCAATTTCCATCTAGACACGTCTCCAAAGGTAGAGACAAAGGCAAAAATGAGCTATTGGGACCTCATCAAGTTAAAAAGCTTTTGCACAGCAAACAGTCAACAAAACCAAAAGACAAAGTACAGAATGGGAGAATATTTTTGCAAATGTTCTATCCAATAAAGGGTTAGTATCCAAAATCTATAAAGAACTTATCAAACTCAACACCCAAAAAGCATAGAGGAAGAGAGGGAAAAATAAAACAAGACATAATCAGAGAGGGAGACAAACCATAAGAGACTTTTAACCAAAGAAAACAGAGTTGCAGGAGGGGAGAGAGGTGAGAAATGGGATAAGAGGATTATGGGCATTAAGGAGGGCATGTGATGTAATGAGCACTGGGTGTTGATGAATCACTGATGCTCTACTCCTGAAACTGATGAATCACTGAGCTCTACTCCTAAAACTAATAATACGCTATATGTTAATTAATTGAATTTAAATTTAAAAAATGCTCTAATTTTCTCATCTGCATCTTTCTTATTCTCCTCTCCACCCCCCCCACCCCCGACATGAGTGCCTAAATATCCTGGGTGGAAGCCAGGCACTCACTCACTGCACTCTCTTTCCCAGGGGTAGAAGCCTTTGGTTCTCCTTCCTAAGCCCCCTTGGTGGAGGGGTGGTGCTGGCAATTTCATTTTACTTCTCCAGTGAATCCAAACTTGTATTATTTTTCCTCTGACAAAGTGCTGAAAGCTCTGCTCAAGAAGCCTGGACTTCTGCAAAGGCTCTCTCATCTATACACAGGTATCTGCTTAAGTCGGCAGTCTCCAGGAATTCCTCAACTGTAGCCAAGAAAGAATGGGGACTGTTCGAGTGCTCCTCTGGTTCCATAGGCCCCACCAACTTCTGTCTGCCTAATTACACAGGTGGGTGAGACTGATCCTGTGTTCCTTAGCCTATTGTGCTAGATCTCACAACTCCCACAGCAGTTTCATTTTTGAATGAATGAATTTTTGAATGAATGATAAATTTTAGTTATTAAAAAGGAGACAAAGGAGGGATGTCTTACGCCACCATGATGCTGACCTCCAATCTCTTTACTTTTTTAAAATTACATATAATATATTATTTGTTTCAGGGGTACAGGTCTGTGATTTATCAGTCTTACACAATTCACAGTGCTCACCATAGCACATACCCTCCCCAATGTCCATCACCCAGCCACCCCAGCCCTCCCACCACTCCACTCCAGCAACCCTCAGTTTGTTTCCTGAGATTAAAAGTCTCTTATGGTTTGTCTCCCTCTCCAGTTTCATCTTCTTTCATTTTTTCCTCTCTTCCCCTATGATTCTCTGCCTTGTTTCTCAAATTCCACATATCAGTGAGATCATGTGATAATTGCCTTTCTCTGATGGAATTATTTCACTTAGCATAATACCCTCTAGTTCCATCTGTGTCATTGCAAATGGCAAGATTTCATTTTTAAAAAAGATTTTACTTATTTACTTGAGAGAGAATGAGAGAGAGAGAGAGAGAGAGCATAGGAGGGGAGAGGTCAGAGGGAGAAGCAGACTCCCCACCGAGCAGGGAGCCTGGTGTGGGACTCAATCCCCAGACTCCAGGATCATGATCTGAGCTGAAGGCAGTCGCTTAACCAACTGAGCCACTCAGGCTTCCAAGATTTCATTTTTTGATGGCTGCATGATATTCCTGTGTGTGTGTGTGTGTGTGTGTGTGTGTGTGTGTGTGTGTGTGTACCACATCTTTGCATATTTATCCTAACACCAGTCAGAATGGCTAAAATTAAGTCAGGAACTGACAGATGTTGGTGAGGATGCAGAGAAGGGGAAACCTCCTACACTGTTGGTGGGAATGCAAGCTGGTGCAATCGCTCTGGAAAACAGTATGGAAGTTCCTCAAAAAGTTGAAAATAGAGCTACCCTATGACCCAGTAATTACCCTACTGGGTATTTATCCCAAGGATATAAATGTACTGATCTGAAGGGGCACATGCACCCCAATGCTTATAGCAGCAATATCCACATTGGCAAAATTATCAAAAGAGCCTAGATGTCCAATCCCTTTACTTTTACTCTACCTTTGCCATTACTTTTTCTACCTTCTCTGATTTTTTAAAATTTAGTTTTATTTTTCAGTGTTCCAAGGTTCATTGTTTATGCACGACACCCATCAGTGCTCCATGCAATATGTGCCCTTATTCTCTGCTTTTATATGATTTAATTTTTTATCTTTCTCTCTTAGCATATCAATTATACTTCTTTTTTTTCACTTTTTAGTGGCTGCTTTTGAGTTTTCAATATACATTTTCAACTAACCCAAGTCCTTTTCCACAGAAAACTATCCCACTTCATGAGTAGTGTGGTGCCTTACAACAGAATATTCCCAAATCTTCCCTCCCATCCTTTATAACATTACTTTCATTCCTTTCACATTTGGGTAAGCCACAATCAAGGAATACATTGTTGTTATTATTGTCAACAAACTGTTATATGTTTAATCAATTTAGATGAGAAAAATAAAATATTTAATTTTACTTTAAATTATTCCTTTTTAACACTGTTTCTTTATGTACCTTTGAGTTTCTGATCTATTTCATTAAGAATTTGACATTTCGGGGCGCCTGGGTGGCTCAGTGGGTTAAAACCTCTCCCTTTGGCTCAGGTCATGATCTCAGGGTCCTGGGATCGAGCGCCACATCAGGCTCTCTGCTCGGCAGGGAGCCTGTTTCCCCCTCTCTCTGCCTGCCTCTCTGCCTGCTTGTGATTTCTCTCTCTCTGTCAAATAAATAAAAAAAAAACTTTAATAAAAAAAGAATTTGACATTTCTTGCAAGGCAGGTCTACTGTTGAAAAATTCTTTTTTGTTTGAGAAAGTGTGTGTGTGTGTATATATATATATATATATATATATATATATCCTCACTTTTGAAAAATAATTTCACTGTATACAGAATTCTAGGCTGGTGTTTTGTTTCTTCAACACATTAAATATTTCATTCTACTCTCTTGCTTGTGTAGGTTGTGAAGTAAAGACTGATATAATTATTATCCTTACTTCTCTGTAGGTAAGGTATTTTTCCCCCTCTCTCTGGCTACGTTCAAGATTTCTCTGTCTTTGATTCTGCATTTTGAATATTATATACCTAGATTTTATGAATAGATGTTTTGGTTTTAACCTTTTAGGTATATCAGAACTCCTTGGATCTATGGTTTGGTGTCTATCATTAATTTGGGGAAATTCTTAGTTATTATTGCTTCAAATCCTTCTTCAGTTTCTTTCTCTTTCTTCTCCATCTGGCATTCTCATTAAGCATATGATAAGTCTTTTTAATTGTCCCATAGTTCTTGGATATTCTGTTTTGTCTTTTTCATTCTTTTTTACCTTTCCATTTTATTTTTGGAAGTTTTTACTGATATTTCTTAGTTTTTTCCTTACTGATTTCCAAATTATTATATTTTTTTCTGGTTTCTTCTTGTTTCCTCCCCAGATACGTTTATTTTAATTTTTCAGTGTTACAAGATTGATTGTTCATGCACCACACCCAGTGCTCCATGCAATACGTGCCCTTCTCAATACCCACCACCAGGCTCACCCAACCACCCACTCCCTCCCCTCCAAAACCCTCCTTTTGTTACTCAGAGTCCACAGTCTCTCCTGGTTCATCACCCCCTCTGATTTCCCCCCATTCACCCTTCCCTTCCTTCTCACAATGCCCTCCATGATTTTCTTTATACTCCACACGCAAGTGAGACCATAAGATAATTGACTCTCTCCGCTTGACTTATTTCACTCTGCATAATCTCTTCTAGTCCTGTCCATGTTGATACAAAAGTTGGATATTCATCCTTTCTGATGGAGGC
>CM052801.1:38937846-38956624 GCA_028533885.1 Nasua narica
CTGAGCTCTGTGGAAACCGGTTTCTCAGTCTTTTGCTCTCTGAAGGTTTTTGGCCTTTTGTAGCTTTTTCACCTTTTGAGAGAGTCCAAGCAATGAATCTGCCCAGAAGCACTCAGACCTCTGAGTTGCAGGAAGCCTGAGTCTCTGCTTCCCTCTCTGTGGTTCAGAACACACACTCCCCTCCGCAAAATTTCTGCTCACAGAGCAGCCTGTCTGAGTTGGCGCGTGACCATAGCCGCCTTTCTGTGGCTCTGCAAGTGCGGACCCAGGAGGCCTGCGGCGGGCCGCGAAAGTCACGAACCCAGCCGCCTTTCTGTGGCTCCACAAGGGGGGCCCCGGAGGTTAGGCTGCTTGCCTGCATTCTCTCTGGGGCTGGCGGGGATTCTCAGACTCTATGGTGGGCCACGAATGTCACGGTTGTGGGCGCACACAGAGAAAAGCTGTGGCTCTTGGACCACAGCAGACTCTCTAAAGGCACTTGCAGGTGCGCGCCAGGCCCACAGAATGGTGCAGAAAGCGGAAAGCTGCAGGTTCAGGAACCACGGACTGGTCCTCCCACCAGTCTCACTTTGGGGTGCTCCTTCCTGGAAGCATGGGCCCTGGCCAGTGCCCCCGACCACCTCCTTCAACTAGTTGCTCCTCAGAACTTTTTGCTCTTTTTAAGTGTTTTTTAATGGAGTGTATGTTAATGCTGGTCCCCCACCACCAGGCACTTAACTTCGGGGTATTACTGCCCTTGGTTAGCTTCTGGTGGCTCCCTCCCCCTCTTGTTTATCCTCTGATATCAGTTCGAGTGTTCCCACTTTGCTTTTACCTCTCCACTGCTGTCTTCTGCTCTCTGAGAGATCCCGGCATGAGAAATCTTGCTCCTCTGGGTGATTTCATGGGTGTTCAGTGTGTTCTAGTAGATATCCAGCTCACTTTTGGGGACCGGTTGCAGCACTATCTCCTACTTCTCTGCCATCTTGTCCCCCTCCCCTGCATATTTAATCTTTGATGAACCTTGACTTCCATAAAGATTAAATCACTTCACAATACAACCAGCAGTTTATGAGTGACTGTTTCACCAAATTTACATCATTTTAAAATTTTCATATGGGTGACATCATCAGCTCCTTTCCACAGGTAAAGAAAGTATGGCTTCTGGAGGTTTGGTAGTAATCACCAGATCACTCACCAGTTAGTTGTGGAGCCATACTTTTCACCGTAGAAATGTTTCTATCCAGAGCCTGTGAACTTCATTGAAATCCTGGCTATTATTAATCATTGCTACTCAGAAGACCTAGACTCACTCGCTCTTTATTTCAAAACCTCATCTCTTTTTTATGATCTATCATTTAGGTTTGGAATTAAAAGAGCAAAAAGAAAACATAGCTAAAAGTTTAAGCAGTTTTTAGCCTCTGTGCAAGGTTTTTCTGTACTGATAGTAATTCTCCTCATGTTAAAATGACCAAAACAAGAAAAACCAAGTCCATCTTTTTGATCAGAGATGAATCTTTTTAATAATTGGTTTGATGAATCAGGTTTGCTAGAGGTAGTGGACCCTCATGATGCTCTTCCACACGGCATTTTGGTTACAGCCTGGTGAACCTCAGCCATCAGCACTCAGGCCTCAGTGGAGGGGATCCTGATCTCTTACCTCCACCTCTTTACTCCAGGCATGGACTTAGGACTTTCCCACTTTTCCTACTTCACAGCAGATACCAGGCTGTGATAGTCAATGAGATGTTATCCACACTTCTTGCACTGTGTAACACAAGTGTAGTGTATCCACACTTCTTGCACTGTGTAACACAAGAAGTGTAACACAAATACTAAGACTTAAAACCAACTGTTAAGAGACTTCATGACAATGGACCTGTTCATACAGGTCCATTCTGGGATTTCTCACTATGCCAGTTTCTTGCCCAGATGCCAGCTTCTCTCCAAATGGCCAGGGGCAGTTCACTACCCCCACCCAAGATGTTCCATGAGACTTTATACCTGGGAATCATGGCCAAGCTTGCTACCAGCCCAAAAGAGAATCTTGGGAAACTTCCCTCATCTCAGTATAAGAAGGGGGAATTTATAGTATTGTAATTTTAGGCCTCAGGACCCACCTTCATCTAAAATGTGTAACAACAGACCATTCTCTTTCAGAAGAAACCCCCATCCAGACTCCTAGGGGGTGGTCTGGGAAGACATTTACAAAATAATCTGACAGTCTCTTTCCCATTATTACTGCTCTTAACACAAATGAGGTTGTTTCCTTCTTTTGTCTTTTTCTGTATATCCCATTTATCATTCATTGGGCTTCTATATAAATGCTAGGTGAAGCATGATATTTTCTCTTATTCATTCTCAGAGAAAATCAGAAGGCATATTATTATTAACATTCTCCATGACCTTTGCACTGGGTCACACTAAGCTCCCCAAAATAATAAAAGAATCTGAGCATCTCTCCTGTTCTAGCCAGTGGAGTGAAAGCAGTGTGCCACAGTGGTTACAAGACTGAGCTCTGAAGGGAGACTGGGTGAAAATCCTGCTTCAGCTATTTGTGTGCTGAATGACTGTCAGCATGTCATTGAACCTCTCTCACTATCAAATATCTTTATTGATAAAATTAGATAATGCCTATATCTTAACTAATAGGGACCTTGCTTTGATCATTAATTCATATAATTAAATATAATTGAAGACTTTAGAAGGGTTTGTCTAAACATTAGCTATCACTGTACCACTGGTAAGCATGTCTCAAATCTGTTATATTTCAGAGAATTCAACATTGCAGCACTATCTCCATGCCTCTTGGAATTTATGTGATCATGAGCACTAGTTTATTCAGTCCTTACATTTGTAATGTGAAGCCAAAATTACCCCACGTGAAATGGAATAATGCCCCAATGGGTGTTCATAGGGAGGTGGCAACACTGAGACCTCAGGTAAATATATTTTTTTCTCTAAGTTTGTACTACAAAACCAGGGAAGATAGTTTCAAAGAGTCTTTAAAACTTAACAATTAAACTATTAAAATATTATAATAATCACAGAAAAAAATTATCAGTCCCAAAGGTAAATATTTGGTCAATAATGGAAACAATTATCAGTATCAGTGCCCATTCCAGCACTGTCCAGGGTAGCAAAAGTCTTACCAAGGGGATTATGCATACACCAGATCCCATTTGCAAGGGTTTAGCAATTGCTAGATAAATACAATGGGTTATTTTATCCTGATGTCATTAAAAAGGTAATTATATGCAAATTTAATGTCAGCTGTCTCCTATTCCTTGAAATCTGAACTATGGGACAATTTTCACTCTGCATCATTTCTTTTTTTTTTTAAGATTTTTATTTATTTATTTGACAGGAGAGAAACACTGAGAGAGGGAACACAAGCAGTGGGAGTGGGAGGGGGAGAAACAGGCTTCCCGCCAAGCAGAGAGCCCGATGTGGAGCTCTATCCCAGAACCCTGGGATCATGATCTGAGCCAAAGGCAGATGCTTAACGACTAAGCCACCCAGGTGCCCCTACTCTGCATCATCTTGATAGACCCAGGAATCAGCCATTTGTTAGGCATGGGCACATGCATATGCACACGCAGCTGCATTTCCCTTGCCCCCACACACCTACATATAAGCCTACCTCCTTTCTCATAAGATCTTCTTTGGCTTTGATTGATTTAGGATTGTGCATCTGGCCCAGTGTTGGGCAATGTGTGCTGAAGAGAAGTCTGCTGAAGTAATTTTTGGATATATTTCTCTACTTTTAAAAAAGAGATGCTAGGGGCGCCTGGTGGCTCAGTGGGTTGAAGCCACTGCCTTCTGCTCAGGTCATGATCTCAGGGTCCTGGGATTGAGCCCAGCATCAGGTTCTCTGCTCAGCTGGGAGCCTGCTTCCCCTCTCCCTCTGCCTGCCTCTCTGCCTACTTGAGATCTCTCTCCTGTCAAATAAATAAATAAAATCTTTTTAAAAAGAGAGAGAAAGATAGAGAGAGAGATGCTATAAGAGACCAAATCTTTCAGCTTTTGTATATTACCCTGTCTGGATTTAGGACCAGAAATGCTGCAATCAAGCCCAGTCCCATGTATCTCAATAGCACAAATGAAAATCATCATGGAAAAAGAGTGCAGCAACTTTTTACTTTGTGCATAGCAGGGATCAATATCAACATTGGCATATGAAGGTAGTTTATACAGAACTATAAAAAATCAGAATTGAAAAGCTCATTTATTTTTCGGATTAAAAAAAAGCCTTGTCAGCTATGCTCCAAAACCTTCACTAATGCTTTATTTTAAATACTGTGCTAGGAGTATGAAGGACACAGAGATGATACATGATGTGGGAAACAAAGGCAAAAGAAAAATTAAATTTCCTTACTACTTAGAGCCCATTGATAAGTCCTTAAAACAGGCAGTGTGACATTCCTCTAGGAACATAGCTACCTTGAAGTTAATACTTTGCTAAGGTCAAAAGGCAATCTTAGCCTGAACTCCAGGATCCTGTAGGTCTTCTTTAACATATAAAAATTCCTTTGGAAATTTCTTTTATCTTTACTCCCCAAAATACATGTTGGCAATCATCCCCCAAGCATATGACCCATTGATATATATTTGAAGGGTCTCATGTCTCAGGTTTTATTGGATAGTAATAAATAAACTTTCCCAACAATAGTTAGCCCCCTCAAGGTCCTGAAAACTTTCTTCAAAAATTCTTTACAGACAACACTATCCCTAACCCCTTCCCAGGTTGAAAGTATATAATTAGCTATACCTCATGACCCCAGTGCAACTCTTTCTGCCCACAAGTCCTGTCCCCATGCTTTAATAAAACCACCTTTTTGCACCAAAGATGTCTAAAGAATTCTTTCTTGGTTGTTGGCCACAAACCTTAACATCTTTCCTATACCAACGCCCATAGGGTATGTGCCTTGGGGAGATCAACAATATGGAGGAATAACATAAACATCATTTCTATGATAACTTATATTGAGTATCAACTGTATGTTCAACTCTTTACATTTGTTATTTCCCAAAGACCTAAGAGAAAAATGTTACTATTCCCCTTCTACAGTTGAAGAAATAGGCTGAAATGAGTTAGGTAAATTAAGTAGTTAAGTGGTAGAACTTGGATTCACATTCAGGCCTGTTGAAATCCAAAGGGGAGTTTTTATCCACTCACCAGGGAAACACTGCTTATGTTATAGTTGTTGAGATGTAGATGTCACTTCTGATGACAGAGTCATCTTCCTACCAACATAGGTGGACACTTGAAAAGTTATGGCATCCCTCAAAAGACTAGGTCAGAATCCAGAGAATCTATGCTGAAACCAACCAGCTTGAGGTTCGACTTCCTGACATTTTTATATAATTAAGGATTAGGTATCTTGGACAATGGTGGAAGCGTCAGAGGCCCCCTCTGAGGATAACGGAAGTTTTACCTAGTTTAAAAAGTTTGGGAGGATTTTGTCATTACTCCTTAAATGGGGCCAATGTCTAAGAGAAAGCAGTTCTTGTGGCATAGTTATGATCTGGGAAAGGGAAGATTAAAGACTGTCTTAGATCCCCATACTGCTCACAGATAAACAGGGCTTTACATCCAGAATTATTCTTTGGGGGAACACCAGGAAAATATAGAGGCTTCCAGCAATCTTTCCTCAGAAGCTTCTCCCTGATCCAAGTCTATTAACTTGTGCACATTTTAATAATTCATGGTCAAACAGGTAGGGGAGGTGAAGTAAATTAAAATGGAGAAACTCAAAAGAGAAAACATGGTTTAAAACAATTGCATGGGATCTTAGACTAGTAGAACTAAAGTGGATAATTTATTACTACCATTGTTGTGTGACAATTGTGTGAATAAGTAACCTATCCTCTAGGACCTATATGCTTATATGATTGCTTCCTTCACTGAGATATTCAGTCTTTGAAAGGTAGGGCCTTGAGGGACTGGCTTTTGCATATCCAATTTTCAGGACACTTCCTGAGATCTAGTAGGCATCAATGGATATTTAATTGAATAATTTATTTATGATGATAACACTGGTTAGAGAAATAGCCTTCTTTCCAATTGGAATTAGTATAGCAGATCCTGTCTGTGTAAGCAACAATATGTGAAATCTTTGTGTATCGAACAATATGCTATTCTCATATATTTTTCTACATCAACCTATACACACACTAGCAAAATTACCCATATACAACATGACTTGAGCAACACTTTTTATACCTTATACTTTCTTACATTACCTCAAAGGGTTTTGTCAGAGCTACCCAGCTAATCCCACTATATGCCTAATATTTTTATGTATATATGATTAATTGCAGTAAAGATAAAAATACAATGAAAAATTTTGAAAACTTCTATTAACAAGAAATGCAGGGAATTGGAAATCTAATTGTGTCTTAAGTTATTTCAATTGATCTTCAGATTGTTTCTTCAATGCAAGTATTACTATTAGTCTCTTATATATATGTGGCAAAGCCATATTTCAACCCTAGGCCTATTTTATTCTAATGTCCCAGAGTCACATAATGTAGGAAGTACCCAACTTATTCATGCTCCGGCAAAGTCCCACTCTTTCCTTTTCCTTTCCTTTCTGTCATAGCTCATCACAATTTTCATTCAATCTTCTAACAAGTCAAGGTACTTCCTCATACTTGAGACCTCCTTCAGGAGTTAAATGCTACAGTAAATGGAATTGATTCTCTAATTTTCCTTTCCATATTTTCACTGTTAGTGTATAAGAAAGCAACTGATTATTGGGCATTGATTTTGTATCCTGCCACATTACTGAATTGCTGTATGAGTTCTAGTAGTTTGGGGGTGGAGTCTTTTGGGTTTTCCATATAAAGCATCATGTCATCTGCGAAGAGAGACAGTTTAACTTCTTCATTGCCAATATGAATACATTTATTTCTTTTTATTGTCTGATAACTGTTGCTAGGACTTCGAGTACTATGTTGAACAAGAGTGGTGAGAGTGGGCATCCTTGTCGTGTTCCTGATCTCAAAGGGAAGGCTCTCAGCTTTTCCCCATGGAGAATGATATTCGTGTTGGGTTTTCATAGATAGATTTTATGAAGTTGAGGAATATTCCTTCTATCCCTGTACTTTGAAGAGTTTTAATCAGGAACGGATGCTGAATTTTGTCAAATGCTTTTTCTGCATCTATTGACAGGATCATGTGGTTCTTCTCTCTTCTCTTGTTGATTTGTTCTATCACATGGATTGAATTGCAAATGTTGAATTTGCAAATTCCTTGCATCCCAGGAATAAATCCCACCTGGTCATGATGAATAATCTTTTTAATGTGCTATTGGATCCTATGAGCTAGGATCTTGTTGAGAATCTTGGCATCCATATTCATCAGGGATACTGGTCTGAAGTTCTCCTTTTTGATGGGGTCTTTGTCTGGTTTGGGGATCAGGGTAATGCTGGGTTCATGGAAAGAGTCTGGAAGTTTTCCTTCTGTTTCTATTTTCTGAAACAGTTTCAGGAGAATAGGTATTATTTCTTCCTTGAATGTTTGGTAGAATTCCCCAGGGACTCCGTCAGGTCTTAGACTCTTGTTTTTTAGGAGATTTTCAATCACTGCTTCAATCTCATTACTAGATATTGGTTTATTCAGGTTGTCAATGTCTTCCTGTTTCAGCCTTGGAAGATTATGGGTTTCCAGGAATGCATCCATTTCTTCTAGGTTGTTTAGCTTATTGGCATATGGCTATTGATAATAATTTTTGATGATTGTTTCTATTTCCTTTGGCTTAGTCGTGATCTCTCCCCTTTCATTCATAATTTTGTTAATTAGGGTCCTCTCTCTTTTCTTTTGGATGAGTTTGGCCAGTGGTTTATCAATCTTATTGATTCTTTCAAAAAACCAACTTCTGGATTCATTGATGTGTTCTACTGTTTCTTTAGTTTCTAACTCGTTGATCTCTGCTCTAATCTTGATTATTTCCCTTCTTGTGCATGGGGTTGGCTTAATTTGTTGTTGATTTTCCAGTTCTTTAAGGTGTAAAGAGAGCTGGTGTATTCGAGATTTTTCAATTTTTTTGAGTGAGTCTTGGATGGCTATGTAATTCCCCCTTAGGACCGCTTTTGCCGTGTCCCATAGGTTTTGGATTGCTGTGTCTTCATTCTCATTGGTCTCCATGAATTGTTTAAGTTCTTCTTTGATTTCCTGGTTGATCCCAGTATTCTTGAGCAGGTTGGTCTTTAACCTCCAAGTGTTTGAATTCCTTCCAAACCTTTCCTTGCATTAGAGTTCCAGTTTCAAAGCATTGTGGTTTGAGAAAATGCAAGGAATCATCTCAACATTATGGTACTAGTTGAGTCCTGATTTGTGACCCAGTATGTGGTCTATTCTGGAGAAAGTTCCATGTGTGCTTGAGAAGAATGAGTATTCTGTTGTTTTAAGGTGGAATGTTCTGTATATATCTATGAGGTCCATGTGGTCCAATGTGTCATTCAAAGCTCTTGTTTCTTTATTGATTTTCTATTTAGATGATCTGTCAGTTACTGAGAGTGGCGTGTTAAGATCTCCTACTATTAATGTATTAATATCAATATGACTTTTTTGGTTAACAGTTGGTTTATGTAGTTGACTGCTCCTATATTGGGGGCATAAATGTTTACAATTGTTAGATATTCTTGGAGGATAGGCCCTTTCAGAATGATGTAGTGTCCTTCTGTATCTCTAAGTACAGTCTTTAGCTTAAAATCTAATTTATCTGATATGAGAATTGCTACCCCAGCTTTCTTTTGAGGTCCATTGGCATGAAAGATGGTTCTCCATCCTTTCACTTTCAGTCTGGATGTATCTTTTGGTTCCAAATGTGTCTCTTGTAGACAGCATATGGAAGGGTCCTGTTGTTTTATCCATTCTGCAACCCTGTGCCGCTTTATGGGAGCATTTAGGCCATTCACTTTGAGAGTGATTCTTGAAAGATAAGTGTTTATCGACATCATGTTGCCTGTGAAGTCCTTGTTTCTATAGATGGCAGATTTCTGTTCTAAGTCACTCATGAGTTCTTTCTATTTTTATAGAACCCCCTTTAATATTTCCTGGAGTGCCAGCTTGGTGGTCACATACTCTTTTAAACCTTGCTGGTCTTGGAAGCTCTTTATCTCTCCATCCATTTTGGATGTCAGCTTTGCTGGATAAAGTATTCTTGGCTGCATATTCTTCTCGTTTAGTGCACTGAATATATCATGCCAGCCCATTCTCGCTTGCCAGGTTTCTGTGGAAAGGTCTGATGTTATTCTGATGGGTCTTCCTCCATATGTAAGGAATCTCTTTCCCCTAGCTGCCCTCAGGACCTCCTGTCTAAAATTATAATTTGCAAATTTTAAGATTATGTGTCTGGGTATCTTTCTAGACTCATTGATCTTGGCAGGTGTCCTTTCCGCCTCTAGGATACGAACTCTTGTTCCATTCCCCAGATTGGGGAAATTCTCATGTAAAATTTGGTCAGCTATATCTTCTAGTCTTCTGTCTTTCTCTATCTCCTCTGGGATTACAGTAATTCTGATGTTGCAATGTTTCATGGCATCATTTATTTCCCTATGTCTCTTCTCATGATTCCTGAGCAGTTTGCTCCAGCTCTCCTCCTGACCTTTCTTCTCAACCATTTTATCCTCTAGATCACTAATTCTATCCTCTGTCTCTGTAACTCTAGCTGTTAGACTATTTAGATTGGATTGGATCTCATTGATAGTGTTTCTTACATCTGCTATACTGGTTCTCATTTCTGCCCTTAGAGATTCTATGTTGTCATTAATGTTTTTCTCTATCCTAGCCATTGCCTGGATAATTGTCACCCTGAATTCCATTTTTGACATACTGTTTATGTCCATATCTAATAGTTCTAAGGGAGACGGTGTAGTCTCTGGGTTTTTCCTCTGTTGTGTTCCTCCTCCTAGTCATTTTGATGAGAAATGGATGAGAGCATGTATAGCTGTATATATGGCCCATGATCCAGGCAAGGTGCCCCCTGGAGGGGTTTGGAGCAATTGGGATTCACTACCAAAAAGAAAGAAGAAGGATAAAAAAAGATAGAGAGAGAGAGATAAAGAAGAAATCCCAGCTAGAATGGGCCCCCAAAATAAGATTTATTAGGTATGTAAACCAACATGAACAAATATATAGACTGACAAAAGTAAATGACAAGAAATAAAAGAACCTAGTCAGACTGAACCCCAGGAATAAGATTTATATAATACCAGAACAAAATCAAATATGTAGAAACACCGACAGAAGGATAAGATGGGTGGGTGGTTATAACTCCTCGTGGGCAAGGAAAGTTATTTCAGGACTTCCTGGGTTTATCATTGTATTAAGCCTCTAGTTGTAATGTTAAGTAGTTTAAAAAAATTGAAAACAAAACAAAACAAAACAAAACCGTGTAATGTGAAAATAAGTGAATAAAAAAATAGAAAGAAAATAAGAAAGAGAAAAAAACCTTGTATCTATGAAATACAGTTTTGAGGGTATTTTCAGGAGTTTAATATATTGATTTCCCCTGGTGTTGGGGATATGTGTCTGTTTTTGTGCCAGTACCATGCTGTCTTGGTGATCACAGCTTCGTAGTAAAGCTTGAAATCAGGCAATGGGATGCCCCCAGCTTTGTTTTTCTTTTTCAACATTTCTGTAGCAATTTGGGGTCTTTTCTGGTTCCATACAAATTTTAGGATTGTTTGTTCCAGCCCCTTGAAAAAAAACGGTGGAATTTTGATTGGGATGGCATTGAAAGTATAGATTGCTCTGGGCAGTATAGACATTTTAACAATGTTTATTCTTCTGATCCATGAGCATGGAATGCTTTTCCACTTTTTTGTGTCTTCTTCAATTTCTTTCATGAACGTTCTGTAGTTCCTCGAGTACAGATCCTTTACCTCTTTGGTTAAGTTTATTCCCAGGTATCTTATGTTTCTTGGTGCTACGGTCAATGGAATCGATTCTCTAATTTCCCTTTCCATATTTTCATTGTTAGTGTATAGGAAAGCAATTGATTTTTGTGCATTGATTTTGTATCCTGACACATTACTGAATTGCTGTATGAATTCTAGTAGTTTGGGGGTGGAGTCTTTTGGGTTTTCCATGTAAAGTATCATGTAGAGATGGCATTACATTTAAAAATTAAAGAGAACTGACATCTTTATGATGAGTATTCTTATCAAAAACAAGGACTGTATTTCTGCTTGTTAGAGTCCATGTGTGCCTTTTATGAGGGTTTGAAAGCTTATCTCATATAAGTTTTGCACATTTCTTTGTTAAATGTATTCCTAAGTATTTTACTTTCTTACTATTTTTCATGAGGTTTTCCCTTCAATGGTATATCTTCTAATTGATTATTTGTGCAAATTAGGGCTATTGACTTATATATGGCAATTTTATAGTCTGCTTCTCTAATGAAATATGTTTTGTTTGAGTTATTTTTACCACTGATTCTCTAGAGTGTTCCAGGTATTTTTTTTCAGGTACACTTTCATATTACCTGCAAGTAGAAATAATATTATATCATCTTTTCTAATCCCTATGCCATTAATAAATTTCTTTTTTCATTGCATTGGCTAATACTTCTGGTAAAATGATGAATAATAGAGGAGATAGTGAACAACCTTAACTGGTTACTAATATTAGTGGAAGTGCTTCTAGATTTTATTCCATTAAAAAACTATTAATTTCTATTGTATCAAGAATGGGTGTAGGGGCACCTGGGTGACTCAGGTGGTTAAGCATCTGCCTTCAGCTCAGGTCATGATTCTGGGGTCCTGGGATTGAGCTCCCTGTTGGGCTCCCTGCTCAGCAGAAAGCCTGCTTCTCCCTTTCCCTCTACTACTTCCCCTACTCGTGCTCGCTCGCTCTCTCTGTCAAATAAATAAATAATATCTTTTTTAAAAAAATTAAAGAAGAAAAAGAATGGGTGTTGAATCAAACGATTTTTATCAGGGTTAAATATAAAAGTGATACTTGCTTTATCTAAAAAAAAAGTATGCAGCTTTCCTTGATATCTAACACCATAAAACAATTTATAGATCAATAGAACAATCTGGTCTTTGAAAGTTTGGTAGAATTCCCCTGTGAAGTCATCTAGACCCTGAGCTTTTTTTTTTTTTTTTTTTTTTTTGGTGGAAGAATTGATAACTTTGTATCTTCTAGGAAAATTGGCCTGTTTATGCTTTATATCACTAATAGCATCTATTTTCATAACAAGTATTTCCCTAGGAAATTATTCATCTCATTAAGTTTTAAATGTACTTTCAAAAAGTCTGCAAAGTAGATTGAATGATTTTTTTAACATTCTAATTCAAGAGTTATTTATCCTCCTTGTAATTTCTTATTTTGTGTTTCTTTGCTTTCTCCTTTTTTCTTGATTGTGTTAGCTATGGTGTGCTTTTAGTATATTTCAAGAAACCAAGAAACACAATGTTTTTCTCTTTTATACATCATTACTACATTCTACTCTTTATTTTATATTTATTTTGTTCTTCCTTATAGTTTTTAATTTTACCTTATCGGTTTTTTTTTTTTTACTTTTTGATCTCTAAACTTAATTCATTTTTAATTATTCTTTAATTGTTATCATTAAAAGAATAAGCTTTGAATTTTCCTCTGACAATGCTTTTCATGTATGACAAAGATACTGATATATATTAATTTCGCTATGTCTTTTTTTTCAAAATCCATGATTATCACTGTAGTTCTCTCCCCACCCAAGTGTTGTTTAATAGATAGTCAATTGATTTTCAGGGAAGAATTTCATTTAAAAGTAAACAGAGACTTGGAGGGGTGCCTGGGTAGCTCAGTTGATTAAGCATTCCATCTGTGATTTTGGCTCAGGTCATGGGTGGTGAGATGGAGATCTGCATCAGACTATGAGTCTGATGGGGTAAATGTATTTATAAGGTGTTAAATATTCTATATTCCATTCTATATTCCATTCCATGAAATATTGATTCTAAATAGAATGTGAAAAGTTAGGTACTTATATGAAAATCCCTAGAAAAATCACTAAAACACAAAGAGACAAAGTAGAATACATAATAGGTAAATTAAAATGAAATATTAATAAGTGTTCAAATAATACAAAAGAAAGCAGGAAGGGGAAACAAGAATACAGATCAGGGGAACAAAGACAAAACAATGAAATTTAGACTTAAATCCAACCATATCAATAATTTCTTTAAAAACAAATGGTCCAAACATATCAATTAAAAGGCAATGATCATCAGGAAAAATAAAAGTATGATCCAAATAAATACTGTCTACAAAATATTTATTTCATATATAATGATATGGGTAGGATAGAAGCAATATGATAGAAAAATATATCCCATAAAAAAAATTACCAGAAGAAACCTGTGGCAACTACATCAATATTAGACAAAGTAGACTTCCAAGCAAATTACCAGCCATAATGAGGTACATTACTATCATGATAATGATAAAATGATCAATTCACCAAGAGAACATAAAAATCCTATATATTCACTGAACAAAAGAGCTTTACACTATATGAAGAAAAAACTGGCAGAATTGGGAAGAGAAATAGACAAGTACACAAATACAGTTGGAGATTTCAGCACTTATCCATCAGTAACAGAATTAACAAAGAGAAAATCAACAAGAATAAGAAGAAAGTAACAATATCATTACCCAACTAGATTTAATTAACAACTTTGAACACTACACCTAATAATAACAGAATACACACTCTTTTAAAGTGCATATGGAACATGAAATAAGATAGACCACATTCCGGGTCATAAAATAAGTTTTAACTACTTAAAAATAACTGAAATCACACACAGAATTTTCTTTGACCATACAGAATTAAACTAGAAAACAAAAACAGAAGGATAATAGAAAAAATCTCATATAGTGGGAAATTAAACACTGTATTTCCAATTAATTCATCAGTTAAAAAAGAAATAGCAAAGGAAATTAGTAAATTATTTAACTGAATGAAAGATATGAAATATCAAACTTTGTGAGACACAGTTAAACCAGTACTTACAAGGGGAATTCATAGCAGTACATAACTACTTTATTTTTATTTATTTATTTATTTTTACATAACTAAAAGAAGAAAAGTGTCATAACAATATTCTATGTTTCTGGTTTGGGAAGTGAAGGAATGAAGAGTAAAGCAAAACCAAATTAAGTAGAAGGAAGAAAACAATATACATAAGAGCAAAAATAAAGAAAGTAATAATAGAAAGGAAATAGGATTGATAAAAAGTCTCTTGGAAATATGAGTAGAATTGATAAACTTCTACAAAAGTGGCAAAGAGAAAATAAGACATGATTTACCAATATTAGGAAATTAAAGAGAGGATCTCATTACAGACCCTTCAGACATTAAAAAGATAATAAGGGAATGCTATGAACAATTCTAAATACATAAATTAATCAATGTAGATAAAATGGACAAATTTAATGAAAAACACAAACTACTAAAACTCACCAAGATAAAATGAATATTCCTATATTTCTAAAAGACAACTGATGTTGTACTATATGTGGGCTAATTGAACATAATAAAAATTAATTAAATTACATTAAATTCATAATTTATGACCATTCAAAAATTAATTTCCAGGCCCAGATCATTTCATTGGTGAATACTACCAAATATTTAAGAAAGAAATAATACCAGTTTCACACAGTGCCTTACAAAAAATAGAGCCAGAGGTAAACTTCCTCACTCATTTTGTAAGGTCAAAATGACTTTGATACCAAAAGCAGTCAAAGACAATTGAAAAAAAAACCCAAGAAGATCAATATCTCTCATAAACATAGACACAAAAATGTTCAATACAGTTCTTAAACTAAATCCAGCAATAACATAAAAATAATAATATGAGAAATACAAATTAAAACTACAATGAGATATAACCTCACACTAGTCAGAATGGCTGAAATCAACAACACAAGAAACAACAGGTGTGGTGAGGATGTGGAGAAAGGGGAACCCTCTTGCATGGTTCATGAGAATTCTAACTAATACAGCCACTCTGGAAAACAGTATGGAGGTTCCCAAAAAAAGTTAAAAACAGTGCTACCCTATGATCCAGCGATTGCAATACTAGATATTTACCCAAAGAATACAAAAACACTAATTAAAAGGGATACATGCATCCTGATATTTATAGCAGCATTATCAACAATAGCCAAAATACAGAAAGAGCCCAAATGTCCATTTGTAGATGAATAAAGGAGATGTGAATATTATTCAGCCATAGAAAAGAGTGAAATCTTGCCATTGGCAACAACATGGATGGAGCTAGAGAGTATGATGCTAAGCAAAATAAATCAGTTCAGAGAAAGACAAATGCTATATAGTTTCACTCCTATGTGGAATTTAAGAAACAAAAATAAATTCAAAATGGATGAAGACCTAAATGTGAGACGGGAATCCATCAAAATTCTAGAGGAGAAAGCAGGCATCAACCTCTTTGACCTCAGCTGCAGCAACTCCTTACTAGAAACATCTCCAGAGGCAAGGAAAACAAAACCAAAAATGAACTATTGGGACTTCATCAAGATAAAAATCTTTTGCACAGCAAAGGAAACAATAAACAAAACCAAAAGGAAACCTATGGAATGGAGAAGATATTCACAAATGACATATCAGATAAAGGGCTAGTATCCAAAATCTATAAAGAATGTATCAAACTCAATACCCAAGAAACAGTAATTCAGTCAAGAAATGCACAGAAGACTTGAGCAGACATTTCTCCAAAGAGGACATAAAAATGGCCAGCAGACACATGAAAAAATACTCAACATCACTTGGCATCAGGGAAATACAAAACAAAACCACACTGAGATACCACCCTACAAAAAAGAGAGAGGGAGAGAGAGAGACAGACAGACAGACAGACAGAGGCAAACCAAGAATCAGACTCTTAACCTAGAGAACAAACTGATGGTTACCAGAGGGAAGTGGGTGGCAGAATGGGTTAAATAGGTGAGGGCATTAAGGATTGCACTTGTGATGAATACCTGGTGTTTCATGGAAGTGCTAAATCACTATATTGTGCACCTGAAACTAATATCACACTGTATGTTAACTAACTAGAATTTAAATAAAAAGTAAGAAATAGACCTTGACCTACCTGTAAAATGCAAAACTATAAAACTCTTAGAAGATAACATAGGAGAAAATCTAGGTGACCTGGAGTATAATGATAACTTTTTAGATACAACACCAAAGGCATGATCTATAAAATAAATATTTGGACCTAATTTAAAAAAATGAAAAACTTCTACTCTTTAAAAGACAATGTCAAGATAATGAGGAGACAAACCACAGACTGGAAGAAAATATTTTCAAAAAACACATCTGATAAAATTATCCAAAATACACAAAGAATCCTCAAAACTCAACAATGAGATCCATTGTATAATGTATTAACTACAGTTAACAATACAGTATTGTGCACTTTAAAATATAAGAGGATACATCTCATGTTAAATGTTCTTTACACCCCCCAACACACACACACACACACGCACACACACACACAGACAAACCTACTAAAGAGTGGAAGGATGGTTTTGGTTATGGTGGATGTATTTAGTACCTTGAATGTGGTAATGATATTGTGGGTAACTCATCAAAATGTATAAATTAAGTATGCAATTATTTCGTATATAAATTATGCCTCAGTAAAGCTTAAAAAACAAAGCTCAACTTAAAAAGGGGAAAAGGCTTGAATAGACACCTCACCAAAGAAGGTAAACGGATGGCAAATAAGCATATGAAGATATTAAACAACAATGAGATATAATTCCACACCTATTAGAATGGCCAAATCCAAAACACTGGCAACAGCAAATGCTGGCAAAAACGTGGAGCAACAAGAACTCACATTCATTACTAGTGGGAATAAAAAATGGCCCAGTTTGAAAGACAGCTTGGCAGTTACTTACAAAACTTTCTTACCATATGATCTAGTAATCATGCTCCTTTGTATTTGCCCAAATAAATTGAAAATGTATCCACACAAAAAACTGCACACAAATGTTTTTAGCAGCTTAATTCACAATTGTCAAAACTTAGAAGCAATCAAGATGCCCTTCAGTAGGTGAATGGATAAATAAATTGTGGTACATCCAGACAAAAGGAAATAAACTATCGACCCATGGAAAGACATGAAATAACTTTAAAGGCGTATTACTTCATGAAATAAGCCAAACTGAAATGATTACATATTGTATGATTCCAGCTACATGACATTCTGGAAAAGGTAGAACTATGAAGACAGTACAAGGATCAGTGGTTGCCAGGGAAGGAAGGAGGGATAAACAGGCAGAACACAGAGCATTTTTAGGGCAATGAAACTATTCTGTATGATACTACAATGATGGATACATGTCATTATGCATTTGTCAAAACCAAAAAAATGTACAACATTAAGAGTCAACCCTAATGTAAACTATGGACTTTGGATAATGATGGTGTGTCAATGCAGGTTCATTGATGCTAAAAAATGTAAATTTTCTGTTATCTATATCTTGCCTCAATTTTATAAATTAGGGGGAAATTTTTTTGAATACATTAGATTCTTATTCAGGTAATAGGTTAAATTTGCAAAAAAAAACACCACTAGATCCATTTATCTGTTGGAGGGCATCTCGGATCCTCCCATAGTTTGGCAATTGTGGACACTGCTGCTATGAACATTGGGGTGTATGTGCCCCTTCTTTTCACTATGTCTGTATCCACACATACAATGGAATATTACTCAGCTATCAGAAAGGATAAATACCCACCATATTCACTGACATGAATGAAACTGGAGGGGATTATGCTAAGTGAAATAAATCAAGCAGAGAAAGACAATTATATGGTTTCACTTATACGTGCAGCATAAGGAATAGCATGGAGGACATTAGGAGAAGGAAGGGGAAAATGAAGGGGGGAATCAGAGGGGGAGAGGAAACATGAAAGACTATGGACTCTGGGAGACAAACTGAAGGCTTCAGAGGGGAGGGGGTTGGGGGTTGGGTTAGCCCAGTCATGGGAATTGAGGAGGGCATGGATTGCATGGAGTGCTTTTATTTATTTATTTATTCATTTATTTTGGCAATACTATTCTTTATTGTTTTTCTTTTTGAGGGAGAAGCATGCTTTTTTACAGCACCTGTAAACAAGTCAGTGAAGTACATTATTTTGAGTTTTCCCATATATATATATATATATATATTTGGAATGTTAGAATACCACAATACCAACTGCATTACACAATAGTTACTGAAGGCAAGTCAGACTAAAACAAGGGTAGAATTTTATGGCTAAAAATATTCATAGCAGCAACTTTTATTTTTTCCCCAAATATGTTTATTTTATTTTTCAGTGTTACAAGATTCATTGTTCATGCACCACACCCAGGGCTCCATGCTATACGTGCCCTTCTCAATACCCACCACCAGGCTCACCCAACCCCTCCCCTCCCCTCCAAAACCCTCACTTTGTTGCTCAGAGTCCACAGTCTCTCCTGGTTCATCGTCCCCACCAATTTCCTCCCATTCACCCTTCCCTTCCTTCTCACAACGCCCTCCATTATTTTCTTTATACTCCACACTTAAGAGAGACCATAAGATAATTGGCTCTCTCCGCTTGACTTATTTCACTCTGCATAATCTCTTCTAGTCCTGTCCATGTTGATACAAAAGGTGGATATTCATCCTTTCTGATGGAGGCATAATATTTGATTGTATAGATGTACCACATCTTCCTTATCCACTCGTCTGTTGAAGGGCATTTTGGTTCTTTCCACAGTTTGGTGA
>CM052801.1:38962844-38972923 GCA_028533885.1 Nasua narica
GGCAGACTTGCCCTTCCCTTAATGTGAATTATTTCTTTGAAAGTCTCTCAGTTTCACATGCGAAAAGACTTTTAGCCTCATTAGCATGCCAAACGTGATCAACAAACTTTGAACCCCAATGGTAAACATAAGCTTAGGTTCCAGATGAGACAGCATTCCCATTCTACAATGTATCTTTTAAAAAATTAAATTTTTTGCTGATTAGAAAATTAATTTAGCTTAATTTCAGAAAATTTGGAAAATTCCCTCCAAGGTAAAGGAATAAAAAATCACACATGATTCCCCTACTCAGAATTTTTATTTGAAAAATATATATGTGTATCTATATATATTCCAGCCTTTTTCTTCTCAAATGTAACTATATGTTACCCAAGCAGATGGTACAAGTAAGCCCCCTTCCACCAGAATATTTTCAAAAATCCAGGACCCCTTTTATTATTAAGCATATACCACATAGGTGCCTTGTTTTTCTTCAGAATTTTTTAGGCTAATGCTCAGGGCCATTATGGAATTTTTGCCACTTCTGCCCTGCACAAGTGCAGCAGACATAGCACAAAGCTTGGGTCTGAAATCCAGATCAGGCCTTGTACTCACTAACTCCTGAAACAGGACAGAATAACCATGTTTTGGTTTTGTTTTTTTGTTTCCTAATTCCAACACAAACTTTCTACTCACCAAGCTGGTGGGAGTGGGGAGCATCTATTCAGAGGAGGTGCTCCTTTAATAAATCACACAGTTGCAATATATTGGCTAAAAGTAGGCCTGCTACTATCTTGTTTTTCAGAAAGTTCCTTCTGTCTTCTCTGGATCCTCAGCAAGCTACCATATCACTATTTCTCTGTAGCCTCTGAGCCTCATTAGGTTGTTGCTCCTCTGGGCCCAGTGGTTTTCAACTGGTAAAAAAGGATACCACTACTCTGGACTCAGAATGGAATACTGTATTCCTTCTACCTTTTTACTCCAGAATGTGCCCTTACGTTTCCCTAATTTCCTACAACACACAAGAGACCAGAATATAACTTTTAATAAGATTTTACTGAAGAAAAAAAAAAGATTTTACTGAAGATTACCAGGTTATGTGAGGCAAATATAATACAAAACACAATTCACAACTATTTCACAGGTCATATATTTTCTAGGTTCCTGTGCTAGACTGGTTCCCTAGCACAGGCTGACTCCAAATGGCCTAGGGACATCCTTCCATCCCCTATTCCCCATCACTACCAAGAGCTGAGAGTACAGTTTCAAATCTTGTACAAAGTGATTCCTATATCCAGGGAGAAGGGAAAGCTTTTCCTTCGACTCAATCTCCAAACAGTACTTAAGGTATCTCAGATTTATAGTCCCAGAATCAAAGATGTGAACCTGAAATTAATGGAATGGACCAAAGATCTAGAATGTGATGTGTTGGGGATAGAAACTCAGTTTTATATTATTTCAAAGCTCATGCTCTATATTAAGTTGAACAGGACTGACAATATAGTGAATTTGATGCTCCACCTTTTTCTGGATGGTAACATGAGGAACCAAAAGCCCACCCATGGTGCAAGAAGACTTAATACCTTTCCCTGTGTAAGCCTACACAGCAGTGTGAAGAAGCAGGCCAGGACCTCAGGAAGTTTAGATTTATTTGGGGCCAGTGCAGAGGGTATAGAGGACTTATAACAGGATTGTTAACAATTCTTTTTTCCTGTTGTCTACTCACTGAAACTTAAACCTTGTTTTTTGGCGGTTAAAAAGATACAAATAGACTGCAGAATCATTCTTAGTACAGGTATCCTTCATTTTTTTTCAAAAGTTCAGATTAGGTCACTTCTCTTCGTTAGTACAGTAGTCCCCCCACTACCCATGGTTTTGCTTTCTAAAGTTTTATTTACCCACAGTCAACCATGTTCCAGGAACAGATGACCCTTTTGACCTATCATCAGAAGGTCAATAGTAGCCTAATGCTATATCACAATGCCTGCATAAGTCACCTCACTTTATCTCATCATGTAGGCATTTTATCATTTCACGTCATTACAAGAAGTGTGAGTACAGTACAATAAGATATTTTGACAGACCACATTCACATGTTATTATAGTATATCGTTATAATTCTTGTATTTTAATATCAGTTCATCTCTTACTGTGCCTAACTTATAAATTAAACTTTATCATGTGCATGTATGTATAGGAAAAAACAATATATTTAGGGTTTGGTACTATACATGGTTTCAGGCATCCACTTGAGGGTCTTGGAACATATACCCTGTGGGTAAGGAGGGATTACTGTACCTGTTTTCGCTAAATGAAAGAAATATTAAGAGAATTCTTGCTTTTGCCAAAAAAGAAAGAAAAGCAGTAATAGTGTTCAGTGTTTGTTTTGCAGCAACCCTTTATGGGGCAGTGTGTACCCCAGCAGTGAGAGTGGCCACACCAAGTTCTTTCCCCAGGAACTAAACTCTGCATTTCTACATCAAGCCACGATAGCTTTGAACTGTGTCTGTGAGCATCTGTACTTTATTTCCATTGCATTTATTAGCAAGATGTGTCTTAAGGTATCTGAAAAACCCAAGAGAAGTTATTTTTTGGCTCTGGGAACACTCCAAAATTTTTCCATATAAATTAATGGTAATTGCTTTTCTATTCTCTGCCAGCTTATGAAAGGTTTCATAGGAATGCTCTACTTTCAGATAGTGGGGGAAACTTGTATATGGTACCAGCAATGGCATCTGTCTCCCTAGTAGACATTTTAGGAATTAGCCCAACCCTGGGTATATTCTATTTAGAGCAAAGAAACCTTTCCCAGGAACACCCTGTTACCCAAGAATACCCCACTGTCCAAATCTATTTATAATTACCTTTTTCTAATCCTGAATTAAACATTAATATGTTCTATATAGGAAGAAAGATTTTTTTAAAAGATTTTATTTATTTATTTATTTGACACAGAGAGAGAGATCACAAGTAGGCAGAGTCAGGCAGAGAGAGAGAGGGGAAACAGGCTCCCCGCCAAGCAGAGAGCCCAATGTGGGGCTCAATCCCAGGACCCTGAGATTATGACCGGAGCTGAAGGCAGAGGCTTTAACCCACTGAGCCACCCAGGTGTCCCAGAAGAAAGATTTTCTATCATGTTCCAATCATTAAATTTTTAATTCAAGTTGTGTTTTTTCATCTAACCTGTAGGCAAATAGGAAAGTATTTGCATTTATCTAGTACCTCGATCTTTACAACTGAGCTTTAGCTGTGATAAACCAAACTATTCAGAACTATTAGAACTTTAGGCCAAGAACTGTGTTACCTCTAGAGGTACATGAATTGGGCAAATCAGACATGGCCCCTGTCTTCATGGAGCTCTCACTGTATTGGGGAGACAGGTAATAAAACAAGAAACCCCAACAAAATGTGCCAAGTGTTTTTATGATAGTGGGGAATCAGTGGGCTCTGCCAGCACATAGTGGGGGAACTAACCTAGTTTAGTTGGGTTGGGGGAAGATTCTCAGAGGAAATGCCATGTAACATGACACCTGAAGGATGAATAGGATTTAACCAGGAGAAATAGCTGAGGTGGGGGTGTTCCAGAAAGAGGGAAGAGCAGATATGAGGTCCTGGAAGCTAGGAAAAAATATGGTGTTTTTAGGAATAGGAACTTGCTCATTATATCTATAATATAATCTGAAAGTGCAGGGAAGAAGAAAGGATTTTCTATAGATGAAGCCAGTGGGTAAGGAAAAGCCAGATTATAGGAGGTCTGATGCAACTTGTTCAGGGATTTAAGAAGAGGACATGACATGAGAGACATGACATCAATTTGTCTGAAAAGTAGAAAATTATTTGAAAGGGAGAGGAGGTTAATTTTATAACTGTTAGTTTTTGGTAACCAAAGGATATTAACTTGGAAATGTCTAAAAGGCCAGAGATACACACTGATGCTGCTTAGAAAAGAAGAATGAGCAGGAGGTGGAGGTTTTGGAGTCATCAGTAGGTGGGCAGTAGATGAAGAGGTAGGTATACACAAAGTCATCTGGGAGAGACTAGAGAGAGGACCATGAAGATCTCTCTGAGGAGTATCAACATTTAAGTATGGGTACAGGATTTCCAGAATGGTTGTGTGAGGATCTTGGTGGACCCATCCCCCTATGAAATACCATTTAAATGGTGACAGTTATACACACACACATATTTAAAGTCTCTGGAAATTGTCATAGGGCACACAGCAAATGAATAAAGGTTTGTTCAAGAAAAAATACTAAATCTCTATAAAAATCATGAGAATCGGTGGCATTTCAACAATGCCATCTCCCCCAGCTCCATGAAACAAGCTCTACTCAAGATATGGATGTGCCCAATAAGATAGGGGCTCCCTATCCCTCCAGTTGTTAGTCTAGGGCTATGCATTCACCCCAGGAGGAGAAGGCCACCAGTGTCTCTATTCCCTTACAGGCCCATGTTGCAGAAGTGCTCTTCCAAGCATGCCTGGGCTAGAGGACTGGCTCCCAATTACAGAGTGAGGTCTCAGCCTTAGGCATGACAGGCCAAGAATAGTAGGATCCCACTCTCTACCTCAGCACCTTTGTAGGGCAAAGTTTCTACATAGAGACAGGCAAGCTGAAATAACCAGGGACTACCTTCTCCCCCCACTGTCCAGTGGTAGTTACTGCAGGAGAAGTGGCCTCTTATACCCACCCTCTGTTCCAGTACAGTTGTTTGGAGTTTCTGCCCAGATGGAGAGGCAGGCCATGAGAACTAAGCACAGCATCTTTGCTTGTAGGGACTGAATTTGATTTGGAAAAGAGTCTAGAAAAATTCATGCCTAAGATCATTGTTGAAAACAATGGTAATCTTAATCGTGAGCAATTAAGAGGGGCCTGGTATTTCCTCTTGTTGATACTAGTAGCAATAAGGGAACAATACTATAAACAACTAAACTAACATACATCTAAAGACCACTTCACCAAAGAACAACAAAATATTCATTTCTGTCAAGTAGATGGAACCTTCTCCAAAAGAGACCATAATGCTAGGCTATAAACATGCTTCAATGGATTTTAAAAGATTGAAATTAAGCAAATTATGTTTTTTAACCAAAATGGAATTAGAAATCAACAATACAAATGTGGGGAACATGGATATGTGGAAATTAGGCAATACATTCCTAAATAACTAATGGGTCAAAGAAAAAAGTCACAATGGAAATTAGAAAAAACTCTGAGATGGATATAATCAAAGCCAAAATTTGAGATGCAGCTAAAGCAGAACCTAAAGGACAATTCATAATTATAAGTTCCTATAAAAAGAAGCCCAAAGTAAACACAAAGCAAGCAAAAAAGAAGGTGATATATGGGGTGCCTGGCTGACTCAGTTGGTAGAGAATGTTATATGATCTCAGGGTTGTGAGTTTGAGTCTAACACTCGAGTCCAACACTGTAAGGGATTACTTAAAAAAAAAGGTAATACAAAAGAATAGAATAAAATTAAATGAAAAATTATAAAAACAATAGAAAAAGTTGACTCTAAAATGATCAACAATCTGGGGTGCTTGGATGGCTCAGTTGGTTAAGCATCTGACTCTTGATTTCGGCTAAGGTCATGCTTCAGGTCATGATCTCATCTCAAGTTATACATGATCTAATCTCAAGTTATACAATATAATGCTTGTATTTTGAAGAATATATTGTTTTATATCTTGATGTGTAAATTTGGTAAATTATACTGATTGACTTTCAAATATTAAAATTAACTTGAGAACCTGGGATAAACTCAACTCAATGTATAATCTTATGGTAAATATTACTTTATTTGTTATGTATTTAAAATTTTTTACATCTATGTCATGATGGATTTGTGTCTGTAGTTTTCTTTTTTAATATTTTTGGTCTTCTTTAAGAGAAATGTTGGCATCATGTAATGTGTTGGGAAGTATTATCTTCTGTTGAATTTTCCAAAAGAATTTAGTAGAGTTGGTACTTTCTCTTCCTTGAATATTTGGTACAACACAACACTAAAATCTGGTTGGTTCTGGAGTATTCCTTGTGGGAAGGCTTTTAACTACAAAATCAGTTTTTAAAATAGTACAGGAATGCTCAGATTATGTATTCCTTTTTGAGTGAACTTTGATAGTTTAAAGCTTTCAAGGAATTTGTAAATTTTTTACAATTTGTCTAATTTTTTGGTATTAAGTTGCTTTTTTGGGGTTCCTTATCATCACTTTAATATCTGTAAAATCTGTGGTGATGTTGCCTGTCATTCCAAATATTAATAATTTGTATTTTCTTTCTTTTTTCTAATTCTCACTTAGAGATTTGTTAATTTTACTTTCTTAGAGAAGCATTTTTATTATTTTATTGTATAATTGTTTTTACTGTAAAAAACTTTTTTGAGAGGGGAGAAGGGGAAAGGGAGAGGGAGAAAGGGAATTTTAAGCAATCTCCATGCCCAGTGCATAGCCCAACACAGGGCTCAATCTCATGACCCTGAGATCATGACCTGAGAGCATGACCTTAGCCAAAATCAAGAGTCAGATGCTTAACCAACTGAGCCATCCAGGCATCCTGGCTGTAAGAAACGTTTTTACCTGTACTGTTTTACTACATTATATTTGATTAATTCTTGCTCAAATTTTATTATTTTGTTTCCCAGCTCTATTAGGATATAACTGACTTATAACATTGTGTAAGTTATACAATATAATGAAAAAAACCAACATCTTTTCCCAAGAAAAACTCTGTGAAAACTAGAGTTAAAAAGGAACATCTTCAAACTCATAAAGGGCCTATGCAATAAGAAATAACTAATATCAGAGGTTATAATGAAAGTCTGAATGTTTTGCTCCTATAATCAGGAACAGTTCAAGGATGCCTGCTCTCACCATTTTCATTCAACATTGTAATAGAGATTCTATCCAGTATCTGTAGGTAGGAAAAAGAAATAAAAATGTATCTACATTGTAGATACATTTCCAATGTATCTACATTGGAAAGAAAGAATTAAAACACTATTCACAGATAGCATTTTTATCTAGACAGAAAATACTAATGAATTGACAAAATTAGATTATCAGAATAAATTAGTGATTTATTAATAAGGTGAAATATGGGGCACCTGGGTAGCTCAGTTGGTTAAGCATCTACTTTCAGATCATCAGGTCATGATCTGAGTGTCCTGAGATTTGAGCCACATCAAGCTTCTTACTCAAGGGGGAGTCTGCTTCTCCCTTTCCCTTACCCCTTCCCCTGCTCATGCTCTCTCTCTTTTCTCTCAAATAAATAAATAAATAAAATCTTGAAAAAATAAGCTGATATATGCAGGGTCAATATACACAATTCAATTGTATCTCTACATTCCAGTAACAGAAAAAAACAAAAAAAAAATGAAGTAGAAATTCAATTTTAAAATATGGAATACCTATAAAGTATAATAACCAAGACATATAAGACATATCTGCAAAGTGAAAACTATTAAAAAAAATCATTGCTGAAAGTAATTAAAGACCTAAGTAAATGGATAAATACATATGGACTGAAAGACTTAATATTGTTAAGATGTCAATTTTCTCAAAATTGATCTATAATCATAAGTCCAATAAAATTCCTTTACATTCATATAGAAATGTAAAAGTGTTAGACTAGCCCAAACAATTTTGGAAAGATGAACAAACTTGGGGAATAATACTATCTGACTTCAAGACTCATTATATAGCTACAGCTATATATGTCAATTTTCTCCAAATTGATCTATAATCATAAGTCCAATAAAATTCCTTTACATTCATATAGAAATGTAAAAGTGTTAGACTAGCCCAAACAATTTTGGAAAGATGAACAAACTTGGGGGAATAATACTATCTGACTTCAAGACTCATTATATAGCTACAGCAATCAAGAAGGTAAAACCTATAAGGAATAGCATGGAAGACCATAGGGGAAGGGAAGGAAAACTCAAGGCGGGGGGGATCAGATGGAGACAAACTATGAGACTATGGACTCAGAGAAACAAACTGAGGGTTTCAGAGGGGAGGGGAGTTGGAAGATGTGGTAGCCTGGTGATGGGTATTAAGGAGGGCATGTGTTGTGATGAGCACTGGGTGTTACTTGCAACTATTGAATCATTAAACACTACATCAAAAACTAATGATGTGTATTATATGGTGGCTAACTGATCATAATAAAAAAATTTTTTAAAGAGTTAACACTAAAATAAATCCACAAAATAAAAAAATAAAAATAAATAAAAGTAAAACCTATAACTATAAAACATCTAGAAGAAATACATAAAATTTTTGTGACAAAGATCCATTAAATACAATACCAAAAGCATGACCAAATAAAGTGGATAACTACTTCATTAAAATTAAATGTTACTCTTTGAGAGACACTGTAAAGACAATAAAAGGGTACCTGGGTGGCTCAGTTGGTTCAACTTTGGACTCTTAGTTTCAGCTCAGGTCATTAGTTCATAGGTTGTGAGATTGAGCCCTATGCCTGTTTCTGGGCTCAATGCCGAATTTGCTTGAGATTTCCTCCCTCTGCCCTTCCCCCCTCAAAAAAAATCTTTAAAAAATACAATAAACACTACAGACTGGAAGAAGAAATTTGAAAATCATATATTTTAAAATGAGTTTCTATTCTGAACATATAGAAAACTTGCACAACTCAAATCATAATAATCACCTGCAAAAAATGAGTAAAGTGTTGCAGGTAGTTCACAAATGAAAATATGTTAATGACAAATTAGCAGTGAAAACAATAAACATCATTAGTCATGAAAGAAATGCAAACTAGAATCACAATTATTTTTTATTTGTATTTATTTGTCAAAAAATATAAAATGATTTGCTGCAACTATGTTAGAATATTTTCATTCTTTAGCTGTATGTATGTAATTTTATGTTCTTTTTTATATATTTTTACTTATTTGTCTCAAGCTTTTATTTAAATACTAGTTAGCATATAGTGTAGTATTAGTTTCAGAAGTGGAATTTCATAATTCATCACTTACATATCACACCCGGTGCTCATCACAAGTGCACTCTTTAATAACCATTACCCATTTAGGCCACCCCCCACTTCCCCTTCCACCTCCCCTCTGACACTCCTCAGTTTGTTCTCTAGACTTAAAAGTCTATTTTAAAGTTGGTCTTTTTTTTTCTTTCCCCTATATTCATCTGTTTCGTTTCTTAAATTCCACATAGGAGTGAAATCATATGTTATTTGTGTTTCTCCTACTGACTTATTTCACTTAGCATAATGCCCTCTGGTTCCATCCAAGTCTTTGCAAATGGCAAGATTTCATTCTTTTTATGGCTGATTAACATTATATTGTGGAGATATATATATATATATATCACCTCTTTATCCATTCATCAGTCAATGGACAGTGGGGCTCTTTCCACAATTTGGCTATTGTTAAAAATGCTGCTATAAACTTTGGGGTACATTTGCCCTTTCAAATCAGTATTTTTGTATCCTTTGGGTAAATACCTACTAGCACAATTTCTACTTCTATTTTTAACTTTTTGAGGAACCCCAATACTCAATCTACACTGTGGCTACACAAACTTATATTCCTACCAACAGTACAAGAGGCTTCCCCTTTCTCCACAACCTCACCAACATCTGTTTTTTTCTTGTATTCTTAAATTTAGCCATTCTGACACATGTGAAGTGATATCTCATTGTAGTTTTTTTCCCAAATATGTTTATTTTATTTTTTCAGTGTTACAAGATTAATTGTTCATGCACCACACCCAGTGCTCCATGCAATACGTGCCCTGCTCATTACCCACCACCAAGCTCACCCAACCTCCCACCCTGGCCCCTCCAAAACCTTCAGTTTGTTGCTCAGAGTCCACAGTCTCTCATGGTTCATCGCACCCTCTGATTTCCCCCCATTCACCCTTCCCTTCCTTCTCACAATGTCCTCCATGTTTTTCCTTATGCTCCACACATAAGTGAGACCATAAGACAATTGACTCTCTCCACTTGACTTATTTCACTGCATAATGTTTTCCAGTCCTGTCCATGTTGATACAAAAGTTGGGTATTCATCCTTTGTGATGGAGGCATAATATTCCATTGTATATATGGACCATATCTTTT
>CM052801.1:38973023-39026975 GCA_028533885.1 Nasua narica
GCTCTATTTTTAATTTCTTGAGGAATCTCCACACTGTTTTCCAAAGTAGCTGCACCAACTTGCATTCCCACCAACAGTGGAGGAGGGTTCCCCTTTATCCACATCCTCTCCAGCATTTGTTTACTGTCTTGTTGATTTTAGCCATTCTAACTGGTATAAGGTGGTATCTCAGTGTGGTTTTGATTTGAATCTCTCTGATGGCTAAAGATGATGAACATTTTTTCATGTGTCTGTTAGCCATTTGTATGTCTTCTTTGGAGAAGTGTCTGTTCATGTCTTCTGCCCCCTTTTTTATGTGATTATCTGTTTTGTGAGTGTTGAGTTGGAGGAGTTCTTTATAGATCTTAGATATCAGACCTTTGTCTGTAGTGTCATTTGCAAATATCTTCTCCCATTCTGTGGGTTGTCTGTTTGTTTTGTTGACTGTTTCTTTCACTGTGCAGAAGCTTTTTTTCTTAATGAAGTCCCAAAAGTTCATTTTCACTTTTGTCTCATTGTCATTTTGATTTTATTTCCCCAAAGATAAATGATGTTCAGCATCTTTTCATGTGTCTGTTAGCCATCCGGGTGTCTTCTTTGGAAAACTGTCTATTCAAGTCTTCTGCCCATTAGAATCACAGTTAGATAACACTACACAGCTGTCAAAATGTGATAATTTAAAAAAGACTGACCAAGTCAGAGAAAGACAATTATCACATCATCGCTCTGATATGAAGAATTTGAGAGGCAGGGCAGGGGGTTATGGGGGGGTGGGGAAGAGAAATGAAACAAGATTGGATGGGGAAGGAGACAAGCCATAAGAGACTCCTAAACTCACGAAACAAACTAAGGGTTGCTGGGAGGTGGGGGGTAGGGATATGGACATGGGGGAGGGTATGTGCTATGGCAAATGCTGTGAAATGTGTAAACCTGATGATTCACAGACATGTACGCTGGGGCAAATAATACATTATATGTTAATAAAAAATTTAAAAAATAAAAATAAAAAAAAAATAAAAAAGACTGACCACACTGAGTGTGGCAAGAATATAAGGAAACTAGAAGAGTGTGTACCATGTACCAGGCATGATTTTATGCACTTTAAATGCACCATCTCAGTTATCAAACCATTCTAAAAGCCTGCAAACTCAACAGGAGATAGAAGAGAGGAAAAAAACAGCAATTCTAGGAGCAGAAAATCAAACACTTTCTGAAAGATAGGACGTGTGGAAAAAGTGAATCAAAAGCGATGGGAAGAGAGACCTCAGGGGGAGGGGCCAGCTCCCGGCAAGCCGCAGAGCCTTGGAAAACAAAAACGGAACTTCTAGAAGTGTGCTCTGCTGAGGGACATCACTCTAGAGGCTATGTGGGGGGTTTAGCCCTCACGGGAACAGTGTGGTTTCAGGAACCATGGGGTCACAGAGAGACCATGGGTGTCTGAGTGCTGCAGGGCCCCCAGGTATCGGATCAGGGAAGCCTGTGGCAGAGACGGAGCTGCACAGTGGGCTCTCAGCTCGGGCTTACCTTACACCGTGATCTGAGGTACAGTCAGGCTGCTGCTCTTCGAACAGGGACCCTCCCTGTTCGAACAAGAGGCAGCTCCGGAGAGACCCCTTCCTTCATCCTTCGGGAGGAGTGGCATGGGAGCGCATGGCAGGAATCAGCTGGGTTTGGAGACTTGAAACAGGGTCACGCACCAGAGATAAAAGTGCTCTGACTCAGCTGGTTGAGTTTAGAGCACAGACCAGAGACCAGGGAGAAGAAAGTGATTGAGTGCTTTCCTCTGAGGGCACACTAAGGAGTGGGGCCCTAAGCGCTCGGCTCCTCCAGGGCAGAGACTGGGAGGCTGCCATTTTCATTCCTGGCCTCCAGGGCAGTACAGAAAGCACTCAGGGAACAAAGACTCCCGAGAGCGAACTCGAGAAAATTGCTTGACCCATCCCCTGGCAAGGGAAGTACAATTCTGCCTCAGGTAAAGACATTTGAGAATCAGATCAGCAAGAAGATCAGCAAGAACATCCGGTCAAGACCAAGTTCATCATTCAGTGAAAACTGTGGAACTCCAGAATTAGAAAAAAAAAAAAAACAAAAGCAACACACAGAATTCATGGCTTTTTTCATCGTGATCCTTTAGTCTTTTGGAGTTGAATTTTTTAAATTTTGTTTTTTTCTTGTTTTATTTTTTTATTTTATTTTTCCTCTTTCCCATTTTGGCATTTTTTTGAACTAGTATCTTATCAATATCTTTTAAAAAATCTTTTCCAATTTTCACTGTTACATTCATATTTTATCCCCTCATTGTATTTAATCTTATTTTTTATATGCATATAGGGTTTTTTTTTCCGTAAAATTTTGGGATACAATTTCTTCTAATAGATCAAAATATACCCTAAATCTAGCACATGGCTTGGATCTAGTATCCAGCCTGATCACATTCTTTCCTCTTTTATTCTATTTTTTTCTCTTCTTTCAACCAACCTCTTACCAATCCCTTTTTTAGAATCTTTTTTGATGTTCATCTTTACACTCATATTCCATCCCCTTATAGTGTTTACCCTTATTTTTGTATAAGTTTTTTCTTTCTTTAAAATTTTAGGAGGTAGTTTTTTTTAATAACCAAAAACACCTATAATCAGATGTACAGCTCTGTTCTAATCACAAGTCCTATATATATATATATATATATATATATATATATATATATATTACACTTTTTTATTTTCTTTTAATTTTTTCCCTTTTTTTTCCTGCTTCCCCCCTTTTTTCTTCAACCCCTGGTTTCAGCTCTCTTCTGATTTTTCTGGGGTCCTTGCTACCCTTCTAGTATTTTTCTGTCTCACTCATCTATTCTTATCTCAATAAAATGACAATGCAGAAAAACTCACCACAAAAAAAGAACAAGAGGCAGTACTGACAGCTAGAGACCTAGTCAATACGGACATTAGTAAAATGTCAGAAATAGAGTTCTAAATGACAATTTTCAAGGTGGTAGCTGGGCTCAAAAAAGCATGGAAGATATTAGAGAATCCCTTTCTGGAGAAATAAAAGAACTAAAATCTAACCAAGGTGAAATCAAAAAAGCTATTAATGAGGTACAATAAAAAATGGAGGCTTTTACTGCTAGGATAAATGAGGCAGAAGAGAGAATTAGTGATATAGAAGACCAAATGATGGAGAATAAAGAAGCTGAGAAAAAGAGAGACAAACAACTACTGGACCATGAGGGGAGAATTCGAGAGATTAGTGATACCATAAGACGCAACAATATAAGAATAACTGGGATCCCAGAAGAAGAAGAAAGAGAGTGAGGGGCGGAAAGTCTATTGGAGCAAATTATTGTAGAGAATTTCCCTAATCTGCCGAAGGGAACAAGCATCAAAATCCAGGAGGCACAGAGAAGCCCCCTCAAAATCAATTAAAATAGGTCTACACCCCATCATCTAATAGTAAAACTTACAAGTCTTGGTGACAAAGAGAAAATCCTGAAAGCAGCTTGGAAGTATGTAACATACAAAGGCAGAAATATTAGATTGGCAGCAGACCTATCCACAGAGACCTGGCAGGCCAGAAAAGACTGGCATGATATTTTCAGAGCACTAAATGAGAAAAATATGCAGCCAAAAATACTATATCCAGCTAGGCTGTCACTGAAAACAGATGGAGAGATAAAAAACTTCCAGGACAAAGAAAAACTAAAAGAATTTGCAAACACAAAACCAGCCCTACAGGAAATATTGAAAGGGGTCCTCTAAGCAAAGAGAGAGTCTAAAAGGAACATAGACCAGAAAGGAAGAGAAACAATATACAGTTAAGAGTCACCTTACAGGCAATGCAATGGCACTAAATTCATATCTGTCAATAGTTATCCTGAATGTAAATGGGCTCAATGCCCCAATCAAAAGACACAGAGTATCAGAATGGATAAAAAAAAAAAAACAAGATCCATCAATATGCTGTCTACAAGAAACTCATCTTAGACCCAAAGACACCTCCAGATTTAAAGTGAGGGGGTGGAAAACAATTTACCATGCTAATGGACATCCAAAGAAAGCTGGGGTGGCAATCCTTATATCAGATAAATTAGATTTTAAGCCAAAGACTATAATAAGAGATGAGGAAGTACACTATGTCATACTTAAAGGGACTGTCCAAAAGAAGATCTAACAATTGTAAACATCTATGCCCCTAACATGGGAGCAGCCAATTATATAAACCAACTAATAACAAAATCAAAGAAACACATCAACAATAATACAATAATAGTAGGGGACTTTAATACCCCCCTCACCGAAATGGACAGATCATCTAAGCAAAAGATCAACAAGGAAATAAAGGCTCTAAATGACACACTGGACCAGATGGACAACACAGATATATTCAGAACATTCCATCCCAAAGCAACAGAATACACCTTCTTCTCTAGTGCACATGGAACATTCTCCAGAATAGATCACATCCTGGGACATAAATCAGGTCTCAATTGCTACCAAAGGATTGGGATCATTCCCTGCATATTTTCAGACCACAATGCCATGAAACTAGAACTCAATCACAAGTGGAATGTTGGAAAGAACTCAAATACATGGAGGCTAAAGAGCATCCTACTAAAGAATGAATGGGTTAACCAGGAAATTAAAGAAGAATTTCAAAAAATTCATGGAAACAAATGAAAATGAAAACACGACTGTTCAAAATCTTTGGGACACAGCAAAGACGGTCCTGAGAGAAAATATGTAGCAATACAAGCCTTTCTCAAGAAACAAGAAATATCTCAAATACACAACCCAACCCTACACCTACAGGAGCTGGAGAAAGAACAGAAAAGACAGCCTAAACCCAGCAGAAGATGAGAAATAATAAAGATCAGAGCAGAAATCAATGAAATAGAAACCAAAAGTACAGTAGAAGAAATCAACAAAACTAGGAGCTGGTTCTTTGAAAGAATTAATAAAATTGATAAACCCCTGGCCAGACTTATCAAAATGAAAGGAGAAAGGACCCAAAGTAATAAAATCATGAATGAAAGAGGAGAGATCACAACCAACACCAAAGAAATACAAACTATTATAAGAACATATTATAAGCAACTATACCCCAGCAAAAACAACTTTGAAGAAGAAACTATCCTCAAGACTTATTGTAAAGTAATAGTAATCAAGATAGTGTGGTATTGGCTCTTGGATATTCAGTGGAATATAACAGAGAGCCAAGAAAAACACATGCATGGTTGTTTGGTTTCCAACAAAAGTATAAAGACAATTCAGTCAGAAAAGTTTAATCTTTTCAACAAATGGTCCTGGAACCAGTGGTTATCTATATCCCAAAATTCAAAATTAATGTTGATCTATACCTTGAACCATAACCTCAAAATTAGCTCAAAATAGATTATGAAACCAAATGTACAAGCTAAATTATGAAATTTCTAGGAAGAAAATAGGAAAAAAAATCTTTGTGATCTTGAGTTTGGGAATGATTTCATAGATATGATACCAAAAATATGATCCATTTAAGAAGAAATTGATAGGGTGCCTGGGTGGTTCAGTTGTTTAAGCATCTGCATTCAGCCTCCCGACTCATCCTCCCTGCTCAGCGGGGAGATTGCTTCTCCCTCTACCCCTCCCCCTTGATTGTGATCTCCCTCTGTTTCTCTCAATTTCTCTCTCTCTCTCAAATAAATAAACAAAATCTTTAAGAAAAGATTTTGAATCAATAAATTAGATTTCACTAAAATTAAGAATTTCTGCTCTTCAAAAGATACTATGAAGAGTCTTCTGGAATGGCAGAAGATATTTGCTATTCTTATATCTGACAGAAGACTCATATCCAGAATACAAAAAGAACTCTCAAAACTCAAAGTAAACAAACAGCCCAATAAATTGTTGCCAAAAGTTCTAACAAATCAGCACCTGAAAAGATATTCAACACCATTAATCATCAAGGAAATGTATATTAAAAACACAATGAAGCACAATGTAATTACACACCTATTAAAATGTCTAAAATTTAAATGTCTTATCTTTACCAAATGTTAGGAAGGATGAAGAGGAATTGAACTCCTGCTGTCAGAGGGAAAGTAAAATTGTATAAACAGTTTGGAAAGAAATTTCACAGTTTCCTAAAAAGTTAAATATATGACCCAGCCATTTCACTATTTGGTGTTTCCCCAAGAGAGAAGAAAGCATATCTATGAAAAGAGTTGTACATAAATGTTCACAGAAGCTTTATTTGTAATACCAAAACATGAACGCAGATTAAATACTCATCAACATGTGTTTGAATAAACAAATTGTGGTATAGGGGCGCCTGGGTGGCTCAGTCAGTTAAGTGTCTGCCTTTTGCTCAGGTCATGATCCCAGAGTCCTAGGACAGGGCCCCATATCATGCTCTTTGCTCAGCGAGAGCCTGCTTCTCCCTCTGCCTGCCACTCTGCCTACTTGTGCTCTCTCTCTCTCTCTCTGTCAAATAAATAAATAAAATCTTAAAAAAAAACCAAATTGTGGTATATCCATACAATGGAATACCACTTATCAATAAGAAGAATTAACTGGTGATATACACAAAATGGATGAATCTCAAAATAATTATGCTGAGTGAAAGAGACCACATAGAAATAAGAACATATTATATATTTTGATTTATATAAAACAAAAGAAATCCAAACCAGTATTTAATAACAGAAAGCAGGCCAGTGGTGGCCCATGAATGAGGGGCCTGGTGGGGAAAGACATGAGGGAACTTTTGGGGGTAATATATTTGTTTATTAACATGATTGTGGTGATGGTTTTATGGGAATATACATATATCCAACCTTACCAAATAATATATTTAAATATGCTCATTTATTTTATCTCAATTGTACCTCAATTAAACTTTTAAAAATAAAACCTTAAAAGGGAAGGGAAAAGTTCTGATAAGGTTAAGAACAAAGAGCTCTGGGAACACAGAGGAAGGCCTCTAAATCATAGCCAGAGAGGTGGATAGATTAGATGTAGATAACATTAACATACCCAATTTACATATGAAGTGACTGAAGGTCAAAGAAGTTGTGCAATTTGCTCAAAGTCATTCAGTAAACCAGGGGTGTGGTCATTTTTCAAACCTAGGACTATGCCATCACAGTGCCCTCTGTAGTTTATATTACCATTGTTTTAAAGTGTAGGTTTTATTATCATTCAGGTATATGGAGGCCAACAGATCAAGAGATGATTGCCATTAGAAAGACAGTCTGTCGCTCACAGTTCCCAAGAGGAGGGGGCCTACTACGCCAGTCAGGGCCACAGGGAAGCACCAGGATCTCTCAGAAGAGAGGTCAAAGTCCTGGACAAGAACATTATGGTTTTTGCAGAAAGGAACATGCAAGGCAGGGTAAGCAGGTTTCAGTGGGCTGTAGGGCATAGAGGCTGTCCTTAGTTGTCTGACACCTGACCTCTGGGTGATTAGTACAGAAGAATAGTGCCTTAAATGTGAGAGCCCTGTAAAGGCCTGATAAAGGAAGTGGTTTGGGTACAGGTTTGTATTTGGATTGGCTGGTTTGCATATTGAAGAAGCATTTTCTCTAGGAATGGGCTAACCCTAGGAGTGGCAGTCCCTTTCAGTGTCAACAGGGCCCCAAGATGGCAAAGCATCAGAATAAAAAGATATGCTTAAATACAACCCTGTGCTTACTCTTATGACATCATCTGTTTTACTTTTTTAAATTTTATCTTTTCAGTGTTCCAAAATTCATTGTTTTACTTTTTTAAAAGATTTTGTCTTTGTTCATTTGAGAGAGAGATTACGCAAGACCATGAGGTGGGGGGGCAGAGGGAGGGAGAGAGAAGCAGACTCCCCGCTGAGCAGGGAGCCCAAGGATGCAGATGCAGGGCTGGATCCCAGGACCCTGGGATCATGACCCGATCTGCCTGATCTGAAGGCAAATGCTTAACCGACTGAGCTATGCAAGTGCCCTGACATCATCTGTTTTAACTCACAACCACTGGCAACATTTCCTGGACTCTGATTCCCCATAAATTCTTTAAAAATCCATTCAACATAGTATTAGAACTGGCTATGTATTTTACAGAGTATAGTGCAAAATGAAATATGGGGTCCCTTGTTCAAAAATCAAAGAATTTCAAGACAGTGGCAGCACATCATTAAACCAAGCAGGGGCCTGTGGAACTGCTCCAGTCACATGCCACAAAGCCAGCTCTATACAGCATATTAGTTGATCGATCAGCAAGCAACTTTCAGGGAAAGACTCCAGGGAAAGAAGACTTCTAGGAAAAGAAGGTCTTTCTGGTATTTCCTGGTTCTTCATCACAGTGGAAAGCTGAGGTAAAAGGTCAGCCCAGCTGTGAGTGTTGCAGGACCCTGAGATAAGCCTTTTATCTTCCTTTTGCCAGTTCATGGTTTCTGGAGATTGGACACCACTTGGATGGAGGGACACTAGGGGAAGCTACATCTTTTCACTATACTAGAGAAGGCACAGAAATTCTCAATCAGAGGCCAGTAATGTTGCTGTCCTGACTTCCTGCTCTCATTCTAGGTAGATTAATCTTCCCTGCACAATAAATAACTTCCTGCTATGATCATTTTTAATGTGTCTTTAAGTTAATGTGTCTGAGCTGGAATTTTTTTTAAAGATTTTATTTATTTATTTGACACAGAGAGAGAGATCACAGGTAGGCAGAGAGGCAGGCAGAGAGAGGGGGAGAAGCAGGCTTCCTGCTGAGCAGAGAGCCCGATGCGGGGCTCGATCCCAGGACCCTGAGATCATGACTTGAGCCGAAGGCAGAGGCTTTAACCCACTGAGCCACCCAGGCGCCCCTGAGCTGGAATTTTTTACCTTCCATTTGAAGTTTGGGTGGAGAGACTAATTTTACACAATATAAAAACAACACCATTTCTCATAATAAACAGCAGCAGATGAATATGTCCAAGCTATTACTTTACACTTGACCGAATAGTAGTACTCTGTATAGGAGCATATCATGCAGTTTATTTCACAAAGGAAGTTCATAACTTTGGAAAGGACCATAACAGAGTCCACGATTCAACATATGTTTCCTTCATATTATATCTTAGGTAGCCTCTGTTCCTAAATTTCCTTACCGGAAAAAATGGGCTCAACATGAGCACCTATTTCCTGGGGCTGTTCCATGGCTTAAGGGTATATGTATAAATATTAAAACAGTACTTAACATATCAATATATGATGATCCTTATCTGGTATATCTACATGCCATGTAATGTGCAAAAGTAACTTACAGTCAATAATGTTAACCCCAGGTGTATTCTATTCAAACGTTAAATAAATTAAGATGCAAATGATGTCTGGAGGAAAACTACTCTCCTCATAAGCATTTATATAACTACTTCAAGTTCAAATTTGTGAAATTCCTAAAGTTTGTACCTTGGAAGCTAAACACTTTGTTTTTTTAATTTGTATGCATTGACTTCTAGTGTTGGCAAAATGTTGCTCAATAGTCCGTGGAAATGTGTTTATATTATTGAGTACAATAATGATTTGTCCTTCCCATTTTTAAAATGGCTAATTTGATTTTTTTCCCAAGATTTTATTTATTTATTTGTCAGAAAGAGAGAGAATGCGCACAAGCAGAGGAAATGGCAGGCAGAGGAAGAAGCAGACTCCTCACTGAGCAAGGAGCCCAATGCAGGACTCGATCCCAGGACTCTGGGATCATAGTCTGAGCCAAAGGCAGACGCTTAACTGACTGAACCACTGGAGCATCCTTTTTTTTTTTTTTTAAGATTTTATTTATTTATTTGTCAGAGATAGAGAGAGCACACAAGCAGGGGGAGCGGCAGGCTGAAATGGCTAATTTTACTTTTTAAAAGATTTTATATATTTATTAGAGAGAGAGAGGGCACAAGTGGGGGGAGGAGCAGAGGGGTCAAAAATATCTGGGTACATGATCATAATCCTAATCAGAATAAGAACCATCTTGGGCGCCTGGGAGGCTCAGTCGGTTAAGCCTTCAGTCCATGTCATGATTCCAGGGTCCTAGAATCAAGTCTCGACTGAGGCTCCTTGCTTAGTGGAGAGTCTGCTTCTCCCTCTACCCTTCCCCCCAGGTCGTGATCTCTCTCTCTCTCTCTCAAATAAATAGAAGCATCTTTATCAGTCACTCACTATGTACCATACGCTGTTAGAAGTACTTAACACTCACCACCCATTTTAATCTTTACAACAGTCTAGGAGGCATGTATTTTTATTATTCCTAATTGGCAAATGAGGAAATGTAAGATCCCAAGTTAACTAACTTGTCCAGAAACACACAGGGTCAATAGGAAAGCCAGAATTCAAACCTAAGAATTCCAACATCAGAGCCAACCCCTACTTTTGATGAGAGATTAAGAGTCACGAAATTGCTCTGAGCGTCAATTTCCCTATCTGTAAAGTGGGAATAAATGTAGGCTTTCTGACATCAGTAGGTTGTGAGAATTGCTGCAATAAAATAGTCCATTTCTTGTTCCAGTCTTTTGTCATCTATAGAATTATTCAAGAATAAGTGCATTGGAGGAGATAATCAAGAGACCACTGACTGACACATGAAATGGTCCCGGGAAATCAGAGGCTCCTCACCCCCATCCCTGTCCTTAGATTGTATGTTTTGCCAACTATTCCTACAAGTGGAGTCATTTTCAAGAATGCAGCCTTGGAGGGCAACGTGCTGCTGAGATCATCTAGTCAGTATATGTGACTGAACCCAGTTCAGGCCTCTATATAAACTTTTAAGATTCCTGTGGTCAGGTGAGGAGATTTACTCATCTTATGGCTGCCCAAGACAAGCCTCATATGTAAGTTCCCTTGCTTATTAAGGCTGCCACCCACCAATCTGGAGTGGTCTCTTTCTCCTTGCCTTCTGTGTACAGGGGCCAGTTTTGTGAGTCAACAAAGTAGTATGACAAAGTAAAAGCTTTTGAAATGTGTTCCCAAAAGTATTTCCTTTAGTTATCAAGATTTTTAGTGGTATGCCCATTAGGTTTTTGTTCTGATTCCTAAATGAAGTTCTTTTTTCCTTTTATTCCAGTTTAGTACAGATCATGGTTCTGATTATGTTCCTTTGAAAGCTATGAAAGGGTTGACTATACACATTGTTATCAGCAGACATTGGGGCAACACCTAAGGAGGAGGTGGCATATTTTTCAAGGAGTAAGGACACTTGGTGGTAGAGGTTATGGAAAGATGGTGGCAGCATTGGCTATATAGTTTTTCAATCCCTCCAAACACAGAAAAACAAAGCAACTAGAGAGCAAAAGCAAAACGTTTAGATAATATTTTCAGCAAATCTAGGTTACTAGGGACACCTAGGTGGCTCAGTCAGTTAAGTGTCCGCCTTCGGCTCAGGTCCTGATCCCATGGTCCTGGGATTGAGTCCCACATAAGGCTCCTTGCTCAGCACAGAGCCTGCTTCTCCCTCTGCCTGCCACTCCCCCTGCTTGTGCTTTCTCTCTCTCTCTGACAAATAAATAAAATATTTTAAAAAAATCTAGGTTACAAGACATCCCTTAAAACCCCAAGATTCAAGTAGATGAGGACAAGTCACCAATTGTCATATACCTACATGGTACCAGTGTCTGTGCAGGAGGAGAAAAAAGTGATGGAACAGCATCTGACTAACTTGGTAATAGAACCACAAACTAATTCAGCAGAAAGAGCAGCAGAGACTCACAGGGTTTTTGCTCTTTTCATATCAGGTGATTGCAAGGGGCCCAGCTCACAAGGCACTAAAGGTGAGGTGGCTGGGAGGCTCAGTCAGTTAAGCATCTGCCTTGGTTCACTCAGGTCATGATCTCAGGGTCCTGGGATTGAGTCCCAAGTTGGGGTTCCTGCACAGCAGGGAGCCTGCTTCTCCCTCTCCTCCCTGCTTCTGCTCTCTCTCACTATCTCTGCCTATCTCTCTCAAGTAAATAAAATCTTCTAAAAAAAAAAAAAAAGGAGGCACTAAAGATGCTAGAAGCATGTGAACTCTCAAAACGGACATCTCAGGTCTCTCTTGACAGGAGCCCACAATTATCAGAAACAGCTGGAAGTGGAATCGCAATTCAGTAGGAAGTGAACAAGAGAGACTAAGGAAATGAGAAAGTTTAAAACTGTGCTATACACAGATGTCCACGCTTGTGGCTATTTTGAATACTTGAAATGTGGCTAGTCAGAATGGAGATACACTGAAAGTGTAAATTACATGCCAGCTTTTGAAGATTTAGTAAGAAAATAAAATCTCAATAATTTTTATACATGTTGAAATAATATTTTGTATAGATTGAATTAAGTAAATTATTAATGTCATATGTATCTTTACACATATTTTAATTTCGCTAATAGAAAATGGTAAATTACATGTGTGGCTGTCATTCTATTTCTACTGGACAGAATTCCCTATTACTGAAGTTTGATATGCCTTTTACACATCTCAATGGAAAAGTCAGGTAGGCAGCTGGATATACATGACTGGAGTACAAGGAGGGAATATAAAATATTTTGATTTACCAACTTAAAACAATATTTGAAAACATGAGACCAGATGGGATCTCCTAGGAAGTAAATGTATATAGGTAAAAAAGGCAAAAAAACTAAGGCCTTGGATATTCTAATAATTAGAGGTGTGGAAAATGAGAAAAGTCTAGGAGAAAGTGGGGTGAAAACAGAACAATCTTTAAAGACTAAGGAAGAACTTGTATCAAAGAAAAGAGTGATCAATAGTGTGAAATGGTGCCAAAAGGTCAAGTAATAGGAAATCTAAGAATTATCATTTACCGAGTGTCTGGGTGCCTCAGTTGGTTAAGCATCTGCCTTTGGCTCAGGTCATGATCTGGGGTTCTGGGATCCATCCCCTTGCCAATCCCTGGGGAGCTCTGTTGATCCTGGCATGCAGATTCCTGCATGTGGATTGCCACACACACCCCCCACCCTCCGCCGATGATCCCGATGATACCTGTATCAGGCTCCCTGATAGGCAGGGAACGTGCTTCTCCCTGTCCCTCTGCCCTCCCCCCACCCCGACTCCCCTCATGTGCGCATGCACTCTCTCTCCTTCAAATAAAGTCTTTAAAAAAATTATCCTTTACATTCTGTAGTATGGAGATCTACTGTGTGATGGCATTTGATACTTCTGTAAAGAGGGAATATTAGGAAGACCTCTGGACTCAGGGAAATAAACCGAGGGTTTCACAAGGGGGGTGGGGGGGGATGGTATAACTGGGTGATGGGAATTAAGGAGGGCATATGTTGTGAAGAGCCCTGGGTGTTATATGCAACTAATGAATCATTGAACACTACATCAAAAACTAATGATGCAGTGTTCGTTGGCTAACTGAACTTAATAAAAAAAAATAAAGTTCATTTAAAATCCAAAAAAAAAGGACCAAAGGTCAAGAAAAGGAAGAAGAGCCTGTGGTCAACAGGGGTCCTACAAATTTTGGTATCGTGGACTTGGGCTAAGGTGATTCGATTAAGGTCCACTCCCAAGCACATCAAATGCCCAGATATCTACTAAAACACTAGCATGAAGAATGGTAGTGGCATCTCTGATTTAGCCCACTGAATGCTGGCTCAGTGCAGGAAGGAATCAGACCTAGTACCTGAACTAATGCTTCTCCCAATATCTGAGATAATTGGGGATGTTTTGTGGCCAGAGCCACCACCAGGGACAAGGTATGGATTCCTAAATAATATATCCTTGGATGTCTCTAATTCTCTGGGGCTGGTCTATATATACAGGTCAGTCACTAACATTTGCAGGGGCCAAAGTACAAATCGAGGCCTTTGGCCCATGTCCTTGATCTCTTCCCATTGCCAGCTATTTCCTACATCGAGGTGTCTTACACCCAACCCTGAGAACACCTCAGCCTACACCATCAAGCTTTGTATATCTTTTGCTTTTACAAACAGTGGCCTCCTGGCAACATTTTGGACCTAAGAGTATGTATTCCACAGGCCCAGATCTCCCGTTCTTAGAATAGGGCCTTACAGAATCTAGAAGCAGCCTTGGGGAATGAGGGAACCTAAAATATTATCTACAGGGTCACCTGGGTGGCTCAGTTGGTTAAGTGTCTGCCTTTGGCTCAGGTCATGATCCCAGGGTCCTAGGATTGAGCTCCCTGCATTGGGCTCCCTGTTCATCAGGGAAACTGCTTCTCCCCCTGCCCATCCTCCTGCTTGTTTTCTCTAATAAATAAAGTCTTTAAAAAATATAAAATATTTTCTACAAAAGTTGCAGGGTGTTGGAACCTGGTGGGCACATACCACTGTTCCTGTGGACTCCCAGCTCTGTAGTCTGAATACAGACTAGGCAGAAACCTCTAAAATGTGGGGTCCAAGAGGAAGGCCCTTCCTGGCAAACTCTATGCCAGAATTAGCCATATATCAGAAAAGTAAAGAGAGGAGGAATATGGCAAAGTAGGGAGAGGGAGTTCCTTACTGGTTTGGTTTATTTTTTTCATTCCATTCCTTTACTGTGTTCTCCCACTGTGTTTCCACAACTTCATAAAAAACAGCGGAGTTTCATTATAGAACTAGCAATATAGCAAAGTGTAAAATGTAGCACATAAAAGACCATATCATCAATTATTCAAAATATATATATATATCCTGTTCACAGAATGGTGGTGCATGTCCATCCAGTTCTCTCCTAATATGTCTACACACACACACACCACACACACCCTTACATACCTGCTTGCAAATTCAGCCAAGTTTCTTTTTATTTTTTTAAATTACTTTTTAAAATGAGATTCTCCATTAACACATTTTTTTCACTAAAAATATGACCATTTTCATATCATTTAAACTTGAAGCATCCTCCCAGAACTTCCTCTCCCCAACACAGACCTCAGGAGTCCCCTTTCCCAACACACAAATTTTTTCCTCCTCTAGAAACTGAGACCTTTCCCCTTGGTACTCCTGACTACTGCTGTTCTCCCTCCTGAGACTTCCTTCTAGCACTCCCTATGCCCATCTGGGAAGGAAGTATTCCCCCCAACACACACACACACACACACACACACACACACACACACACACACACACACACACAGAGTCATGTTCTCTTCCCTGACCCTGAATATCTCCTTCACCCCTTCTTGGGCTGAACCCTGCTCCCTTTTCTTGTCTAAATTTGCAAATCACCTATGGTAAGAGGGTATATACCATATACATGGGAATTTCCTGGACAAAATTCCATTTTAGACAGTAGAAATAAATGATTGCAGGAATAGTATTTCATTCCCTCTCTCTTCCAAAGAACTCAGCTAGCATGCTAACGACTTTCATTTAATCCTCTAAATCAGGTGTAGGATTAACCATTTTTCAGACAATAAAGAAGTCACTACATCTTAAAAATGAAGTTAACATTTTTATTTTGTTCATTCAAAAATTTCATTATACAAAGGTAACATGGAAAAGAGAAATCTCAACTCAGGGGCAAAGGAAGGCCTTTTTCAGGAAAATGTGGGCCTAAAATCAGGGGCCAATAGTAAGTGCTAGGTAGTACAGTTATGGGGGAAAAAAGGCTTTAAAACTGCCTCTCCCAACAACAGCATCAAAATTTATCATTATGTTGGTTAATAACTAGAACACGTGTAAACCTCACAGGTTAACTGGAGAGCAGGCAGCCCCTTCAGGTCAATGGGTGCATGCTAATTTCTTTTGTGGTTGTCACACCACTGGAGGTGTAGGGGAGGAAGGCATGCTCCCTGTTTCAGCCTCCTCTCCTGGAGAGAGAGGGCTCAGGGCATCAAGCTCTGGCAGCAAGGCACGCCTCAGGCTAGCAGGACTAGGAGTGGAGATGGAGCCCAAACCACTAAACTTAGGGGAAGAGATGCTAGGGCCAGAAAAATTAGTGGAGGAGGAGTAGGAAGAGGAAGAAGAGGAGGAGGAAGAGGAGGAAGAGGAGGGGCTCTGGCCAGGAGACCCGGAGGAGGAGGTAGAAGAGGAAGAGGAGGAGCTCTCACCACACTGCTGCTCAGGGAAAGGAAAGAGCCTACCAGGAGGTGAGGGAGACGAGGCACGCATACGGACTGCATGCCAACGGGGCTGGGCATCAACGCTTGGGACCTCAGAATTAGGAGAGCTTGAGCTGCTTTGGCAGACCAGACTTCCTAAGGCTACCCCAGGGGAAGAAGGAGGACTCAAGCCAGTAGGCACAAGCACAGAGGCGCGGCTTCTAGGGGATGATCTTTGGATGGTGCGGCTCCGGAGGTCAAAGCCTGGAGTCGGGCAGCCATTGCGGAGGGCAGGAACTATCGGGTTGGCTCGGCTTCGGAGGGCAGGGCCTGAACCGGATGCACGGCTGCGAAGAGTAGGGCCTGGTAGGCTGGCGTGGTTATTGAGGGTAGGGCCTGGCCCAGATGCACGGCGACTGGAAGCACGGTTGCGGTAAGCAGGACCCGGAGCAGATGCACGGTTGCGGTAAGCAGGACCCGGCGCGGATGCGCGGCCGCGGAGAGCTGGACCCGGTGCGGATGCGCGGCCGCGGCTGCGGGGAGCTGGGCCCGGCGAGGAAGCGCGGCCGCGGCCGCGGCTGCGGGGAGCTGGGCCCGGCGCGGAAGCGCGGCCGCGGCTGCGGGGAGCTGGGCCCGTTGCGGAAGCGGGGCCGCGGCTGCGGGGAGCTGGGCCCGGCGCGGAAGCGCGGCCGCGGCTGCGGGGAGCTGGGCCCGGCGCGGAAGCGCGGCCGCGGCTGCGGGGAGCTGGGCCCGGCGCGGAAGCGCGGCCGCGGCTGCGGGGACCTGGGCCCGGCGAGGAAACATGGCGGCGGCTGCGCGGAGCAGGGCCTGACACAGGCACATGGCGGCGACGGAGAGCTGGGCCTGGTGCGGATTCACGCCGACGCTGGAGAGCAGAGCCTGAAGCGGAAGCACCAGGGAGACGAGTAGGGCCTGGCGCGGGTACACCACGGCGACTGCGACGCGTTGGGCCTGGTGCAGATGCCCCGCTGAGAAGAGCAGAGCCCAACCCGGAAGCATGACCATGGAAGGCGGTGCCTGGCGGGGTGGCGCGGCCATTGAGGATAGGGCCTGGCCTGGCTGCTTGACTGCGGAGAGCTGGGCCTGGTGCTCGGGCTTGACTTCGGAGGGCAGGGCCTGGCTGGGATGCCTGACCCCACAGAGAAGCTCGAGAACGGCGGCGGCCGCTGGGCTGAGACCCCGGAGAAGATGGCAAAGGCACGGGGCACTCAGGCGCAGGAAGCCCAGGGAACAGACAACGACGCCCTGGAGGCTTATGAGCCTGGGCAGCCTCCTCGCGGCCGGGCTGCTTCCTCCCACGGCCTTTCCCCGAGCTCATGGGCAGAGTTGGAGGCCCGCTGGCCTGGCCAACTCCCCTCAAGGCTTGCACCACGGCGCCCACGCCACCTGCGTGTGAGGCCTGGAGACCTTGCCTCGCCCCGGGCACCAAACATCTCAGCTCGGCGTGGGGACTGCGGCCGCCCTGGAGGTCAGCACGCCCCCTCTCCTGCACACGGGCCGTGGAGGGCAGCTCTGGGCCCTCGCCATTGATCGAAATGGCGCCGACTGCGGCCAGGGCGGAGGCAGAGGAACCTGCTGTGCCGTTGTGTGGGGCGCCACCACCCGATGGAGAAAGACCGCTCGAGACCGAAGGGACCGAGGCACCGGGATCGGGGTTGCCGACCCCATGGGCATCACCGGGGGCTGGGGCGACCTCGTTCTTCGGCCCTGCGGGCACCTCACCCTGCAGTTGCTTCTGCACCTTCTCGTCAGACGATGGAGTGGCCATAATGGTAGATTCTCTCTCAGAGACGCGAGAGCGTGGCTGCAGACGCCGCCTGAGTAGAGTTCCGGAGGAAGGAGTGAGGAGGAAAGGAGGAAGGGCGTGTCCTGGTCAGATCTTTGCTTCTGACTGGTTGACTGGTTGTCACGTGACTCTCGTCTTAAAGGGAGCGAGCCAACCTAACTCCATCTGGCGCCAAACCAGACCGTGTGCTCCGCAGTTCTGGGGACCGCTGCTGCTGGGTCCACGATGTGAATTCCCCATCCATACCTGGGCCAGACAGGGGCGGCGATGCTGTCTCTATAAACACTCTGAGTCACCCCAAATCAGTTTAGCTTGTCAGCATCACTCTGGTTGTGAAACTTTCAAGCAGTGGCTTAAAAGAAATACCACACTAGCCAACAAGAGATAACCGCTGAGCTGGGCATCCCTCCTGGAATACTGACAGGACACTGGACCTGTGTCTGACTCCAGAAGAGACCATCCCAGAAATCCCTGCATCTGGATGACCCTGCACTGGAGTTTTGAAAGCGGCCTGAAATCAAGAAAATGGATGGGGCCCTCACTGGGGTATTCAGCATTGTTTTGTATCAGAGGGGAATTTTGAAGTAACACACTTCCCCCTGCCTCCTCTCCTGAGGCATGAGCTGGAGTTGCCCTGAATTAAGGATAACACTGTCCTTAATTATACATTATCATTTGTATGGGCTGCATAGTAATCCACTGATTAATGTACATTAATTTGTTTGACCCTGTCTCCATTCTTGGCTACAGTTCTGTATTATGCTGTGATGCAGACATAAAGTTTAATATTTGGACACTATAGTCATAATTATAAAAGTCATTATTTTTGCATGCTCAGAACCCAAAACAGAAAAGCAAATAGAACCTAACCTAGGAAAACTAGAACCTCAATTCCCATATACCCATGGAGCAAATATTAGAAATGTTTAATTATTTTTGGTAGAATGGCCATTCTTAAATAATTAATAGTTCCAGGCCTTGGTGGCTCAGTCAGTTAAGCATCTCCCTTCAGCTGGGGTCATGATCCCGGAATCCTGGAATCTAGTCTCATATCGGGCTCCCTGCTTGGTGAGCCTACTTCTCCCCCTCCCTCTGCCTGCTGTTCCCCCTGCTGTACTCACTCTCTCTGTCAAATGAATAAATAAAATCTTAAATAATTCATAGTTCTGTTGTTTCATAAAATGGAATTATTTATGCATACGTACTATTTTGTAACCTCTGTTTTGGGTCTAGAAAACACCCGTCCCATATTAATAAATGTTTCCACAAGGCCAGTGTAACTACAAAATATTCCTTTTATGAAGGAAGCTTACATTTTCAAACATTGCTATATCGATCAACATGTTGTTTCCAACTTTTTATAAACACATAAATGTGAGACATACCCTTTTTGCTAAAAATTTTTCATATTTTCAAATAGGACCTCACTGTGGATAAATTCCTAGAAAATTCTTGATACAAGTCATGCACATCTGTGATTCTTTGATAAAACTATTGGTAACTGATTCTCCTGAAAGTTGCTGTTATAGCAATTTTGGCAGAATGGAATGAGATACTTATTGGGGTGGATGAGTAACTGGACTGAAATACAACTTGAAATAGGATGGAATGGTATTTGAAATGTTAAATAATGTGGAATGGAAAATGGATTTGAAAGGGAATGCAGAATGGGATGAAGTGGAGACTGATTGCAGTGGAGGTGAAATGGGAAATTGAATGGGATGAAGATTGAATGAAATACAATGGGAAAAAGGAATGGAATGTACAACAAATAATAGCATGTGGAATGAAACAAAAATGTTATATGAAAAATGGAATGGAATATGGTGAAATAAAATAGCAACTAGAAGGAAATTGAAGTTAAAATGGGAAAAACTACAAAATGGAATAAAATATACAATGGCCTGAAATAAATGGACTATGAAATATACACTATAAATTTTAAAGTAATATTAAAAGATGGAATGAATTTGGAATGAAATACAAAACACAAGATTATAAAGGATGGAATGGGAATTGAGCAAAAACAGAATGTGGAAAATGAAATAGTGATGAAGTACAAGATGGACTTAAATGAAGAATAAATGAATAGAATGTGTTCTGGTCATCTACCATTCTATAAACTATATATGGTTTTGTGGAGCAACATCCATTACATTATGTTCATGGATTTTATAAAGCTGGAATTCAGAGAGGGTAGAGCAGGAATGGCTTGTTTCTGTTCTACGATGTCATTGAGGCCTCAGTTGGGAAAGCGTAAATGTCTGTGAGATAATGAGGGAAGGACAGCAATCAGTGATGACTCCCAGATTTTGGCTGCAGTATCTGGGCAGACATTGGTGCTACTTTCTGAAAAGGGAAGGCTTACAGAATGGAGACACAGTGGGAATTGGTGATCCTGTTCTGACCATGTTGGCCATTATATTCTCTGTACTTATCCTAGTCATTTAGGGTTATGAACTCCAACTTATATCGAAGCCATTCTCTTAATTCTAGGTCACCTTTCACCAGTTTCATGGATCCAGTTTCCTCTTGGGAGTCATTTCAATTTACTCTCTGAGATATTTCCTTTCCTCCTTTCTGGAATCTCAGGGCCTTAGTCATGATCCTTAACTTTTTTTTGTAAAGATTATTTATTTATTTGAAAGAGAGAGAAAAAGACCAGCAGAGGGAGAGGGAGAAGCAGAGTACCCACTGAGGAGGGAACCTGATGCAGGACTCAAACCCAGGACCCCGGATCATGACCTAAGCTGAAAGCAGGTGCTTAACCTACTAGCCACCCAGTCATGATCCTTAACTTAGTAATAACTGAAATGCTCCCATCTATCCTTGTTCTCTTTGAAGGATATATATATGCATACATATACACACATACATACACACACACACATAGGAAAAAATAAATATATATAAAAGAGTCATATATAACAGACATATAATGGATATATATAATATATAGCATTTGGATATATATATACTATACATAACAGTATATACTATATTATATATGGTATGAGATATTTTATATATTTGCATATATATTATATATATAAATTATATAATGGAGACATATATAATCTTCTCTAAAGATCTCAAACTTTGTGCTAAGGAAGTCCCTAAGTTCCCTTCTTTAACCCAACTGGTGTGTCTTCAGTGCCTTCTCCTTTTTCTTTCCTTGTTCTCCTGTTTAGAGATAGTGTATATGTATGTATGTTCTCAGAAAAAAATATCTGGAAGAATGAGCTTTATTCTCTCATACTTTATCTTCTGAATGTTTTCAATGAGCAGACATAACTCTTATACTCAGAAAAAAAGTACAACTATGCAATTCTAAAATAGTTTTAATGTTTAATTAGGTTTTAAGCTGTTGTAAAAAAGTCTATCTTTTATACTACTGGATGGGGTTATAAATTCATAGCATTTTTGCCTGATGGAAAGGTTGAAGAGACATATAAAAGGACTTAGGGGTGCCTGGATGGCTTTGTTGATTAAGTGACTGAGTCTTGATTTCAGCTCAGTTCATGATCTCAGGGTCATGGGATCAAGCTCCACGTTGGGCTCTGCACTCAGCAGAGTTTGCTTGAGGTTCTCTCTCATTCCCTCTGCCCCTCCCCTGCACTCACTCTCTCTCAAAACAAAACAAAACAAAACCTTAAAAAAAGAATTAAAATAAAAGTCTTAAACATGCCCATTTGATGCCACAATTTCTCTTCTGGGCATTAATTCAAGGAAATACTCATATACCCACAATGTTATATGCCCAGAGGTGATTATTATAGTATCATTTATTTTAAATAACCTGAAACAATCTCACTTTCCAATAGGATATTGGATGTCCATAGAATAAACATGCAGCTTTTACAGGATGTTTTTGAAAAAAATTTTTATACCGTAGGACAATATCTATGATATACAAAAAGGACATGATGTACTCTATCTGCTGATCTATATTTACATCTGTGTATTTTTATATCTACCTAGCTCTCTACATATATTAGAATTTTATTTACTTAGTGCAGTTGTTCTCAAGCAGGGGCATTTTGCCCCTTGGTGGGGAGGGGTTTGAAAATGTCAAAGAGAGGGAGAGTGAGAGAGGTGCTACTGGCATCTAGTATGCAGGGGCCAGGGATACTTTCAATTACTTCAGTGCATAAGAAAGCCTCTAACAACATGCAATTATCTGATGCAAAATGCCAAAGCTGTCAAATTTGACAAAGTCTGCCACAGAGCATTTAGATTCAGAAAAGTTCAAGACAAAATTTGAATCACAATCAATCCTTCCAATGATAACTATTCTTAAAAGTTTGATATATATAGCTGTTAAATTTCCTATGATGATCTTGTGCTTTTTAAACAGCAAAAGGGATGCTTTTTGAAATTAATTCATTTAAAAAATTCAAGCTACAGATGTTTTTCACATGAAATATTCTAGTCGTTGCTTAAGAAATTATATAACTTAAAAATTTCAATTTCAACCCATTTACATTGAGAAATATTCTACAAATAACAATTCATCATCATCTATCACCTGATTCTCAATGCTCTAATCAAATCATTAATTTCTAAGTATTTATATATTTGGTTAAAAAAGAAAAATTGTGAGCCTCATAATCATAATATAATGTATCTCATATATAAAGAGCAGTATGTTTGACTAACCAGGTCATGGTAATCTTCATTACTGATCCAGTGACTGGTTTGTGAATGGACATTTCCCAGTTGTAGTTTATAAGATATAAATGTAAAAGGCCTTGGGGTCTTTGGGGGAAAGTGTTCTAACTCTTAACAAAGTAAAAGAGATATAAATTGTTTACACAAAATTATATAAAGCAAATAAATATATATGTCATATTAGAATAAGTGAATTTAGTTTGATATAAGATCAATATTACAAAATTGAGTTATATTTCTACATATTAGTATTAAAATTATGAAGAAAAAATTTTAAATGCATTTTACTATAGAATCAGAAACCATCAAATACATAGGGACAAATCTAATAAAATAATCACAAGATTTGCCCAGATATCTACATAATACTTCTGAGAGAAATTAAAGAAGACCAAGGTAAATCAGAGATATGTCATGTTTATGGATTAGAAGACAATATTATGAAAATTAAAGAGATTTCTTATCAAAATGATCTAAGGATTCAGTATAATCCCAGTTGAAATCCCCGCTGTTTTTGTAAATGGAAATTGGTAAACTGATTCCAAAATATATTTGGATATTAAAAATCTAAGAACAGCCAAAGCTATCAAGAAGAAATTTGAAGAACTTTCACAGCCAGATTGCATGGTTAACTATAAAGGCATAATAATAAAAATAATGGGACTTTTGTACACAAATAGACTGATGGAACAAGGAGCCCACAGATAGATATATGGTCACCTAATTTACAACAAAGGTAGAAATGCAAGTCTTGGGGGAAAGGATAGTCATCTAAATAAGTGGAGCTAGATTAATTGGATACCCATCCCTATGGAAAAAATTAAATTGGCCCCTAAGTTACATCATACACAAAAAATAATTCCAGAAGACTATACACATACACACACACACACACAAACACACACACAGTGTCTCCCCACAACATCCAATAAATACCTTATGTACAGAAGAAAATAACTTTTTAAAAATTTTTATTTTATTTTTTCAGAGTTCCAAGATTCATTGTTTATGTACCACACCCAGTTCTCCATGCAATATGTGCCCGCCTCAATACCCGCCACCAGGCTCACCCAACCCCACCGACCCCATCCCCTCCAACACCCTCAGTTTGTTTCTCAGGGTCCACAGCCTCTCATGGTTCATCTCCCCGTCTGTTTTCTCCCAATTCACTCTTCCTTTCCTCCCAGTGTCCTCGATATTTTTCCTTATACTCCACATATAACTGAAACCATATGATAATTGACTCTCTCTGCTTGGCTTATTTCACTCAACATAATCTCTTCCAGTCCTGTCCATGTTGATATAAAAATTGGGTATTCATCCTTTGTGATGGAGGCATAATATTCCATTATATATATAAACCATACCTTCTTTATCCATTCGTCTGTTGAAGGGCATCTTGGCTCTTTCTACAGTTTGGCTACTGTGGCCATTGCTGCTGTGAACATTGGGGTACATGTGGCCCTTCTTTGTACTGCATCTGCTTCTTTGGGGTAAATACCCAGTAGTGCAATCGCAGGGTCATAGGGTAGCTCTATTTTTAATTTCTTGAGGAATCTCCACACTGTTTTCCAACGTAGCAGCACCAACTTGCATTCACACCAACAGTGTAAGATGGTTCCCATTTCTCCACATCCTCTCCAACATTTGTTGTTTACTGTCTTGTTGATTTTGGCCATTCTAACTAGTGTAAGGTGGTATCTCAATGTGGTTTTGATTTGAGTCTCCCTGATGGATAAAGATGATGAACATTTTTTCATGTGTCTGTTAGCCATTTGCATGTCTTTGGAGAAATGTCTGTTCATGTCTTCTGCCCATTTTTGATGTGATTATCTGTTTTAGGAGTGTTGCGTTTGAGGAGTTCTTTATAGATCTTAGATATCAGACCTTTGTCTGTAGTGTCATTTCCGAATATCTTCTACCATTCCGTGGGTGGCCTGTTTGTTTTGTTGACTATTTCCTTTGCTGTGCAGAAGCTTTTTATCCTGATGAAGTCCCAAAAGTTAATTTTCGCTTCTGTTTCCCTTGCCTTTGGAGACATGTCCTGAAAGAAGTTGCTGTGGCCGAATTCAAAGAGGTTACTGCCTATGTTCTCCTCTAGGGTTTTGATAGACTCCTGCCTCACACTGAGGTCTTTTATCCATTTTTCGTTTGTCTTTGTATATAGCGTAGAGAATGGTCAAGTTTCATTCTTCTGTATAGAGCTGTCCAATTTTTCCAGCACCATTTATTGAAGAGACTGTCTTTTTTCCACTGGATATTTTTGCCTGTTTTGTCAAAGATGATTTGACCATAGAGTTGCAGGTCCATATCTGGGCTCTCTACTCTGTTCCACTGGTCTATGTGTTTGTTTTTGTGCCAGTACCATGCTGTCTTGGTAATCATAGCTTTGTAATAAAGCTTGAAATCAGGCAATGTGATGCCTCCAGCTTTGTTTTTCTTTTTCAACATTTCCTTAGCAATTTGGGGTCTTTTCTAGTTTCACACAAATTTTGAGATTGTTTGTTCTACCTCTTTGAAAAATGCCGGTGGAATTTGATCAGGATGGCATTGAAAGTATAGATTTCTCTGGCCAGTATAGACATTTTAACAATGTTTATTCTTCTGATCCATGAGCATGGAATGCATTTCCACCTTTATGGGTCTTCTTCAATTTCTGTCATGAGTGTTCTGTAGTTCCTTGAGTACAGATTCTTTACTTCTTTGGTCAGGTTTATTCCCAGGTATCTTAATGGTTCTTGGTGCTACAGTAAATGGAATCGATTCTCTATTTTCCCTTTCCATATTTTCATTGTTAGTGTATGAGAAAGCAAATGATTTCTGTGCATTGATTTTGTATCCTGTCACATTACTGAATTGCTGTATGAGTTCTAGTAGTTTAGGGGTGGAGTCTTTTACGTTTTCCATATAAAGTATCATGTCATCTGCTAAGAGAGTTTCACTTTTTTGCCAATTTGAATACCTTTTATTTCTTTTTGTTGTCTGATTGCTGTTGCTAGGACTTCTAGCACGATGTTGAACAAGAGTGGTGAGCATGGGCATCCTTGTCCTGTTCCTGATCTCAAAGGGAAGACTGTCAGCTTTTCCCCATTGAGAATGATATTCGCTGTAGGTTTTTCATAGATGGATTTTACAAAGTTGAGGAATGTTCCCTCTGTCCTACACTTTGAAGGGTTTTAATCAGGAATAGATCCTGTATTTTGTCAAATGCTTTTTCTGCATCAGTTGAGAGGACCATGTGGTTCTTCTCTCTTCTCTTATTGATTTGTTCTATCACATTGATTGATTTGCATATGTTGAACCACCCTTGCATCCCAGGGATAAATCCCATCTGGTCATGGTGGATAATCCTTTTAATGTGTTGTTGCATCCTATAAGCTAGGATATTGTTGAGAATCTTATCATCTATATTCACCAGGGATATTGGTCTGAAATCTCCTTTTTGATGGGGTCTTTGCCTGGTTTGGGGATCAGGGTAATGCTGGCTTCATAGTAAGAGTCTGGAAGTTTTCCTTCCGTTTCTATTTTTTTTTTTCCGTTTCTATTTTTTTGAAAAAGCTTTAGGATAATAGGTATTATACCTTCCTTGAATGTTTGGTAGAATTCCCCAGGGAATCGCTCAGGTCCTCGGCTCTTGTTTTTTTTTATGGAGGTTTTTGATCACTGCTTCAATCCCCTTACTAGATATTGGTCTATTCAGGTTGTCAGTTTCTTCCTGTTTCAGTCTTGGAAGATGATGAGTTTCCAGGAATGAATCCATTTCTTCTAGGTAGTTTAACTTATTGGCATACAGCTGTTGATAATAATTTCTGATGATTGTTTCTATATCTTTGATGTTAGTTGTGCTCTCTCCCCTTTCATTCATAATTTTATTAATTTGGGTCTTCTCTCTTTTCTTTTGGATTAATTTGGCCAGTGGTTTACCGATCTTATTGATTCTTTCAAAAAACCAACTTCTGGTTTTGTTGATGTGTTCTACTGTATCTCTAGTTTCTTCCTCATTGTTCTCTGCTCTAATCTTGATTATTCCCATTCTTCTGCATGGGGTTTGCTTAGTTTGTTGTTGATTTTCCAGTTCTTTAAGGTGTATAGAGAGCTGGTATATTTGGGATTTTTCAATTTTTTTTGAGTTAGGCTTGGATGGCTATGTATTTCTCCCTTAGGACCGCCTTTGCTGTATCCCATAGGTTTTGGACCGATGTGTTTTCATTTTCATTGGTTTCCATGAATTGTTTAAGTTCTTCTTTGATTCCCTGGTTGATCCAAACATTCTTTTTTTTTTTAAGATTTTAGTTATTTGACAGAGAGAGAGAGAGAGAGAGAGATCACAAGTAGGCAGAGAGGCAGGCAGAGAGGGAGTGGGAAGCACGGTCCTTGCTGAGCAGAGAGCCCGATGCGGTCCTCGATCCCAGGACCCTAAGATCATGACCCGAGCCGAAGGTGGAGGCTTTAACCTACTGAGCCACTAGGCACCCCTGATCCAAACATTCTTAAGCGAGTTGGTCTTTAGCCTCTAAGTGTTTGAGTTCCTTCCAAACTTTTTCTTGCATTTGAGTTCCAGTTTCAAAGCATTGTGGTCTGAGAATATGCAGGTAATCATCTCAGTCTCTTGGTATCAGTTGAGGCCTGATTTGTCACCCAGTATGTGGTCTATTTTGGAGAAAGTTCCATGTGCACTCAAGAAGAATGAGTATTGTTTTGTTTTAGGGTGGAATGTTCTCTATATATCTATGAGGTCCATTTGGTCCAATGTGTTATTCAAAGCTCTTGTTTCTTTATTGATTTTCTGTTTAGATAATTTGTCTTTTACTGAGAGTGGTGTGTTAAGATCTCCTACAAATAGTGGATTCATATCAATATGACTCTTTATTTTGATTAACATTTGGCTTGTGTAGTTGTCTGCTCCTATATTGGGGGCACAAATATCTACAATTATTCGATTCTCTTGGAGGGTAGACCCTTTAAGAATGATGTAGTGTCCTTCTGTACCTCTGACTACAATCTTTAGCTTAAAATCTAATATCTGATATAAGAATCACTACCGCAGCTTTCTTTTGAGGCCCATTGGCATGAAAGATGGTTCTTCATCCCTTCACTTTCAGTCTGGATCTATCTTTAGGTTCCAGATGCATCTCTTATAGACAGCATATCGACGGGTCCTGAGGTTTTATCCATTCTGCAACCCTGTGCCATTTTATGGGAGCATTTAGGCCATTCACGCTGAGAATGATTATTGAAAGATAAGTGTTTATTGACATCATGTTGCCTGTGAAGTCCTTGTTTCTATAGATTGTAAGTTTCTCTTCTATGTTAATCATGGGTTCTTTCTTCCTTTATGGAACCTCCTTTAATATTTCTTGTATTGCCAGTTTGGTGGTCACATACTCTTTTAATCCTTGCCGGTCTTGGAAGGTCTTTATCTCTCCATCCATTTTGAATTTCAGCCTTGCTGGATAAAGTATTCTTGGCTACATGTTCTTATTTAGTGCCCTGAATATGTCTTGACAGCCCTTCCTGGATTGCCAGGATTCTGTGGACATGTCTGATGTTATTCTGATGGGTCTTCCTCTGTATGTAAGGAATCTCTTCCCCCTAGCTGCCCTCAGGACCTCTTGTCTAAAATTATAACTCACAAATTTCACAATGATGTGTCTATATGTTTTTCTAGACTCGTTTTTCTTGGGGTGTGTCCTTTCTGCCTCTAGGACATGAACACTTGTTCCATTCTGATGTTGGAACATTTCATGGCATCATTTATTTCCCTAAGTCTATTCTCATGGTTTCTAAGCAGTTTGTTCCAGGCCTCCTCCTGACCTTTCTTCTCTACCATCTTGTCCTCTAGATCACTAATTCTATCCTCTGTCTCCGTTACCCTAGCTGTTAGACTATATAGATTAGATTGGATCTCAATGATAGCATTTTTGACATCAGCCATATTGTTTCTCAGTTCTGCCCTTAGAGATTCTATGTTGTCGCTAATGTTTTTCTCCACCCTAGCCATTGTCTGGATAACTATTACCCTGAATATCCTTTCTGACATACTGTTTATGTCCATATCCAATAGTTCTGAGGGAGAGGGCACAGTCTCTGAGTTTTTCCTCTGTTGAATATTCCTCCTCCTACTTATTCTGATGAGTAGTGGTCGAGGGGATGTCTAGCTGAATATATCAACCTTGATCCAGGCAAGGTATACGTTGGAAAGTTTTGGAGGAATTGGAATTCACCACCAAAAATAAAAAAAAAAGAAAAAGAGAGAGACAAAGATAAAAAGAGAAATCCTAGCCCAAATGAGCCCCCAAAGTAAGATTTATAAGGTATACAGACATGCACAAACAAAAAGATCAACAAAAGTAAATGACAAGGAAAAAAGGAACGCAGCCATAATTTACTTCAAGAATAAGATTTATATAATACCAGAAGAAAAACAAACACACAGAGACACTGAGAAAGCAAGATAGGAGGGCAGTTTTAAATCCTGGATGTGGGCGAGGAAGGTTATTTCAGTTCCTCCCGGTATATCTTGTTATCTTTGTTAAAGGACACAACTTTACAGAGATATAGGGAAATTAAATCTATTTAAATATAGGGGTAGTATTGAATAGGGAAAAAGGATTATCTTGGAGCTTATATCTATATGTATATTAAAAAAAGGAAAAGAAAAAGAGAAGAAAAAGAGAGACACTGGTGTATGTATGAAAAAAGTTCCAACTAAAAAGTTATTACGGAATATGTCGTTTTAAACCTCTAGTTGTAATGGTAAGTAGGTTAAAAAGATTAAACGGATAAGAATTGTGAGAACGAATTAAAAAAAAAAGTTGTATCTATGAAATATACAGGTTTGGGTGCAATACCGGGAGCTTGATATATTGTTTTCCCCTGATAATGGGGTTTTACAGTTTTATGGGGACCCTGTGGTTATTGTCCTCTTGATTTTAGTTTGTCTTCTGGGGGAGGGGCCTGCTGCATTGTTTTCCAGTCAATCTTGTTTGGGTTGCGTGGCCCTGCATGCTATACAGGGATTGGGCTCTGTGGAAACCAGTTTTTCAGGCTTTTGCTCTCTTGAGGTGTTTGTTCTTTTGTGGCTTTTTGCAGCTTTCTGGAGTGTTGGAGCAAAGAATCTGCCTGTTCCCAGACCTCCTCCTTAGAGAAAAGCCTCAGTCTTGCTTCCCTCTGGGTGGTCCAGAACACACACACTCCCCCTTTGCAGCCTCCGCTGCACACTGCAGCCTCCCACAGGCGGTGCGCACTCCCAGCCACAGTCCCAGTGTTTGCCCAAAGCCCCCACTTGTCACTGCAACCCCGTGCCACTAAAACCATGACTGATATTGGTCCTGGGAGCCTGCTTCCAGTGGCTGCCATTGCCAGGGCTGCTTTCTGGGGTGTAGACCCACACTGGGTGCGCTCAGACTTTTTAGAGGGCCATGGAAGACTGCTGCTAGCACCCACAGGCTCCCTCAGGCGTGGGCAGGAGTGCTCTCGGATCCTGAGTTGGGCCGTGGGCCACAGAGGGTGGCTGCTGGCGCCCACACCAAGCTCTCTTAGTTGCTAGCCAGATTGTGCCCCGCCCGAGCAGTGGTGTAGGAAGTGGAAAGCCACAGACACATGGACCACAGGCTGGAGGCTCCTCTGGATTCCCTGTGACATGGGTGGTTGCAGGCAGTGACCGTCCTGGGTCCGTGGGTTTAGGCCCGTGCCCATGCCCACCCAAATCCACCAGTTGCTCTCAAGATCTTTTGCTCTTTTTGAGTGCTTTTAGCCAGACTCCCAAGTTAAGGTTGTTTCCCAATCACAGTGCACTTTCGTTTTGGGTATTACTCTCCTTGAGTCCCTTCTGGTGGCTCCCTCCCCCTTCTGTTTATCCTCTGATATCAGTCCAAGGTTCCCACTCTGCTTTACCTCTCCATTGCTGTCTTCTGCCCTCATAGAGATCCAGAAGTGTATAGTCTTACATCTCAGGCTGATTCCTGGGTGTTCAGAGTGTTCTGGTAGATATTTAGCTCAATTTAGGGGACCGGTTGAAACAGGGTCTTCTACTTCTCTGCCATCTTGCCTTCTCCGCCAGCTTCTGTCAATACGAACCTGCCATCAACTCTGGGCTGGCCACTCCACCAAGTTCCCTCAGTGAATGCCCAAGGGCTGCTCAAGAACAGCTGATGCACCACATGCAGACTTAAGCCAGACTCTCCTTCCAACCTGGCCAGTATCACAAGCACATCAAACACTAGGTGTCACTCTTTTGAATGGTTGTTTTCAGCTGAGTGATTATTTTCTTCTTTCAGTTTTTCTGGGTTTTCCAACTGTTCCTCAATAAACATGTGTTGCTTTTGGAGTCAGCGTGGCTCCAATGCCATCCATGGGCCATGGCCGCAGCCCAGGCCCCCTGTGAGCCGCAACTTGAATGGCAAGGATGCTGGGCGCACCGCTGGTGGTAAGCAAAGCCTGCCCTGAAGAAAATATCTTGCTTAAGGAAGAAAAATAAGTAAATGCAACTAAACATCGACACAATATTTTAACAGGCACTGCACAAAATGGGACATCCAACTGACCAATAAACAAATAAAAGATTGCCCAAACTCAATCATCAAGGGTATACAAACTGAAATTATGAAATATCTGTAAACATCTCCCAGAATACCCCAAATCTCTACCAATATCAAGAGTTAGAGAAAATAGAGAGAAACTGGAATTTTAACTGCTGGCGGGAGTGTCAATTGGTACTACTATGGGGAAAACTGCTTGGCAGTTTTAAAGCTGAATTTATGCATTCTCTGGAACCCAGCAACTTCATCTGTATTAGTTTTCTATTTCTGCATACTAAATTACCACAAACGTAGTGGCTTAAAACAATGTCCATTTTATCTCACAGTGCTGTAGTTTCAGAAGTTCATGTATGGCGTGGCTGGGTTCTCTGCTCAGGGTCTCACAGGGTGAAATCAGCCTGAGAAATCAGTTGTCCAATGCAACAGACTAAATGTTTGTGTCTCCCTAAAATCTGCAAGTTGAAACCCTAATCCCCATTGTGATGGTATTTGAAGGTGAAGCCTCCGGAAGGCAAATGGGTTTGGATGAGATCATGAAGGTGTGGCCCCATGATGGGACTGGTGCCCTTATAAGGAGATGAAAAGAACAGAGCCTGTGTGGGTACAGCAAGAAGGTGACCATCTGAAAACCAAGAAGTGGGCCTTCATCAGACATCAAATTGCTAGCACCTTAATTTTGGACTCGCCAGCCTCTAGAAACATGAGAAATAAATGCTTCTTATTTAAGTCACCCAAGGTATGGTATTTTGTTATAGCAGCCTAGGCTGATTTAAGACAGCAGGCCGGTGTTTCCTTCTGGGGGCTCTTTGTAAGAATACATTTCCCAGCTCATTCAAAGCATTGGCAGAATTTAGTTCCACTTTTATCTCCTAGAGATTTCTCACAGTTCCTTGCCACATCAATCCCTCTGAACACCCACACACAGATGATTCTCTCTGGAAGTGCATACTCACACTTAATAGGGGGGTATTACACAAGGTGGAAGGTCATTAGGAATCATCCTAGAATTCTGTCTACCACAGTCTACCCTCTGGCCCCCAGGGATCCAATCTGTCCCAAAATAAAATTCATTCACCGCATTCCACAGTCTCCAAATTTCTTGTAGTAGTATGGCATCAGCTCAATTCCAGATGCTCACTTCAGTGGCCCATGGGCCCATGGCCCATGGATGGCATTGGAGCCACGCTGACTCCAAAAGCAACACATGTTTATTGAGGAACACTTCAGCTCATCAGCTCAGTCCAGAATCTCATCTCAGTCCTCTAAATCAGGCATGGATGAGGTTTCTGGGTAAAATCTATGCAGTACAACTCCCAGGGCACAATCTCTTTCCAACGGGCACCAGTGACACTAAATTGACAAACTATCTTACCCCAATACACAATTCTGGGACAAGCATAGGATAACACCTACAACATTCTGATTTAATATGGGGGTTGGACAGGATGGGAATGGAAGGCAAAGAGAAGTTAGAGTCCCAGTGCTGTTTGGAAATTCAACAGATTTCTATTAACAGTCTGTCTGAGGCAATTGGGGCTTTTTCTTCTCTTTTTTTAAAGATTTTATTTATTTATTTGTATTGGGGAGAGAGAGCAAGAGCATGCACATGAGTGGGGGGGAAGGGGAGAGGGAGAAGCATACTCCCTGCTGAGCAGGGAGCCACCTACCAGACTCCATGGGAGGACCCCAAGGTCATGACGTGAGCCAAGGCAGACCTGTAACAGACTGAGCCACCCAGGTGCCCAATCAGGGCTTTCTCTAAGGCCACTTAGGCTTTCTCTAGTGTGCACCTCAAAATTCCTCCAGCCCTCCCCCACTACCTCACCCTAGCCCACTACCCCAAAGCCACGCTTACATCTTTAGCTGTTTGCAGTGGTGGTACCCAAATTCAGGCACCAAAATCTGTATTAGCTTCCAATTAGTGTGGAATAAATGACCACACTCCTAAGAGCTGAAAACAAGCCCCATTTATTAGCTCACAGTTGTGCAGGTCAGAAGTCTGTGCCCAGTGTGACTAGCTTTCCTGCTCTGGGTCTCACAGGGTGAGATGGCAGTGGACTTGCTGTGCCCCTTTCTTCAGGCTTTCAGGAAGAGACCCTTCCAAACACATCCATGTTGTCAGCTGAATTCCTTTCCAGGCTGCTGGAAGACTGAGGCCCCTTTCTCTCGCTGGCTGTCAGCCGGGGACAGCACTCGTCTCCTAGAGGTGCCTTCAATTCCTCACCATGTGGCCCCCTGAACATGCTCTCTCATGCCCCAAATCTCTCTTTTGGGAGGGGCCTAGGCCCCTGTAAGTGTTCCTCTGATTAGGTCTGGCCCACCCCAAACAATCTCCCTGTCTTAAAGTCAACTGATCTGTGGCCTTAATTACATCTGTAAAATCCTTTTTGCTATATAATATCACATCATTATGGGAGTGATATCTCATGTCCACAGGTTCCATCCACACCCAATGGGAGGAGACTGCACAAAGACAAGGGTCACTGGGTATCATCATGGAATTCTGGCTACCACACAGTCCATCTATATATCAAACAGAAGTGCAAGCATGTTCTCCAAAACACATGAATAAAAATAAAAATGTTCATGGCATCATTATTGATGATAGTCAGGAACTGGAAACAATCCGAATCTGAACATCTATCAACAGCTGAGTGAATAAATACAGTGTGGTATACTCATAATAGGGAATACCACACAGACATGAAACATGCAAATAGCCCCATATACAGCAAATATATATAAACAGATCCCTAAATCAGAGTATTAAGTGAAGCAAACCAATCATAAAAAAGTACATGATAATTATATTTGTATAAAGTTTAAAAAACAGGCAAAATGAATATATAGTGACATAGGTCAAAATAGTGGTTAAGTCAGGTGTAATGACTAGATGGGGGCATAATATAGGTTTCTGGGAGTGCCAGTAATGTTCCATATCTTACTCTTGTTGATTCAGGTTTTCACTTTGTTTTTTTATAATAATGTTTTATTATTTTTTAACTTAAATTCTACATAGTTAACATAAAATGCAATATTGGTTTCTGGAGTAGAAGTCAGTGATTCATCACTTACATACAACAGCTAATGCTCATTTGAACAAGTGCCCTCCTTAATACCCATCACCCATCTAGCCTGTTCCCCACCCACTTCTCTTCATCAACCCTTGGTTTGTTCTCTACCATTAAGAGTCTCTTATGCTTTGTTTCTTTTTTTCATTTCCCTCTTCCCATACGTTCAACTGTATTCTCTTAAATTCCACATATGAGTGAGATCATATGGTATTTGTCTCTCTCTGACTGATTCATTTCACCTAACATAAGACATTCTAGCTCCATCCATTCAAATTCAAATTCTAGCTCCATCTAATTCAAAGTTCTTGCAAATGCAAGACTTCATTTTTTTTTTTTGATGGCTAATATTCTATTGTATATATATACCACATCTTCTTTATCCATTCATCAGTTGATGGACATTTGGGGCTCTCTCCATAGTTTGGTTATTGTTCATAATGCTACTATAAATATCAGGGTGCATGTATCCCCATGTTTTCACTTTGTAAAATGTCATCAAGTTGTTATTGCTTATAATTTATGCACTCTTTTTTTATAGGTTCTACTTCAGTGAAAAATAAAAACCAATGTAAAAGAAAAAACCTCATAAAAGGCAAGAAGAACTGACATATACTTCAGACTCAAAATCCCTTATAGGAAATTTTAAAATTGAAAATGCTTTGAAAACTGAACTTAATTTTCCTGAATCATTTGCCGGTAAAATTTGACCTAAACTGACACGAGGCTATTTGCAATCTTTATATATCTCAGAATGATTATTTATATGTTTCACTGCAGAAATATTGTTGTATTAGATTTAGTAGTATTGCTCCAGACCCTGCTATGGATTTATGTAATGTATGGTGTATGAATTCTGAAATATTTAGTCCCAAGACTTTTAGATAAGGAATTACACATGTGCAGTAGTGGAAAATTTTTACATTCTGTCAGCTGATGACAAATTAAGAACTAAACAAGAACTAAGAAAAACTTAAGTTTGAATTTATTGAATTCTTTGTTCAGCACTTAAGATGATCATATGATTTTCTCCTTTGACTAATGGATATAGCGGATTATTAAAATGTTAAAATATTCCTAATATTACACCATGCTCTCATGACCAGGAAAATACTAAGGCATTGTAGATTTTTATATACCATTGAATTTTATTCAGACTTTATTGATAAAAAATTTAATCTGTAAATAAGTAAATTATTATTATAAATAAGTAAATTATTATTATAAATAAGTAAATTATAAATAAGTAAAATAGATCCATATTTCTCTATGTGTGCAGAATACTATCTCTCCCAGGTTTTGGAATCAGGGGCTAGACTCCATTAAATAAATTTGGAAGATTTCTATCTTTTATTCTAGCTTCCAAATAACATTTTTATTGTTTTAGGAATTTGTGATCCCTTAAAAGAATGGGATGATTTTATTCAGCTTTCTTTGTGCATTCAATAGTAATTTTGGTTCCCAAACCCAGTAAAAGAATCACACCATTTTCTGATAAAGTGTTGGGTATTAAAAGATGTGCATTCTAGGAAAGGGAGAGAGAGATACTATAGATAACATAGGTAACATAGATGGAAACCTCAGATGGACTTGGGCAACTGTCCCAGGTCCACCACTTACTTAGTGTATGACTTTCAACAAGTAACTTAATCTTTTGAGTCTGATTTTCTCCATTTGGGAAATAGGAACATAATCTCCCCTCTTGGGTTGTTTATCCCAAATTTAGCCAAGTGTAATTTTCTCATTACTACTGAAGTTAAGAATGTGAAAACCTGCTGGGATCAAGAGTAAAACATGTGGTAACTTACAAATAGTTAAAATTAACATCAACAAGGGGGAGGCAACCTCACACCTGTCAGAATGTCTAAAAACAGCCAGTGTTGGCAAGGATGTGGAGAAGAAGGAATATTCTTGTACTGTTGGTGGGAATGCAAAGTGGTGCAGCACCTGTGGAAAACAGTATGAAAGAACTGTGAAAGAAAGGTGTGAAACACCTGAAAGAAAAGGAGGCAACTTTTTGAGGCGGTTCCTCAAAAAGTTAAAAATAGAATTACCTTAGAGCCAGCAATTGCACTCCTGGTATTTACCCAAAGAATACAAAAACACTAATTCAAAGAGACACCTGCACCCCTATGTTTATAGAAGTGTTACTTTACAATAGCTAAGATATGGAAGCAACCCATGTGTCCATGGATAAAGGAGATGTGGTATATATTTACGATGGAATATTATTCAGCTATAACAAGAATGAAATCTTGCCATTTGCAACGCTATGGATGGAGTTAGTATAATGCTTAGTGAAGTAAGTCAGAGAAGGACAAATACCATATGATTTCACTCATATGTGGAATGTAAGAAATAAAACAAATAAGCAAAGAGAAAATAAAAGAGAGACAAATCAAGAAACGGACTCTTAATTATACAGTGTTGCAGAAAACTGAAGTGACTGAGGAAACTCAAAGGACACATGGAGCACAGGGAAAGACAGCTTTATTTATGCCAGGCAGGCTCAGTGGGATCACTCCCCAAGACGGAGCAACAGGCTGGGTTTTGGGGTGAATTTTTATGGCTACGGGTGATGGGGGAGGGTAACAGGACATTGTGGCAGTTTCTCAGCCTATTGCCCCACCGCCCTTTTTTGAGAGCATGATCTAAACGGAAGGCCTGGGTGGGGGAGTGTGCTAAATCATCCTGGGGAATTTGGGCAATGCAGCTGGGGCACGGGGGCTGAGAGTAGCAGACAGGGAGAGGCTGGGTCCAAGGTCTCCATTCCGCCTCAGTGCAGCTGGGGCCTGTGGGATGTGGAGAGCAGCGGACAAGGAGGACTGGGATCCAAGGTCTCTGTTCTGCTTCAACAGAACTGATGGTTACCAGAGAGGAGGAGGGTGGGGGGAAGGGTTAAATGGAATGGGGTTTAAGGAATACACTTATGATGAGCACAGAATGATGTATGGAAGTGTTGAATCACTATAATGTACACCTGAAACTAGTATAACACTATGCTAGCTAACTGGAATTAAAACAAAAACTTGAAAGAAAAGGAGGCAATAACTTTAAGGATTGTATGTATGTTAAGTATTGATTTAATCTTCTTGAATTAAGCTTATTATTTCTATGTATTTTTCTACATATAATTTCTACAGACTATTTTATATAAAATGCATCACCTAGTCTTTAGTTTTCTCAAAATAACATACATACAAGATCTTTAAAGTTAAATAGTAACCCTAGCCTTTCATGAAATCACCACTTAACCCCCATCCCCCCACCCCCTCCCTGCACACCCTACTTAATCCTGTTCTGGCTCTGAGACTTTCATCTTTTCTGTTTCTCTGAAATTTACCATGAAATTTCTTTTTTTTCCTTAATATTTTAGTCACTTATTTGAGAGAGAGAGAGAGAGAGGGAGAGAGAGCACCCCTCCGCAGGAGCTGGGGAGGGGCAGAAGCAGGTTCCCCGCTGAGCAGGGAGCCTGACTCAGGGATGGATAGCAGGACCCTGGGATCACCACCAGAGCCAAAGGCAGAGGCTTAACCCCTGAACCACCCAGGTGCCCCTGCCATGATATTTCTAATTCAGAGCCTTATTCTCATTTTAGCATACTGAAAAAATGGCCACAAATGAGGACTTCAGGTTTTCAGCGCCCTTGTATGAAGAGGTTGGAAATCATCACCCGCTGTCTTACAACAAGAAGACCCTGTACAAACTGAATCAGCTTTTTTTTTTTTTTTTAACCCATTGGATAACTGAGGTTGCAGGGCAAACCACAACCCTGAAAAACAGATTCAACAACCACGATTTGCTTACTTGGAGCACAATTCCATACATCACTCTAGAGCCATAAACATAGAACACGTAAATGGTAAACTTGCTTAATTGCTTAAAGCTGAGCGTGTACTGCTCCGACAGTAAGAGGCCTTTGTGGGCTTTACCTCTAGGAAAATGTTCCCTTGTCCAGGCAGTGCGGGGCGACGCCATACACACCGGGGTCAGAGACAGAGGCGTGGAAACTCTGCACCCCCGCACCTGCTGCAGAAGCTGTGCAGCGCCGGGTGCGCATGGGATGGATAGGTGAGGATGCTCTCGGCGCCCAGCAGGAGAGTGAAGCGCGAGGCCAGGACGAGGAAGTGTTGGTGCCGCTTCTTCCTGCACAGCCTGCAGCTGCAATCCACCATGTGCAGGTGTGCGGGGGCCCAGACGGCGAAGCCTCCCGTGTGATACACCAGGCCTGGGTACTCGAAGGTGTCCAGCCGGAACTTGGCGGCGCCCTCGCAGCTGAGGCCCCGCCGCTTCCTGAAAGTCTCCCAGCGCTCAGGCTGCATGCCCAGGTCCAACTTATTAAGGGGCTGGGAGGACACTAGTCCCCTGTATACATTGCAGTATTCTTTGCAGCCCGCTTCACTGGACTGCCGGCTTTCTGGCTTTCTTTCAGCAGTGTTGTTTGCCGCAACCAGGGTCCTGACCCTGGCTTGTACTAACACGCAGCCGTGCGAGCCCGGTACCAGGACCCTCGGCTGAGCTGGTGAGGGGTAGTAAGGGTGAGGGTGGAGGTGGATGGCGTGGAGAACGGGGAGCAGGGATCCCTAGGCCACTCTGTTTTGCGGTTGGGCGGCAGTACTCTTCCTTATCCGGACTATGGCATCCTCAGCCTTAAGTGTAAATCTGGCTAAATTGTCACCCTGCAGTGTTGGGTGGAGAGTGGGGGTGTGATCTAGGGGAGTGGTCCTGTTCTAATAACTTTTGGGGCTGCCCTTTGTCTGCACTACCATGGTTGGCCACTTGTTGAAAATGAGGCCCAAAGACCCTTCCCCTGATCCTAAAACAACTTTACTGGGGTGCCGTGTTGGCAAGGTGTATCTATAGCCCCTTCTAATAAATTATTTTTTTACATCGTCCATAGACACTTGGAAATTGCCTATATCCTTGCTCATTTTGTTACACATACCTGACCTGGGACCATGTACATGATTCTGCAGTTCTCTGGGTCCCAGTAATCTTCTATGAGAAAAGGATAAGAATACACTCTCTTTCGAGTGTAGGGGGAGTGAATTCAAGAACATATTTGAAATATTAAACACAGCAGAAAAGAATTGGATTTGTTATATCTATATTATTTCTAAATTCATTTTCCAGTAATTTCCTAAGTTTTAAAATTTTTCATTAGATTTATTTTTAGTTTTCTTCTATGTTAAGTTTCCGGAAGCATTCTGGAGCTGGAGAGGTAAAAGCCAGCATAACTTGATCCTTCTCCTTAAGCATCTCAAGTTCTAGTGTGGTAGGCAAAGAGACAAATTACATGAAAGGGTTTACCATGAAGAATTAGCAGTCTTTTAGGGATATCGTGAGAATGTAAAGGAGAGACACAAAGGAAGAAGCTGCATGCTGGGATGGACTGGGGATGAGTGGCCAAAGGAGAAACAGGATACCCAAGAAAGCAATCTCCTTGTATATGTGAAGGAGCTCACCTGTATTTGACAATTTCACTTATCTTTAGGTTCACATTCTTGTTCTTGATTCTTTCAGTGTAATCCTGAACAACATCTATGCCTTTCACCTAGAAAATAAATGGCAAGTGCAGGGGACTCTAGGAAAATAGATGAAGACCAATCGGAAGTATTACTAAGCTTATTTTTCAAATGAGGGAACTGAGATACAGAGATGGTCAGAATTTCCCCCGGTCCCACCAGAAAGTAATAATAAAGCTGATATGAACTAGATAGCCTGATCCCAGTATGGAGGTTCCTTGAAAACTTAAAGATAGGAGTACTATATGATCAGCAATCCCCCTTCTAGATTTCACATATAAGTGAGATTATGGAATATCTGTCTTTCTGTGTCTGGCCTATTTTACTTAGCATAGTGTCCTCCAAAGGTTCATCTATGTTGTCCCAAGTGCAAGATTTCTTTTTAAAGACTGAATAATATTCTATTTTATGCATGTGTCCACATTTTTGGTCCATTCCTCTCTTGATGGACACTTAGGTTATTTCCATACTCTGACTAAGGTGAATACTGCTACAATAAAGATGAGAGTGCAGATAGTTCTTTGAGATAGTGATTTTATTTCTTTCGGATTTATACTCAGAAGGGGGATTGCTGGATCATATAGTAGTCCTATTTTTAATTTTAAAAGGAACCTCCATACTGTGTTGCATAATGGCTGAACCAATTTACATTCCCACCAACCATGCACAAGGTTTTTTCCATCTCCTCACCAATACTTATCTTTTGAGTTTTTGGTAATAACCATTCTAACAGGCATGAGGTGATATTGTGGTTTTCATTTGCATTTCCCTGAAGATTAGTGATGTTGAGTACCTTTTCATTTACCTATGCCTATTTGTATGTCTTCTTTGAAAAAATATGTATTCAGGTCCTTTGCTCATTTGTAAAAGGTTATGTTTTGTGGCTATTGGGTTATATGAGTTTATTATATATTTTGGATATTAACCCCTCATCAGATATGATTAGCAAATATTTTCTCCCATTCCATAATTTGCCTTTTTATTTTTTAATTTTTTCCTTTGCTATTCAGAAACATTTTACTTCGATGCAGTCTAACCTGTTTATTTTTGCTTTTGTTGTTAAATTCCCCCCCCCCCAAAGTCATTGTCAAGACCAATATCAAGGAGCTTACCCCCTATGTTTTCTGCTAGGAGTTTTATGATTTCAGATTTTATATTTAAATTTTGAAAACATTTCAACTTTATTTTTCTGTATGATGTAAGGGTCTAATTTCACTCCTTTGTATGTGGATATCAAGGTTTTTCAGCATCATTTATTGAAGATACTCTCCTTTCCCTATTGAGCATTCTTGGCTTCCTCATCAAATATTAGTTGACCATATATGTATGTGTTTACTTTTGGGCTTTTTATTCTGTTTCATTGGTCTGTGTATCTGTTTTTATGCCGGTACCATATGGTTTTGATAACTGTAGCTTTGTAATAAATTTTAAGTCAGTAAGTGTGAAGCATCCAGCTTCGTTATTCTTGCTCAACATTGCTTTAGCTATTTGGGAACTTTTGTGGTTCTATAAAAATTTGGGGATTATTTTTTTCTATTTCTGTGAAACATGCCATTGGAATTTTAAAAGGGATTGTACTAAACCTGTGGATTGCTTTGGATAAAATGGATATTATAGCAACATTAATTCTTCTAACCCATGAACACCAAACATATTTCCCTTTATTTGTGTCTTCCTCAATTTGTTTCATCAATGTTTTATAGTTTTCAGACTACAGATCTTAAACTTCCTGGTTAAATTTACTCCTAAGTATTTTATTCTTTATGATGCTATTGTAAATGGGGTTGTTTTCCTAAGGTATTTTTAGATAGTTTATTTTTAGTATATAGAAACACAGGTGAATTTTCTATATTGATTTTGTACCCTGCAACTTTTCTGAGTTCATTTATTAGTTTTGACAGTTTTTTGTAGAATCTTTTGGAATTTCTCTCTATAAGATAATGTCATCTGCAGATAGGGACAATTTTGCTTCTTTTAGAATTTGGTTAGTTTTTTTTCCCCTTTATCTTGCCTAACTGATCTGGCTAGAATTTCTAGAACTATGTTGAATAGAAGTGGTGAAAGTAGGCACCCTTGTCTTATTCCTGATGTTAGAGGAAAAGATGTCAGCTTTCCCCTGTGTATGATGTTCTGTGTCACATATGCTTTTATTTTGTTGAGGTACATTCCTTCTATACCTAATTTGTTGGGAGTTTTTCTCAAGAAAGAATGTTGAATTTTGTCAAATGCTTTTCCTGCATCTATTGAGAAGATTATGTGATTTTTTCCCTTCATCTTGGTAATGTGGCATATCACATTTATTGATTTGCGCAGGTAGAAGCATCCTTTTATCCCAGGAATAAACCTGAATTAATCATGTTGTGCAGTCCTTTTAATGTGCTGTTGAATTTTGTTCTCTAATATTTTATTGAAGAGTTTTGCATCTGTATTCCTCAGGGATAATGTTTTTTAATTTTCTTTTCTTGTAGTGTCCTTGTCTTTGTTATTAGGATAACAAATCCTTTACAAATGAGTTTGGGAATCTTCTCTCCTCTTCAATTTTTTGGAAGAGTTTTAGAAGGATTAGTAGTCTTTCTTTTTTTAAGATTTATTTATTTATTTAACAGAGAGTGAGAACACAAGCAGGCAGAGCAACAGGCAGAGGGAGAGGGAGTAGCAGAATCCCCACTGAGCAGAGAGCCCAGTGTGGAATAGATCCCAGGACCCTGGGATCATGACCTGAGCTAAAGACAGCTGCTTAACCAGGATTGGTATTCTTTCTTAAATGTTTGGTAGAATTTACCAAGAAGCCAAAATTGTAAATTAAAACTACAGTGAGATACTGCTGCACACTTATTAGAAAACCCCAAACACTAACAATACCCAATGAAGAAAAGGATGTGGAGATCCAGGACTTGTCATTCATTGTTGTTGAATATAAGAAATTATATGACCATTTTGAAAGACAGTCTTGCAGTTCTTTCAAAGCTATTGATTTTTTATCCACATCCTTGTTTCTGTTGACATTAAACTAAAACTTACTTGAGGTATCACATGGAGAGTAAAAGAGATATGGCATATAGAATGCCTGGTAGACATTTAGAATAACCATCAATGGGACACATAATTATTTACTGGGTACTATTAGAAAAGAGTAGACGAGGAGCACCTGGGTGGTTCAGTCAGTTAATCGTCCAACACTTGATCCTGGCTCAGGTCTTGGTCTTGAGGTTACGAGTTTGGGCCTGGCATTGGGCTCCATGCTGGGTGCAGAGCCTACTTTAAAAAAAAAACAACTAATACACCTTTAACTATAGTCTATAACATTGTCCAGATAGGTTTGTTAGGGCCTTAAAGCATTCAATTTCACAGAACCCTAAATATGCTATTGTGCTAGGAATGATTATTTTTTTTCTGCCTAGATTTTAGCTCAGAGTCAGATCAGAGAATTCCTTATTTCAGGAGTTGATATGATCATCAGCAATTAATTATTAAATAACTTTCTCTGAGATGATTAAGTTCTCTGGACCTCAGTTATAACCTATGTAAACCAGTTAAGAATAATGTCTACTTTGTAGAATTGTTGTCATAATTAAAAAATATAATGCATTTAAAGTGTTCAGCCTTGTGTGTGGCATATGATGAATTCTCAGTAGTGGAAACAGTCATTATTAAGTGTTATTAGTAACATGAAGCAGGATCATGATTTCTCTGGCTCATACCTTTCAATCTAGGACATATAGTAAGACACAAGATACTCTAAAAAAGGCATATGGAAGAATAGAAGGAGTCCCTCCTTTTAAAAAATTTATAATCTACTTAGTACAAAAATTTTTTAAACTATATTTTTATTTTTTTGTTTTGTTTTAGGTTATTAAGATTTATTTTCTTGGAACTCCAGCCAAGAAGTACTGAAAAAATCTTAAGACAAAAATATAATTTAGGGTTACATCACCATTAATAATAATAGATATAAATGTTTCTTTTTTATGTTTTTATTTAAATTCCAGTTAATGTACAGTGTAATATTAATTTCAGGTGTACAACGTAGTGATTTATCACTTCCATACATCACCCAGTGCTCATCACAACAAGTGCACTCCTTAATCCCCATCACCTATTGCATCCATCTCCCCACGGCCCTCCCCTCTAGTAACTATCAGTTTGTTCTCTACAGTTGAGTCTGCTTCTTGGTTTGCCTCTCTCTCTTTCTCACTCTCTCTTCCTTTGCTCATTTTTTTTCTTTCTTAAATTCCACATAGGAGTGAAATCATATGTTATTTTTCTTTCTCTGACTGACTTATCTTGCTTAGCATAATACTCTAGCTCTACCCATGTTGTTGCAAATGGCAAGATTTCATTCTTATTTTTGGATGAATAATATTCCATTGTATACATATACCACTTCTTCTTTATCCATTCATCAGTTGATGGACACTTGGGCTGTTTCTATAGTTAGGCTATTGTTGATAATGCTGCTTTAAACATCAGGGCGCATGTAACTCTTTGAATTGGTATTTTTGAATCCTTTGGGTAAGTATCTAGTAGTACAATTGCTGGATAGTAGGGTGATTCTATTTTTAACTTCTTGAGGAAACTCCATCCTGTTTTCCAGAGTGGCATCACCAGTAAACTATTATTTTTTTAAGATTTTATTTATTTATTTGTCAGAGCACACAGGAGCAGGGGGAGCGGCAGGCAGAGGGAGAAGCAGGCTCCCCTGCTGAGCAAGGAGCCCAATGCGGCACTCGATCCCAGGACCCCGCGATCATGACCTGAGCTGAAGGTACATGCTTAACTGACTAAACCACCCAGACATCCCTAGTGAAAAAGATATTTTAGAAGAGTGAAGAATGAGAGGTAAGGGGTGCTTGGGTGGCTCCATGGGTTAAAGCCTCTGCCTTCGGCTCAGGTCATGATCTCAGGGTCCTGGGATCGAGCCCCACATCAGGCTCTCTGCTCAGCAGGGAGCCTGCTTCCTCCTCTCTCTCTGTCTGCCTCTCTGCCTGCTTGTGGTCTCTTGTCAAATAAATAAATAAAATCTTAAAAAAAAAAAAAAAGAATGAGGGACGCCTGGGTGGAGCAGTTGGTTGAGCAACTGCCTTTGGCTCGGGTCATGATCCCGGCCTCTTGGGATCGAGTCCCGCATGGGGCTCCTTGCTCCGCAGGGAGCCTGCTCCTCTCTCTGCCTCTGCCTGCCTCTCTGCCTGCTTGTGTTCTCTCTCTGTTAAATGAATAAATAAAAAAATCTTTAAAAAAAAAAAAAAAAGAATGAGAGGTAAAAGTTGGGGAAATAATTCTTCTTAAAATAAGAATACTAATTAATAAATGTAGCATACAATATCACAATTGATTTTGGCCAGGATAATCAATGAATGATAAAATCATCAAGTTAAATATTATTAGAGAGTAAGGTATTGAAGTTACCCACAGATGACTTAATAATTACTAAGGAAAAATATGCGTTTAACTGGAAAGGTAGTTGGTCGCCAGTTTAACCAAGATTGAGGTAAACTGACATTATATGCCTTTTGATGTACAGTATTAAATATATAATTCCACTTTTGTAGTATTTTTGCTAAAAATTTTTAATTAGATTCTAATCATGAAGAAACTGAAAAATATAGATTGTGGAACATTCTAAAGGAAAACTGGCTGCATTGTTCAAAAATCCAATGTCATGAAAAACAAAAACAAAAAAGGTTGAGGGATTTGTTCTAGATCTTTAAAAAAAGAAAAAAGGGAGACACACATCAAATAGATCAGATGATTGAATCTTGTATTAGGGGAAAAAACACATATGAAAGACATTTGAGGAACATTTGAGAAAATTAAAAATATATATAATATCATTGAATTAATGTTTAATTTCTTAAGTTTGCTAACAGGCACTAGGAAATGTCCTTTTTTTATGAGATGAATACTGAAATATTTAGAAGAGTCATAATATCTGATTATTTCTTCCAAGTGGTACAGTGAAAAATTTAGATAGTTTTTAGATAGATGATTGATATAAATAAATAGAATGTGTGCATGCAAACATGGAAGATTATTAACATTTGTCTTCAGATACTCATTTTATGTTTTTATTTTTAAAGATTTTATTTTTTAAAGATTTTTTAAATTTATTTTTCAGAGAGAGGGAGAGAGAGCAAGCACAAGCAGGGGGAGCAGCAGGCAAAGGGAGAAGCAGGCTCCCTGATGAGCAAGGAGCCTGACGTGGGACTTGATCCCAGGACCCCAGGATCATCACCTGAGGCGAAGGCAGACTCATAATCCACTGAGCCACCCAGGCATCCCTAAAGATTTTATTTTCAAGTAATCTCTATACCCAACATGGGGCTTGAATTCACAGTTCCAAGATTAAGAGCTGCATGGCCACAGACTGAACCTGCCAGGTGCCACTTTGGGTATTCATTTTGGTCTTCTTTCAGTTCTTTCAAATTATCTGTAAGTTTGAAATTTTTCAAAATTAAGAGTAGGAGGTAGATATTTAGTTCAGTTGCCTAGCATCAGCTATAATCTAACAACAAAAATAGAAACCAATTACTACTAGTTTCCTAAATATTATATTGAAACTTGTGAATTGTTATAAACAACCTCAAAGATACAGCAAAGAACACTTGAAAAAACCCTCATGTATGCAACTCGGACAGATGCAAGTATTAATGCTCACTCTAAAAGAAGAATCATTTATAATTTAATAGTAGAGTGGTGCATGAACAATCAATCTTATAACACTGAAAAAATAAAATAAACATATTTGGGGGAAAAAATAAAAAAATAAACAAAAAAATAGTAGAAATAAATTTTTCTAAATAAGTACATTATTTTCCCTTGGGAGGAGACATCATCTCAAGAAAATAATTAAATATAAAACTTTAGAATATAGGTTTTACACAGTTATCCCCCTAACTGATTTACATATGTCTCTTGAGATCTCAGAATCATAACTAGAGTATTTTTGCACATTCATTTTCCATCTAGTGTTTGGTCAATCCATACATTAGAAAATTATTCACTTCTTAATCTATGTACAATGATATAATCAGAACACACATAATATTTATAGCCATTTTGTGGAGGTAAACAAGACTACTAGTCCTCCACTAGTTGGTTGAACGCCAGATCAAAGAACGTTACTCATTCTTTTTTCCCACATTTTTCCCCAAATTCCCTCACCCCCACTTTATTTCTTTTCTTTAGTTATCCTAGTTTGATGAGTATATATGATTCCTTGGGCAAAATACCTCAATTACCACAGCATCAAGTTTCCTTCATCAATTCATGCAGCTTCTGAAGACTGGGTAAAGCTTTAGTGGAGATTAATGAACCCAAAAGTCAGGTTATAAGTCAAAGCTTCAGTATGCCAGATGGATTTCCCTGAATTTGTAGTTCCCCACAATTTGCAATATTTCCCTCTAGGTCAGGGGTTCATAAGGCCATTTCATGGGGTTAAAGAGGTCAAAATTATTTTTATAATATTAAAAGTTAGTTGCCTTTTTTACTCTCATTCACTCTCTAATAAATAGCAGATTTTTCCAGATATAACAGGACCTGTGATGACATCCTCACTCTGACATTTAATGGAAAGTGTTTGTATATTCTTGTATTTGAAAATGTTCTGTTTTAATTTCGAGTACAGTAAACATCAATTGACATAATTCACATAATTTCGAGTACAGTAAACATCAATTGACATAATTCACTTCGACATCTTCAAAAGTTTTTAAGAGTGTAAAGGGTTTCTGAGACCAAAATATTTTAGATTCACTGCTCTAGTTCATTCATTAAAAAAAATATTGAAAGCACATCATTGGCTATGTAACAGGTTTCTGTGACATATGTTGGGAATACAAAGACACCTCTAACCATTTATAAAAACCTACTATGTAGTAAATACTGTAAGTTAGGAGGTTTATGTACCTTACTCAATTAAAACCTCCCAACATAGCTTCAAAATAGGTATGGTCACCTTCATTTTACAAATGAGGAAAATAAGTACTTAAGACCAAGTCTAAGACCCAGTAGTATCCTATCAGACTATAAGACCAATATAGATTCTACTTCATCTATGACGCAGGATATTCAGTCTTCCTACATGTTTCGTTCTTTTCAATGAAGCCGAAAAGTCAGCAAAACTGGAGTCAGTCTACCTGAGATAAAATTTTAGGATGAAAAAAGTTTTAAGATGAAAACTGTATTGACATTTTAGTAACACTCTCTGTAAACACGTGTAACTTTTTTCTGTTTGACCGATATTTTCTCTCAGGGGCCATTTGGTTAAGATTCCTAGCCACTGCAACTCAATTTCTATAGGAGGCAGATATTATTACCTACATTGCATAACTGTTAGAAGAACTAAGTGAAATAATGTTAGTATCAATTACCATAAACTAATATTAATTACCAACACTTACTGAGTTTTTGTAATAGGTTGTTCTGAGGTACGTACATTTTCGGAGCTAAACTTTACTGACTGCTTATACTGAGTCAGGCACAGTTTTAAGCACTTCATCATGTCATCATTTCATTTAATCCTCAAGGCAGCTGCACGATATGTCAACCATTATTATCTAATTTATGGATGAAGAGAATGAGTTACAGAGATATTCAAAGAATTTCCCATGGTCACACTGAAATTTAGCAATGAAGCTGATATGAATCAGGCAGGCTCACCTCAGAGCATGCTATGTGAGTTAGTTCACTACATGGAGGAGGACAGAGAACTTGGCCAGGCTCTTCAGGTATAAAGTTGGGGGTGGAGATTCAAGTCCAGGTCTGTAGGACCTCAAGTCTCAAATTTCTCTATTCTTAACCTATCCCTACCCTGTCATTCTTGCCACACTAGATGCTCAGTAAATAGTAACCCTTTCTCCTAAGTCTACTTCAATGGCACTGTCCAGTGAGAAGTTCTTTATTTTGCGCCTACTGCATGTCAGTCTGTGTGCGCTGGGGTGAGAGAGAAGAATCAGGCATATTTTTTGACTTTAGAAAAAAAGACAGAAACACTTTGTGTTATATTTGTCTGCTTGGGCTGCCATAACAAAATACCGCAGCCTAGGTGGCTTAGACAACAGAAATTTTTTTTTATGGAAAATTTCTGGAAATTTTCAGTTCCGGAAGTTAGAAGTCCAAGACCAATTTGTTGGCAAGTTTGGTTTTTTCTTTCTTTTTTTTTTAAGATTTTATTTATTTAACAGAGAGAGAGAGGGGGAGATCACAAGTAGGCAGAGAGGCAGGCAGAGGGAAAGGGGGAAGCAGGCTCCCCGCCAAGCAGAGAGCCCTATGTGGGGCTCCATCCCAAGACCCTGAGACCATGACCTGAGCCGAAGGCAAAGGCTTTAACCCACTGAGCCACCCAGGCACCCCAAGTTTGGTTTTTTCTGAGGCGTCTCTTCTTGGATTGCACCTAGGTGCCTTCTCACTGTTCTCACATGTCTTTCCTCTGTGTGTGTGTACATCCCTGGTGTCTCCCTGTGTGTCCAAATTCTCTCTTATATAGACACCAATCAAATTGGATTAGGGCCCACCTTGAGGGCTGTATTTTAACTTAGTCACTTATTTAAAGGCTCCTACCTGAATATAGTTGCATTCTGAGGTACCGAGGCTTCAACATATGAATTTGGGGGTGACAAGATTCAGCCCATAGCAAATGTGACATAGAGTTTTTAAAAATAATCTCTTTCCCTTAAGGTCAGGTTTACTTCCTCAAAAAGGATGAAATAAGGAAACAGAAATTTTGAAGACACATCTCAGGAATTCTGAAGATGCTGCTACAATTTTGGGTGATTTCAAAACTGTTTTGTGACACAATAACCTGTGGCCCAGGAATACCTTATTTAATGAGCACTCAGTATGTGCCAGTCACTGTGTATATATTTATACATATACGTATGCACACACATATAAATGTATGTGTGTGTAAATGTAAAAAAAAGTGTGTATGTATGTATACAAATGGGTATAATTTATTTTTTTATTTACTTGTCAGAGAGAGAGAGAGAGTGTGCACAAGCAGGTGGAGCGGCAGGCAAAGGAAGAAGCAAGGAGCGGATGAGCAAGGAGCCCAATGTGGAACTCGATCCCAGGACCCTGGGATCATGACCTGAGCTGAAGGCAGACACTTAAACAACTGAGGCACCCATGCATTCCTACGTGTACGTATAATTTAATACTCAAAACAATGCATCTAAGACCAGTAAGTACTGGTCCTATTCACATTTTAGAGATGGGGAATCATAGCTATAGGGAAGTTTAATGAAATTGCCCAGGGTTATTTAACAAAAAATAACAGAACCTGAATCGAACCTGTATGATGTTCTGAATCCACGGTCAAATCTTTTACTCGGTTATTTTCCTTATGATGGAAAAAATAAATCTCTTTCTCTGTTCCTGTCTGCCTCTGTCTCTCTCTGTCGTCTCTCAGGAGCAAGGAATGCCATTATTATTATCAAGTCACACAGTTATTCTCCTATTGCTTCATTTAAGTAAAAAGAAAAAAACAAAACGTGCTATAGAGATTATGTAACAAATAGTCATTATAAGCAATTCAACTCTGTCAAGTAGGCCACATAAGTACAAAATGAATTCCTTTTGAATAAGTCAACAATTATTCCATTTGCACTGAGTTAAGTATTAGCAGTGTAAAAGCATGTTAAATCTTGCTGTCTATATTCAAAGATCCTATAGTCCAGTTGGAATGGCGGTGCATATCTCTCTTGTACACTGGTAAAACTGAAGGCAGTTTGGTGGAGGCTGTCACGAGCATCAGATTAATTCTGGCAAATAGAATATATGTAGGGAAACTGCCGTGCGCCAGCACACTGACAAACTTGTATATGGGCCAGGTAAAATTTCAAAAGTTTGACCTGGAGCTGGGTAGAATGCTCTGTTGTCCTCCAAGAACATGGAAAGATGGGCTGGTATCTGAGATGCTGCTACAAGACCATTTCTCACCAATACCCTTATCACCTCTCTGGTTCCAATACTTTTCATCTTGATTCCCCCTTCCGCCTGACCTTAGGGTACAGGCAAAAGCTATAGTATATTCCAAAGCCTAATTGCAATATGGAAATGACTTCTAAGCCACAGAGTTCCACACCACTGATGATGCCTTTGGTCTGGCTAATTTTGCTTTGATGTTGTTCTATGGAATGAACGAAGTGGGAGGTGACGCCATGTTTATATTACTTTTCCTGTCTATATAAGAAATAAACTGACTCTATCTGGGCTTGTTGTTACTGACCAAAACTCTCAGCTTGTTTGACAGGAAGCTTTCTGTAAATGTTAGCTACTACTTCTATCATACATCATTTGAGCATTGGGGATTAGCACAGTCCAAGTATACAAAATCTGTCAGTAAATGGAAAGAATTATCATTTATGCACATTTTGCTATTCATAAGGAAAGAATGTAGAATAATAAATGCTATAATTGCAGACAAATTATACAGAAGTCCAGTGTTCTTGATACAGATTTGATCTTTATCTGAGGCCATGATAATCTAGCCCTAAGGAATACACAGATTCTGGCAACATGTGGAATGTTGAGTCTAGCTATTGGGATCAGAAATATCTGAGTACATGATAATAATACTAAAATTTCTCTTTACTGTGTCAGATACTGTTTTGAGCTTTTAACATGTACCATCTGTTTTGATCCTTACAAAAATCTAGAAGGCATGTGTTATTACTGTGCCCAATTGACAGATGAGAAAACAGGATCCCAGGCTCACTAATTTCTCTGGAACCACACAGCAAGTCAGTGGTAAAACTGGAACTGAAACCCAGGATGTCTGACTCTGAAGCTAAGCTCAACATGTTAGGAGATCATGAAAATCACAAACTTGCTTAGAACCTTAATTTCAATGTCCATAAAATGGGAAGAAACATAGGAGTTTCCACATAGGAAAGTTGTTTTGATTATGTATTTTTTAAAAGATTGTATTTATTTATTTATGAGAGAGAGAGAGAGAGAGAGAGAGAGAGAGATTGACAGCGCAAGCAGGGGGAACAGCAGGCAGAGTGAGAAGCAGGCTCACCGCTGAACAAGTAGTCCGACGTGGGACTTGATCCCAGGACCCTGGCATCCTGACCTGAGCCAAAGGCAGGAGCTTAACTGACTGAGCCACTCAGGTGCCCCAGAAAGCTGTTTTTAAACCTGTTATTAAAGAACAGAGCTTAATGGCTGACAGACAACAGGCACTCAGTAGTTGCTTAAAATTTTTTTGTGGTAAAATACATATAAGATTTATTATATAAAAATTTTAAATTAAAAAATTAATTTTATTCTTAAAATTTTTAAATTTAAAAATTTTAATTTTATTATCTTAAAATTTAAAGCCAGTAGTATTAAGTATATTCATACTGTTGTACAACAAAGCCATAGAACTTTTTCATCTTGCAAAATGGAAACAACATCCCATTTTCCCCTACACCAGCCCTTGACAAATGTTATACTTTCTTTTTATTAGTTTGACTGCCTTAGACATATAAGTGGAATTGTATAGTATTTGTCTTTTTGTGACTGGCTCATTTCACTTAGGATAATGTCTTCACGGTTCATCCATGTACTGTAAGTCAAAATTTCTGTCCTTTTTAAGGCTTAATAATATTCCATTGTATGTACATACCACATTTTCTTTTCATACCTATCCACTGATGGACACTTGGATTGCTTCTACCTGTTGGCTAACGTGAATACATGTGCAAATATCTCTTCAAGGCCTTTCTTTCAATATTTTTGGATATATACCTGGAAATGGAATTATAAGACCATACAGTAACTCCTAATTTTAATTTTTTAATGAAAAAGCTTACTGTTTTCCACAGTGACTGAACCATTTTACATTCCCACCAACAGTGCACAGAATTTACAATTTCTTCACATCCTTGACAACATTTGTTATTTTCCATTCATTTTTTAAAGAGCAGCCATCCTATGGGTGTGCAGTGATATTGTGATTTTGATTTGCATTTCCTTAATGATTAGAAATATTGAGCATCTTTTCACATGCTTTTGCCAATATGTTATAATTTTTGTAGAAATGTCTATTCAAGTCCTTTGCTCATTTTTAAAGTAAAATTAATATTGTCGTTTTACTGAATTGTAGCAGTTCTTTATATATTCATGATATTAACCTCTTATCAGATATAGGATTTGCAAATGTTTTCTCCCATTTTGTAGGTTGATTTTTTCACTCTGGATTGTCTCCTCTGATACACAGTTTTTAATTTTAATATTCAATTTATTTTTGCTGCCTATGCTTTAGGTGTCATATCCAAGAAATGATTGCCAAATTTAATGTTATGAAGGTTTCCCCTGTTTTCTTCTAAAAGTTTTGGAGTTTTTGCTGTTACATTTAGGTCATTGGTTCATTTTGACTTAATTTTTGTATATGGTATAAGTTAAGAGCCCACCTTCACTCTTTTGCATGTGGTTTCCAGTTATTTAAACACCATTTGTTGAGAAGACTCTCCTTCTTCACTGATAGTTATTAGGACCCTTGTCCAAACTCCTTTGGCCATATATGCAAAAGTTTATTTCTGGGCTTTCTAATCTATCCAATTGGTCTATATGTTTATATTCATGCCAGTACCACACTCTTTTGATTAATGTAGCTTTGTAATATGTTTTGAAACCAGAATGTGTGAATTCTCCAATTTTGTTCTTTTTCAAGATTTTTGGGGGCTATTTGGAGTCCCTTGATTTGCATTTCCCTGATGTTTAGTGAGGTTGAGCATCTTTTCATGTACCTGTTGGCCATTTGGATGTCTTTTTCAGAAAAAATATCTATTTGATTCCTCTGCCCATTTGTGAATTAGATTTTTGTTTTCATTGTTACTGAGTTGTGTGAGTTCTTTATATTTTGAATATTAACCCTCATCCAGTATATGATTTACAAGAATTTTCTCCCATTCTTTAGGTTGTCTTTTCATTTTTGTTGGGGTTGTATTTTCTTGTTGTTGTTCTTTACAGAATCTTTTTAGTTTGTTGTAGTCCCATTTGTTGATCTTTGGTTTTGCTGTTTGTGCTTTTGGTGCCATATCCAAGAAATCATTATCAAGACAATGTTGAGAAGCTTCTTCCCTACATTTTCTTCTAGGAATTTTATAGCATAAGGTCTTATGTTTAAGTTTTTGATCCATTTCGAATTAATTTTTGTGAGTGGTATAAGATAGAGGTCCAGTTTCATTTTTGTACAAAAAAAATTGCCTTTTTTTAATCCAGGTGTTTTTTTTCTATTTTTTTATTATGTTATGTTAGTCACCATACAGTACATCATTAGTTTTTGATGTAATGTTCCATGATACATTGTTGCATGTAACACCCAGTCCGCCATGCAATCCATGTCCTCCTTAATACCCATCATCGGGCTGGGGGGGGGGGGGGGGGGGGGGGGGGGGGGGGGGGGGGGGGGGGGGGGGGGG
>CM052801.1:39027475-39049914 GCA_028533885.1 Nasua narica
GTCAAGTTTCATTCTTCTACATATAGCTGTCCAATTTTCCCAGCACCATTTATTGAAGAGACTGTCTTTTTTCCACTGGATATTTTTGCCTGTTTTGTCAAAGATGATTGGACCATAGAGTTGTGGGTCCATCTCTGGGCTCTCTATTCTGTTCCACTGGTCTATGTGTCTGTTTCTGTGCCAGTACCATGCTGTCTTGGTGATCACAGCTTTGTAGTAAAGTTCGAAATCAGGCAATGGGATGCTCCCGGCTTTGTTTTCCTTTTTCAACATTTCCTTAGCAATTCGGGGTCTTTTCTGGTTCCATACAAACTTTTGGATTGTTTGTTCCAGCTCTTTGAAAAAAACTGGTGAAATTTTGGTCGGGATGGCATTGAAAGTATAGATTGCTCTGGGCAGTATAGACATTTTAACAATGTTTATTCTTCTGATCCATGAGCATGGAATGCTTTTTCACCTTTTTGTGTCTTCTTCAATTTCTTTCACGAGCGTTCTGTAGTTCCTTGAGTACAGATCCTTTACCTCTTTGGCCTCACCTAAATTTCTTAATCGAAGTTAGTTATCAGGTGACTTGGGGAGAATAGCAGAAATCAGCATGTTTCCCTGGTTTTAGCTTGCTCCAAGTTGAGATTGGCTCAGTGAAAACAACCAAAGTCAGTACAACTTAAGAATTTCTGTTTCCCACAGTCTATTTTTTGTACTTTTCAAAAAACATTAGGTTATTGTTAGTCTCAGGAATGTCAGGGCTTATAAATAATGGGAAACATACAAACCTAGTCCTCTGTAAACTCTTCCATTGGGAAGGGAAAGAATGAGCTTCCGATATTTTGAAGGAAGTGGCATAATATTGGTATCAAAACTCAAGAATGGGTAAGCTTATTTGGTTAAGCTGTATACTTGTTTTAGGAATCTGTTAATTAAGGTAATTAAATAGACTTATAGAAATCTCCTGGAAATCAGGAGCTAAAGGCAAGTATTTAGTGGAAGACTTGAAATCATCAGTTGAACAAATAAAAAGACAAAAGAAGTAAAACAATAAAAAATAAATTCTTAATAAATGTGATCTAGAGTTAGACCAAGAAAATTTCCAGTTACTGAGAATAGAGAAAAAATCAGGGAAACTTATCAAAGATATATTGCAAGAAACATCTTTGAAAATAAATATCGTGAGTATCCAGCAAAAATGTAAAAGGACTTAAAGGGGTATTAATGTAAACTTTCAGAATACCAAAAATAACTAAAAATAAAGAGTAAATTCTCAAGACAACAAAGAAGACAAACAATCCAATAAAACGTTACAAGACAACTGAACAGACAAGACTGTATGTACATGGCAAATGAGTATGTGAAAATGTGCTCAACATGTTGAAATGCAAATTAAGATCCCAAAGAAATACCATGACACACCTTTTTAAAATTAAAAAACTGATCATACCAAGTGTTGGTGAGGATCTGGAGCAGAGAATGTAGAACAACTGGAACCCTCAAATATTGCTTGTGGAATTGCAAAGTGATAACAGCTCACTTTGAAAAATATTTTGACCGTTTGGCAATATGGGTGTAAACAAGAACTTTAGATGGATTTTTAAAAAGAACTTTATGAGACAAGCAGAACAAGGAAAAGTATTTCCAGTGAATTTGAATTAAAACAGATGGTTCTAAGCATAAATGATGGCTCTAATGAAAAGTGCACATGGGGTTCTAAAAATCCTAGGTCCAAAACTGGCTACACCAAGCACTAGTATTTTTGTTTTGGGAGGTTTTGTTTGTTTTTCTTTTTGATTCTTAGTGTTTCTGATCTTATTTTTTTATTTACATTTTGTTTTGTTTTATTATTTTGTGACCAATTGTGCTGCATGAATAGACAGGTTTCTCTAATATCACCTGTTGCTGGTGGATAGATTTTCTTTGTCTTTTGTTTTTAGCTTTATTGAGGTATAATTGATACTTTTAAATTGCATATATTTATTGTATACATCTTGAAGAATTTGGACATATGCATACACCTGTTATATCATCACCATGACCTAGGTATTAAACATATCCATTAAACAAATCCAAAAATTTCCTTGTGTCTTCTGTTTTTGTTTGTATGTTTGTTGTTTTGCTAAGAACATTTTACATGAGATCTATAATCAAACGTGGTTTTTTTAATTTTTTTATTTATTTGACAGAGAGAGAGAGAGAGATCACAAGTAGGCAGAGAGGCAGGCAGAGAGAGGGGGAGAAGCAGGCTCCCCGCTGAGCAGAGAGCCCAATGCGGGGCTTGATCCCAGGACCCTGAGATCATGACCCGAGCCGAAGGCAGAGGCTTTAACCCACTGAGCCACCCAGGCACCCCTATAATCAAACATATTTTAAAGTACAAAATACTCCATCATTAACTATAGGTGCTTGATTTCTAGAATATATTCATTTAGCATAACAGAAGCTTTATACCCACTGAAAAGCAATTCTCCATTTCGCCCTTCCCTAGTCCCTTCCAACTACCATCCTATTCTCCACTTCTGAGTGACTATTTTTTGATAGTCATATAAGTGGAATCATGCAGTATTTGTCCTTCTGCAGTTGGATTATTTCACTTAGCATTATGTCCTCCAGGTTCATTTATGTTGTCACAATATGCCAGAATTTCCTTCTTTTTAAAGGCTGAATAATATTCCAATGCATGTACATACCACATTTTCTTTATCCATTTATCTGTCAATGGACATTTGGGTTATTTCCATACCTTGGCTATTGTGAAAAATGTTGCAATTAACATGGGGGTTTGGATATCTCTTTGGGATCTGATTTCAGTTCTTTTAGATATATACTCAGAAGTGGGATTGATAGCTCATATGGTAGTTCTATTTTTAGTTTTTGTGAGAACTTTACAGTGTATTCCATAGTGGCTACATCATTTTATGTTCCAACCAAAAGTGTGTAGGTTTTCCAATTTCTCCACACCCTCACTGTTGTTATCTTCTATTTTCAGAAATAACCATCCTAACAGGTGTGAAGTGTTATTGTGGTTTTGATATAAATTTCCCTGAAGGTTAGTGATGTTTTTATATACATGGTGGCCATTTGTATGTCTTCTTTGAGAAAATATCTATTTAGATCCTTTGCATATTTTTAAATTGAGTTATTTGGTTTTATTGCTATTAAGTTGTAAGATATTATTATATATTTTGGTTACTAACCCCTCAGCAGATAGTTTGCAAGTATTTTCTCCTATCCTGAAATTTGCCTTTCACTCTCTTGATTGCTTCCTTTCCTGTACAGAAGCTTCTTAATTTGATGTAGTCCCATTTTTCTATTTTTGCTTTTTGTCTATCACAGCCAAGAAATCATTGCCCAGACCAATGTCAAGATTTCCCCCTATGTTTTCTTCAAGGAGTTTTACAATTTTAGGTCTTATATTTGAATCTCCAGTCCATCTTGAGTTGATTTTTGTGTATGGTGTAAGACAGAGGACCAATTTTTTCTTTTTACAAATGGATATTCAGTTTTCACAGCACCATTTGTCAAAGAGACTATCCTTTGCCCATTTGAACTATTGGCACCCTTGTTGAAGATCAGTTGACTACATATACACGGATTTATTTCCAGATTGTCTATTCTATTCCATTGGTCTATGTCAGTTTTTATGTCAGTGCCATACTGTTTTAATTATTGTAGGCTTGTAATATATTTTGATGCCTCCAGTTTTGTTCTTCTTTAGCAAGATCACATTGGCTATTCTTTTGTGGTTCCATATACATTTTAGGATTTTTTTCTATTTCTTTAAAAATGCCATTGGGATTTTTTTTCTCCCCAAATATGTTTATTTTAATTTTTCAGTGTTACAAGATTGATTGTTCATGCACCACACCCAGTGCTCCATGCAATATGTGCCCTTCTAAATGGCATTGGGATCTTGATAAAGATTGCATTGAATCTATGGACAGCTTTGGATAGCATGAACATTTTAACATTATTAACTTCCAATAGATGAACACAGGATATAGAAAAAAGATCTCAAATAAACAACTTAATTTTACATCTCAAGGAAGCAAAAAATTAGCATAAACTAAACTCAGAGATAGCGGGAGTAAGGAAATAATAAGAACAGAGCATAAATGTAAAACAATAGAGAGTAGAAAAACAATAGAAAAGATCAATGAAAGTAAAAGCTAGCTTTTTGAAAAGATAACATTGATAAATCTTTACTTAGACTAAATCAGAGAAGAAGACTGAAATAAAATTAGAGATAAAAGAGGAGACATAATGGATACCACAGAACTATAAAGGATCAAAGGAAAATATTATGAACATTTATACTCCAACAAATTGGATAACTTAGAATAAATGGATAAATTCCTCAAAACATACAATCTACCAAGACTGAATCACGAAGAAATAGAAATTATGAACACACCAATAAATAAGTTAGGAGGTTTAATTGAAATGAAAAACATCCCCCAAAGAAAAGCCCATGACCAAATGGCATCACTGGTGTATTCTACCAAATATTTGCCAAAGAATTAATGCCAATCCTCACACTCAGTGAGGAAGGAACCTTTGAAGAGGAGGGAACACTTCCAAGCTCATTGAACATGGCCAGCACTATCCCAATCCCAAAGTTAGATAAAGACACTACGAGAAAAGAAAAATATAGACCAATATCTCTGATGATTATAAATGTAGAAATTCTCAACAAAATATTATCAAACCAAAATTTAAGAACACATTAGAAGAATTATACACCATGACCAAGTAGGATTTACTCCTGGGATGCAAGGATGGTTCAGACATATGCAAACCAATAAATGTAATACATCACAATAATAGAGTAAAAGACAAAAATCACATGACCAACTCAATGGAACAGAATAGAAAGTCCAGAAATAAACCCACAATTATATGGTCAATTAATCTTTGAAAAAGTAGGAAAGAATACACAATGGGAAAAATAGAGTCTCTTCAACAACTGGTGTTGGAAAAACTGGACAACTATACGCAAAAGAATGAAACTGACCACTTTCTTACACCATACACAAAATAAACTCAAAATAGATTAAGGACCTAAATGTGAGATCTGAAACCATAAAAATCCTAGAAGAAATCACAAGCAGTAATTTTTCTGACATCAGCCATAATGACTTCTTTCTAGCTATGTCTCCTTTTTTTTAAGATTTTATTTATTTGACAGAGAGAGACACAGCAAGAGAGAGAGAGAGAACACAAGCAGGGGGAGTGGGAGAGGAAGAAGAAGGCTTCCTGCTGAGCAGAGAGCCCGATGTGGGGCTCAATCCCAGAACCCTAGGATCATGACCTGAGCTGAAGGCAGACTCTTAAGGATGGAGCCACCCAGGCGTCTCTAGATATGTCTCCTGAGGCAAGGGAAACAAATAGCAAAAATAAGCTATTGGAACTACATCAAAATAAAAAGCTTCTGTACAACAAAGGAAACAACCAACAAAACTAAAAGTTAACCTACTGGGGGCACCTGGGTGGCTCATTTGGTTAAGCGTCTGACTCTTGGTTTCAGCTCAAGCCATGATATCTTGGGTTGTGGTGTGGAGCCCCCAAATATCTAAAGAATGTATACAACTCAAAAACCAAAAAACAAATAATCCAATTAAAAATGGGCAGAAGACATGAATAGGCAGTTCTCCAAAGAAGACATACATAGCGGACACATGAAAAGATGCTCAAGATTATTTATCATCAGGGAAATGCAAATCAAAACCACAGAGAGATGTCACCTCACACCTATCAGAATGGCTAAAATAAAAAACAGAAGAAACAAAAAGTATTAGTGAGGATGTGGAGTAAAAAAGAAAACCTCATGTACTGTTGGTGAGAGTGCAAACTGGTACAGCCACTATAGAATATAGTATACAAGTTTCTCAAAAATTTAAAAATAGAATTACCATATGCTCCAGTAATCATACTACTGGGTATTTACCCACAGAATATAAAAATACTAATTTGAAGCTATATATGCATCCATATGTTTATTGCAGTATTATTTACAATAGCCAAATTATGGAAGCAGCCCAACTATCCTTTGACAGATGAATAAAGAAGATGTGGTATATATATACAATGGAATATTATTCAGCCATAATAAAAATGAAATCTTGCAATTTGCAACAACATAAGTGGAGCTACAGAGTATAATGCTAAGTGAAATAAGCCAGTCAGTGAAAGACAAATACTATATGATTTCATTCATGTGTGGAATTTCCGAAATAAGACAAAAGGGGGGGAAAGAGACAAAACAAAACAACAATCCCTTACCTCTAGAGAACAAACTGGTGGTTACCAGAATGGAAGGTGGGGGGATGGGTAAAACAGGTGAAGGGGATTAAGAGTACATTTATCTTGGTGAACATTGAGTAATACATGGAATTAGTGAATCACTATATTGTATATCTGAAACTTATATAACACTATACGTTAACTACACTGGAATTAAAATTCTTAAAAATCAAATGATCATCACAATAGATGCAGAAAAAGCATTTGACAGTATTCAACATCCTTTCACAATAAAATCCTTCACCACACTGTCAATAGAAGAAACATACCACAACATAATAAAGGCCATATACAACAAATCTGCAGCTAACATTGTACTCAAAGGAGAAAAATTGAAACTTTTCCTCTAAGATCAGGAACAGACAAGGATACCCGCTCTTTGCTAGTGTTATTCGATGTAGCACTTTAAGTCCTAGCTGGAGCAATGAGGAGATGGAACAAATAAACAATATTAAGATCAGAGACGAAGAAGTAAAACTCTTGGAATTTGGAGAAGATATGATTTTGCATGTAGAAAACCCCAAAGACTCAACCAAAAATATATTGGAACTAATCAACAATTTCAGTAAAATTGCAGAATATAAAATAACATACAGAAACCAGTTTTATTTTATACACCGATAATGAAATATTCATCAGGGAGTTTTAAGAATTCTATTCACAATAGCATCAAAAAAGAATAAAATTCTTAGGACTCATTTAACCAAAGTGGCAAAAGACTTTACAGTGGACACCATAAAATACTAATCAAAGAAATTAAATAGATTAATGTGGTGACCTTGAATAAGATATTTCTTTTTTATCCTCAGTTATTTACTTAATAAAATGAAGATAACTGAGCAGATATATTTTTTAATGAAAACTGGCCACTCTGATTACAGTTAATCCTTGAACAATGCAGGTTTGAACTGTGCAGATCCACTTATATGTAGATTTTTTTCAATAAATACTGTAGAATACTGTAAATGTATTTTCTCTTATGATTTTCTTAATAACATCCTTTCTCTAGCTTATCTTATTGTAAGAATACAGCATATAATATGTACAACAGACAAAATATGTATTAATCTACTCCAATGAAAAGTAGGCTATTAGTAGTTATTTTTGGAGTCAAAATTATATATGGATTTTTGACTGAGGGGTCAGCTCACCTAATCCCCATGTTGTTCAAAGGGCAACCATATTTAGTTGTTAAGAGTGAGGTTGATCAGTTATTTTAGGTTTAAATGTGAGGCATAGATGTCACCCAGCCTCACATCAGCAAGATCACATATACAAACTCAGTGATCAGTGGATGTGGAAATTTGGGTGGCCTCTTCTACTCTGACAATGAATCTTCTCCTGGTTTTCCTCCTGCTTCCTGGTCACCCCACTCACTGTGTATTGTTTTGTTATTTTGTTTTGTTTTCTGGGTCCCTTCCTGAATTTTTCCTCTGCATTTCAACAGCTTTTCTGTTTATGTATCTATCTGCCTCACCAGAGTGAGTGATAGTATCTTCTAGCAAGCACCACATGTCCTTGGTCTTTTCATTTCTGGCATCCCAGATATTTCCTGAAACAAGCTAAAAATCAGTGCATGTGTACTGAATTGATCTTTTATAATGACTCCCAACAGGAAAAGCACTGTTTAGAAGTCAGAATTATAGATTTTATATTTGTAGGCATCATACGTATGACCTTTTGTTTGGTGCCAAACACTGCAGGGAACTGGCTCTGCTTTGTTGCCCTGGTGAATTTGCATGTTCCTACTTAGGCCGTGTAGGCAAAGATAGACTCACCTGACTCTTGGCAGAATACCCTGTGATTCCTCTGGGAGCGGGGATGGGATAGGGGTGGAGGTGGGGGAGGGGAGGGTTGGTTTGTTGCGGAGATAAGCAGCCTGATGAGAAGCTGCTACAAAGTAGTTTCTCACCTGCCTCCCTATCTAGCTGGAGGCTGATGCAACATCAATATGCATCCATTTCTGATTTCAGTTGGCTACAGGACATTCCTCCTTGCTCCACCTGAGAGTACAGCTGTAGACTACAAAAATGCTCCCTGCCTTAGGGTACTGCTGTGAACTTCACACTGGCAGAGAGATCCACTGGCCTGTGTTGTCACTGAACAACTCCCATTCAGTGTCAGTCCCTGAATGACTGCTGGTGCAGGGATAGTAACTGACACCAAGCTGATACTGCTTTTGCTGTGTCTGTAAGTAATAAACTATTTGAATCCATTTGGGCTTACCATTTCCTGACTGGTCAAATCTACAGAAGTGTAATAAGCCAAAATAATAGCTGCTGTGGTTAAGCATGTGGTCCTGTTGGCTTCTGCAGTGTTAGTTAAAGACCACTTGACAGACTCTAGTGTTGACTTGTGTGGGTTGCATGGCCAGAATATTGACTTATTTTCTTTGGCATCACACACTGCAAGGAACAGAGTTTTCGGCACATACCATGACTTAGAGCAGCCTTGTCAGACCTCAGATATTTACAGGCCCACTTTAGAATGGATGCCAATTTTAACACCAGCTACACTGTTATTCAATCAATAAATATTGAAATCAAGTTTCTAAACTCAGATAACTTAAAAAGTTAACTTTATATCCCTACTTGAAATTCAAAGTCAGTATCACTTGCTAGAGATATAATTTTGATGGTAAATGAAATAAAAACAATTTGAAAGGTTAAATGAAAAAAAGAAGCCAAATCCATTTGCAATGTAATGCCTACTTCATGTATTATTTCATTTATTCTTCATAGCAATCATTTAGTATAAATACTATAATTTCTATTTTAGAAATGAAACAGACCCAATGGATCTAAATGCCTTTCTTGTCATCATATAGTCAGTGTTTGTCAGAACCAGGACTGACTGTCAGAACCATGGCTATTTCATGCCGTAGCCGATAAGGAGATAGAATAGGGGGGGCGCCTGGGTGGCTCAGTGGGTTAAAACCTCTGCCTTCGGCTCAGGTCATGATCTCGGGGTCCTGAGATCAAGCCCTGCATCGGGCTCTGCTCAGCAGGGAGCCTGCTTCCCCCTCTCTCTCTGCCTGCCTCTTTGCCTACTTGTGATCTCTCTCTCTGTCAAATAAATAAAATCTTAAAAAAAAAAAAAAGAGACAGAATAGATAGGAACCAAGTTAGTTTGCTTCAGCCATTCCCCCTTTGCCTTTTGTTTTACTTAGGCCCTCATTTTTTTTTTTTTAACTCTAACTCCACAACCTGGGGATCTCTCATACATTTTGCAGCAAAGTGTGACACCCTACCTTTAGTCTCACTTTTAATTTGAACCTTAGATTTTCAAGTATTTTTTGATTAGGGAATATTTTTCATCCTCTATAAAGTGGGGAAACAATTGCTGCTTATAATACCTCACCATTCCCTAAATTGAGTGAATTTTGAGTAGTGCCTTTAGTTGCAGAAGTATTTTTTTGGAGTGTGAAGATGCAAATGGGGGGCTCAGTGATGTAATTTCTGTACTGTGCAGACTAATAGGGGTGTAAGGCTAAAACTAGCCTCTTGGAGGTGCTTCTGAGATATGGTGGTTGTTGGGCTGATGGAGATGTATTTAGAGGGAGAAAGAGATTTGTGGCTTTTCGCTCCCTTATTATGTTCAGTTAGCCACTGTATAGTACATCATTAGTCTTTGATGTAGTGTTCAAGGATTCATTAGTTATGTTTAACACCCTCCCTGCCTTTAAATAACTTTTGAAGAGAGGTCAGAAATTCTGCAGATGTTGTGGTCTTTTGCCATGGGGGCTTGTGTCATCAACTCCTTTCTCATACAAACCATTCCATGGCTTTAGTATTCTAGTTATATTTTTCTATAGCACAGTAATTTGTTATCAAAATATTTTTAATGTTTCTGCTATCAATGATTTCATCTAGGACACTACATGATGTGTGGGATACATTTTGGGAAAACTTTCCTTCAAAAGAACAAAACCTTTTATGTCAAATGGTGAAAAATTACTATAAATCTTATGAAAATATCAGATTACCATGATAGTCATAATGTACACTGTGAGTTTTCCTAGATTCAACATTTTCAGAAATATATGAGAAAGAGCAAGGCTTCTAACTTGAACTTGAATCTCCAAATCTGCTGCTTACTGGAGTCAGATAAAGTGTGGGTACACTCTGACCTTTTTTGTGAGGTCATCAAATATATGAGGTCATAAATGTATGAAACTTAGGACAAAGAAGTGGCTAACTTAGTACACCCCTTATGAATACGAGTTTTTGTAACTCCTGTTATTATTAAAGAACACAATAAATGGAGTTACTGTCATTAACTGTACACAAATCTGGTTGGTCAGCCATTCACAACCATTATGTAGGCAAATTAATACAGTCATGATGTTTAACTTTCTGAGTATGGAGTAGCAGCATAGAAACAGGAGCAGGTAGCTTGTACAGTAATAGCATCATTAGGGGTATCTTGTAGGAAAGATGGGCAACTCACAAGGCTTGAAAAGATAAGTCACTGTACTTTAAGTAGGCTCCAACGCTATAAAGGAGATACAATTCAGAAACAGCTAAATATGGGAAAGTCTACCCCTGCATTACTCATAGCCTGTCAGAGTCTTCAGTTCCAGGGAGTAGAAAGGGTTTTATATACCAATTCTTTTTATGAAGCTAGTGTTATTTTGATACCAAAGTCCAAAAAAAGAGAGTACATGAAATAAAAATATAGGTTAACGTCACTCATGAGGACGTACACAAAAATTCTAAACAAATTATTTAATGACGTAGATTATTCAGAAGAATAATGTATCATGACCATTTTGCCCCTAGTAATGTATGGTTGGTTAAAACATAGGAACTTACCTATGTAATTCACACTAACAGATTAAAGGAGAAAAAAATCCTATGATCATCTCAATAAATGCACTACAAGTATTTGATGAAAGTCAGCATATATCCGAGATAAATATTTCAGCAAGCTAGGATTAGAACTTTCTTTATTACACAATAAACATGGTGAAATTTATAAATTTCCATTTTCTATCAGGAATAAGACAAGAATGTCCAATATTACCAGTTCTATTCTACATTGTACTGGGTGGGTCTGTCCAATGTTATAAAGTGAGAAAAGGAAAAATTATAATGTTTAAAACAGAAGCAACAAACTGTTAATATTCAAAGATTGTATGATTGTATACATTGAAAACCAAAAAGAAGCTAGACATAAACTTTCAAAATTAAAAAGCATTATTTAGCAAAGTTGTTGGAGAGAACATAAATTTACAAATATAATCTGTATATGCCAGATATATCACAATACAAGATTTAAAATAATGAACAAAACAAAACAAAAAAAAGGAGACAAACAAAAAACAGACTCTTAAATACAAAGAACAAACTGATGGTTGCCAGAAGAGAGGTGTGTAGAGGGATGGGTAAAATAGGTAAAGGGGGTTAACAGTGCATTTATCTTGATGAGCATCAGGTGATGTATGGAATTGCTGAATTATTATATTTTATACCTGAAACTAATATAACACTGAATATTAATTATACTTGAATAAAAAAAATGACATGAAAATTACAAAATAGATGTTCAATAAATGTTCTCTCTCAGGGTAATAATAAATAAATGAAGTGACATGATTTCAACAGCATCAAATGCTTAGAAATAAGTTTAACAAAATATTTGCATGATTCTTTGGAGAAAGTTGTAAAACTTTATTGAAAAAGTTTTAACAGTGAAATATCCAGCATAAGAACAGATTGCATGGTTTCAGCTTGTCTTCTTTTAAACCTGTGATTGCCCTTCACCTGTAAGGTAAGCAAAACAGTTGGAAACATTACTTAGCAGAATTTTTATTTATAGTATATTAAAGGTATACAACAAACACTATAGTTTTGGTTTTATAAGATAGCTTTCTAAGCATATATTTAATCAATATTTTTAAACATCACTCTTTCCATGGGTACAAGGAAACAAAAAGGCTATTCAAGTTCAGAATATACTAAATGAACGGAACTCAGGTGATGAATTCGGGGTCAGGAGATCAAGACCACGGAGGGCTCAGCACAGAGTCTGCTGGATATTCTCTTTCTCTCCTTCTGCCCCTTCCCCATTTGTATGTTTGTGCTAAATAAAAAATCTTTAAAAATAAATAAAAGCTGGGCGCCTGGGTGGCTCAGTTGGTTGGGTGACTGCCTTTGGCTCAGGTCATGGTCCCGGAGTCCCGGGATCGAGTCCCATATCGGACTCCCGGCTCTGCGGGAGGTCTGCTTCTCCCTCTGACCTTCTCCCCTCTCATTCTCAGTCTCTCTCTCTCTCTAATAAATAAATAAAATCTTTAAAAAAAAAAAAAAATAAATAAATAAATAAAAGCTTCCACTTGAAATAACATTCTGCATATAAGATAGCTAAAACAATGTTATATTTTTGCTGCTTAAGTGAATAGAAAGGACAGTACTACATTTGTTTTGGCTCTATTGTGCTGAAGTGCAAAAATGTTTTTTGAGCTAGTTTAGCCCTTGTGTGATTGGTAACCATTTGTCCTCATTTCCACCTATAATCCTACTATGATTATGAATAACGCTTTTTCACACTTGACCATTTGTATCATAAATTACATGGTCATACTGATTTTAAGTCATCATCATTGTTTCTGACATCAAAATGTGAAGCACATATATACTATGTCTTACAGCATGATACAAAAATAGAGGGAATGAACTGAGGACGGGAAAAAGGAAATAAATGGAGAAAGGGAGAGGAAGATACTTAGAAAAGTCAAACATTTGTTTCTAAAAGTAAGTGCTTTTTTAAAAAAACTTTTGAGGAATAGATGACAAATATACTTGTATGTATTTCAAGTGTACATGATGATTTTCTCCTATGTGTACACTGTGGAGTGATTACCAAATAAACGTAAGTAATTAACTATCCATCACTGCATATAGTTAACTTTTTGTGTGTGAGTATGTTTAAGATCTACTCTCTCCACCTTTCAAGTATAAATCAATATCATATTATTCACTAAAAGTAAGTGCTTCTGAGGGACAACTCTGACAAATTTCAGCAGTTTTTTCATAATATCTGCATTGTTCAGATATTCAGGTACTACTGGGATATATAAGTTTTCCTAATATACCAACCATTTCATCCATACTTTAAAAATATTAAGAGTTCAAGAACGTATTCACTTTCAATTATATAAAATACTATTTGTTAGTGTCTTGTTCATATTCCTTATCATGTGCACTTCAGTTTTTTATTTTCCTCAAGATTATGTAAACTAGTGGAAACTTCATAAATATTTTTTAAAAGAGCAATCTTCCTGATTTATTGCATTAATTTCCCTTTTACTAATATTTCATACCTTTTATTAAGTACCTCTTTCCTTTTTGTTAAGTTTATTCCATTGCTTCTTTTTTTCTTGCATTTTATATTGGATACTGATGTAATGTATTACCTAGGTAATAAAATGCATTTTAAAGGCTATGATCTTCCTGTGAGTACATTTTTAGCCATGTTCAATAGGTTCCTGGAATTAGTCTGAAAACTTATCTTTTTATATAAATAGTCTAATGGAATGGTTCAGCAATGTAGACAAAAAAAGTTTAGGCCAATGAAAGGTAATTTCCTCCCTAAATATCAAGTGTGTCCTTTAAATTCAGAAGCTCTTATAATTAATGGTCAACGACTGGAAAAACACATGTGTAAAACATAAGTTGATTACCTAGGAATTATTTAAGACTTTAAACTTCAAATCTTACCAATTTATGTCCCAAGGCAGAAACTTATGTCACTTTTGCTATGGTTATAGGTGATTTTATCATAGTGCTCACATTTTTATTAGGGACAGTAGCTCATGAAAACTGACAGGGGACAGTGGGTGTGCTTAGCACAGAGATCTTGGAGCCATCTTGAGCTTCAGTGACTACATGCATTTTCTCTACTTGATCAGCCACAGATACAAGAAACTCCACTCCCTCTTGCCATTTTCTTATGTAGTCATTTGAGGCTTCACTGGGAAAAGCATTTAAAATGCAATTGTTTTTTAACAGCCAAAAGAAATCAGAATTTGACAGAATCTACTTGTACCTATTCAGGTCTCCATATAGAAAAACAAATATCAAGCAGTATTTACTCATTATCTTAGTAGCAATGAAATCTCAATTCAGATGTTAAAATTTGACTCCAGATGACATTTTACAATTGAGTCATGCAAAACAGCCTATCTTTGTATTCTATTCATGCTATCCAACAGAACCAGAGAATGTAAAAATCAGCATAAAAAGTTACTTTAATATATCTGATTTGACTTCACTAATTATACAAGAGTAAAGGTAGGTTTAGAAGTTAAGGGATTCTCCTGGAATCATACAAATTATGTTAAAGCTGGTAGTAGAATCTATTTCAGTGCCTCAGTATATTTCATTTAAGCTGATATTTATTATAAATGCATTATGTATTTGTAAAAATAGAAATTATGAAAGAATTTGAAAATCATTAACTCTTGGTTAAAGTACTTACACTCAAAGCAAAATGCTTTTATATTTCATAGTTCAATATGGCTTTGACCAATTTTGTTTCTAGATCTGTTAGTCTATAAGTAAGGCAGTCAGGCACTTAGGGTCCAAATTACCTGCCAAATAATCCTTATTATATGAACAATAATAAACTTGACTATCTCTTGTCATTTTATTATTTGGGGAAAGGATTTAAAATGCAACTGTTTTTATTAAAGTAACAATGTTATATCTATATTATTAATGATAAAATATTCTGAAAACTAAAACCACATACTTTGCATTCTTAATGGGTAACATACCTGCTTCTGGCATTTTAATGGGCTCTACATTTGGTAAACTTGCTTTTTGACATTCAGACCATCTCTCCCCTTACCCCAAGTCTTTGGTTCAGCCAGTTCCCAGAGATCAGCTTCCACATCAGGCTCTTAAAAAAAAAGTTAAAAATTTAAACAATGAACATGAAATATAAATAAGGAAAAAATATTTATTCCTTCAGTTATATGAAATGAAATCCTGTAGGCATAATAAGGAAAAAATATTTATTCCTTCAGTTATATGAAATGAAATCCTGTAGGCATAATAATAACTATGATGGAAGGATAGAATTTACATCTTTGTTTTCCTATATTATGAAAAACTATTTTAAATGACAGTCTAAAGATAAACCACACACACAGAAAGATAAACCACACTACATCTACATTTCCATTATATCACCACAGTGTACCAAGAGTAGAGAGCATCAGCTATCTCTAAGAAATCTGAAGTCTACACCATGGATAGGATTTAAATTACAATAAAAATGTAATTTTCTGAAGGATTAACTAGGTGTATATTTGGGCTTATGATAAATCTTGTAGTAGTGACACACATTCCCTTTTGGAGTAACCTGAAACTTATTTTGCTAAAATTAACTAGCTATATTAAGGTACGAAGGCCCTATAAATAATTTTTCATAAATAAGTCCAATTTAGCACAAAGTATCAAAAATACCAACAAAGTATTAGCAACATTTCTGTCCTAAAATGAGAATAAAGGAAGTAGGTTGGAAGGAAATTAATGGGCTTTGTTGTCAGTCATGTAGTGGAAACCTCTGAACAATGAATTGCTAAAATAATCCATGGCCTGAATTATGTAAATAATTGACTATAACTGGTAAAAATACTATATTTAGAAGAAAGTTTTTGGTTGTATGATAATTTTAAGGTATTTTTGATTTTCCTAATCAAAGAAGTATTTAAACATCTTTTAAAGCCAATTTAAAAATCATAGTAATATATTTAGCTATATGCCAGTATTCTAAATTATCCAACTATTACCAAGCTTAACCAGATCAAACTATCAATAAAAGGAAATAGTGGCTATCAATTTATTAAGCTCTTTTCTGGAGTCTCTCTCCTGCTCCAATGAACTGCATTTATTCCTGGGCCAGGACTGAGCTACTTTACAGTAAAGACACATTTGAGTATTAAGCATTTTATACAAAGCCATTCACTTTTGCTTTTATTTTTTTCTTAAAGTTTGTATTTAAATTCCAGTTAGTTAACAATGTAATATTAGTTTCAGGAGTAGAATTTAGTGATTCATCACTTACATACAACATCCAATGCTCATCACAAAAAATGCCCCTCCTTAAGACCCATCACCTGTTTAACTGATCCTACCCACCACCCTCCCACCACTGCCCAGCTCCCCTCCAGTAACCCACAGTTTTTTCAATATAGTTAAGAGTTTGTTTCTTGGCTTGCCTCTTTTTTTATGTTCATCTGTTTTGTTTCTTAAATCCCACATGAGTGAAATCATATATTTGTCTTTCTCTGATTTAATTCGCTTAGAATATATTCTAGCTCTATCCATGTCATTGCAAATGGCAAGATTTCATACACTTCTCATACAACATACATGGTAAGAAGAACATAAACCTTGGAATGAAATATGAATTATGCCTCCATGAGTGAAGTACTCTTTGGCAAACCATGATCCCTGAGCCTCTTTTCTCATAAAATGACACTACCATCCCTATGCAAATAAGCTTATTTCAGATTGTTATATGTCGACTTGACACTCAGCACATGCTGTTAAAAGTTGCTTACACTTTTTTAAAAATCATTTACACTTTTGATGCAATGACTAAAAAGGTCACATAACAACATTCTGAGGAAAACAAACTACTGAAATAATGTGCAGTTTTTGTGGTTAGAACTAAATATAGGTTCCTCTGCTTTTGCAAGGTCTGTATTTTCAAGCAAAAGAAAAATCAATCTTGTAGAAAAAGGGCAAATTCATTATAGTGAAGGACTGCACAAAGCTGCAAATATAGTCTCTTCACATTTTCAGTCTATTTTCAGGAAAAGTTTGAGATAATCTGTTTTCCTTCCTCCTGTTATGGTATGTCATAGTGCATGATGCCCACATATGCCTCCTGCCCCCTTAAGCTTTCTTCTTCCCTTTCCCTTCACCTTGAGCCACAGGTCCTCCTTCAACTTCCTTCCCTTGATCAGGTATAATATCCTGACTCATGGGTGATGCCTCCTTTTGTTTCAGTTGCTCATCAATGAGGTGCTGGGCCTAGGGGTGTGTGTGTGCATGCACACACGTGTGCTAATAAAAAGTTTTGATCATACATGGCAACAATATGAATCACACAATACATAGATATATCTAGTCATACATAAGTATAAAGGCATTTTTAAAACCAGATTATATAAGCTTATTTTTAATGAAGTTACTCTTCCCATAGATACTCAAGAAGAAATACCAACAAGGACTTTGGAGGCTATTTTAAATTATACTGGGATAGATGTGAGCAATTTGTTGTTTAAAAACATGGGAAAGAAATCCCAGGGTGTATTTCCACAGGCAACACCCGAATGGATTAGTGTTTCCCTCCCATTATCACCAGAGAAAACTTATCACTGTATCCATCCTAGATCAACAAAATTTTCAGAAAAATAAATTTCTGGTAATATAAAACATCAAATATTGAAGTACTCACAACCACAGTTTCAATTCCTTGGGAACACTTTTGATCATTTCTTCTTTGTTTAGATTTGGATCTTGGTTTTACACGCCCACTCATATTTCACCCTGAAAGTAGAATATTGGTATTTGGAAAATGTATTTAAGAGAATAGCTATACCACTACCATGGCTAAATGTTTTCTTTTAATTTTTTTTTAACTTCGAAAGTACTTTTATTTAAAAAAAAAGATTTTATTTATATATCTGACAGAGAGCGCTCGCCAAGCACAAGCCATGGGAGCAACACAGGGAGAGGGAGAAACAGGCTCCCCACCCAGCAGGGAGCCCAATGTGGGGCTCCAGCCCAGGACCCTGGAATAAGGCAGACGCCTAACTGGCTGAGCCACCCAGGCGCCCCCAAAATACTTTCAAAGTAAGTCCCAAGATATATGGCTGTTTTCATACTACAAGGGCAGAGATGTTTAGTTTCAATACCGATTAAAGGGTCCGCTCCTCCCTTGCACTTTGCGCCACAACTCTCAGAAATGCAGTTACAACCCCACAGCATTCCCCGTTTCTAGACCCATTTTTACTGCCCTCCTGGCTGGCTGCCAGCCCAGGCCCCTAGTGAGGAATCCAGCTTCCGAGCTCTGCTGGCAGTTTCAGGTACTTTCGGGACTCAAACACCTCAAATAACCCCAAAGCGCACCCCCATCTTTATCTGACTCGTTCTTTCTGTGGCCCACGTTCCTCCCTTGCCCGTCACCCCTCCCCCACCCACTAACAACGGCCATGATGGTCACAAGGGCTGTGAGAATGACCAACATCAGACCCTTCCTTCCTGGAGCCCACTGTTTGTGCCTCCTGGACTTGCCCGAAGCCTAACAGCACCCTCTTCACATTAAATCACACTTAGATTCCTGGAAAAACTGATTTGTGTACCTACCGGTAGCGTCTCAGACAGAAAGAAGTAAGATGGAAGGAACACAATTACCTCCGCCTCAGCTCTGCTCACGTAATAGTGACAGCAAGGCGCATGTGCAGGAACTTACATGCACAGCAACGGGCATGCGCACTGATTCAGGCACATGAAATGTGGGTTGAGGTTTGCTAGAGGTTGCCGCTGAGACTCAGAACCACAGGGTCTCCCAAGGACAAGAAACAGGGCTTTTTCCTCCCACCTACTCTTTCCTGTGGATCCAGAAACTTTGGAGACAGATAGCCCCAGGTTACCCTTTGCGAAGAATGTTTCTCAGAACAATGTGACAGAAATGGATATTAAGTATTTTACTATTTTTAATACATGCTTTGATTAATCATTTCTTTCTATATTTCTGGGACTTCTGTCATGCTCAATCCACTGTCACATGGTGTACAGCAGTGGTGACTGTACTCCTCATATACTGAACTTCCAAATATCAACCAATTTGCTAAGTGAAGGTGACTTCTTTACATAACACTGTAAGGGAGAGCACTACCTGGACTGAGCCTTACAAGAGTCTTGCAGGTGGCAGGGCAGGAGAGATTTATTCAGATTTTGAAGTTGGTGTAGAGCAGGTCTACAAATGTCAGGAGAAGGTGTAGTTAATGTATGTTAATCATAATAGAATGGTTTGGATTTCGTGAATGTGGTGAGGCAAGAATTTTAAGACTGGTTCAAAGAGTCATGAGGTTCAAAAATCTCACTTGGCCCTTTTTATTGAAGAGTTGATGGGTCTTGTAGGTAGTTTCTGGAATGAATAAGAGTTATTTCCCATTTTTATCTTCTTAGGCAAGAGATTCCTGGATTAGTGAAGTTATGTTGAGGAACCCAGTGGAGTACGAACTCTTATTAACAAGGAGCTGTGTGCAGATTTCCTTTATTACTTTTACATAACTTACCAGTTTTCTGTGGGAAGTAGTATATGGAAGGAAAGGTCAGGAAGGGGGCCTTAATCAGAAAGTAGCATTTTGAAAATAAATTAGGATGTGTTGGTGAACTCTTATGTATTCCATCCAGTTAGCCTTCTTTTCTTTTCTTTTTTTCTCTTTTTAAAAAAATTTTAAAATATTTTATTTATTTGACAGAGAGAGAGAGTACAAGCAGGGGGAACAGCAGTGGGAGAGAGAGAAGCAGGCTCCCCGCCGAGCAGGGAGCCCAATGCCGGCTTGATCCCAGGACTCTGGGATCATGACCTGAGCAGAAGGCAGACACTTACCTGACTGAGCCGCCCAGGTGCCCCGAGGCTTCTTTTAAAGAAATACCATGAGTGGGGGTATGAGAGGTTTCTGTCTCTTTCCCCATAAAAAGCAGATTGAATAGGAATTGTGTTTCTTCAAAAAAAATTTTTTAAAACTGAGACTAATCATAATTCTTGATCGTTCATTTAGTATCTTTTATCTTTTTTGATAGTCTCAGCAAGGACACCGTCATTACCAAATTTAACTTGCTTTTTTTTCCCTGTTAATGCCCGTTATTAATGTAGTGCAATCAAGTGCTCAAAGAATGGGAGATAGTGATTTCTGAATTTAGACTTTCTATGAGCACATAACCAGCAAATGGTCGAATTCATGCCATCAAATGGCTAGACAATAATGGTTTATGAGGACCTGGGCTTTGATTATTTGTGAATTGTTCAGTCCACTTCAAAGGGCAGAGGTTTGCCAATCTTCAGCTTTCTCTCACCACTCCTGTGGGAGATAACTGGTGTTCAACTTGTTATAGGGCAATGATTGGATTTGGATGAAAGCTAGTTGTGAAGCAGCTCTGGTGACACACAGAAAACAGCAGAAAATATGAAAGACACTGTACAGACAGAAGGAACTGCCTGATGCCTTATTCTAGGAACTCTTCTGGGCTGCTAAGGAAGGAGTTAGAATTTGGGACTGCCAGCAGCTGCTCTACCTGTGGGAGTACTGCAATTTCCCACATGACAAGAGCGTCCTTTCTTTCAAGCAGGAGAATCTAGGGAAAAAATTAAGTTTTAACAGGCCCAAGGATGAGAGTAGGGGAGGGAGCAAGTTCTACAGATTCAGGGCAGCCGCCATTTTCCAGAGTACCATAAAGAGCTGGAATCTAAGCTCAGACTGCTTGGTGGTTGAGGTCAAATTATGTATTACTTATCAGGTGAAATGCAAATCTCACACTTGCCTCATAAGATACACAGAGGATAGGCACAGTAGGACATGGAGTCCTTTTGATACAGCCCAGCAATGCATACCCTTTAGCTCTACCCCAGCCCAAGCACAGTATTCATAAGACACCAAGAGCACAAGAGGCTATAGGCACCTGCTGATACTTAAGAAGAAACAGGTAACATGAATACCTTTTATGTATTAAAAGAATTTTTTAAAAAAACAATGAAGAAATAAAACAAATCAAAAGGCTTTTCTTCAAGTAAAATCCAAGGCTCTTATGGCTTCACTGGTATGATGGTTCATTTCATGTGTCAGCTTGAATGGGCTAAGGGATGCCCAGGTAGCTTGTAAATATTAATTTTTGGTATGTATTTGACAATGTTTCCAGAGGAAATTAGCATTTAAATCAGTAGACTGAGTAAAGAAAATTGCCCTCATCAATGTTAATGGGCATCATCTAATTTGTTGTGGTCCTAAATAGAACAAAAAGGTAAAGTAAGAATTTGCTCTCTGCTTCAGCTGAGACATCAATCTTTGCCCTCAGAAAACAGTGTTTCTGGTTCTTAGGCTTTTGGACTTAGTCCACTCAGTTAGGCCATTGGTCAGTCCCATGATTCTCGGGCCTTCAGACTTGTACTAAATCACAGCACCGACTTTCCTTTTTCTCCAGCCTGCAGACAGAAAACTGAGATTTCTCAGCCTCGAAATCACAGGAGCCAATTCCTATAATACTTCCATATTTACCTATATCTATCTATATCTTATTGGTTCTGTTTCTCTGGAGAATACCAACTAATACACATTTTGGTAGAGTCGGTTCTAGAGGAACTGAATATTAGGGATGAATTTTCTGAATGAATTCTCGAGTTTCTGGAATTGACTGTTTAGTATTATTAGATTTAAAGAAGGTAATGACTCTATTTTCAGCAGTAAAGATAGTCCATGAACTGTTTATTATAGAGATACACAAAATATCCCCATTGGATACTCCTAATCAGTGTCTTATAAGAAGGAAGGAGCTAAGTGACTCTGTATATGATATTTAGAACATTTTTTGAAAACTAAGAAATATAATGACATTGGTTCGTTTCTCCAAATGTCCCTGGACAAAGTAGTAAAAGAAAAAGATGAGCTGAAGGAGGGGGAGGAGCAAGATGGCGGAGAAGTAGGAGGTTGAGATAGAGTCCGATCCCAGAAGTTCATCTAGATAGTTAATAAATCATTCTAAAAGCCAGCACACTTAACAGGAGAGAGAAGAGAGGAAGAAGAGCAATTCTAGGAGCAGAAAATCGACCACCTTCGGAAAGGTAGGACGTTTGGAAAAGTGATTCCAAAGCGACGGGAAGAGAGACCGCGGGGGGAGGGGCCGGCTCCCTGCAGCCGCAGAGCAACGGAGCACAAAATCGGAACTTTTAGAGTCTGCTCCGCTGAGGGACATTGCTCCAGAGGCTAGGCCGGAGGTCTGGCCCTCGCGGGAACAGAGTGGTTTCAGGACCCACGAGATCATAAAGAGACCGGGGATGGCTGAGTGAGGCAGAGCTCCCAGATATCGGGGCGGAGAAGCCGGCGGCAGAGAAAGAGCCGCGCAGTG
>CM052801.1:39056853-39097290 GCA_028533885.1 Nasua narica
TCCATGAGCATGGAATGCTTTTTCACCTTTTTGTGTCTTCTTCAATTTCTTTCATGAGCGTTCTGTAGTTCCTCAAGTACAGGTCCTTTACCTCTTTGGTTAGGTTTATTCCCAGGTATCTAATGGTTCTTGGTGCTACAGTAAGTGGAATCGGTTCCTAATTTCCCTTTCCATATTTTCATTGTTAGTGTATAGGAAAGCAATTGATTTTTGTGCATTGATTTTGTATCCTGATACATTACTGAATTGCTGTATGAGTTCTAGTTGTTTTGGGGTGGAGTCTTTTGGGTTTTCCATAGAAAGTATCATGTCACATGAGAAGAGAGTTTGACCTCTTCGTTGCCAATTTGAATACCTTTATTTCTTTTTGTTGTCTGATTGCTGTCGCTAGGACTTCCAGTACTTTGTTAAACAAGAGTGGCGAGAGTGGTCATCCTTGACGTGTTCCTGATCTCAAAGGGAAGGCCGCCAGCTTCTCTCCATGCAGAATGATATTTGCTGTGGGCTTTTCATAGATAGGCTTTATAATGTTGAGGAATGTTCCTTCTATCCCTATACTTTGAAGAATTTTAGTCAGGAACTGATGCTGAATTTTGTCAAATGCTTTTTCTGCATCAATTGAGAGGACCATGTGGTTCTCTCTTCTCTTGTTGATTTGTTCTATCACATGGATTGATTTGCAAATGTTGAACCACCCTTGCCTCCCAGGGATCAATCCCACCTGGTCATGATGAATAATCTTTTGAATGTACTGTTGGATCCTATTAGCTAGGATCTTGTTGAGAATCTTGGCATCCATATTCATCAGGGATATTGGTCTGAAATTCTCCTTGGAATTCCTGGAAAACCCATAATATTCCAAGATTGAAACAGGAAGAAATTTGTTTCTTCCTGAATAGACCAATATCTAGTAATGAGATTGAAGCAATGATCAAAAACCTCCCAAAAAACAAGAGTCCAGGGCCTGATAGATTCCCTGGGCAATTCTACCAAACATTCAAAGAAGAAATAATACCTATTCTCCTGAGACTGTTTGAAAAAATAGAAACAGAAAGAAAACTTCCAGACTCTTTCTATGAAGCCAGCATTACCCTGATCCCTAAACCAGGCAAAGACCCCATCCCAAAGGAGAATCAACCAGACAGTAAAGATTTTATTTATTTTTTTGACAGAGAGATCACAAGCAGGCAGAGAGGCAGGCCAAGAGAGAGGAGGAAACAGGCTCCCCTCTGAGCAGAAAGCCTGATGCGGGGCTGGATCCCAGGACCCTGACATCGTGACCTCAGCTGAAGGCAAAGGCTTTAACCCACTGAGCCACTCACGTGCCCCTGGAAATTCATTTTTTTTTAAAGATTTTTTTTTTTAATTCATTAGAGAGAGAGACTGAGAATGAGAGGAGAGAAGGTCAGAGGGAGAAGCAGACTTCCCGCAGAGCCGGGAGTCTGACATGGGACTCGATCCCGGGACTCCGGGATCATGACCCGAGCCAAAGGCAGTCACTTAACCAACTGAGCCACCCAGGCACCCCCTTGGAAATTCATTTTTAACATAAGTATTGATATGTTGTATTTAGCTCTACTATTTTATTGTATGCTTTTTGGTTTTTTGTTTTTCCCCCTCTAGTTTTGATTTTTCTGTTCAACATTCCTGCCGTATTTTGTATTATTTGACTATTTTTAATATGCCATTCTATTTATCTTTTGATTTTTAATGGCCTTCCCATATTAATAATTTTAGTGGTTGTTCTAACAATTAAAAATATATATCTTATATTTGAAATTATACTTCAGTTAATGTTTTATCATTTCCAATAAAACCATCTTCCTCTAATAGTTGTCATGTGTCTTACATCAACATATTATGATAATCCAACCAATCAATATTAAAAGTTTCCCTTTCGATAGCTAAACATATTTTGAAAAACTTAAGAGAATAAAAATAGCCTATTGTATTTATCTTGCATTTGCCATTTTTCTCTTTATTTTTCTTCATTCTGAAGTTCAAAGTTTCCCACTCTTATCATTTTCCTTCAGTCCAAAAAAAAATCTTTAACATGTATTTTAGACTAGCTCTTCCAGTAACAACCTCTGTTACTGTTCCCTTTATCTGAGAATGTCATTATTTCATTCTCATTCTTAAGGATATTTTTGCTAGATGTAGAATTTGTGGTTGACAGTTATTTTCTTTCAGCACTTTAAAGATGTTGATCCACCACTTTTGGCCTCCATGGTTTTCTAGAAGGAATCATTATCTCCTTATATAATTGTGTTATTTTTATCAGCCATTTTCAAGTTTTGTGGGGTTTTTTTTTTCATCTTTAGCATTTAGAAGTCTGATTATGTTTTTGGACATGATTTTCTTTCAGTTTATAATTTCTAGGGTTTAGTGAGTCTCATGAATCTATAAACTTATGTCTTTCACCTATTTTGGAAGTTTCAACAATTACTTCTTGAAATATATGTTCTATACCAATATTTTGCCCTCTCCTTTTGGGACTCCAATGAATACTATAATTATGGAGTTTCTGCTCATTTTATTTCAATTTTTTTCTCTCTGCTCATGTGATTGGGTAATTTCTATTTATCTAATTCAGGTTACCAAGTTTGTCTTTATCATTTCCATACTTCTATTGAACCCATCTAATGAATTTTAAAACTTATGCTGTTGTCTGTTTGATCTAAAAATTTTCCTGTTGGCTTAAAAATAATTTTTATTTCTCTGATTAGAGCTTCTATCTTTCCTTTCATTTCAACAGCATTTACCTTCACTCCACCTTCATCCATGTTTATAATAGCTTCTTTAAAATCTTTGACAATTCTAATATCTGAGATACCGTGGGGTTGACATGTGTTGCATTTCCCTTACATTTTCTTTTCAACTTTTCCTCATTCTTGATATGTAGTATAATTTTGGATTGTTCTTACATACAATTGTATTATATTTTGAATTGTGTTGTTAAACTCTGGATCCTATTAATATTTGTTGGAGAATACTTTTTGTTTTGTTGGTTAAGCTAGAAATCATCTTGGTTAAGTTTAAACTAAATGTTCTGTCTCACCTTCTCTGAACAATTATTCCATTTTCAGTCCAGTTTGCAAGAAATTACTATGCTGCTCTGACTGTCTCATGCATGCATCTTTCAGGATTTAGTGAGAGATTTGAGTGGTGGTTTATGACATACTTAAGTTCAAAGTATCTTGTTATGCTGCTTTGGATCTATCCTATACATGCATAACTTAAAAATAAGACTGAAATGTATACATATTTGTTAATAAAATTGGGACATCCCCTGTTTGAATATTCTCCAAGATTCCCCTCCCCATATTCTCTAGCTTCCAAAGACCCCCTTAACCAATCTAGTGTTCAGGAAGATGAGTTTCTCATGGATTTTTAATCACCCATGCCACCACACGGGAACTCTGTGGATGAAAATTCTCTCCAGCTGTGATTGACACAGAGCTTTCAGATAGGAACAGCTGTTTCTGGTAAGCTGCTCTCTCTGAAGAATTGACCTTACTTGAAGGACAGAACAGAAAAAGCAATTCCATTTCCCACGTTCTTTAAACTCCATACGATACCCAACCCTCTTATAGTGCTTTTTATTTTTGTTCAGGTTGCATGCACCATCTTCACCAATGTAAATTTGAAAAGCTAGAATACAATTTTGTTGGTTTCAGAGAAAAACTATTTAATTTTGGTCAAGAATACTTTACAGTGATGCTATGCCCTGTAAAGTGACTATATTTTTCAGTAAAAATTTTTTTGGATGTGGATGACTATCTTAGAAATAAAGACATCTGTATCTCAGCAATTCTAACATAATTGAATTGCTGTTATCATCCAAAACTGAGTATTTATCCACATGGTATAAAATAGAAAATGGACCATTGTGCTCAAATTCTTAACTGCATGAGAAAACAATTATACTTATCAGCATAATGAAATATTTTCCCATTTTTAAACAATTATAAATACATATTTAATTCCCAGATATTACAAGCTAATTTGAAAAAATATCCCCTTGCATGAGTCTAAAGAATATTGCTTCTCCCATTCCTATGTTTTTTTCTCTTTGGGGGCATCTTGACTTCTTTCCCAAAATCTAAGTTCTTGATTTCTAATTAAAAAAAAAAAACTGGGACGCCTGGGTGGCTCAGTTGGTTAAGCAACTGCCTTTGGCTCAGGTCATGATCCCAGCGTCTTGGGATCGAGTCCCACATCGGGCTCCTTGCTCCGCAGGGAGCCTGCTCCTCTCTCTGCCTCTGCCTGCCTCTCTGCCTGCTTGTGTTCTCTCGCTGTTAAATGAATAAATAAAATCTTAAAAAAAAAAAACTGACATCGTAACTTCTTTTTCACCCTTACTCTTCACAATAGTCTCATTAAAAATAATGTTTATGATTACTACTTTTTGATACATTGCAATTTCTAGTATCCATCCACTTCACCAAATGTGGAATCTGAGGATCCACTACTTTTTTCTAAATATTATACTAGGATATGGAAATTTTATTTGCAAAACTGTGTACTTCCAGGAAAGACTCAGAAAACACAGAAATCATTTTTTAAAAATTTAACAGCAACTATTCATTCATTCAAGGCATCCTAGATGTGGACACACACACACACACACACACACACACACACACCAGCAATAAATAAATAAACAAATAAATAAATAAATTCATGTAAATTCAACACTGTCAGAAACAAAAGCTAAAGAAGTTCATGATCACTTGATCAGCCCTGTAAGGTATATTAGAGGGGACTCTTTGAGTGGAAAGGAGATACCAAAAGTAGCAGTATAAAGGCAGGCAACACAAAAGCAGTAAGAACGAATATTTCTGTAAAAAAAATCAGTCAAAGAACTCACAAAATAAAAGGATATAAAATATAATAACATACACCCAAAACATGGGAAGGAGAGGAGTAAAGAATGGGTTATAACATAAATGACCATTAACTTCATATAGACTATTATACGTAGAAGAGGTTATACATAAACCTAATGCTAACCATATATCAAAAACCTTAATCAATTTGCAAATAATAAAGAGAAAGAGATCCAAATATATCAGTAAGGAAAGTCAGCAAAACATGGAAGAGAGAGGGGCTCCCGGGTGGCTCAGTTGGTTGAGCGGCTGCCTTCAGCTCAGGTCATGATCCTTGAGTTCCAGGATCGAGTCCCACATCGGGCTCCCAGCTCCACGGGGAGTCTGCTTCTTCCTCTAACTTTCTCTCCTCTCATGCTCTCTCTCACTTTCTCTGTCTCTCAAATAAATAAATAAAATCTTTAAAAAAATACATGAAAGAGAGAAAAAAAAGAAGGATCAGAGAAAATCTCCAGAAACAACCAAAAAAACAAGTAATAAAATGACAATAAATACATATCTATCAATATTTGTTTTGGATGTAGATCAACTAAATGCTCCAAGTAAAAGACATATGATGGCAGAATGGATAAAAATAGCATGACCCTTCTATATACTACCTATGAGAGATTCATTTTAAACCTAAAGAATCTGCAAAATGAAAATGAGGGGATGGAAAAATATCTATCATGCAAATTGGTGTCAAAAAAAAAACCACAAGGGTAACAATACTTATATCAGAAAAAAAATAGACTTTAAAACAAAGACTGTAACAAGAGACAAAGAAGGACATTATATATATAATAATAATAAAGGGGATGATCCAAGAAGAAGATACAGGGATTGTAATATTTATGCATGCAACATGGGAGCACCCAAATATATAAAGCAGTTAATAAAAATAAAGGAAATAACCAATAATAATACAGTTATACTAGGGGACTTTAACACCCCACTTACATCAATGGACAGATCTTCTAAATGGAAACTCAACAACGAAAAAATGGCTTTGAATAACACATTGGATTAAATGGATATAACAGATATATTCAGAACATTCCATCCTAACACAGCAGAATACACATTCTTGGGGCGCTTGGGTGGCTTAGTGGGTTAAAGCCTCTGCCTTAGGCTCAGGTCATGATCTCAGGGTCCTGGGATCGAGCCCCGCATCAGGCTTTCCACTCAGTGGGGAGCCTGCTTCTCCCTCTCTCTGCCTGCCTCTCTGCCTACTTGTGATCTCTCTCTCTGTCAAATAAATAAATAAAATCTTTTAAAAAAATAAAACAGCAGAATACACATTCTTTTCAAAAGCACATGGAACATTCTCCAGAATAGATCATGTATTAGGCCACAAAACAACCTCAACAAATTCCAGAAGATCGAAGTTATACCATGTATCTTTTATAAACACAAGGCTATGGAATTAGAAGTCAACCACAAGGAAAAATCTGGAAAGACCACAAATAGATGGAGGTTATATAATATGTTATTAAACAATGAATGGGCCAACCAAGAAATAAAAGAAAAAAATTTTTAAAAAATGTACATGGAGGGGCGCCTGGGTGGCTCAGTCATTAAATGGTGGCCTTCGGCTCAGGTCATGGTTCCCAGGTTCCTGGGATCGAGCCCCACATCAGTCTCCCTGCTCAGTGGGAAGCCTGCTTCTCCCTTTCCCACTCCCCCTGCTTGTGTTCCCTCTCTTGTTGTCTCTCTCTCTCTGTCAAACAAATACATAAAATCTTTTTTTAAAATGTACATGGGAAGAAACGAAAATGAAAACATAATGGTCCAAATTCTTGGGATGCAGCAAAAATGGTTCTAAGAGGGAAAGTTAGAGAAATACATACAGGCCTACTTCAAGAAGCAAGTCAAATCATGAATAAACAACCTAAACTTACACCTAAAGGAGCTAGAAGAAGAACAAACAAAACCTAAAACTGGCAGAAGAAAGTAAAGAATAAAGATTAGTGAAGAAATAGATGAAATAGAAACTAAAAACAAAACAAAACAAAACATTTGTGAATATCTTCTCCCATTCTGTGGGTTGCCTGTTTGTTTTGTTGACTGTTTCCTTTGCTGTGCAGAAGCTTTTTATCTTGATGAAGTCCCAAAAGTTCATTTTCACTTTTGTTTCCTTTGCCTTTGGAGACATGTCCTGAAAGAAGTTGCTGTGGTTAATGTCATAGAGGTTACTGCCTATGTTCTCCTCTAGGGTTTTGATAGATTCCTGCCTCACGTTGAGGTCTTTTATCCATTTCGAGTTTATCTTCGTGTATGGTGTAAAAGAATGGTCAAGTTTCATTTTTCTACATATAGCTGTACAATTTTTCCAGCACCATTTATTGAAGAGACTGTCAACAAACTGAGGGTTTTGGAGGGGAGGGGGTTGGGGGCTTGGGCGAGCCTGGTGGTGGGTATTGAGAAGGGCACGTATTGCATGGAGCACTGGGTGTGGTGCATGAACAATCAATCTTGTAACACTGAAAAATTAAAATAAACATATTTGGGGAGAAAAAAAAAGAAAAAAAATAAAAGGCAAAAACAAACAAACAAAAAAACCAAGCACATTGGAACAGATCAATAAAACCAGAAGCTGGTTCTTTGAAAAATTTAATAAAATTGATAAAGTTCTACCCAGACTTTTCAAGAAAAAAAAAGAAAGAGTCAAATAAATAAAATCACAAATGGGAGAAGAGAAATAACAACCAACACTACAGAAATTCAATAATTATAGAATATTATGAAAAAGTATATGCCCCAAAATTGGACAATGTAGAAGAAATGGATACATTCGTAGAAACATATGAACTACTAAAACTGAAACAGGAAGAAATAGAATACTTAAGCAGACTGATAACCAGTAAAGAAATTGTCTCAGTAATCAAAAAATTCCCAAAAAATGAAAGTCCAGGACCAGATGGCTTCACAGATGAATTCTACCAAACGTTAATTCAACAGATGAGTGGATAAGGAAGATGTGGTACATCTATACAATGGAATATTATGCCTCCATCAGAAAGGATGAATATCCAACTTTTGTATCAACATGGACAGGACTAGAAGAGATTATGCAGAGTGAAATAAGTCAAGCAGAGAGAGTAAATTATCTTATGGTCTCTTACATGTGGAGTATAAAGAAAATCATGGAGGGCATTGTGAGAAAAAAGGGAAGGATGAATGGGGGGAAATCGGAGGGGGTGATGAACCAGGAGAGACTGTGGACTCTGAACAACAAACTGAGGGTTTTGGAGGGGAGGGGGTGGGGAGGTGGGCGAGCCTGGTGGTGGGTATTGAGAAGGGCATGTATTGCATGGAGCACTGGGTGTGGAGCATGAACAATCGATCTTGTCACACTGAAAAATTAAAATAAACATATTTGGGGGAAAAAAAAGAAGAGTTAATACCTATTCTCAAACTATACGAAAAAATGGAAAAGGAAGGAAAACTTCCAAATTCATTCTATGAAGCCAGCATTACCCTGATATCAAAAGCAGATAATAACTCCACTAAAAAAGAGAATTACAAACCAATATCCCTGATGAACATAGATGCAAAAATTCTTGATAAAAAAACTAGTAAACCAAATTCAATAATATATATATAAGAAAATCACTCACCATGATCATGTGCCATTTATTCTTGGGTTGCCAAGGTGGTTCAATATTCACAAATCAATCAACATAATACATTACATTAATAAAATATAAGCACCATATGATCATTTCAATAGACACAAAAAAAGCATAACATCCATTCATGATAAAAACCCTCAACAAAACGGGAACATACCTTGACATAATAAAAGCCATATATGAAAAGCCCACAGCTAACAATACTCAATGAAGAAAAACTTGAGAGCTTTTCCCCTAAGGTCAGGAACAAGGCAAGGATATCTGGTCTCACGACTTTTATTCAACACAATACTGGAAGTCCTAGCCACAGCAATCAGACAACAAAAAGAAATGAAATGTATCCAAATCAGTAGGGAAGAACTAAAACTTTCACTATTTGCAGACGATATGATACTCTATAGAGAAAGCCTGAAAAACTACACCAAAAATCTTCTAGAACTGATCAACAAATTCACTAAAGTTACAGGATATAAAATCAATGTACAGAAATCTATTGCATTTCTACACACCAATAATGAAGTAGAAATAGAAAGTAAGAAAACAATCCCATTTACAACTGCATCAAAAAATATAAAATACCTTCTCTCCTCTCATGCTCTCTCTCACTTTCTCTGTCTCTCAAATAAATAAATAAAATCTTTAAAAAAATACATGAAAGAGAGAAAAACAAAGAAGGATCAGAGAAAATCTCCAGAAATAACCAAAAAACAAGTAATAAAATGACAATAAATACATATCTATCAATATTTGTTTTGGATGTAGATCAACTAAATGCTCCAAGCAAAAGACATATGATGGCATATGTATGTATAAACTTACCCAAGGAAGTAAAAGACCTGTACTCTGAAAACTATAAAACACTGGTGAAAGAAATTGAAGAGGACACAACGAAATGGAAAGATATTCTATGCTCATGGATTGTAAGAACAAATATTGTTAAAAGGTCTATAGTATTCAAAGCTATCTACACATTTAATTCTATCCCTATCAAAATACCAACAGCATTTTTTTCACAGAGCTAGAACAAACAATCTTAAAATTTATATGAAACCACCAAAGACCCAGAATAGCCATAGCAACCTTGAAAAAGAAAAGCAGAGCTGGAGGCATCACAATTCCAGACTTCAACTTATACTACAAAGTCATAATTATCAAGACAGTATGGTACTGGCACAAAAATAGGCACATAGATCAATAGAACCAGAATAGAAAATCTAGAAATAAACCCACAATTGTATGGTCAACTAATCATTGGCAAAGCAGGAAAAAATATCCAATGAGAAAAGGACAGTCTCTTCAACAGATGGTCTTGGGAAAATTAGATGGCAACATGCAAAAAAATGAAACTGGAGCACTTTCTTACACCATACGCAAAAATAAATTCAAAATGGATGGAAGACCTAGATGTGATACAGGAAACCATCAAAATCCTATAAGAGATCATAAGCAGGGCATAAAGGCAAGGTGGGCTTTTCTGTGTGATGGACATAATCACCTAATTATTTCTACTCTGCACAAAATACATCACTACTTCTTGGGATTCTCAAAACACTAGGGCCCTTGTTACTAGACAGTTGCTGCACAGTACAGGATGAACCCTCCTAGGTGTTAGTTGGTGATGACAGTTGATTCATGAGGTTAAATGGTACTCATGTTACAGCAAAGGAACAGGTTTGAAAATCAGTTTCTTTCATCTTTGGTTAGCAGGCAGAGACTGGAGGTTGAAGAGGTTGAAAGGATTGAAGGAGGTTGACGTCTCTGTAACAGGTCTTATAAGTTATTTCTATTATAGTACACTCATATGGGAATAAATGACTTAATTTGAATTTTTATGGATTTAAAAAATAGTTTATAACATTCGCTTAGTAAAAAATTCAGTAACTCCCCAAGTGAGTTAAGTATATTGATCAATGGCTTTCCCATTCATTTTTACTTAAATGGTAGCACACTGAACACACTGCTCTATACCTTGCTCTTTGGAATTGCACTGTTCCCATAGACAACCAGAAAAACAAAAAACACTACATGTTTATCAGTGTGGGCAGTGATTAAATGAATTTTCTATATCCATGAAATTAAATATTATAGAGGCATTAAAAATGATGATGCAGGAGCACCTGGGTGGCTCAGTAGGTTAATTATTTTATTTCTGGTTATATATTACTTTCACAGAATGAAAATATCAGCAAATAACAAAAGGTATATACTAAAGTCTCCATCTCACCATCTCACACCAGGTTCCTAGACCCCTAGTTCCATTCCCAATTAGGGCACTCAAGATTCAAAAGATCAAAATATGACAGGGTTCTCATAATATAATATGTATGCAAGCAAAGAAACTCCATGCACTAGTATCAGAGCTAGGATAGAAATCTGTTCCTTTTGTGAACCAAGCGCTTTCTGATTTTCAGGGCCTCAGATATGTTATCCCCACTATGTAGAAAACTTGTTCCTCCACACTTGTCTGTTTTTTGTTTGTTTGTTTGTTTGTTTGTTTGGGTCTCAGCTTATAAATTTCTTCCTTTAGAGGCCACTCTAATGTAGGAGGGATTTCCATTCTGTATGGTGTCAGAGTATCCTGAATGTCTTGTATCTCAGAGAGCACTTATACCTGTTTGCTATAGTTTCTTTTTTGTTTTCTGTCTCTTTTAGCAGAAGTGATGAATTCTGTCTCGTTTTTGCATCCCAGAATCTAACACAGTGCCTGACACACAGATTTGGGAAAAGTCTATATTATTTGGACCCCAAGAACCAAAACAAAAAGTTTGTCCCCATCATCTCCTCATCATCCAACCCAGATTAGAGTTATCTGAAAGTGCACAAAAGAAGTTGGAGATTTAGTGGGTGAAAGATGATGGAAGCTCATCAATAATATCCCAAATGGACAAAGATCTTTTTAAGGCTCAGGAAAATATAACTGGAAATAGCATTGGGGGCAGATTTCTGGGAATGATTCTTGCTCCTCAAAGGAGAAGTATGGGAGAGGGCTGTCTTCTTTTTCTTCTGGGTGCCACTGTGCTGAGACTTGATGCCTGGAACTCATTGCAGAAATAATAATGGAAATTATTATTCTGGAAATAATGCTAAGTGAAGTATTTTTTGATGTCAGAGGGTTCATTTCTTGGACCCTCTGGAGACAGACATCAACTATATGCTGACTTCAGGGAATCCTTCCAGACATGCTAAAAAGAAGCCAGTCAACATGCTGGCTTCCCAAAAAAACCGAGGATTGTACAATCTCCTCCAATATCCACTGGAGGTTGCGAATCCACCACTGATACCATCTGCGATGGTCCAGTGAGTGTAAAAATGAATCGTTTACAGCCCATTATTATAAGCCCTCATAGCACAAAGCTCCTAAATGTACAATCATTCCAGAACTTAGGTGTCTGGACAAAAAAGATAAGATAGAAATATCAATGCTCTTGTCCCTGGCCCCCATATATAAAGCCTGAGGATCCCAGGTGACTTGGCATATTTCCCACCACACTGATGTGCAGCTAACACAGACACAGGTTAAATATTCTTTCTGGAATGACTTGTACTACTCAGCAACTGTATGTAAAGGATACTATAATCCAGGACTGAGGGATTATCTTAGGTTGTGAAATGCAAAATGGCTAATTATACACAAGACTGTTAACACAAGACTATTAACTGTCTGTTCACCTGTTTCACCACGTTCATGTGTAACTTTCCAATTCAGTCCTATCTAACTTCAAAGCCCCTTCTCTTTCCTGAAAATAAGAGCTTCCATAAGTGTAGAACACAGAAAACTGGTGACACGCACAAAAATTTTAGTGCTACTTGGATATTAAAATTTACATAGTAATATATATGTTTTATTTGGCTATAAACAGACAGCATATCACAGTCATAATATCAAGGCCTTTCTGGGAGGATGGGAAGGAGCATTGATATTACATACCCTTTGGAAATTTTTCATGAATTTTCCTCAAATATCTGATTTTCCCCCTAGATTTCCTTCCCTGTTGGCAATTACCCAGGTTTTTTACCCTCTTTCTAAATACTCCATCCTTTATCAGACATCTTGATTTTTCTTTTTTTTTCCAAATATGTTTATTTTATTTTTTCAGTGTTACAAGACTGATTGTTCATGTGCCACACCCAGTGCTCCATGCAATACGTGCCCTTCTCAATATCCACCACCAGGCTCGCCCAACCCCCTACCCCCTCCCCTCCAAACCCTCAGTTTGTTGCTCAGAGTCCACAGTCTCTCCTGGTTCATCACCCCCTCCGATTTTCCCCCATCCACCCTTCCCTTCCTTCTCACAATGCCCTCCATGATTTTCTTTGTACTCCACACATAAGTGAGACCATAAGATAATTGCCTCTCTCCGCTTGACTTATTCCACTCTGCATAATCTCTTCTAGTCCTGTCCATGTTGATACAAAAGTTGGATATTCATCCTTTCTGATGGAGGCATAATATTCCATTGTATAGATGTACCACATCTTCCTTATCCACCCATCTGTTGAAGGGCCTTTTGGTTCTTTCCACAGTTTGACGATTGTGGCCTTTGCTGCTATGAACATTAGGGTACATGTGGCCCTTCTTTGCACTGCATCTGCTTCTTTGGGGTAAATACCCCGTAGTGAAATTGCAGTGTCATAGGGGAGCTCTATTTTTAATTTCTTTTTTTTCTATTTTTAATTTCTTAAGGAATCTTCATACTGTTTTCCAAAGTGGCTACACTAACTTGCATGCCTACCAATAGTGGAGGAGTGTTCCTCTTTCTCCACATCCTCTCCAGCATTTGTTGTTTACTGTCTTGTTGATTTTGGCCATTCTAACTGGTGGAAGGTGGTATCTCAGTGTGGTTTTGATTTGAATCTCCCTGATGGCTAAAGATGATGAACATTTTTTCATGTGTCTGTTAGCCATTTGTATGTCTTCTTTGGAGAAGTGTCTGTTCATGTCTTCTGCCCATTATTTCATGTGATTATCTGTTTTGTGAGTGTTGAGTTGGAGGGGTTCTTTATAGATCTTAGATATCAGACCTTTGTCTGTAGTGTCATTTGCGAATATCTTCTCACATTCTGCGGGTTGCCTGTTTGCTTTGTGGACTGGTTCCTACCCTGTGCAGAAGCTTTTTATCTTGATGAAGTCCCAAAACTTCATTTGCGCTTTTGTTTCCTTTGTCTTTGGAGACATGTCCTGAAAGAAGTTCCTGTAGCTAATTCAAAGAGGTTACTGCCTATGTTCTTCCCTAGGGTTTTGACAGATTCCTGCCTCACATTGAGGTCTTTTATCCATTTCGAGTTTATCTTTATGTATGGTGTAGGAGAATGGTCAAGTTTCATTCTTCTACATATAGCTGTCCAATTTTCCCAGCACCATTTATTGAAGAGTGTCTTTTTTCCACTGGATATTTTTGCCTGTTTTGTCAAAGATGATTTGAGCATAGAGTTGTGGGTCCATCTCTGGGCTCTCTATTCTGTTCCACTGGTCTATGTGTATGTTTTTGTGCCAGTGCCATGCTGTCTTGGTGATCACAGCTTTGTAGTAAAGCTTGAAATCAGGCAATGTGATGCCCCCAGCTTTGTTTTTCTTTTTCAACATTACCTTAGCAATTCAGGGTCTTTTCTGGTTCCAAACAAATTTTAGGATTGTTTGTTTCAGCTCTTTGAAAAAAACTGGTGGAATTTTGATCGGGACGGCATTGAAAGCATAGATTGCTCTGGGCAGTATAGACATTTTAACAATGTTTATTCTTCCGATCCATGAGCATGGAATGCTTTTCCACCTTTTTGTGTCTTCTTCAATTTCTTTCATGAGCATTCTGTAGTTCCTCGAGTACAGATCCTTTACCTCTTTGGTTAGGTTTACTCCCAGGTATCCTATGGTTCTTGGTGCTACAGTCAATGGAATTGATTCCTAATTTCCCTTTCCAGATTTTCATTGTTAGTGTACAGGAAAGCAATTGATTTTTGTGCATTGATTTTGTATCCTGACACGTTACTGAATTGCTGTATGAGTTCTAGTAGTTTGGGGGTGGAGTCTTTTGGGTTTTCCATAGAAAGTATCATGTCACATGAGAAGAGAGAGAGTTTGACCTCTTCATTGCCAATTTAAATACGTTTTATTTCTTTTTATTGTCTGATTGCTGTCGCTAGGACTTCAAGTACTCTGTTAAACAAGAGTGGTGAGTGGGCATCCTTGACATGTTCCTGATCTCAAAGGGAAGGCTGCCAGCTTCTCTCCATGCAGAATGATATTTGCTGTGTGCTTTTCATAGGTAGACTTTCTGATGTTGAGGAATGTTCCTTCTATCCCTATATTTTGAAGAGTTTTAATCAGAAACGGATGCTGAATTTTGTCAAATGCTTTTTCTGCATCGATTGAGAGGACCCTATGGTTCTTCACTCCTCTCTTGTTGATTTGTTCTATCACATGGATTGATTTAGGAATGTTGAACCACCCTTGCATCCCAGGGATCAATCCCACCTGGTCATGATGAATAATCTTTTGAATGTGCTGTTGGATCCTATTAGCTAGGATCTTGTTGAGAATCTTGGCATCCGTGTTCATCAGAGATATTGGTCTGAAATTCTCCTTTTTGATGGGGTCTTTGCCTGGTTTGGGAATCAGGGTAATGTTGGTTTCATAGAAAGAGTCTGGCAGTTTTCCTTTTGTTCCTATTTTCTGAAACAGTTTCAGGAGAATAGGTATTATTTCTTCCTTGAATGTTTGGTAGAATTCCCCAGGGAATCTATCAGGCCCTGGACTCTTGTTTTTTTGGGAGGTTTTTGATCACTGCTTCAATCTCATTACTAGATATTGGTCTATTCAGGGTGTCAATTTCTTCCTGTTTCAATCTTGGAAGATTATGGGTTTCCAGGAATGCATCCATTTCTTCTAAGTTGTTTAACTTATTGGCATATAGCTGTTCAAAATAATTTTTGATGATTGTTTCTATTTCCTTTGGATTAGTCGTGATCTCTCCCCTTTCATTCATAATTTTGTTAATTAGAGTCCTCTTTCTTTTCTTCTGGATGAGCTTGGCCAGTGGCTTATTGATCTTATTGATTCTTTCAAAAAACCAACTTCCAGATTCATTGATGGGTTCTGCCATTTCTTTAGTTTCTAACTCATTGATCTCTGCTCTAATCTTGATTATTTCCCTTCTTGTGTGTGGGGTTGGCTTGATTTGTTGTTGGTTTTCCAGTTCTTTAAGGTGTAAAGAGAGCTGGTGTATTTGGGATTTTTCAATTTTTTTGAGTGAGTCTTGGATGGCTATAATTCCCCCTTAGGACTGCCTTTGCCGTACCCGATAGGTTTTGGATTGATGTGTCTTCATTCTCATTGGTCTCCATGAATTGTTTAAGTTCATCTTTGATTTCCTGGTTGATCCCAGCATTCTTAAGCATGTTGGTCTTTAGCCTCCAAGTGATTGAATTCCTCTCAAACTTTTTCTTGCGGTTGAGTTCCAGTTTTAGAGCATTGTGGTCTGAGAAAATGCAGGGAATCATCTCTATCTTTTGGTATTAGTTGAGACCTGATTTGTGCCCCAGTATGTGGTCTATTCTGGAGAAAGTTCCATGTGCGCTCGAGAAGAATGATTCTTCTGTTGTTTTCGGGTGGAATGTTCTGTGTATATCTATGAGGTCCTTGTGGTCCAATGTGTCATTCAAAGCTCTTGTTTCTTTATTGATTTTCTGTTTAGATGATCTGTCAGTTACTGAGAGTGGCGTGTTAAGATCTCCTACTATTAAGGTATTCATGTCAATATGACTCTTTATTTTGATTAATAGTTGGTTTATGTAGTTGGCTGCTCCTATATTGGGGGCATAAATGTTTACAATTGCTAGATCTTCTTGGAGGATAGACCCTTTAAGAATGATGGAGTGTCCTTCTGTATCTCTGACTACAGTCTTTAGCTTAAAATCTAATTTATCTGATATGAGAATTGCTACCCCAGCTTTCTTTTGAGGTCCGTTGGCTTGAAAGATGGTTTTCCATCCATTCACTTTCAGTCTGGATGTACCTTTAGGTTCCAAATGTGTCTCTTGTAGACAGCATATGGATGGGTCCTGTCGTTTTATCCATTCTGCAGCCCTGTGCTGTTTTATGGGAGCATTTAGGCCATTCACATTGAGAGTGATTATTGAAAGATAAGTGTTTATTGACATCATGTTGCCTGTGAAGTCCTTGTATCTATAGATGGCAAATTTCTGTTCTAAGTGACTCATGTGCTCTTTCTACTTTTATAGAACCCCCTTTAATATATCCTGGAGGGCCAGCTTGGTGTTTACATACCCTTTTAATCCTTGCTCGTCTTGGAAGGTCTTTATCTCTCCATCCATTTTGAATGTCAGCCTTGCTGGATAAAGTATTCTTGGCTGCATGTTCTTCTCATTTAGTGCCCTGAATATGTCATGCCAGCCCTTTATGGCTTGCCAGGTTTCTGTGGACAGGTCTGATGTTATTTTGATGGGCTTTCTTCCGTATGTAAGGAATCTCTTCCCCCTAGCTTCCCTCAGAACCTCTTGTCTGAAATTATAATTTGCACATTTTCAGATTATGTGTCTGGGTGTCTTCCTAGACTCATTGATCTTGGCAGGGGTTCTTTCTGCTTCTAGGACAGGAACACTTGTTTCATTCCCCAGATTGGGGACATTTTCATTCAGAATCTGGTCAGCTCTATCTTCTAGACTCCTGTCTTTCTCTACCCCCTTTGGGATGCCAATGATTCTGACAATGCAACGTTTCATGGCATCATTTATTACCCTAAGTCTGTTCTCATGATTCCTGAACAGTTTGTTCCAACTCTCCTCCTGACCTTTCTTTTCAATCATTTTATCCTCTAGATCACTAATTCTATCCTCTGTCTCCATAACTCTAGCTGTTAGAGTATTTAGATTGGATTGGATCTCATTAATAGCGCTTCCTACATCAGCTATACTGGATCTCATTTCTGCCCTTAATGATTCTATAATGTTTTTCTCCATCCTAGCCATTGCCTGGATAATTGTCACCCTGAATTCCCTTTCTGACATACTGTTTATGTCCATGTCCAATAGTTCTGAGAGAGAGGGTGTAGTCTCTGGGTTTTTCTTCTGTTGGGTGTTCCTCCTCCTAGTCATTTTGATGAGAAGTGGATGAGAGGATGTATAGCTGGATATATCGCCCACGATCCAGGCTGAGTGCACCTTGGAGGGTTTTGGAGCAATTGGATTCACCACCAAAAGGAAAGAATATGGGTAAAAAAAGATAGAAAGAGAAAAAAAGGAAATCCCACCCAGAATGGGCCCCAAAAATAAGATTTATAAGATGTGTAAACAAACACGAGCAAACATATAGACCAACACAAATAAATGACAAGGAATAGAAGAACCTAGTCATAATGAACCCCAAGAATAAGATTTATATAATACCAAAACAAAAGCAAATATGTAGAAACCCTGACCAAATGATAAGATGAGCGGGTGGTTATAACTCCTCGCAGGTGAGGAAGGTTATTTCAGGGTCTTCTGGGTTTATAGTTGTATTAAACCTCTGGTTGTAATGTTAATTAGTTAAAAAAATTTAAAAAAAAGAAATGTGAAAGCAAGTGAATAAAGTAAAAAGAGAATAAGAAAGAAAAAAACAACTTGTATTTATGAAATATACAGGTTTGAGGGTATTATCAGGAGCTTATTATATTGATTTCCCTTAGTAATGGGGTTTTAAATTTTATGGGGACCCTGTGGTTATAGTCCTTTTGTTCTTTGGCTGGTCTTCTGGGAGAGGGACCTGCCGCACTGTTTTCCAGTCAGTCTTGCTTGGGTTGAGTCACCCTGCCCCCCAGTCAAGGGGCTGAGCTCTGTGGAAACCAGTTTCTCAGTCTTTCGCACTCTGAAGGTTTTTGGCCTTTTGTAGCCTTTTCACCTTTTCAGAGTCCAAGCATGGAATCTGCCCAAGCACTCAGATCTCCGTGTCGCAGGAAGCCCGAGTCTCTGTCCAGAACACACATTCCCCTCCGCAAAATTTCTGCTCACAGCACAGCCTGATGGAGGTGTCGTGGGACCGTAGCCGCCTTTCTGTGGCTCCACAAGTGTGACCTGGGTAGATAAGCCCCCTGCCCCCATTCTCTCTGGGGCTGGCCGGGATTCCCCAGAACCTGCAGCGGGCCGTGAACGTCACGGTCGCGGGCGCACACAGAGAAAAGCTGCGACTCCTGGACACAGCAGACTCTCTAAAGGCACTTGCAGGTGTGCTCCCGACCCACAGAATGGTGCAGAGAGCGGAAAGCTGCAGGTTCAGGAACCGCAGATTGGATCCCCCCACCAGTCTCACTTTGGGGCTCTCCTTCCTGGGAGCATGGATCCAGGCCAGTGCCTGCCACCACCTGCTCCCACTAGTTACTCCTCAGAACCTTTTGCTCTTTTTAAGTGTTTTTAAGGGACTCTATGTTAATGCTGGTTCCCCACCACCGTGCACTTTCCTTTGGGATATTACTGTCCTTGGATCACTTCTGGTGGCTCCCTCCCCCTTTTGTTTATCCTCCAATATCGGTTCAAGTGTTCCTACTTTTCTTTTACCTCTCCACTGCTGTCTTCTGCTCTTGGAGAGATCCAGAGGTGAGAAATCTTGCTCCTCAGGGTGATTTCATGGGTACTCAGAATGTTCTGGTAGATATCCAGCTCATTTTTGGGGACTGGTTGCAACAGGATCTCCTACTTCTCTGCCATCTTGCCCCCCTCACCTAGTATGCCAGACTTCTTGATTTTTGAAGATGAGAAGCTTCCTCAATTTCCTTCCCCTCTGTCATCGTTTTCTTGGAAGCCAACTTCAAGCTTCCACTTTGCATTCTTTTTACCAGGAACAATTTTTTTCAATAAAGGACTCTCCTCAGGATATTTTTGGCATGACAGCAGGACATTATAAATGGCAATGATTTTTCCGTCTCAGAAAGCATTCAAACAAATTGCTCTGTCCTCTCAAAGCAGAAAATATAAGTACATGTCAAGAAGAAAAAAGCCATGCTTAACCTCTTTGTGTGTTCTGAGCATTTTGCCACAATCTTAAAAGTCATTCAATTTTACTGAAAACATGAGACAAAAACAGCACAGTGGTATCCAGAATTGTCAACAATCTTAAGTGGTGAATAAATGACTGAGTTCTGAAAGATGTGTATATCTGGATCTTTTCTGACAACAATGCTGTGAAAATAGAAACAAAACACAAGAAAAAATATGGAAAGACCATAAGTACATGGAAGTTAAATAAAATGCTACTAAATAATAAATGGGTCAACCAAGGAATCAAAGAGGAAATCCATGAATACATAAAGACAAATGAAAATGAAAACACAACAATCCAAAACTTTTAGGATGTAGCAACAGTGCTTCTAAGAGGTAAGTTTATAGCAATAAATGCCTACCTCCAGAAGCAAGAAAAATCTCAAATAAGCAACCTAACTTCACATCTAAAGGAGTGAGAAAGAGAAGAACAAATAAAACCCAAAGCCAGCAGAAGGAAGGAAATAATGAAGAGTAGAGTAGAAATAAATGATGTAGAAATAAAAAATATAGAACAGATCAATGAAAACAGGAGCTGGTTCTTTGAAAAGATCAACAAAATTGACAAACATTTAGGCAGACTCATCAAAAAATATATATATAGAGAGACTTCAAATAAACAAAATCAGAAATTAAAGAGGAGAAATAAAAAACAATACCACAGAAATACAAAGGCTTGTAAGAGAATGTGATGAAAAATTATATGACAACAAATGGACAACTTAGAAGAAATGAATAAATTCCTAGAAACATATAACCTTCCAAAGCTGTATCAGGAAGAAATGGAAAATTTTAACAGACCACTTACCAGTGATGCAATTGAATCTGTCATCAAAACATTCCCAACAAACAAAGCCAGGCCCACACAGCTTCACATATGAGGCCTATCAAACATTTAAATAGGAGTTAATACCTATTTATCTCAAACTACTACAAAAATAGAAGAGGAAAGAAAACATCCAAATTCATTCTATGAGGACAGCATCACCCTGATACCAAAACCAGATACAGACACTACCAAAAAAAAAAAAAAAAGAAAGAAAGAAAGAAAGAAAGAAAAAGAGAGAGAGAGAGAACTACAGGCCAATATCTCTGATGAACATAGATGCAAAATCCTGAAAAAAATTATTAGCAACACGAATCCAAAAATATATTTTAAAAATCATTTTGTATGTTCAAGCAGAATTTATTCCTGTGATGCAAATGTGGTTCCACTTTCACAAGTCAATCAATGTAATACAGAGGAGCTAAGATGGCACAGTAGCAGGAGGACCCTAGGCTTGCCTCATCCCTGGAACACAGCTAGATAAATATCAAATCATTCAGAATACCCAAGAAATGACTCGAGGACTAACAGATAAAATTGCACAACTAGAAGGAGAGAGGAGGCCACACCATGGAAGGTAGGAGGTGTGGAGATGTGGTATGAGAGAGAAAAGTATTGCAAATGCTGTGAAGGAAAGTGAGATCTGGTCACAGTGAGAGGAGAGAGAGAAAGAGAGACAAGAGTGCATAAGGGATCACACAGGGAAAAACAATTCCCCAAAGCCATTGACTGAGAAAATGGAAGGGGCTGATTTTCTTGGGTATTTGCACTCAAAAGGGCTCAAAAACTAGAGCTTTAGAGGTCCATGGAGTGGCTGAGACCCACTGGGAGAGATGGTTGCCCTTCTTGCAGTGCATGTGAGAGAAGTGGCATTGCCTTGCCTCTCTGGGGACAAAGGAGCTGACAGGTGCCATTTCCCTCTCCCACCCCTCAGCATAGGTGTAGAGACACCTGCTGAAGGTGCCTAACCTAAACACTGGCTCTTTAGTGCACTTTGCTCCAAATCCCATGCTCCTGCATGCTAGTGGGACCTTCTGGGTTAAACCTGCCTCAATCCCAACATGGCAAGACCCTTCCACAGAAGATGAGTGCAGGTCCCTGCCATATAAGGTCCCTTAAGTTAGGAGTTTTAAAACTCAGCTGACCTGGCTGGGATAGAACCCAAAGTGCAGTGTGCTGGTTCAGGCAGGCAAACGACCAAGACACAGACACAGACCCAGACCCACAGATTGCTGGGAAAACAGCAATCTGAAAAACACATGCAATGCATGAGGGGAAATTATTCACTCCTCTGGGAGGGCTTCCCTGACAGCAGCAAGCACAAACTCCCCTGTTCAGGGGCAAAGGAGCTGGCTGGTGCCATTTCCCTCCCCAGAACCTCAACTTAAACTAACTTCAATAAATAGCACAACTCCAACACAGGCTGCTTAATTACACCAAGCCCCACCACCCTGCACTCTGCTGGTACTGATTTTCTCAGGCAAATGTGCCTGAGAACCAGCACGGTGGGCCTTTCCCTCTGAAGACCAGCACAAACCCCTACACACACCACATCTATTGACCATAGAATTCTGCAAAGCTTTAGCTTTTTTTTTTTAGGGAGCAGAAGGTTTATTTGAGAAAATTATAGAAGAAAACTTTCCTAATTTGGAGAAGGAAACAGACCTCCAAATCCAGAAAGCACAGAGAACTCCCATCAAAATCAACAAAAGCAAGCCAACACCAGCACATATTATAGTTAAATTTTCAAAATATAGAGATAAAGAAAATCCTAAAGGCAGCAAGACAAAAGAAGTCCCTAACTTACAAAAGAAGGCAAACAGGTTAACAGCAGATCTCTGCATGGAAATTTGGCAGGCCAGAAGAAAGTGGCATGATATATTCAATGTGCTGAATGGGAAAAATCTGTAGCCAAGAATACTCTATCCAGCAAGGCTACCATTCAGAGTAAGAGAAATAGTTTCCCAGACAAACAAAAACTAAAGGAGTTCATGACCACTAAACCTGTTCTGCAAGAAATATTAAAAGGAACTCTTTGAGTGGGAAAAAGACTAGAAAGGAACAGAGAAAACCTCCAGAAACAACAACAAAACAAGCAATAAAATGGTACTAAATTCATATCTAGCAATAACTACTCTGAATATAAATGGAGAATATAAATGCAAAATATAAATGGAGAATATAAATATAAATGCCACAATCAAAAGACGTAGGTGTCAGAAGGATAAGAAACCAAGAGCCATTGACATGCTGTCTACAAGACACTCATTTTAGACCTAAAGACACTTGCAGTTTGAAAGTGAGGGGATAGAAAAATATTTGTCATGCAAATGGATGTCAAAAGTAAGTCAGAGTAGCAATACTTATATCAACAAATGAGGTCTTAAACCAAAGACTGTAACAAGAAATGAAGAAGGACACCATATCATAATAAAAGGAAGGCTCTATCCAACAAGAAGATCTAACAATTGTAAATATTTATATCCCCAACCTGGAAGCCCCAAATATATAAAACAATTAATAACAAACATAAAAGGAACTCACTATTAATAATACAATAATAGTAGGGGACTTTAACACTCCACTTACATCAATATACACATCATCTAAGAAGAAAATCAGCAAGGAAACAATGGCTTTAAATTATACACGTATTGCATGGAGCACTGGTTGTGGTGCATGAACAATCAATCTTGTACACTGAAAAAATAAAATAAACATATTTGGAAAAAAAATAAAAATAAATAAATTATACACTGGACCAGATGACTTAAGAGATATATTCAGAACATTTCATCCGAAAACAGAATACACATTCTTTTCAAGTGCATGTGGAATATTTTCCAGAATAGATCACATACTGGGTCACAAATCAGCCCTCATCAAGTACAAAAAAGATTGAAATCATACCATGAATCTGACCACAATGTTATAAAACTTGAAGTCAACCCCAAGAAAAAATTTGGAAAGACCACAAAAACAGGGAGGTTAAAGAACATCCTATTAAAGGGATGCCTGCGTTGCTCAGTCAGTTAAGGGTCTGCCTTTGGCTCAGGTCATGATCCTGGTGTCCTGGGATTGAGCCCCAAGTTGGGCTCCCTGCTCAGCGGGGAGTCTGCTTATCTCTCTCTCTCTTCCTCTGCCCCTCCCCCTGCTTGTGCATGCACGCTCTCTCAAATAAATAAATAAATAAATAAATAAATAAATCTTTTAAGAGAACATCCTATTAAAGAATGAATGGGTCAACTAGGAAATTAAAGAAGAATTTTTAAAAATACATGGGAGCAAATGAAAATGAAAACAGAATGGTCCAAAATATTTGGTGTGCAGCAAAAGTAGTTATAAGAAGGAAATATATAGCAATATGGGCCTATCCCGAGAAGCAAGAAAAATCTCAAAAAACTACCTAATCTTACACCTGAAGTAGCTAGAAAAAGAACAACAAATGAAGCCTAAAGCCAGAAAATAAAGGAAATAATAAAGAGCAGAAAAATGATATAGAAACAAATGGACAAGGGAAAAAAAAAAAAACAGTAGAATAGATCAATGAGACCAGGAGCTGGTTCTTTTTTTTTAATTTAATTTAATATTTTTCCCAAATAAGTTTATTTTATTTTTTTCAGTGTTACAAGATTAATTGTTCATGCACCACACCCAGTGCCCCATGCAATATGTGGCCTCCTCAATACCCACCACCAGGCTCGCCCACCCCCCCACCCCCTCCCCTCCAAAACCCTCAATCTGTTGCTTAGAGTCCACAGTCTCTCCTGGTTCATTGCCCCCTCTGATTTCCCCCCATTCACCCTTCCCTTCCTTCTCAAAATGCCCTCCATGTTTTTCTTTATAAGAAGCTGGTTCTTTAAAAAAAAAAAAAAGAATTTATAAACCCCTAGCCAGACTAATCAAAAGGAAAAGAAAAGAGAAACGATGCAAATAAGTAAAATCATGAATAAGAGAGGAGAAATTACATCCAAGACCATGAAAATACAAATAATTTTAAGAGAATATTATGAAAAACCATATGTGAATGAATTGGGAAATCTGGAAGAAATAGATAAATTCCTAGAAACATGTAAACTACCAAAACGGAAACAGGGAAAAAAAATTGAACAAACTAATATCCAGCAAAGAAATTGAATCAGTAATCAAAAATCTCTCAATGAACAAAAGTCCAGGACCAGTTGACTTCACAGGTGAATTCTATGAAACGTTTAAAGAAGAGTTAAGACCTATTTTTCTCAAACTGTTCCAAAAAATAGAAATGGAAGGAAAATTCCATACTCATTCCACAAGGCCATCATTACCCTGATTCCAAAACCAAAGACCTCAATGAAAAAGAGAACGGTTTTTAATTTCCTGAGGAATCTCCATACTGTTCTCCAAAGTGGCTGCACCAACTTGCATTCCCACCAACAGTGGAGGAGGGTTCCCCTTTCTCCACATCCTCTCCAGTATTTGTTGTTAACTGTCTTGTTGATTTTGACCATTCTAACCGGTGTAAGGTGTTATCTCAGTGTGGTTTTGATTTGAATCTCTCTGAAGGCTAAAGATGATGAACATCTTTTCATGTGTCTGTTAGTCATTTGTATGTCTTCTTTGGAGAAGTTCTGTTCATGTCTTCTGTCCATTTTTTGATGTGATTATCTGTTTTGTGAGTGTTGAGTTGGAGGAGTTCTTTATAGATCTTAGATATCAGAGCTTTTGTCTGTAGTGTCATTTGCGAATATCTTCTCCCATTCTGTGGGTTGCCTGTTTGTTTTGTTGACTGTTGCCTTCGCTGTGCAGAAGCTTTTTATCTTGAAGAAGTCCCAAAAGTTCATTTTCGCTTTTGTTTCCTTTGTCTTTGGAGACATGTCCTAAAAGAAGTCGCTGTGGCTGATGTCAAAGAAGTTACTGCCTATGTTCTTCTCTAGGGTTTTGACACATTCCTGCCTGACGTTGAGGTCTTTTATCCATTCCGAGTTTATCTTTATGTATGGTGTAGGAGAATGGTCAAGTTTCATTCTTCTACATATAGCTGTCCAGTATTCCTAGTACCATTTATTGAAGAGACTGCCTTTTTTCCACTGGATATTTTTGACTGCTTTGTCAAAGCTTATTGGACCATAGAGTTGCGGGTCCATCTCTGGGCTCTCTATTCTGTTCCACTGGTTTGTGTGTCTGTTTTTGTGCCAGTACCATGTTGTCTTGGTGATCACAGGAAATTAAAAATAGAGCTACCCTACGACCCTGCAATTACACTACTCGGTATTTACCCTAAACAAGCAGATGCAGTACAAAGAAGGGCCACATGTACCCTAATGTTCATAGCAGCAATGGCCACAATTGCCAAACTGTGGAAAGAACGAAAATGCCCTTCAACAGATGAGTGGATAAGGAAGATGTGGTACATCTATACAATGGAATATTATGCCTCCATCAGAAAGGATGAATATCCAACTTTTGTACCAACATGGACAGGACTAGAAGACATTATGTGGAGTGAAATAAGTCAAGCAGAGAGAGTCAATTATCTTATGGTCTCACTTATGTGTGGAGTATAAAGAAAATCATGGAGGGCATTGTGAGAAGGAAGGGAAGGGTGAATGGGGGGAAATTGGAGGGGGTGATGAACCAGGAGGGACTGTGGACTCTGAGCAACAAACTGAGGGTTTTGGAGGGGAGGGGGTAGGGGGTTGGGCGAGCCTGGTGGTGGGTATTGAGAAGGGCATGTATTGCATGTAGCACTGGGTGTGGTGCATGAACAATCAATCTTGTAACCCTGAAAAATTGAAATAAACATATTTGGGGAGAAAAAAAAAGAAAAAGAGAACTAAAAGCCAATATCCCTGATGAACATAGATGCAAAAACTCTCAACATAATACTAAGAAATCAAATCCAACAGTACATTAAAAGAATCATCCACACCACAATCAAGTGGGATTTATTCCTGGGTTACAGGGGTGGTTCAATATTTGCAAATCAATCAACATGATATCCCATATTAATAAAAGAAAAGATAAAAACCATATGATCCTTTCAAAAGATGCAGAAAATGTGTTTGACGAAGTAAAGCATATATTCTTGATAAAAAGCTTCAACAAAGTACAGATAGAAGAAACACACATCAACATTATAAAGGCCATATACAAAAAACCCACAGCTAATATCATCTTTAATGGACAAAAACAGAGAGCTTTTCCTCTACAGTCAAGAGCAAGACAAGGATGTCCACTCTCATCACTGTCCTAGCCTCAACAACCAGATAATAAAAAGAAACAAAAGGCATCTTGATCAGCAAGGAAGAAGTCAAACTTCCACTATTTGCAGATGATCTATGTAGAAAACCAGAAAGACAACACCAAAAAATTGTTAAAATTGATAGAGAAATTCAGTAAATTCACAGTATATAAAATCAATGTGCAGATATCAGTTGCATTTCTATACACCCATAATGAAGCAGCAGAAAGATTTTGGAATGCTATTACAGCATTACCTTGATTGTTGTCAAATTTTTATGTATGTATGCATAATTGAAGAACTGGTCTTTTAGTAGTATTTGACGTCTATTGTCCAACTCAGTAAAGAGGATCCTGAAGTCACTGACTGAATTAGTGAAATTCTGATAGTTTTTTAAAATTAATTTATTTTATTTTTTCAGTGGGGGAAATTTGAAGGGGAAATGAACCAAGAGAGACTGTGGACTCTGAGCAACAGACTGAGGGTTTTGGAGGGGAGGGGGTGTGGCTTGGGCGAGCCTGGTGGTGGGTATTGAGGAGTGCACGTATTGTATGGAACACTGGGTGTGGTACGTGAACAATGAATCTTGGAACACTGATAGAGGTTTTTACCTATATCAGTTTTGTCTTACTCATTACCTTAAACAAGTTAAAAACCAAAATTTATGCCAGAATTAAACTTAGGAAAACATTAAGTATTTATCAGTATATATCAGGTTAATACCTTAGCTTCTCACTCCCCATACACACATCAAATGACCTGGCCTCCCAGTACTGACTAGTGGTTCCAGAGCAGTGCAGGTGACATCTGAAGACCTGGTTAGATAAAATGGGTCATAAGAGCGTAAAGCAAAGTATGGGAGTGGAGGACAAATGGAGGAAGGAGGTAGTGGTGATGAACGGGGATGGTTAGGCCATTTCTATGAGTACACACGTATGAAAATATATATTGTTTACTTTGGATTTGTTTGTTTACAAAGTTCAATGCATATTTTATTCAAATGCAGTAATATACATGTATACCCATGTACACATATAGATATTCAAGCATATAAATATGATAGATTATTGGATTTTTTTATTCATGTTTAAACAGGTTAATGCATGGACATAACAGCATGTACAGTAAATGTTCAAGAATTCTCAAAAACACTGGTAGGTTCATCAGGTAAATGCAAATAAAAACCACAATGAGATATTAACTTACACCTGTCAAAAGGGCTAAAATCAAAAAGGCAAGCAGTAAGAAATGTTTGTGAGGATATGGAGAGAAAAGAACTCTCATACATTGTTGGTGAAAATATAAATTGGTAAAGCCACTGTGGAAAACAGTATAGAGGTTCCTCAAAAAATCAAAAATATAAATTTCATATAATCCAATAATTCCACTAGTGGTTATTAGAAAACACAATAACACAGAATAACACAAAACACTATAAAACAGAAATACTAATTCAAAAAGATATATGCACCTCTGTTTATTGCAGCACTATTTACAATAGACTAGATATGGAAGCAACCTAAGTGTCCATCAAGAGACAAATGGATAAGGGAGATGTACTATTGGATGCACAATGGACTATTATGAGGTTGTGCCATTTGTAACAACATGGATGGACCTAGAAGGTATTATGCTGAGTGAAATAAATTAGACTGAGAAAGACAAATACTGTATGATTTCACTCATATATGGAATCTAAAAAAAATAAGTGAATAAACAAACAAAAAGCAGAATCAAACCTATAAACACCTATAAATACAGAGAACAAACTGATTGTTGCCAGAGGAGAGGGGGTGGCGGATGGGCAAAATGGGTGGAGTGGAGTGGCAGATACAGGCTTCCAGTTATGGAATGAATAAGTCACAGAAATAAAAGGCACAGCATAAGGAATATAGTCAATGATATTTTAATAGCATTGGTGAACATAGCATAATATGTAGACTTGTTGAATCACAACAAGTACAACTATGTTGTACACCTGAAACTAATGTGACATGGTTTGTCAACTGTACTCAAATAAAAAATTTTATAAAAGAAAGTACGCAACAAGGAAATCTTTGGAGGTAATTAATATATCTATTACCTTGGTTTTGGTCAAAGTTTTATGGATGTGTGCATATGTCCAAATTGTATACATTAAATATATGCAGGTTTTTGTCTATCAATTATCACTTAATAAAGTTTTTTTTAAAGAAGAAATTTTATTTTATTTTTGAATTTATTTGAGAGAGAGAGTGAGAGAGAGTGAGCAAGGAGAGGGGCAGAGGGAGAAAGAATCCTCCAGCAGACTCCCCACTGAGTGTGGAGGCAGAGCTCCATCCCAGGACCCTGAGATCATGACCTGAGCCAAAATTAAGAGTTGGCCGCTTAACTGACTGAGCCTCCCAGGCACCCCAAAGCTTTTTTTTAAAGAAAGTATATGAAGATGTTTATACTTGGATGTTTGTGGCAATAGGATAATAATTTTTATTGCAATTTTATACTTTTCTATTTTTCCTTATGTTGTATATTTGTTGTTTTTGAAATCAGAAATAAATTCACTTTCTCTGTGTAAAAACAAAAACAAAAGCAAAGCACTGGTTAATTGTTTCCCCACTCCTTTTTACTCAAACAATACATACATTTTTCTGAAATTTTTTTACCACTGGCAAGAAATAACTATATTTTAATTTATATACTTTCTAAATAAGTCTGAATTTTATCAAAATACAGTAGTAGCTCTTTTTCAGTGCCTGGCACATAGTGGGTGCTCTTAGTTTATACATACATAGATATTTATTGAATATTGATAAGTCTGACACTGTACTAGGCACTTGAGGTTCATAAAGAATTGGATAGGATCCTTACCCTCAAAATGCTTACAGAAAAAACAAACAAATACAATTTATGATTTGAGAAAAAGGTCAGAATAGAAGTCTATTCCTTATGTGCATCATTCTCTCTCTGACTTCTTCCAAGACCTCATATATATTATTTCCTGTCTCTGGGAAATTCTAGTTCCCTTTCCACCTGAAAAACTCCTATTTATTTGTTATGTATCATATGGAAATTCTCCCTCTTTGAAAGGCTATGGCTTGCACTCATCTGGATATGTATTACCAGGACATCTTGAATTCCCCTATTACCTACTACAGTTTGCTGAAGTTTCTTGTTTTGCTGTCTGTCTCCTTCAACATGCTGTGAGCGCCACAAAGACTGAGACCATGTATGTATCCCACAACCTACTTCAGGATTTGGCATACTAATATAAGGGAATGCACTATGATAGCTGGAAGTCTCAGTTCATAGGATAAGGATGAAAAGCAGAAATAATGCACCTACATCAATTTCCTATTCATATGTCACCAATAAAGCTGATGAACAGACATAGCTAAAGACTTGAAATTTACTGATAAAGGTTCTTTTCTTAATATACTAACTAGCGCAAGTTTTTATTCAGTGAGAAAAAGGAAACTGGAAATAGTATCTGGGGGCAATGATTTTACGAAAGATTTCCTACTTCATGAAAAGAGCCCCACAGAAAGAGACAGGTCTTCTTTTTCTGCTTGACACTGTTCTTTCTGGCTGTAATTCCTGTAACACTTATTGTAGAGAAAAGCATCCCATATACTGGGCTTCTTTCCCAGAGACTCTGGGGAAGAAAGCATCACCCATCCCCTTTGAATTTCTCAAGTGTTAAACAGTAAAATCATTCAATAATGTGACATTACTTACAATGTCCACCGGAGGGTGATATGCCACTGCTCGTACCCCCTTTTATAGCACGGCCTGTGAAGACTAAATTTAGTTACTTACAATCTATAATTTTAAAAATACATTATAAATGAAAGAAGCCCTTTCGAAGATGTGAAGACAAAAAAGAAAGGATGGAAATGGCACCAATCCTGCCCCCAAACCCCAGAATAGACTAGATTCCCAGGGGTCTTGTAATGCTTTGCCTCCAACCTGATATGTGTCTAACAGGGCACAGAGTTCATGATTTCTCCTGGGATATAGCTGGTCTCTTTAGGATCCTTTATATCTCACCTTGGAGAGAGGACAAGATTAGGAAAGGAGTATTATTATTGTAACCATTTTAGAGATGAGGACCCTTAGACTGAAGCCCAGAGAAATTTAACTGGTTCAAGAGTAGGGACTTTTTTTCTGCACTCCCCCAACATGCTGTTCTTGTCCTAGCCACACTCTGTTGTAAGCTCATGGTTATTTGTCTCTCTCATCCACCAGACAGAAATGATAGGGGCCTAGGCACTACATTTTGTTCACTGCTCTATCTTAGCATGAAGAACAGTGCTGGACATCCAGTATGGATAAAATGGGAGTAAAGCTGGAGAGAAAATAAGGTATGAGGTGGGGTAAGATGAAGTTCCATCTAGGGCAATTCTCTTTTTAACAGCTTGGATGGATGAGGACAGGAACACGTCTATGAGGAGAGAGAGGAAACAGTGGATATTGCCTGATGAATCCATTAAAAGGGGATAGCGCATTTAGCATCCTGCAGAATTGTGGCTTACTAATCCTTTTTTACCCCTTCACCAGACTGCTCTGAATCTCACTTTAAGTGGTTAAAAAAAAAAATGGCACTTGAGAGAATGCACATGGATGTGTCTTAATCCTAGAGCTGAACACAGTTTTGACCATTGGTTCTGTCCTGATCTAATAAAAGCAATAACGACAGCAAATTCTTGGTGTGTATCAGTCACTGTGCTAGGAGACTATATGTATGACTTCATTTAGTCCTTACAGTGAGGGAGATTGTGGGTTTTTACAGGTCTTTATAAACCAGATAGCAGTAGGTAGAAGAGTTGGCATTTCAGTCCAGACCCACAAGCCAAGTCCTTGCACTTTCTTTGAAATAAGAGATACCTAAAGCATGACACACAGACCACTGTCAGTGTCCATGATGACTTTAATGGTGCATGGACAAACATTTACTATGTAGTTTTAAAGTGTATGATTTTTTTTGTGTGTGCAACAGGAAAAAAGCTAATTCATAAAGCAGCATTAAGGCCTTCCTCGGAGGGAGGGGAAAAAAAACACTGACATCACACAACCTGTGCCCAAACTCCCAAGACTCTCTTAAACACCTCTGTTGTTTTCCCAGCATTCCTCATTGGTTCTGAGCTGCTTATTGCTTCTCTTTCTCTCCAAATCTCCATCCTCAGATATCTGGGAGATCATCCCCTTTCCCAACAGTTTGTCCATCCTCAGGTTCTAGCATTGTCTCCCATCCTTTTTCACCACACAACTGTCCCCTACCTGCATTCTCACACGTGGAAAGCAGCCTTGGACCCATAAATGGTATGCAGGTTAACAATGCTCTCCAAAACCCTCTGAATGTGTTTTTAACAAAATAAACTCATGAATGATTTGCACATGACACAGAGAAGCAGAAACATCAACATTCACTTTAAAAGAAAAGTCACTCAGAAAAAGAAAGTATACATACACACATTTATTGGTATAGAAATACTGACGTGGTAGAAGCATGAAGTCTTGAGCCATTTTCTTTCTCTCAGGATCCCATCCATGCAATGGATAATGGAATGTCATATGGTGTATCTCTAGGTGCAATTGGTCTATGTGCATGTTCAAGTTTCTCTCTCTCTCTCTCTCTCTCTCTCTCTCTCTCTCCCTCTTCTACCTCAACCCAACCTCTAAATGGTAAAGGGATGGGCCAAGCTATCCTGATTAACAAAGGAGGAACTTGAGCAATAGAAGGTCTTGTTAGGGAAATCAAGTCATAAATTCCCTTCCTCTAGGCTGGGGTGGGGGGGATGTTGGAAAATGAGAGCTAAGGATTTAAGGATGATAGCTTCTCTGTGCGATGGCTGTCATGTTATTTGCAATACATGGAAACACATACCTTTTTATTCATTTTTAAGTTGTTATGTCTAGTTAATTCAATGTATATGGTATGCACATCTAATGAAATATCTGTCCAGAAGAGAGACAAACAACAAGAAAAAGAAATGGAAAGATTTCCAGGCCCTTTTATCCAAGTGAGAGAACACTTAGTATATTTATTTGTATTTTACTCCTTCAAAATATTATTATTAGAGTGAAAGGCTGGGGGGAAAAAAGGCAACTATCGATGAGAAGAGTTTGGTTAAATACGTTATGAAAGATCTACACTTTTAAATTTTACGAAGCTATTAAATTATGGTTTTTATACATATCATTTAATAGGAAAAGACACTCGCCACCTATTATTTGATAAAAATCTCAGATATAAAGAAATTACATATAAATTGATGCTGATTTATAATGTACAACATAGAAATACATAGTTTTCTAGTTACTAAGTATTTATTTCTGGAACACTTTATATCTGAATACTTAACACAAGTTCAAGATAGGAATTTCAAAACATCAAAGAGGGCATATATACAGTGCACAGACATCTTTCTCATCCTTCTGTCTCCCCATCACCCTACCCACAGGCAGTTTCTAGAACAAAACAAAGCAAACTGGCAGCATCATTTGAAAACATAAGTGCAATTGGGTATGTATGTCACACTAATGAGCCTTAAACATTTTGTATAAAAACACATTAAATAAACAATGTGGCTGAAATCAATGCATATCTCTAAGTAGCGAAAAGGCAAGTGCTGACCTAAAAATACACACACGCACACAGATAATAAGAAACGTCCAAAGAAATATTCACACAACTGTTTGGATATAATGATTAGTCCTGCATACCAGATGCGACCATTAAAAACAATCTCGTTCACAATGGCACCGTAACTGTACAGTACGTATGAATGATCTGAAAATGATCTATGAAAACTACATTAAGAATAAAGAATACAAGGGAGGGTTATACAAGGTGACTTGAAAAGAGTAGAGACACCACTTGCTTATTGGATTGGAAGATTATGGCTGTTGACAGACAAATTTGTGCTCAGTTTTTTTTATCATAAGCAAGTCCAAGTTCATTGCAAAATACTGAAAGAGAAGGGGTGGAAGGCTGGAGAGACATCACCCGTTCATCAGTCCAGAAACCGACCTCTTTCATACACCAATCCCTTCACAAGCACTGAAGTGGCTCCCTCGAGGGGGGTACCGGGCATGTTTCGGACGTGTTGCGGTCCCAGTCACTGCTCCTCTTCGGGAAGAGAGGCAGGGTCTCACTCGGGGGACGCGCTCTGGATGGCTTTGGGCTCCTTCACGGCCTCCTCCCCCCAGTCGCCACCATCGACCTCCTCGACGACCACACTGCGCACGGTGCCGGCGTCCAGGCAGTGCGGGGCAACGCCATACACTCCGGGGTCAGAGACAGAGGCGTGGAAACTCTGCACCCCGCACCTGCTGCAGAAGCTGTGCAGCGCTGGGTGCGCGTGGGATCGATAAGTAACGATACTATCGGCGCCCAGCAGGAGAGTGAAGCGCGAAGCCGGGACGAGGAAGTGTCGGTGCTGCTTCTTCCTGCACAGCCTGCAGCTGCAATCCACCACGCGCAGGTCCGCCGGGGCCCAGACGGCGAAGCGGACCGCGCCGCAGTGGCAGCCTCCCGTGTGATACACCAGGCCTGGGTACTCGAAGGTGTCCAGCAGGAACTTGGCGGCGCCCTCGCAGCTGAGGCCCCGCCGCTTCCTGAACGTCTCCCAGCGCTCCCGCTGCGCGCCCAGGTCCATCTCGCCTGAGGACACTGAGGGCGCCGGCGGCTTCGGGGATCGCAGCGGGCCTTTGGAGCCTGCCTCCCGGGCCCGCCGCCACCAGCGCTTCCGCCGCAACCTTGCGGGATCCCTCCTGGCCGCCGCCGATTTCCTTCCCGCCGCGTGGCTCCCCACGCGGACTTGGAAAGGGGGGCGCCGTGCGCCCATGACCGCGATGGCTGCACAGGCGGTCGCGGGATCCCTGGGCCGCTTTCGCCCCCGCGCCTGGGTGCTGGCGCCGTTCTTTACTCTGCCCATGGCGCCTGCAGCCTTCCAAGCGCGTGCCCACCGCCCCTGGTTTCCTAGTAAGTTACTGAGCAGCCTCATTGCGTCAGCCTGATTGGCCACTTGTTGAATGTGATGTAGAGACCCTTTCTTTGACCCTATCAAAACAGCCTTTACTGGCCTGAAATTCTGGCTAAGCCTATCAGCTGCCCCTTCTCCTACATACTATTTTCTATTGTTCATTCATCAGAAGCTTATCCTTAAAATATTGAAACACTAAAAATGCTGCAGACCTTTTATCTAGCTTGCATGCAGCAGCAGACAGAACAGTTTAAAATAAGCACTTTTCATCTAGTGTAGAAGAGATAAACTGAAACATACACAAAATGTGTAGAGTGTAATTGTACTATAGTCGGGGCTAATAAAAATGACGACCGACAATACTATGTTACAACACACCAGCAGACTCAAAGAGAGAAACTGGATGTTAACTTCATTGCAGGACAAGAAGGTTACCTGTGTAAATTTGTCTTTTAAGAATAAGATGTGAAAGTAGAAACAATGCATTAATTTGTCCATCTATACCGAAAAAAATTAACAGCTATGAGAACCATAAATATGAAGCTGAAACTTTGTTCTTTGGAAATTGATGTGATCATTGGGTGTGGCCAGAGGAGAGGCCCCACAAAATGAGCATGGATCCTCCTTCTCGCCATGTAATCAGTACCTGGGAAAACAGTGAGGAATCTTCCAAAAAGTGCTTCCTGAATTAAGTAGTGACATCTACACACACTGGGTGCAAGCAGAGATCCACACACATGTTTAATAATTCTTAACATTTTGTCATATATATGCATGAGAATGTGTATATACTTTTTGAAAAATATTTTTAAGTAAGATACACACATCAATGCCACTTAATCTCTCAATATTTCAGCACTCATATCCTACGAATAGAGGCTGTAACAATAAATAAAGGAAAATCTCACTAAAGTGGATAGGGGATGCTAGAAGGGGAGGTGGGTAGGGAAATTACAGGAAGAATTGTCAATTACAGACCCCTAAGAGAAGACTCTGGACAGGAAAGAATGATCAGTTATAAGCCTGTCTTAACAGGGAAAGATGTACATTGCATCTCTTACAAGAAATCCACTACCCTTGCAGCTCAGCCAATGAGAAATGTTTATCACCCTGAACTCTTTCTTTTCTCCAATGAACTTGTGTTCAAAAGAACATCTCCCAAAGTCCTCCTTCTTCTCCATAAAATAATGTTCCTCTCCTTCGTTTCTCAGATTTGTATATGGTTTGCCATAGCTTAAGTTTCCTGGATTGCAATTCTCTGCTATTCCCACATAAACTCATTTTTGCTGGTAAAATTACTGGCAGCTTTATTTTTAAGGCTAACAAGGCATAATTTCTTGTATAGCCACAGTATCATTATCATATCTATAAATCAACATAATTTCCCAATTTCTTCTAACTCCCAGTATATATTTAAATTTCATAAATTATTTCCTAAATGTGTTTTATAAAAAGATTCCCCCCCCCAATAGAATCCAGTTAAAACTCACACATTAACTTTGGTTATTTCTTTTTAGTCTTTGTGATCTACATTGTAGCAAATTCTTACTAGACACATCTCTGGAGGCAAGGAAAACAAAAGAAAAAATGAACAATTGGGAATTCATCAAGTAAAAAGCTCTGCACAGTGCTGGAAACAATTAACAAAAATTAAAAACAACCTTCAGAATGGGAGAAGGTATTTGCAAATGACATATCTCATAAAGGGTTAGTATCAGAGGGAGAGACAAAACATTAAAGACTATGGACTCTGAGAAACAAACTGAGGGTTTTGGAGGGGAAAGGAGTGGGGGGGGTCGGGTGAGCCTGGTGGTGGATATTGAGGAGGGCATGTATTGCATTGAGCACTGGGTGTGGTGCATGAACAACGAATCTTGAAACACTAAGAAAATTAAATTAAATTTTAAAAAAGGTTAGTATCTAAAATATATAAAGAACCTATCAAACTCAACACCCATAAAACAAATAATCCAATTAAGAAATGGGCAGAAGATGGGGTACCTGGGTGGCTCAGTCTATTAAGTATCTGGTTCTTGATTTCAGTTGAGGTCATGATCTCAGGATCTTGGAATCCAGCCCTGCAGGGAGTTGGCTTGTTTCCCTCCCCTTATGCCCCTCCCCCGCTCATGCACTCGCTCTCTCTCTCTCTCTCTCTCAAATAAATAAATATTTTTAAAAAGGAAATGGGTAGAAGATATAAATAGACATTTTCACAAGGAAGATGTACAGATGGCTAAAAGACACAAGAAAAATGCTCAACATCACTCATCATCAGGAAAATACAAATCAAAACTATACTGAGCTATCACCTCACATCAGTCAGAATGGCTAAAATCAACAACACAGGAAACAACAGATGTTGGCGAGGATGTGGAGAAAGGGAAACTCTCTTACACCATTGGTGAGGATGCAGGCTGGTGCAGCCACTCTGGAAAATAGTATGGAGATTCCTCCAAAAGTTAAAAATAGAACTACCACAACCCAGCAATTACACTATTAGGTATTTACCCAAAGGATACAAAAATACTCATTCAAAAGTATACATGCACCCCCAATATTTATAGCAGCATTATCAACAATAGCCAAATTATGGAAAGAGCCCAAATATCCATCAACTGATGAATGGATAAGGAAGGTATGGTATATATACACAATGGAATGTTACTCAACAAAATGTTACTCAATAAAAAAGAATGAAATCTTATCATTAGCAACAAATGTGGAGGGATCTAGAGAGCACTATGCTAAGCAAAATAAGTCAATCAGAGAAGATAAATACCATATGATTTGACTCATATGTGGAATTTAAGAAACAAAACAAATCAACATAGGGGGAAAAGAAAGAAAGGCAAACCAGAAAACAGTCTCTTAAATATATAGAAAACAAACTGAAAGTTATTGGAGAGGAGGTGGAGGGGGTTAGATGGATGATGGGTTTTAAGGAAGGCACTTGTGGTGAGCACTGGGTATTGTATGTTAAGTGATGAATCACTAAATTCTACTCCTGAAACTTATACTGAATCTTAACTACCTGGGATTTTAAAAAAAACTTGAAGTTAAAAAAATAATAATCAACCAGGGTAGTCAATTGCTGATTTTACCTGATTCCTTCCTTGCAGTGTCCTTTAGATTGATCTTCTACCCAATATTTTTCCTCTACAGCTGAAAGTCAGGTCTAAAGGCTTGATTATATTCAAGTTACACATTTTAGCAAGTATGTTGTTTTGGCAGATATTGTATACTTCCTATTGCATCACATCAGAGGTTCATGATGTCAAGTTATTCCAGTAGGAATGATACTAAATGCTCTATCTTCATTAAGATAATCATGGCCAGATTTCTCCATTATAGAGGTACAGTTTCCCTTTTGCAATAAGCAAGTAATCTGAGGGGTGTTATTTTTTCTTCTTGTTGTTACTTTTATAAAAAAAATTTTATTGACATATAATGTATTATTTGCCCCAGGGTACATGCCTCTGAGTCATCAGGCTTACACATTTTACAGCACTTACCATAGCACATACCCTCCCCAACGTCCATAACCCAGCCACCCTCTCCTTACCCCCTCTACCCCCAGCAATCCTCAGTTTGTTTCATGAGTTTAGGAGTCTCTTATGGTTTGTCTCCCTCCCAATACCATCTTGTTTCATTTCCCTCCCCCACCCCCCATGATCTCCTGCCCTGCTTCTCAAATATTTCATATCAGAGAGATCATATGATAATTTTCTTTCTCTGATTGACTTATTTCACTTAGCATAATACCCTCTAGTTACATCCACATCATTGCAAATGGCAAGATTTCATTTCTGTTGATGTCTGCAAAGTATTCCATTCTGTATATAAACTACATCGTCTTTATCCATTCATCTTTTGATGGACTTCTAGGTTCTTTCCATAGTTTGGCTATTGTGGACATCGCTGTTATAAACATTCGGGTGCATGTGACCCTTCGGATCACTACATTTGTATCTTGAGGTTAAATACCCAGTACTGCGATTGCTGGATTGTAGGGTACCTCTATTTTCAACTTTTTGAGGAATCTCCATACTGTTTTCCAGAGTGGCTGTACCAGCTTGCATTTCCACCAACAGTGTAAGAGGGTTCCCCTTTCTCCGCATCCTCGCCAACATCTATTGTTTCCTGACTTGCTAATTTTAGCCATTCTGACTGGTATGAAGTGGTATCTCACTGTGGTTTTGATTTGTATTTTTCTGATGCCGAGTGATGTTGAGCACTTTTTCATGTTTATGTTGGCCATTTGGATGTCCTCTTTGCAGAAATGTCTGTTCATATCTTCTACTCATTTCTTGATTGGATTATTTGTTCTTTGGGTGTTGAGTTTGAGAAGTTCTTTATAGATTTTGGATACTAGCCCTTTATCTCATATGTCATTTGCGAATATCTTCTCCCATTCTGTCAGTTGTCTTTGGTTTTATTGACAGTTTCCTTTGCTGTGCAAAAGCTTTTGATCTTGATGAAGTCCCAGTGGTTCATTTTTGCCCTTACTTTCCTTGCCTTTGGCGGTGTTTCTAGGAATAAGTTGCTGCGGCTGTGGTCGAAGAGGTTGTTGCCTGTGTTCTTCTCAAGGATTTTGATGGATTCCTGGATGAAATTGAGGTCTCTCATCCATTTTGAGTCTATTTTTGTGTGCAGTGTAAGGAAATGGTCCAGTTCATTCTTCTGCATGTGGCTGTCCAGTTTTCCCAACACCATTTGTTTAAGAGACTGTCTTTTTTTCCATTGAATATTCTTTTCTGCTTTGTCGATGATTAGTTGACCATAGACTTGGGGGTCCATTTCTGGGATCTCCATTCTGAACCATTGATCTATGTATCTGTTCTTGTGCCAGTACCACACTGTCTTGATGATTACAGCTTTGTAATAGAGCTTGAAGACTAGAATTGTGATACCGCTAACTTTGGTTTTCTTTTTCAACATTCCTCTGGCTATTCACAGTCTTTTCTGGTTCCATATAAATTTTAGGATTATTTGTTCCATTTCTTTGAAATAAATTGATGGTATTTTGATAGGGATTGCATTAAATGTGTAGATTGCTTTAGGTAGCATAGACATTTTCACAATATTTGTTTTCCCAATCCATGAGCATGTAACGTTTTTCCATTTCTATGTGTCTTCCTCAACTTCTTTCATGAGCATTTTGTAGTTTTCTGAGTACAGATTCTTTGCCTCTTTGGTTAGGTTTATTCCGAGGTATCTTATGGTTTTGGGTGCAATTGTAAATGGAATCGACTACTTAATTTCTCTTTCTTCTGTCTTGCAGTTGGTGTATAGAAATGCAACTGATTTCTGGGCACTGATTTTTATATCCTGACACTTTACTGAATTCCTCTATGAGTTCTAGCAGTCTTGGAGTGGAATCTTTTGAGTTTTCCACATAAAGTATCATGTCATCTGCAAAGAGTGAGAGTTTGACTTCTTTTTTGCCAATTTGGATGCCTTTTATTTCTTTGTTGTCTGATGGCTGAGGCTAGGACTTCTAGTACTATGTTGAATAGCAGCGGAGATAGTGGACATCCCTGCCGTGTTCCTGATCTTAGCGGAAAAGCTCTCAGTTTTTCCCCATTGGGAATGATATTCACTGTGGGTTTTTCATAGATGGCTTTGATGATGTTGAGGAATGTACCCTCTATGCCTACACTGCGAAGAGTTTTGATCAAAAAAGGATGTTGTGAAGATGGCGGAGAAGTAAGAGATCCTGCAGCAACTGGTCCCCAAAAGTGAGCTGGAAATCTACCAGAACACGCTGAACACCCATGAAATCACCCTGAGGAGAAAGATTTCTAACCCCGGGATCTCTCCGAGAGCAGAAGACAGCAGTGGAGAACCCAATTGCTCCAAAACCCTCCGGAGTACACCCTGCCTGGATCGGGGGTGGTAT
>CM052801.1:39097790-39120302 GCA_028533885.1 Nasua narica
ATGCCTCTATCAGAAAGGATGAATATCCAACTTTTGTATCAACATGGACAGGACTAGAAGAGATTATGCGGAGTGAAATAAGTCAAGCGGAGAGAGTCAATTATCTTATGGTCTCACGTGTGGAGTATAATGAAAATCATGGAGGGCATTGTGAGAAGGAAGGGAAGGGTGAATGGGGGGAAATCAGAGGGGGCAATGAACCAGGAGAGACTGTGGACTCTGAGCAACAAATTGAGGGTTTTGGAGGTGAGGGGCTTGGGGGGTTGGCTGAGCCTGGTGGTGGGTATTGAGAAGGGCACGTATTGCATGGAGCACTGGGTGTGGTGCACGAACAATGAATCTTGTAACACTGAAAAAATAAAATAAACGTATTTGGGGAAAAAATAGAAATAGAAATGGGAGTAGCAACACTATTACCCTTAGTGATCCCCTAGCAAAATGTTTGCTTCCTGTTTCGATAATCATATGTTCCACTTGCTTACAGACCTTAGTTATAAGGGGGAGGGATGCTTTCACCAGGAGATACACAACAATGATTCAATTGTACTGGAAGTTAAGTCTGCCACTTGACCACTGTGAACTTCTCAAGTGTCTGAATCAATGGGTAAAGAAAGGAATTACTGTGCTGGCTGGAGTGGTTAATCTTAACTACTAAAAGGAAATTGGTCTGCTACTCCACAATACAGATAAGGAAAAGTATGTCTGGCATACAGGACCTATCTTAGTATTACCATGCCCTGTGGTTGAGGTCAATGGAAAATTACAGCAACCTAGTCCAGGTAAAACTACTAATGAACCATACCCTTCAAGAGTGAAGGTTTACGCCACCCCACCAGATAAAGAACCATGACCAGCTGAGATGCTTGCTGAAGGCAAATGGAATATGGAATGGGTAGTAGAAGGAAGTTACAAATACCAACTATGACTATATGACCAGTTACAGAAAGGAGAACTATAATTGTCATTAGTGTTTCCTCCTTGTTTTGTTATAAATATGTTTGTGTATTTAAAATACTCTTTTCATTTCCTTTTTCAGTAATGTTCTTTCTGTTCATTAGATTCAGTAAATTTTATTGATCTCTCTGCAAGCTCACTGATGATATTTTCTGTCATCTCTACTCTACTATTCAGCCCGTCCAGTGAATTTTTTGCTCCATTAGGTTTTTCATTTGTATACTTTTTATTTGATTCTTTTATATAACTTTTATTTCTTTGCTGAGGTTTTTATTTTTTTCATTTTATTTTAAACAAATTTATAATTACTTTTTGAACCAGTTTCATAGTGGCTGCTTTAAAATCATTATGAGATTATTCCAACATCTAATTCTTCTCAGTATTTGGTGTCATTTGATTGTTTTTTCTTACTCAAGTTTTTATCTTTCTGATTCTTGGTATGACAAATGATTTTCAGTTGTATTTTGAATATTCTGAACATTAGGTTAAGAGATTCTTTATCCTATTTATAGCTTTTGTTTTCTTAGGCAATCACCATGTGTAGTGTATATGTTCTGGCCTACTTTTGTGAACTGTAGTTTCAATGACAATTTAGTTTACTGAGACTTTGCAATGCTATATTCTTTTAGATTTTATTTATTCATTTGAGAGAAGGGGCGAGGAGGAGAGCGGAAGAGGGAGAGGGAGAAAGAATCTAAAACAGATTCTGTACTGAGTGCAGAGCCAACGCGGGGTTTGATCCCACAACAGCGAGATCATGACCTGAGCTGAAATCAAGAGTTGAATGCTTAACCGACTGAGCCACCCAGGTGTCCCTGCAGTGCTATTTTGATATGTTTTATTCTTCTGGATCTTCTTGAGCTCCTACTGGTACTGCATGGGAGTACTGCAGGGTAATGCAGAGAAGGAAGATGCCTCCTTCATCTCTCATTGTAGTTAAGTGAGTTGTGGGGAATCTGGATTCATGAGACAGAAAACATTTCCCTTAACCTGTTCTCCAGCTATTTAGTGCCAGTGGGCTTCCCATTTGACTTCTCTTGACATAGTCAGAGATGGGCTGCCTTCTGTCATTGTGTGCAGGGCTAGAAGCTATGGGCCTAGGTGGAAGGTCAGGAACTCCTAGTCTAGTTCACCCTCTGTAACTGGACATAGAGTCAGCCAGATGTATCCAGCATGGGTGCCTTCAGCATTAAGTGAAGGGCCAGGACCTACTAAAACTTGGTGGCTGTCTGCCAGTGAGGAGAAAATAAGGAAACATTGGCCTTGGACTGTCTTATGCAGTTGCTAGAGGACTGGGAGACACTCAGCCAACTGGCATTACCATTACAGATGGAAGAGCTCATCTGCAGCCTGCCAATGTGGAGCAAGGAGTGTGTTGGCCTTCCCTGGGTTCTGCTGTTACTACTTAGGGACGATCAGATCCTGTTGTCACTTCTTGCTGCTGTGGAGCATGGAGGATGAGTAGTTTTCATCCCCTCCCCCAGCCCTTCTGTTGAGGCTACTGCTGGCAGATGACAGCTGCTGCCACTGTGTATGGATCTCCCTGCTAAGTTTTCCCTTTCCCAGATCTTTGTATAGGGAGAAAAGGTTTTCATTTTCATTTTCCTTTTTTTTTTTTTTTTTGAGGGTTTTTTTGTCAATGCCTGTTGGCAGTGTCAGGATTGTAGACTGCTCAGGCACCCAGTCTAGGATATGTAGGAGATAGAAAGAAACCCTAGGGAACTCACTGTGGCATTCTTCAAGTCTTCAGGTCCTTAGTAAGTCTGCCTTCTTTTTTCTATCTTTCAAAGTCTGTTGAATTATTTCCAGGATACTTAGTTGTATTTATAGAGGTGGTTCAGAGAATATGAGCCCATGCCATTGTCCAAAAGCCAGACTACACTCACTAATTTTTGACATATTACAATCTAAATATATTTGTTCTTTAATTGATTACATTTCTGGCTCCAGCTAAAAAGGGTTATGAAAACTTGTTTTATAGACAAAATAAGCTTTCAATTCCAAAGGGTAATTACTCCTGGAATGCAAATGGAAATCAGTGGTAAGTCATATAACAAACATCTAAAAATATTTTAGTTCCATTATCCAGGGTCTGTTTTACTCCAGCGAAGTGGAAAACCAAGATTCAACTAGTTCTCCAAGTATTATACTAGAGCTAGTACATTTTTATTAAAACGCTTATAGCTTCACTACACAGTAAGGCTGGAAGCACAGAATGTTCTGCCTGAATTGCAATGAGAACATCTGGCACCCAGATCATTATTTCTAAATACCATTTCCTAATGAAAGGAATCAGGGCTCCTTGGACAAATCATTGATCCCAGAGATGGCATAAAGAAAATCTAGGATTAGTGTGGAACATCTGAATGGAATAGAAAATGAGGAAGTGCTGGGGCACCTGGAAGGCTCAGTCAGTTAAGCGTCTACTCTTGACTTCAGCTCAGGTCACTATCTCAGGGTTGTGGGATCGAGCCCTGCATCAGGCTCCTCACTGAGCATGGATCCTACTTGGGATTCTCTGATTTTCTCTCTTTCTCCCTCTGCTCTTTTGCCGCTGCCACTCTCTCTCTCTAGCAAAAACAAACAAAATGAAAGGTAGTACTCAAAAAATGATAGGGTCTTGTCAAAAGAACACAAGAAACATCTTAAATGGGGCTCAAACTGTCTAAACCTGCATAATTTGAGAATTGGAATAAATAATGATATAGAACATTCTCCCCGATAGAGCATATGGTGGGTCACAAAGCAAGATAAGAAATTTAAGAATATTGAAATCATATCTAACATCTTTTCTGACCATGATAATATGAAATTAGAAATCAATAACAGAAGGAAACCTGAAAAATACACAAATACATGAAAATTAAACACCACACTCCTGAACAACGAATGCGTCAAATTAGAAATAAAAGAGAAAATTAAAAAATGTCTTAAGACAGGGGTACCTATGTGGCTCCTTTGTTAAGTGTCTGCCTTTGGCTCAGGTAATAATCTCAGGGTCCTGAGATCGAGCCCCATATCGGGATCCATGCTCAGTGGGAGGCCTGCTTCTCCCTTTCCCACTCCCCCTGCTTGTGTTCCCTCTCTTGCTGTCTCTCTCTCTGTCAAATAAATAATTAAAATCTTTTTTAAAAAAAGTATCTTAAGACAAATGAAAATGGAAACAGAACATACTAAAATACACAAGATGAAGCAAAAGCAGTTCTTTTTCTCATTTTATGTTTTATTTATTTTTGTGGTTTCAATTTGCATTTTCTTTTTTTAAATTTTAATTCCAGTGTAATTAACAAACAATGTTATATTAGTTTCAGGTGAACAATATAGTGATTTAACACTTCTATACATCACCCTGTGCTCATCACAACAGGTACACTTTTTAATCCCCATCACCTACTTTACCCATCCCTCCACTCACCTCCCCTCTAGCAACCATCAATTTGTTCTCTATAGTTTAGAGTCTGTTTCTTGGCATGTTTCTCTCTCTTTTTTCCCTTGGCTCATTTGTTTTGTTTATTAAATTCCACATATTAGTGAAATCACATGGTATTTGTCTTTCTCTGACCGACTTATTTTGCTTAGTATAATACTCTATAGCTCCATCCACATCCTTGCAAATGACAAGACTTCATTTTTTTTTCTATGGCTGAGTAATATTACACTGTGTATATATTACCACTTCTTTATCCATTCATCAATTGATGGACATTTGGGCTGCTTTCATAATTTGGCTATTGTAAATAATGTTGCTATAAACATAGAGGTGACTATATCACTTTAAATTGGTTCTTTTGCATGTAGCTGTCCAGTTTTCCCCACACCATTTGTTGAAGAGACTGTCCTTTTCCCATTCCCATTTGATATTCTTTCCTGCATTGCCAACGATTAATTGACCATATAATTCTGGCTTTACTTCTGGGTTTTCTATTCTATTTTATGATCTATGTGTCTATGTTTGTGCCAGTACCATACTGTTTTGATCACTACAGCTTTGTAATATAACTTGAAGTCCAGGATTGTGATGCCTCCAGCTTTGCCTTTCTTTTTCAAGATTTCTTTGACTATTTGGGGTCTTTTGTGCTTCCATATGTATTTTAGAACTGATCTACTTCTGTGAAAAATGGCGTTGGTATTTTGATGGGATTGCATTAAATGTGTAGATTGCTTTGGGTAGTGTAGATCTTTTAACAATATTTGTTCTTCTAATCCATAAGCATGGAATGTCTTTCTGTTTCTTTTTGTCATCTTCAATTTCCCTCATCAATATTTCATACTTTTCAGAGTACAGGTCATTTACCTCTTTGGTTAGGTTTATTCCTAGGCATCTTATTTTTGGTGTAATGTAAATGGGATTTTTTCCTACTTTCTCTTCTGCTGCTTCATTAGTATATAGAAATGCAAAATATTTCTGTACATTGATTTTGTATCTTGTGACTCTACTGAATCATTTATCAGTTCTAGCAGTTTTTGGTAGTCGTTCATGTTTTCTATATATAGTATCATGTCATCTGCAAATACTGAAGTTTTACTTCTTCCTTGCTGATTTAGATGACTTTTATTTATTTTCTTGTCTGATTGCTGAAGCTAGAACTTCTAGCACTATGTTAAATAACAGTGGTGAGAGTGGACATCACTTACCATAGAGGAAAATCTCTGAGTTTTTCCCCATTGAGGATGGTGTTAGCTGTGAGTTTTTCATATATGGCCTTTATTATTACTTTGAGGTATGTTCCCTCTAAACCTACTTTGTTGAGGGCTTTTATCATGAATGGATGTTGTGCTTTGTTAAATGCTTTTTTTGCATCTATTGAAATGCTCATATGGTTCTTATCCTTTCTTTTATTAATGTAATGCATTGTATTGGTTGATTTGCAAATATTGAACCACCCTTGCAACCCAGGAATAAATCACACTTGATAGTGGTGAATGATTCTTTTAATGTATTATTGGATTTGGGTTGTTAGTATTTTCTTGAGGATTTTTGCATTTATGTTTACCAGGGATACTGGCCTATACTTTTCAATTTTTCTTTTTTAGTAGTGTCTTTATTTGGTTTTGATATTAGGATAATGCTTGCCTCATAGAATAAATTTGGAAGTTTTCCTTCTTTTTCTATTTTTTGGAATTTTTTGAGAAGTATAGGTATTAACTCTTTAAATATTTGGTAGAATTTGCCTATGAAGCCATGTGGCCTCAGACTTTTGTTTGTTTGGAGTTTCATTGTTATCATTTTGTTTTTGTTTTATTACTGATTCAATTTCTTTGCTGGATATCTGTCTGTTCAAATTCTCTATTTCTTCCTGTTTCAGTTTTGGTAGTTTATATGATTCTAGGAATTTATCAATTTCTTCCACATTGTCCAATTTGTTGGTATATAATTTTTCGTACTATTCTCTTATGTTTGTATTTCTATGGTATTGTCTATGATTTCTCCTCCCTCATTAATGACTTTATTTTTTTAAGATTTTATTTATTTCTTTGACAAAGAGAGAGAGCATAAGTAGGCAGAGATGCAGGCAGAGAGAGAGGGGGAAGCAAGCTCCCCGCCAAGCAGAGAGCCTGATGCAGGGCTCGATCCCAGGACCCTAGGATCATGACCTGAGCCGAAGGCAGAGGCTTTAACCCACTGAGCCACCCAGGCACCCCCATTAATGACTTTATTTATTTGAATCGTTCTCTTTTTTTCTTGATAAGTCTAGGTAGAGCTGTATCAATTTTATGATTTTTTTAAAAGAGCCAGCTCTTGGTTTCATTGATCTGTTCTATTGTTTTTTAGTTTCTTTATTATTTATTTCCACTCTAAACTTTATAATTTACTTCCTTCTGCTGGTTTTAGGTTTTGTTTGTTCTTCTTTTTCTAGCTTCTTTAGGTGGAAGGTCAGGTTGTTTATTTGAGATTATTTTTTCTTGAAGTAGGTCCGTATTGCTATAAATTTCTCTCCTAGAACTACTTTTATTGCATCCCAAAGATTTTGGACTGTTGTATTTTCCTTTTCATTTCTTTCCATGTATTTTTATTTCTGCTTTGATTTCCTGGTTGACACATTCATTGATTACTAGCATCTTATATAGCCTCCATGTATTTGTGGTCTTTCCAGATTTTTTCTTGTGGTTGACTTGTAGTTCATAGTGTGGTTAGAGAAGATGTAAGACTTGGATGTTCTTGAATTTGTTGAGGGTGGTCTTGTGGGCTGATATGTGATCTATTCTGGAGAATTTCCCATGTGTACTTGAAAAGAATGTGTATTCTGCTGCTTTAGGATAGAATGTTCTGAATATATCTGTTAAATCCATCCAGTCCAGTGTGTCATTCAAAGCCATTGTTTCCTTGTTGATTTTCTGTTTAGATGATCTGTCCATTGAGTTAAGTGGGGTGTTAAAGTCCTCTACTATTATTGTAGTATTATACAATTTGCTCCTTTATGCTTGTTTTTAACTGTCTTATGTATTTGGGTGCTCTGATATTGGGTGCATAAATATTTAAAATAGTTATATATTCCTGTTTTTTTGTCCTATTTATTATTATATATAGTCCCTCTTTTTCTCTTATTACAGTCTTTCTTTTAATGTCTATTTTTTTCTGATACAGGTATTGCTACGTTAGCTTTCTTTTGACATCCATTTGCATAATAGATGTTTCTCCATCCCCTCACTTTCAATCTGCAAGTGTCTTTAGATCTAAACTGAATCTCTTAAAAGCAACATATAGATGGGTCTTGTTTTTTATTTTTTAAGCCGTTGTAACCCTATGCCTTTTGATTGGAGCATTTAGTCCATTTACATTCAAAGTAATTATTGATATGTATTTATTGTCATTTTATTAGTTGTTTCGTAGTGGTTTCTAAAGATTTTCTCTAATCCTTTTTCCTGTTTTACTGATTTTCATAGTGATATATTTGAATTTTTTCTCTTTATTCCTTGCCTATTTATTAGTTTTTGCTTTGTGGTTACCATTATGTTTATATATAACCTCTTCGGAATATAGCAGTCAATTAAGTTGATGGTCATTGAAGTTTGAACCCATTCATTTCTCCTCTCCTCCACTTGTTTTAGGTATATGTTATTATATTTCATATCCTTTTATTTTTTTAGTTGCTTCACTGAGTTTTTTTAAGATTTTATTTATTTATTTGACAGAGAGGAGAGAGATCACAAGTAGGCAGAGAGGCAGGGGGAAGCAGGCTCCCGCTGAGCAGAGAGCCCGATGTGGGGCTCGATCCCAGGACCCCGAGACCATGACCCAAGCCGAAGGCAAGGGCTTTAACCCACTGAGCCACCCAGGTGCCCCGCTTCACTGAGTTTTTACAGCAATATTCATTCTTACTCCTTTTGTGTTTTCTACCTTAATACCTTCACTTTTGGTCTCTCTTTTCCACTCAAGGAATTCTGTTTAGGGGTAACTGGCTGGTTCAGTCAGTAAAGCATGCAACTCTTGATCTCAGGGTCATGAGATTGAACCCTACATTGGGTGTAGAGATTACTTAAAAAGATAAAATATTTTTTAAAAAGAGAGTGTCCTTTAATATTTCTTGCAGAGCTGGTTTAGTGTCACTAACTCTTTTAGTTTTTGTCTGGGAAACTATCTTTCCTGCTATTCTGAATGATAGCCTTGCTGGACAGAATATCCATGACTGCAGACTTTTCCCATTCGGCACTTTGAATACATTATGCCACCCCTTCTGGCTTGCCAAGTTTCCTTTGAAAAATCTCCTGCTAGTCTCATGGGTTTTTCCCTTGTTAACTTACTAAATTCTTTTGTTGTGTTTAGTATTTTTTTCTTTATCACTATATTTTTCAAATTCAAATACAATCTTTCTTGATTTTGTTGATTTTGATGGTGGTTGCTTGTTCCTCCAGGATCTGGACATTTATTTCCTTCTACAGATTAGGGACATTTTCAGCTATTATTTCCTCAAATAAATGTTCTGCATCTTCTCTTTCTTTTCTTCTTCTTGAACTTCTATAATGCAAATATTATTATGTTTGATGGAGTCACTGATTTCCCTGAGTCTCTTCTCATTTATCATAATTCTTTTCTGTTTTATTCAAGTTAATTACTTTCCATTCCTTTGTCTTCTAAGTCACTGCTTCTTCCAGCCTGTCGTTCATTCCATCAAATGTGTTTTGAATTTTGTCTATTGTGTCCATCATCTCTGCTATGTTATTCTCTTTTTCTATCTTAAGGGTCTTACTCATGTCTTCCACACTTTTCTCAAGGCCATTGAGTATCCTTATGATCATTGCTTTAAATTCTCATCAGACATTTAATTATATCTGTTTCACTTAAATCTCTGTCTGTGGCTTAATCCTATTGTTTCATTTGGAATATATTTCTCTGTCTCATCAGGTTGTCTGCTTCTTTGTCTGTTTCTGTGTGCTGAGAAATTCAGCTATGTCTTCTGTTCTTTAAAGTAATAACTTTATGAAGAAGAGGTTCTGGAGTGCCCAGCAGTACAGTGTCCCCTGTTCAAAGGAACCTAATACATCAGGAGAGTGTGTTGTTTTTGTCTTGTTGTTGCATCTGAGTCACTTTTACTTTCAGTGCAGACATGTGAACTGACTCTCCGCTTATTGTCAGTTGGGCTTACTCTCTGTAGTGTTAGTGGGATGCAGGCAGGCCAGCTCTGAGGGGGCATGGTTGCCAGGGAACTTGGGAGCTGGGCAGTGGTGTTAGCTAAATATGCACTGGGCCATTAGTCCTATGCCAGATACCCTGAAGCACTATAGTGGCTGGGAGCTGTGTGCTGGGGCAGGTAGGGGCATGAGCTACTACCATGGTTGGTTGCAGCTAGGACAAGCATATGCTAGTTGCTGGGGCCACATGGATTGGTACAATGAGGTGGGTGGATATTAAGCAGAGTGGCAGCCATACACTTTATTGATGTAAAATGAACAAACCTTTTAGAATATTTTTTATTTCTTTTTGTAGTCTGATTGCTATTGCTAGGACTTCTAGTACTATGTTGAACAAGAGTGGTGAGAGTGGGCATCCTTGTTGTGTTCTTGATCTCAAACGTAAGGCTGTCAGCTTTTCCACATTGAGAATGATATTTGCTGTAGGCTTTTCATAGATAGTTTTTATTAAGTTGAGGAATGTTCCTTCTATCCCTATACTTTGAAGAGTTCTAATTAGGAATGGATGCTGAATTTTGTCAAATGTTTTTTTCTGCATCAGTTGAGAGGACCATGTGGTTCTTCTCTATTCTCTTAGTGATTTGTTCTATCACATTGGTTTGTGAATGTTGAACCACTCTTGCATGCCAAGGATCAATCCCACCTGGTCATGATGAATAATCTTTTGAATGTTCTGTTGGATCCTATTAGCTAGGATCTTGTTCAGAATCTTGACATCCATATTCATCAGGGATATTGGTCTGAAATTCTCCTTTTTCATGTGGTCTTTGCCTTGTTTGGGGTTCAAGATAATGCTGGCTTCATAGAAAGAGTCTGGAAGTTTTCCTTCTGTTCCTATTTTTTTAAACAGTTTCAGGAGAATAGGTATTATTTCTTCCTTGAACGTTTGGTAGAATTCCTCAGGGAATCCGTCAGGTCCTGGACTCTTGTTTTTTGGGAGGTTTTTGATCACTGCTTCAATCTCATTACTAGATATTGGTCTATTCAGGGTGTCAATGTCTTCCTGTTTCAGTTTTGGAAGATGATGAGTTTCCAGGAATGCATTCATTTCTCCTAGGTTGTTTAACTTATTGGCATAGAGCTTTTGATAATAATTTGTGATGATTGTTTCTATTTCCTTTGGATTAGTCATAATCTTTACCCTTTCATTCATAATTTTGTTAATTAAGGTCCTCTCTCTTTTCTTTTGGATGAGTTTGGCCAGTGGCTTATCGATCTTATTGATTCTTTCAAAAAACCAACTTCTGGATTCATTGATGCGTTCTACTGTTTCTTTAGTTTCTAACTCGTTGATCTGTGCTCTAATCTTGATTATTTCCCTTCTTGTGTGTGGGGTTGGCTTGATTTGTTGTTAATTTTCCAGTCCTTTAAGGTGTAAAGAGAGCTGGTGTATTTGGGATTTTTCAGTTTTTTGGAGTGAGGCTTGAATGGCTATGTATTTCCCCCTTAGGACTGCCTTTGCCATGTCACATAGGTTTTGGATTGATGTGTCATCATTCTCATTGGTCTCCCTGAGTTGTTTAAGCTCATCTTTGATTTCCTGGTTGATTCCAGCATTCTTGAGCATGTTTAGCCTCCAAGTGTTTGAATTCCGACCAAACTTTTTCTTGTGGTTGAGTTCCAGTTTTAAAGCATTGTGGTCTGAGAACATGTAGGGAATCATCTCAATTTTTGGTACCAGTTGAGTCCTGATTTGTGGCCCAGTATGTGGTCTATTCTGGAGAAAGTTCCACGTGCGCTCGAGAAGAATGAGTATATGTTCTGTATATATCTATGAGGTCCATCTGGTCTAATGTGTCATTCAAAGCTCTTGTTTCTTTATTGATTTTTCTGTTTAGATGATCTGTCTGTTACTGAGAGTGGCATGTTAAGATCTCCTACTATTAATGTATTCATAACAATACGACTCTTGATTTTGATTAACAGTTGGCTTATGAGGTTTGCTGCTCCTGTATTGGGGGCATAAATGTTTATAATTGTTAGATCTTCGTGGAGGGTAGACCGTTTAAGAATGATGGAGTGTCCTTCTGTATCTCTGACGACAGTCTTTAGCTTAAAATCTAATTTATCTGATATGAGAATTGCTACCCCACCTTTCTTTTGAGGCCCCTTTGGCGTGAAAGATGGTTTTCCATCCTTTCACTTTCAGTCTGGATGTACCTTTAGGTTCCAAATGTGTCTCTTGTAGACAGCATATGGACGGGTCCTGTCGTTTTATCCATTCTGCATCCCTGTGCCTTTTTATGGGAGCATTTAGGCCGTTCACATTGAGAGTGATTATTGAAAGATAAGTTTTTATTGACATCATGTTGCCTGTGAAGTCCTTGTTTCAATAGATTGTAAATTTCTGTTCTAAGTCACTCATGGGTTCTTTCTACTTTTATTGAACCCCCTTTAATATTTTTTGTAGTGCCAGCTTTGTGGTCACATTCTCTTTTAATGCTTGCTGGTCTTGGAAGCTCTTTATCTCTCCATCCATTTTGAATGTCAGCCTTGCTGGATAAAGTATTCTTGGCTGCATGTTCTTCTCATTTAGTGCCCTGAATATATCATGCCAGCACTTTCTGGCTTGCCAGGTTTCTGTGGACAGTTCTGACGTTATTCTGATGGGCCTTCCTCCATATATAAGGAATCTCTTCCCCCTAGCTGCCCTCAGGACCTCCTGTCTAGAATTATAATTTGCACATTTTCAGATTATGTGTCTGGGTGTCTTCCTAGACTCATTGATCTTGGCGGGTGTCCTTTCTGCCTCTAGGACAGGAACACTTGTTCCATTCCCCAGATTGGGGAAATTTTCATTCATAATTTGGTCAGCTATATTTTCTAGTCTTCTGTCTTTCTCTACCCCCTCTGGGACTCCAATAATTCTGACGTTGGTATGTTTCATAGCATCATTTATTTCCCTATGTCTCTCTTCATGATTCCTGAGTAGTTTGCTCCAGCTCTTCTCCTGACCTTTCTTCTCAACCATTTTATCTTCCAGATCACTAATTCTATCCTCTGTCTCCATAACTCTAGCTGTTAGACTATCTAGATTAAATTGGATCTCACTGATAGCGTTTTTAACATCTGCTATACTGGTTCTCATTTCTGCCCTTAGAGATTCTATGTTGTTATTAATGTTTTTCTCCATCCAAGCCATTGCCTGGATAATTGTTACCCTGAATTCCCTTTCCATCATACTGTTTATGTCCATGTCCAATAGTTCTGAGGGAGAGGGTGCAGTCTCTGGGTTTTTCCTCTGTTGGTTATTCCTTCTCCTAGTTATTTTGATGAGAAGTGGATGAGAGGGTGTATAGCTGAATACATAGCCCACAATCCAGGCATGGTGCACCCTGGAAGGTTTTGGAGCAATTGGGTTTATTTTTTTTTTAAAGGGAGCTTTTTTTTGAGCCTAAGTGAGGACAGCTGCCCAGGATACATAAGCTTCACATAGATAACAGTGATCCTGATAAGGAATGCTTAATATGGAGTTATATGTTTTCTGTTACATCAAATGTTACAAATCATGATGAAGGACATTCCAGAAAATGACAAATTTTATCTTATACTTTTGGTGTGTGCAAAGTTGTAGGCTTTAGAGCTATGGGAATGGAATGTAGGGAGGTTTTTACTCCTATCTTTAGTTTGAAATGTTTCTTTTAGGTTCTTTGCTAATGAAATAGATGTACAATGTGTTCTGGGAGCAGAAATAGAGCCCATGCTTTGACGTTTGGTGAAGTCATTCTGACCTTGGTAAAAGTAAAGCTTCCTGGAGGGCCCAGGAGCAGTGCCCACAAACTTTAAAAGTTGAAAATTGCCCCCCCCAAAGGAAGTTAAAAATTTCCATCATCATTTCCCACATTAGGTCAATAATCTTTGCTTAAAAGCACTTGTGATCAACCTTATTTTATGTACCTTGGTGCCAAGGTGACTAGGCTGTTTGCTCCGGGTCCATCAAGTACCTTTTATTAGGTGTGAATATATATACATTTACATTTGATATAGACATTTATAAAAATATACATTAAAAGTAAAAGAATTTGGGGCACCTGGGTGGCTCAGTGGGTTAAAGCCTCTGCCTTAGGTTCAGGTCATGATCTCAGGGTCCTGGGATCGAGCTCCACATCAGGCTTTCTGCTTGGCAGGGAGTCTGTTTCCTCCTCTTTCTCTGCCTGTCTCTCTGCCTACACGTGATCTCTCTCTCTCAAATAAATAAATAAAATCTTAAAAAAAGTAAAAGAATTCCAATAAGTACAATTTAAAGAACCAACGGGATGTTGAATAGATTCAGACAAAAGAAGTATATCCAAAGACTCTTTTACATACATCTTGATAAAGGGGTAGACAAATTTATGATTATTTATGAGGAAAGATGGAGTTTGTGCATTGAGCAAACATAATGTATATTCTCATATTTCTTTGGAGTGGAAACTTAACATCAGAAGGAGGTAAAATTCAGTCCCTGACATTAGGAGGTTTTCTTAGGATAAGGAGAAGGGGCTATAGGTATGCTCCCAAAATTGGTATAGCCTGGATGGGGTCTTAGGCTTGTTGTGTCTGGCAAGGAATGCAGGGCCTTGATTATTCATAGGCTGAAACCATATCAACTGACCTTCAGTCCTGGCTTCCATAATAGCTGATTAGGGGAAAACAATTGTCTGAAAACACGTTTTTAGCTTTTTCTTAGTTTACATTTCATTAACCTTGTGGATCACTATTTCAATTCTCCCCTGAGTTATGATCATTTCTCATTCTTCACGAATTTAAATGATGACCACTCTGGCTACTTCCTTATCTCCTCAGATGAGGTAGATTTTGCATAAAGATCAGTTTCTTCAAATTATGGTTGTAACATGCTTATGTGCAGGGTGAAGCAGAAGCTTTTAATTTATAGGTCACAGCAGTAAGGGAAGTAAAAGCAACATGGAATAAGACATGTTAAGTTTTTTCCTGTTATCATTTCCCATTCATTCCATTTATATGTAATATGAGTGGAAGTCCATCTTCTGTAACTGCTTTAAGCTGAATTAGGACAGAATATGGGCTTTGGAATGGAAGGATCTGACATGGTACAAAACACAGCATTTGGTCCTTTGTGCTGATGGAGGGGAACTATCAGAGATAGTTCCTTATCAGGGAAGTTGGATATTTTCATGACATCATTAATTTTATCCCCAAGTGTATTTCAAGGAAAAGTAACAGTAGAGTTAAACTCACTAACCCCTCTAAAACTTATCTGATATCCATGGGTCTCCAAGAGAATAGATCAGCAAATAAGTTCTGGTCACCCTGGAAATGAGGTGTGGTGGTGAAGAACTTCTTGTAGCCATGTGGCTTGTGGCCTGATCTTATCAACATGGATTCCTATTTCCCTCCCAGAAGGAGTTAATATAGGTGCAGAAAGGGGTGCCAGTCATCATATAGACTCTGCCTTAGTTAACAAGCAATCAGGTAATCAATAAGAGGCATTTTTATGGAAACAAGAGGAAAACACAGGTTAATGGTTGGAGCAAATTATAAACCCAGTGCCTAAGTTCCTCATGCTGCCAGGGAGAGGATTTTAGATGTGAGGCCTGAAGCAGCCTCAGGTGGACTGGGAGCAGGTAGTGGCAATCTGATGAATTTTTCGGGTTTATAGTTCAAATGTTTCTGGTGATTCTTTTGAGTGACCCATAGAGCAGCAGGCACAGCAATTGTCCATATATGAGCGGTTGTGGCAATTTCTCTGAAGGTTAACTCCAGTTGTCTAGCTTCAGTCTGCAGGGCTGGTAAGGCTGCTGGGGACTCTGTAAGCAAGATATCAGGCTCCATCAGAAAGGATGAATACCCAACTTTTGTATCAACATGGGACAGGACTGGAAGAGATTAGGCGGAGTGAAATAAGTCAAGCGGAGAGAGTCAATTATCTTATGGTCTCACGTGTGGAACATAAGGAAAAACATGGAGCACATTCTGAGAAAGGAAGGGTGAATTGGGGGAAATCCGAGGGGGAGATGAGCCATGAGAGACTGTGGACTCTGAACAACAAACTAAAGGGTTTTGGAAGGGAGGGGGTGGAGCGTTGGGCAAGCCTGGTGGTGGGTATTGAGGAGGGTACGTATTGCATGGAGCACTGGGTGTGGTGCATGAACAATTAATCTTGTCACACTGAAAAAATAAAAGTATTTGGGGAAAAAAATAAAAAGATATCAGGCTGAAATTTCCAAGGGACTCTACTGGCTCCATAAAGTCAACTTGAGTTCCTTAAAACTGTCTTGTCATATCTGAGTCTATGCATGCCTCTCAAATATGACATTCTAGTTAAAGCCTTGATAATATAACCAATGTTTCCACTGATGTCCTCTTATAAAAAGAACAGATTTTTTTGAACTTGTGTAAATAATTATAATTGCCATGAAAGAAAGAATACTCACTGAGAGTTTCTGAATTCTGGAGGGCTCAGGTAGGGAGAAAAGATAAATGCTTCAATTTGTTCATAAAGATATATTTTATCAAAAGGGATCTTATAGATCCTTTAAGAGAAAAAGTTTCCTTAATCTTGGAAGAGCAAACATTAAAGAACCAGCAATATTTTCAAACAAGACTCGTAAAAACTTCATCTTCCTTAATTCATTTAGTTCCATGTTATTAATTTTTGTTCTGTTTAGATGCAGTTTTCCCATTAGTTTTGGAAATCCTTACTCAGTTTACTTTTATGATCTTAAGGGTATCAGGAATCTGTATTTGTCAAAAGTACTTCTCATGAATCTCCTTGAAGCTGAAACACATTTTGCCAGAGCATCAGAACAATAACTGTAAATGACAAAATACTCAAAAATGGACAAGGTTTGATGAGATCAATGAAAGTTCATTGCAATGCAGTTGACAAGGAAATGCGGTTATTTTTGTAACACACAACATTCTAATAATTAGAAGTTTAAGTGATGACATTATACCAGAACATATTAAAACCTTAGGAATTTTATATGGTTTTAGAACAGATATAGCATTTACCCACAACAATAACCTCGGAAAGTTTATTATTATTTGTTTGATGTTGCTTCCCATGTAATTTAACATATTAAATAAATAAGCCTAATTATTCAAAAGGATTTCATTTAGGATTTGAATTTCTGGGATGTTGGATTTTTTTAAAGATTTTATTTATTCATTTGAGAGAGAAAGAGAAAGCATGAGCATGGGAGAGAGGCAGAGGCAGAGGGGAAAGCAGACAGACATCCTGCTGAGCAGGGAGCTCAATGCAGGGCTGGATCCCAGGACTCTGGGATCATGACCTGGACAGAAGGCAGATGCTTAACCATCGGAGCCACCCAGATGCCCCTGGGGTGTTGGATTTTAAAAAAACTTCAGAATGTTTTAAAGCATGTGCCTACATAGGATCATAGATTATTCTAAAACCTAATATTTAATTGCTTAACCAAGGTTCCCATAAGAGATTTTACAGAATAGTTGTTAGCAAACTTAGCTCTTTTAATACTGAAAAAATTTAGTTGTATTAACTAATAAAAGACCTGATAAAGCCAAATATGGAAACCTCATTTTTCTAGGCAAATTGGGGATAAAACCTTGTTTATACTTTCTTATTAGTAGCAGACCAAAAATCCAATAAAGACTTGTCTTTTTTTAATACACAGAAAAGCCTAAATTTAATTTTATATTAGTGTGTTTTTAAAACCCACTTATTCCAATCATAGTCGGTCCTGATCATGCATAAAATTCTTTTTTTGTTTTGTTTTTTTCCAAATACTTTTATTTTATTTTTTCAGTGTTACAAGATTCATTGTTCATGCACCACACCCAGTGCTCCATGGAATACGTGCCCTCCTCAATACCAATCACCAGGCTCGCCTAACTGCCCACCTCCTCCCCTTCAAAACCCTCAGTTTGTTGCTCAGAGTCCACATGAGTCTCTCATGGTTCATAAAATTCTTTCCAAAGATTCCCCTTCACAAAACTTTTATAGTTTCTTTTAGATTTCATCCTAAACTTTCCCTCTCTAAATAACCAGTCTCATTTTAGGACAAAATTATTTTATATTTCAACAAAATGTATTCTCATTCCTTATCCCTTTCTTACATATCTCCTTCTTTCAAAGGAGATACAAAGTTTCTTTCTTTATCATTTTCCAGAAGTCTCAATCATATTTATCAGAACTGTAATTCTTAGGAGTCTTCGTCTTCTTGTGAAAAATAACTAGTAACAATTAATATTGTTAAAATGACTAATAACTAATAACAATTGTCAATTGCTACACTAGAATTCTTAGATTGGAAAATTTGTGAATATATTTCATAATATCTCGAAATGTCTTTATTTTCATAGAGCAGTCTTCCAATAAGGCACAAAGCATGTTTGCAAACATACTCAAGTATCTAGTTTCTCTGCAATAGGAAGACAAAAGCAAAGTAAGTCAGTCAGAGAAAGACAAATACCATATGATTTCACTCATATTGTAGAATTTTAAGAAACAAAACAGATGAGCAAAGTTAAAAAGAGAGAGAGAGAAACAAACCAAGAAACAGACTCCTAACTATAGAGACCGATGGTTACCAAAGGGGACGTTGTGCTGGGAGGAGGGCTAAATACATGATAGGGATTAAGGAATTCACTTGTGATGAGCACTGGGTGTTATAAGGAAGTGTAGAATCACTATATTGAACACCTCAGGCTAATACTAACTGCCTGTTAACTGGAATTTAAATAAAAACTTTAGTATTTTTTTTTATTTGGAAAAGACTTAGATATCCAATGATTTAACTTCAAGTTTTAGGTTACCAGTGACTTTTGGAAGCTATTTAAATGTTCATTGATAAAAGTTTTTACTTATTTATGTGTCGTTAACAATTACCCATAAAAATTTCATGAGACAGACAAAACTAACCATTATTTTTTAAATTAATTAATTTATTTTTATTTTTAAATTTTTTCAGAGAGGGAGGTAGGGGAGGTAGGGGGGGAGAGGGAGAGAGAATCTTAAGTGGGCTTCATGCCCAGTGTGGAGCCTGACACACGGAGTCCAATCTCACCCTGAAATCGTTATCTGATCCAAAATCAAAAGTCAGGCACTTAGCCAACTGTGCCCAGGTTCCCCTCAACCATTATTTTAAGTCTCCTCTGCTGACAGGTTACAACAGAGATAACATGAACTTAACTGATAAATTCAGGTAGAACAGAAGTTGGCTATGTATTATATTTGAAGTTGATAACACTAAAGAGAAGTTTATTTTAATCAAATCGACAACCTTCAATTAGCTTTAATATCAAATATGTTACACCTGTATCCACTAAAAAAAAATCAACCTGTTCCCCACTGGTCAATTTTATTTGGGGCTCCTGTGAGGAGGTCTGAAGAGAGTGGTTTAAGTCCAGGGGAGACCTTGGGCTCCTTCATGTTGATTTGGGAGGTGCTTCACTTTGAACCTCATAAGGAGGTGGTCCAATAACTTGGGGTGCTTTTTGCTCCTTGATAGTGAGGGTGGGGGGAGCAAGAGCTGATGGTGCTAGAGGCACCAAAAATGACATATAAGCTGACTGTGGGAGCAGCCCAGGTGGTGGTGCAGGAACAGGAGGAGGCAGAGACAAAGGTGACAGGGTGCCCCTGGCAAGGCTCGAGGCAGATTTAAAATTATGGACTCACCATTTTTTAAATCTCCATCTCCTGTCTGGTTGACTTTGAGTCCTCTGGAAGAGGCAGAGGAGCAGGTAATGAGTTGGGCATCACTTCTGATGTTTGTGCACAAAGAGCAGGGGCTGGATTTCTAATGTCTGCCTGCCTTCCTCCTCTTCTTCCTCATTATTCTGACCATTGGAAAGGAGACCAAATACTTAAAATTGTATTCATCTTCCACTCTTTGGGCCATCAAGCAGGGCCCTTCCTGTGATGCATCTTTAGTATGAAGTAACATAAAAGTCTGAATGTAGGGGATGTTATCTCAGAACATGTGAACTCGAAAAACATTTCAATTAGCTTTTATCCTTTTGAGTTTTAGAATGCTCCATTTTTACAAGTACTTGCCTTTAAACTGATTAAATAGAGCTAAATTAATTTTAGCAATACCATCTGGAGGTAGAGAAAATATCTCATGTTTATAACACAGATAGACACATACACAGAGGATGCAAACAAAATTTAGTCTATGTTTCATTACTTGTGGAGGGGACATTAAAGACCCAATTTCCAAGTATCCCCCTTTTATTGACACAAATCAATTGTAAGACAACATTATAATTTATGGATCCATTAATTGGTTATTTTCCATTTCCAGTTAGAACATGACCGGTTTTGTGCAGATACTAAAAGCTGCAGCAACAAACTAGATGAAGCCAGAGTAGCTCTGTGATTTGTAGGTTCCTCGCCAAAAGCCAGGGGCTTCATTGACTGAACCGAATGGCTTGCTCGTATCTGGTTACTTAGTCTTATAGCTAGCTTTCTCTAGTTGTGTGCCCAAGAAACAAATTCGTGCATGTCAAAAGAAACCATTTGGGCCATCTGAGACTCAGGCTATCCTGAAATTTTCCCATTTAAGTGGGCACTTGCAAGTCTAGGCTCCTATGTACTCTACACACAGCCTCCCAGGGTTTCCTGTGGGTGGTTGTTAGTATTCCTGGGTTTGTTCCATCCTTTGAAGCACAGGTTCCCATTTCTTTTAGTTTCAATATTATTTTTAGGGTAAGGCTTGAATAAGATCCTTGGACGTTCATTTTGGTGGATGGAGAGGGTGCTGCTTGGAGAGGGTGGAAGGGAATATCACTTCCAAATGGCCATAATACAGTCTTGTATGTGTTTTGGTTTCTCCCAGTGGAGTCTCAGAGCACCGAGGGGGCTAGGAGCACTCCCAGGGATGATCAATGCTTATGTGTGCATTCCTGGAGGAGCCAGTTGTTCATTACCTCATGAGATGGGAAATTCCTGTGGGACCCCTTCAGGGCTTGAGGAATATCATCAGACACTTCCGTTAGCCTTTCAGTCACCTGAGAAAGCCATTTGTCCAAAAGGAGCAAGTGTCCCTTCTTTTTGGAGCTGAGTGACCCAGCCTCTCATATTTCTAGCCAGGAAATTTATTCAAGCCCTATATTAATAACTTCAATTAGTATAATGCCAAATTACAACAACCGATTCATCAACTGTCCCTCCCCCCCAGATTATTCCCACTGGTAACCTTTAATATCCTGTATCCTGAATGCAAGTCAGGACTAACAACTCAAACCGAGGAGGTCCCAATATCAGGAGAACTCACCAGATACACCTGTCAGGTGCTGAGAAGTCAGAGGGGCACAAAGTGCCTATGCTGGTATTGAGGGCTGAGTTTCAGAGGACCCCCAGGTGTTCTCAGGCAAGTTGCTCTGCTATCCTGCTGAGTACACCAAGAACTATCAACAAAAAATGAACAAACGTTGTAGAATTTCTATTAAAAGAATTTTTTTGAAGTGAGGACAGGTGCTCGAGATACAAAATCTCCACAGAGATTTTTACTCTTATCTGTGGTTTGAAATGTTTCTTTTAGGGTATTTGTGAATGAAGCAGATGTACAGTGTGTGCTGGGGGCAGAAATAGAGTCCATGCTTTGAAGTCATTCTGAGCTTGGTAAAAGTTAAAGTATACCTCTCCTAGGGGCTCAGGAGCAGAGCCCACAAGGATGAAAAGTTAAAAATTTCCTTTATCACACTAATGGGTTACTTTCTATTGTATCTTTGATCCTTTGGCCATAGGAGTCTCTGGAGCCAAAGTCAATATTTTATTTTATTTTAGAAGGGAGCCAGGCTGTTTAGGTGTAGCAGCTCCTGACCTCTTCTCTGAGGCTCTAGTCCTATGAAAATGTAATTTTCAGAGCCTATGTGGTGCTACTTTTGTCTGCTTGGTTTATCTGGTACCTCTGGGCTTCCTTGGTGGTGGTACCAGAGAGGCAGAAAAACTGAGGTCTGTATTTTATTCTTAAGTTTTGCCTCATGTTTGTTCTGTGTTATGAGAGTCCATCCAGCCTATCATATGACAATTCATTTTCATGTCACTTTAGGACTACCTTGGCTGTGACAATTTTTCAGGTTTCCCTTGGTTTGGATGACCTGAACAATTGAGAGAGTTACAGGTAAGGTATGTAGAATATTCTTCAGTTGGGGATTATCTGATGTTTTCCACATGATTAAATTAAAATTAAATTGTGCATACAAGAATTTTCAAATTTTCTGCAGCAAATTACTGCGGATAATGACAATGCATAGTGTCAAGTAAGCACCATTACATTATCACATGGCACTGAAAAAGCACCTGTCCTTTACCTATTCAAGGTATTTACCTATTTGCCATTGTGCTTTCTCTACTTTTGCCTTTTCCACAATTTTTTATAATTGGATCACACAAAGAATACACACACATACACACACACACACACACACACACAGTCATTCCAGACTGGCTTCTTCAACTTAGCGACAGTAATTTAGGATTCATCCATATCTGTCAGTGACTTAAAAGATCATTCCTTTGTTTTGCCAAATAGTATTCCATCGTATGAATGCAGACAGATCCTTTATTCATTCACCTCTTTTTTTTAAAGATTTATTTATTTATTTATTTATTTATTTGACAGATCACAAGTAGGCAGAGAGGGAGGCAGAGAGAGAGGGGGAAGCGGGTTCCCTGCTGAGCAGAGAGCCCGATGCAGGGCTCAATCCCAGAACCCTGATCATGACCTGAGCCTAAGGCAGAGGCTTTAACCCAGCAGGGAGCCACTCAGGCACCCTCAAGGCACCTCTTGATGCACATCTTGATTCACCTCTTGATGCACATCTTGGTTGCTCCCTGTTTTGCAATTATGAGTAAAGGTGCTATAGACATTGGTGTGTAGGATGTTGTTTGGACTGACGATGTTGGTCTTTGTTTGCTGTGAGAAAACCGGGTACGGTCCCTCCAAACTCCCATTCCTCAACTCATAAAGGATTAGCTGA
>CM052801.1:39120802-39139844 GCA_028533885.1 Nasua narica
CACCTCTTGATGCACATCTTGATTCACCTCTTGATGCACATCTTGGTTGCTCCCTGTTTTGCAATTATGAGTAAAGGTGCTATAGACATTGGTGTGTAGGATGTTGTTTGGACTGACGATGTTGGTCTTTGTTTGCTGTGAGAAAACCGGGTACGGTCCCTCCAAACTCCCATTCCTCAACTCATAAAGGATTAGCTGAACTACTTGTGTATATTGAACACCTGGAGCAAAAACACTTGTTAATCAGACTCTGCTTAAGGTTCTGTCCTTTCCCTGGGTTCCTGAACTTTGACCCACTGGCAGTAGGTGCCAGCACCCAACCCATTCAGGCTGAAGCACTCCTTGATTCACTGTCTGTTCACATCACCCATTCATTCCATTCCTCCACCCTGGGTTCTCTGTGTCCTCTCTATAAAGGAAGGAGCCTTTCGGCCTAACTCCTGAGATGCTTGCTGATCTAGTGGTCCGAGTGTTCTCTGTGTTATGATAGTGCCTCTCCCCACCCCTTTTCTTTACCATGATCCATTAAATAGTGTTCTCCTTACTAATTCTGAATTTGTACTTTATTTGACTGGAGATAAGTTTCCATTTATTTTTTTTTCAAATTCTGAAAATATCTTGCCTTTTTTTGTTACTTATGTCATCTAACACCAATTAAAGGAACAAATATGTGAATACTATATGGAATAAGACCCCAGGATCAACACTCTGTGGGACACACAGTTATCTCACAGAATATATGCTTGGAGGGACAGGGACAGGAGTTTATTTTTGTTTTTACTTAAAAAAAAAAAAACCCACAGCAGTACAAGTAGTGTCAGGAAGGGAATGGGGGGAAAGGATTTGTCAGTACAAAATGTCCAAGGCACTGTAATCACAATCAAATCAACAGATATTGGGTTTTGGGGGGAGAAGATAAAGAGGATGCTGCCCAAACCCATTTGTCACCAATTACAAAAAGACTTCCTTTGCAAAAGCCCCAAATGGTGACATATGAAGGTCAAGCTTACTTACACATGCAATCATAACGTGTGTCCCTCAAGCTTTTGACCATGTCTGTCACTTAAATATATGTACGGGAATTGGGCTCCTCTTCTCATTGATGTCCTTTCAGATCGCCATGATGTGGTCAAACTCTGTGTGGGCTCTCACTGTCTTCTGCCACATCTGGTCTCCACCATTTGAACAGAGTTTTCACCACCTACAGGTATTGCTTCTGCTTGCCTGGCTGGCCATAGATGTCAGCCTTTGCTTTACACATTCTGGGGCTCTGTTTAAAAAAAAAAAAAAATTTTTTTTAAATGATTCATTTATTTATTTTAGAGAGAGAGCAGGAGCAAGCCAGCAGGGGGAAGGACAGAGGGAGAGGAAGCAGGAGAGAAGCAGACTCCCCAATGAGTGGTGTTCCTTTATTTTTTAATTTTTTAAAAGATTGTGTTTATTGGAGAGAGAGAGAGAGAGAGGAGAGAGAGAGAGAGAAAAGAGAGAGAGAGAGAGAATGCACTAGAAGCAGGGAGGGGCAGAGGGAGAGGAGAAGCAGACTCCCCACTGAGCGGGGAGCCTGACACAGGGCTGGATCCCAGGACTCTGGGATCATGACCTGAGCTAAATAAAGGCAGACACTTCCCCCCCAAATATGTTTATTTTATCTTTTCAGTGTTACAAGATTAATTGTTCATGCACCACACCCAGTGCTCCAAGCAATACGTGCCCTCCTCAATACCCACCACCAGGCTCGCCCCAACCCCCTACCCCCTCCCCTCCAAAACCCTGTTTGTTGCTCAGAGTCCACAGTCTCTCATGGTTCATTGTAAGGGCAGACACTATTAAACCCCCTGAGCCACCCAGGCGCCCTGTGGTGCTTCTTTATTAATCCCACTACCCTGGGCTCCATTTCAGGGCTAGAGATCATGACCTGAGCTGAAATCAGGAGTCTGATGCACTTAACCTACTGAGCCAAGCAGGCACCCCTCCTCTCAGGTTCTGTTTTAGCTGCATATATGTTTATAATTGTTATAACTTCCCTTGATTGACCTTTTTCGTTATAAAACATTTCCTTTTATTTGTAGTGATTTTTTTTTCTTTAAAGTCTTTTCTCCTGGGGTGCCTGAGTGGCTGAATCTGTTAATCTTCTGCCTTTGGCTTGGGTCTTGATCCCAGGCTCCTGGGATGGAACTGCACATCAGGGAGCCAGCTTCTCACTCTCCCTCTACCAGCCACTCTGTCTGCTTGTGCGCTCTCTCTCTCTGTCAAATAAATAGATAAAATCTTTTTTAAAAAAATAAAGTCTGGGGTGCCTGGGTGGCTCAGTTGGTTAAGCAACTGCCTTTGGCTCAGGTCATGATCCCGGAGTCCTGGGATCGAGTCCCACATCGGGCTCCCAGCTCCACAGGGAGTCTGCTTCTCCCTCTGACTTTCTCCCCTCTCATGCTCTCTCTCACTGTCTCTATCTCAAATAAATAAATAAATAAATAAATAAATAAATAAATAAATAAATAAATAAATAAATAAATAAATAAATAAATAAATAAAAGTCTGGGGCGCCTGGGTGGCTCAGTGGGTTAAAGCCTCTGTCTGCCTTCAGCTCAGGTCATGATCTCAGGGTCCTGGGATGGAGCCCCGCATGGGGCTCTGCTCAGCAGGGAGCCTGCTTCCTCCTCTCTCTCTGCCTGCCTCCCTGCCTACTTGTGATCTCTCTCTCTCTCTCTCTGTCAAATAAATAAATAAAATCTTTTAAAAAATAAGTAAAGTCTTTTCTTCCTGAGATTAGCATAGCATCACAGCTTTTTAGGATTACTGCTTGCATGATGGAGGTTTTGCCATCCTTTTCCTTTTAACCTATTTGTACCTTCAAATCTAAACTGTGTCTCTTGTAGATAGCATATGGCTGGATCTCTCTCTTTTTTATTCAGTCTGACAATCTGTGACGCTTGATTGGATTGTCCAGTCCACTCACATCTGATGTTATTACTGATATAGATGAATGTCTGCATTTTGCCTTTTGTTTTCCATATGTCTCAAAACTTTATTTCTTCATTCCTGCTTTAATATTGCTGCTTAATTCCTGTTTCTTTATTCCTGCTTGGTTTTTCCTTAAGCAAATATTTTCTAGTGTTATTTCCTTATTTTAAAGTTATTTATTAATGCTCTCTCTTGGCCATACCATAACGTTTTAATATATCAGAACCTACCCCAGGTTTATATTCATTCCTGGGATCTATTGAAATGTTACTTTTATGAAGCTCTATTCCCTCTTTCATCTTTGTGTGATATTATTGTTATACATATTCAATACATGCTTGTTATAAACCCAACCGTTTCTTGTTATAATAATTTATATAAGCAATGTATGAATGTATGTCTACTAATGAAGTTGAGAAAAGTGAGCAAGGATATATTTACAGTTACTAAACCATGTGTAGTTCTCTTCATTTCTTCCTGTGGGTTTGAGCTACCATCTTAGGTCATTTCCTTAGTCAAATATAACTCTGCTCCCACTAACCTTCTTTGTGCTGTTATTGTCAAATGTATTACATTTTTGATATTAGATGCTTAGCCAACTGATTATATGCATATTGACTTATAAAATCCCTTTTTATTTATTTTTTAAATTAAAAAAATTTAAAGATTTTATTTATTTAGTTGAGAGAGAGTTAGAGAGAGCATGAGTGGGGAGAGGGAGAAGCAGGCTACACAGGGCTGGACTCCGGGATCATGACCTGGGCTGAACTCAGATGCTTATCCCACTGAGCCACGCCGGCACCCCTAAAACCGCTCTTTAAAATAGTGAGGAAAAAATATGCATTCGTATTTTGTTTTATAAGTATATAATTACCTTTAACAGTGTTTTTTTTTTTCCAATGGGTATTTAAATTCACATCTAGATTTGCTTCCTTTTGGCCTGAAGAAATTCCTTTACAAATAGGCTGCCAGCAATTAAATTCTCTCAGATTTTATCTGGGAGTTTTTATTTTGCTTTTGTTTTTGAAAGGTAGTTTTGCAGGATAGGTTTTTAGTTGACTCTTTGTGTTTTTTGTTCAGCAGTTTGAATATATCATGCCGGTGTTTCTGGACTCCTTTTTAATTTTTTTCCCCTAATGAGACACCTGCTATTAATCTTAATGGGTTTACCTTGTAAGTGATTACTTCTCTTGTTGCTCTCAAGATGTTCTCTTTGATGTCGGCCCTCAGCATCTTTACTATGATGTGTCAGGGTATGGATCTCCTCCTATGTATAGTACTTGGAATTCTTTGAGCTTCCTGCATGTGTAGATTAACATTTTTAGAAAATTTAATCATGATTTCCTTGAATATTTTTTCTACTCCTTTTTTTTTTTTTTTTTTTTTTTGGCCTCTCCTTTTGGTCATCTTATTACTTGTAGGTTGGTGCCTTTAAAGGTATCTCACACTTTTTGGACACTCTGTTCATTTTACTTCATTCTTTTTTCTCTCTGTTCTTAGCATTTCATAATCTCTGTTTTCAACTTTGTGTTTCCTTCTGCCGACTCCCATCTATAATTGAGCCCCTGTAGTAAACCTTTGGTTTGGTCAATGTCATTTTTAACTCCAAATTATCCATTGGGTTCTTTTTTATAACTTGTATCTCTTTATGGATGGTCTCTGTTTCATGAGAAATATCATCATAGCTTCTTTTGCTTCTTGATGCATGATTTCCTTCATTCTCAGAACATATTAGTATTGGCTGATTCGAAGACTTTTTTCTGTTAAATCCAATATAGTGGCCCTTTCACAGGCAGTTTCTATTGCTTGTCTTTGTTCCTGTAAATGAGTCACATGTTCCTGCTTCTTTGGATATCCCCGATTTTTTTTTTTTTTATTATTACTATTGGGCAGTTAGGTAGTATTTTGTAGCACTCTGCATTCAGGTCCCGTTTCCACCCCTCCTCCCTGGGGCTTGTCTTTGTTGTTATTTGCTTATTTAATTGTCTGGTGACCTGGCTATTTTAGTTAAGTCTGTTTACCCCAAAATATGCAGCCTTCATTGTTACTTCTCAGTCAGTGCAGACTTGGGTGTACATAAACACAGTCACTCTGCAATCACAGGAGTTTTCAGAGGGCTCTTTTTTTCCTCCTCCTCTGATCTCTCTGCGAAGCTCTCTACCTCATTTGTTGTTGACACTCACCTGCTGGGCTCTGCTAATTGCCAATTTATTTTTTAATTGTTTTCATTAATGCCCTGGTTGCATGAATTGTGCCACACTCTGATCTGATTCAATTCAGGTGGGAATATTCTTTAGCCGCCTCTTTGAGTTTTGTTCAGACCCCGAGAGGCCTCTTCTTAGCTGCCTCTATCCCTGGTTCTCTCTGGTGAAATCATTGGCCTATGGTTTTGTTCCTTGTTCTTCATTTGGAGAAGCCGTCATTTTCGAGAGCTCTCTTAGGCTTGAATTTTCCCACATTCTGTTTCAAATAAACAGAGAGCTTTGGGGGAAGGCTTAGGAGCTCTCTTTCTTCTGGGCTGCTTCTCCTCCTTGGGAAAGATTTTTGAGGCACTGTTCTGGCCTCTGGGTGGGGCTGAAGCCTCTGGTCTTCTAGGTTTACTGCTTGCATTTGGAACTTCTGTCCTGTGATCAGACTGGGGCAAGGACTACTGGGACTGCAGTATTCTCAGCGTGCTGTGGCTGATGTAACTCCTTAGTCCTCTGAGTGGGACCTGATTGAAGAAAAAAAGCCCCTTACCTCTTGGCCTCCCTCATTAAGAATTTAGCCTCTTGGGATGCCTGGGTAGCTCAGTCGGTTAAGCAGCTGCCTTCGGCTAGGGTCATGATCCCAGAGTCCTGGGATCCAGTCCCACATCGGGGCTTCTTGCTCAGCAGGGAGCCTGCTTCTGCCTGCCACTCTGCCTGCTTGTGCGCGCTCTCTCTCTCTGACAAATAAATAAATAAAATCTTTAAAAAAAAAAAAAGAATTTAGCCTCTTCAGTTTGGAATTGGAGGATGACAAATACTGGTGGCCTGCCCTTCCTGATGAGCTATGGGTAACTAGTAATTGGGAGCTGAGGGGAGAGGGAGATACCTACCTGTAGGGGTCTAAAGTCAAAATGAACTGGAGAGGTAGGAGGGAGGGAGCAGAGCATGGTTCCAATGCCAGACTCTCACTGTTCTTATCTAGGTTAGTAGATTTTTTTTTTTTTTTTGAGTAAATGTGTCCTTATTTGCCGTATGTTCTTAGGACAATTTCCAGAGACGTTTAATAGTTATTTTAAAAATAGTTTTTTTGTTTTTTTTCCCACCAATTTTGCTTGTTTCTCTGGGGAGTACATCTGTGAAGTTTCTTAAACTGTCATCTTCTAGGGGGGACTTTGTTACCTCTTCCCTTTGATCATGGTTTCTTTTATCATACAGATAGTCCAGCCTGAATGTTTTTACATGTTCCACATTTTGTATTATTTAAAGAAGGCCTTTCCTACCCAATATTATAAAAACAATCTGAATGTTCCTTCTAATGCCCTTAAGGTTTTCTTTTTCATGGTAAGCACATTTAATCAACTGGGATGTTTTTGTATGTGCGTGAGTGCTTTGTTACAAGAATGTTTATGTATGTATATGTGCATATATATATGCACATATACACACACATATGTATATGTTTACTTTCTTTAGAGAGGGAGGGTGGGGAGGGGCAGGGAGAGAGCCCAGGAGAGAGAATTTTAAGCAGGCTCCACACCCAGCATGGAACCAACTGATAGAAATATAAAGAATGTTTACATTTTTCTTAATGGATACCCACAAATGTCTCAATTGCAACCTGTCTCCATGGATTTGAAATGGCAGCCTTATTGTAAATTCAATTCTCATATATGCATGGAAGATTCGGTTACATTGACCTGTTGTTCTATTTCTGCGTCGGTATTCCACTGTTTTAATGACTATGCCATCTATTTTCTAAATTGAGATTTATTCGTGTCAGGTTTTGGCATCAGGGCTATGCTAAACTAGAAAAATAACTTAGGTGGCCTTCACATTTTTTAGTGCGATGAGACAATTTATAAAATGTGGTAATTATCTGTATAACAATCAGCTGTACTATAATTAGCTTGGTATTATCTATTATAGTTTCTTTTTAGGAGTCTTTCTTTTTTCTTTACTAATAGCAGTCTCTTTATTGATTATCACTGTATTCAGGTTTCTTTTCCTTGGTCAATTGCGATAATTATGTTATTGGAATTTACTGGTATCAATTTGTACAAACGTTCTTAAAATTTTTTAAATAACCGCAAAATCTCCCTTCTATTTCCTGATAGTGTTCAATTATATCTCTGCTCTTATTTTTCGTCACATTTGCCAGATGTGTTTCCCTTTCATTGTCTTTTCAAAGAACCAGATATTGGTTGGATAGATTGCTATTTTATTTTTATTCTGTTTTATGTTTATTAATGCTCTCCCCTTTGTAGTTATTTTGTTGGTGTTCTTCGAGCTTCCTAATTTGAATAACTTTTTCATGTATATTCCTTTGCGGTAAGTGTGTTTAAGGCTGTAAAGTTTACTCTCAGTACTCTTGGTATTAATGCACAGGATTTGTTGGTTGTGTTTTACTATGGTACATGTACTTTTATATTTTAAAAAATTGAGTATAATTGACACACGATATTACATTAGTTTCAGCTGTACAACCTAGTGATTCAGCAAGTTTAAACCTCATGCTGTGCTCCCCACATGTGTAGCTCCCATCTTCACCATACAACGCTATTGCAATATCATTGACAAGATTCCCTATGCTATATCTTTTATTCCCGTGACTTATGCATTCCATAACTGGAAGCCTGTGGTGTAGTTTTAGTGTGTACTTGCTGCTTTGGATTTCTCTTAACCTGAGAATTTTCTTGGAAAGGCATTTGCGTCTGTTCAAGTAGATAGCCCTTCTTCTTCCAATTAAATCTATCTTTGGTTGTTGGTTTTTTTTTTCTTGTAATGTATGGAATGCCTGCTGTTTGACATTCATTCAGATTTCTTTTCTGATCTAATACATATTTCGTTTGTATTTTCGTCTCTATTTGAATAAGAAGCATATTAATTTTCTTATTCAAATTTCCTGCATTTAAATTTTGTTTCTACCTGGTCTGTCACTTTCTGAGACATCTGTTAAAGGTTGCACTATGATGGTAGATCGAATTCATCTCTCAGGTGACTAAATTTTATATGCAAATGCATATCGATTGATTGATTTTTTTAATTTAATTTGTTCAGTGTTCCAGGATTCATTGTTTATGCACCACACCCAGTGCTCCATGCAGTGAGTGCCCTCCTTAATACCCACCACCATGCTCACCCATCCCCCCCCACCCTCCCTTCCCAAATCCTCAGTTTGTTTCTCAGAGTCCACAGTCTCTCATGGTTAGTCTCCCCCTCTGACTGATTTTTATCTAGCCTCAGTTGGAAGTATTTGTTGGCTTTGGGAAATGGGAGAAATGTATTCAGTGGTAGTGTGAGAGAGGTAATTTTCTAAATTTAATTCCTTTAATGATTCTACTTCTGACAGCTTATATTGAATATAATATGATACACATATACCTATGAAAATATACTAGCAGATTGCCACCCCTGATAAGTAGGGCTGGGGGATGACCTTTGCTTCCTTTTATATAAAACAACTCTGTTTGAGTTCTTTTTTAAAAAAAAATGCATGTTTATAAGAATAATATAACATGTATGATAATAATGTATTATAATGTAATAATACTATTTAAAAATCAATGGAAAAGAGAAGCAATTCCTGAATGATATGAGGAGCTCCATAGATGATTTTCCAGAGGAAAAAAAAATCAAACTGGTGAACATTATAAAACAATCATTTAAAGTCTCCAGCAATAGTTCAAAGTGTATATAGCAAATGGAGAAACATTAATTCGTGCAAATGTACTAAATCTCGGTAAGAACAGTGAGAGACTGTGGCCTTTGAGCCACACATTTTCTCTTCACCTCCTCCCCCTTGCCCAGTATGATGGAAGCTCTACTCTGGGTAGCTATAGCTAAGAAGGTGGCGCTCCTTCTCCTGCTCACCCCCTCCCAGGCCCCCCACTCCAGAGCTACTGTTTCTGTATGGGAGAGGCAGGCTGCCAGAATTTCTTCTCCTCATTCTCAGCACTATGTTTCAGAAATTCTGTTCCAGGCAAGTGCAGGTGAGAGGTCTGCTGCTCCCTTACCCCACCTGGCTCTGATTCGTAGGACAAAGATAGACTCCAGGTGTGACAGGCTGAGACTATGGAGCCCTAATCACCCTTGCCCCAGCTCGCTTATAAGATAGAATTTCCACACCGGGAAAGGAAAGCTGACATGATTGAAAGCTACTAGACTGGCCTAGTATTGTTTGTAGAGCAGGGTTATCACTCTGAGGGAAGAGAGCCACTGTCTCCTCTACTAGTTCTGGAGCAGCAGGAGTGCTGCCCAAGGGCAAAGGTGGGCTATAACTACAGAGACCTCTGTAGCTCTCTCTAAGGGAGACTGCCTTGAAGGGGGCTGAGTTTATTTGGAAAAGCATGGGAAAGTGCAGGCCTAAGGGTACTGTTGATCAGAATGGGGATCATGGTAGTGAGCATTTAAGAGGGGGCTGGTAGCTCTTTGAATGTAACAAGCCAAACGGTAGGACATTTGGAAGTTTGACAGAGACAAGGAGGGAAAGAGATACCTAAGAAGAGTCGGCCTAGAGTTGGAGCACGCATCAAGGAGTGACCTGAAAGATTACCCCTGAAAAGGGTCCCAAAGTTAATAGGAACTGACTGTGGATCCGTTTATTGCCCAGGGAGGGCATTGTCAGTAAGAGGAAAGCAATCAGCTGGAAATTAATGGAGGCTGAGCTGGAATTGAAACCTGTAGAGGCAGTCTATCCAGAAGCTTAATGAAACTATCAGGAAAGGAGACTGTGAAAAACCTCCTGGCCCAAAAAACAGATACCCATGAGGGAGAAGGGGAGTCAGGGAGACTGTGTGCATGCCCAAGGTCGTGCCCTTTCAGCGGTGACATCAGAAGCTGCACATTGCAGGGAAACAGACTTCACTGATCTGGTCCAGCCCCATCACTACACAAATAAATGGGCAAACAGGAAGTCCAGGGAGATGTACACCAGAGCTGCTACAATATAGTACCTAAATCCCCACGTTTTCAACAAAAATCATAAGACCTAGAAAGAAATAGGGAAGTGTAGCCTATGCACTGGGTAAAAGTAAGATCCGGCAACAAAAACTGCTTGTGGGAGGACCCAGAATTGGATCTAGCAGAAAGAGACCTCAAAGCACATACAACAAATATGGTCAAATAACTAAGGGAAACTATGCTTAAAGGAATAAAGGAAGGTGTGATGGCAGTGTCTCCAAATAGAGGCTATCCAGAAAGATAAATTATAAAATGAACCCAAATGGGGAACTTCTGGATTTGAAAAGTATAATGACTGGAATGAAAAATTCGCCAGAGGGCCTCCGGAGTACATTTGTTTTGGCAGAAGTAAGAAATTGAGGGGTGCCTGGGTGGCTCAGTGGGTTAAGGCCTCTGCCTTCGGCTCGGGTCATGGTGTCGGGGTCCTGGAATTGAGCCCCGCATCGGGCTCTCTACTCGGCAGGGAGCCTGCTTCCCCCTCTCTCTCTGCCTGCCTCTCTGCCTACGTGTGATCTCGATCTCTCTCTCTCTCTCTCTCTCTCTCTCTCTCCCTCTCTGTCAAATGAATAAATAAAATCTTTAAAAAAAAGGAAGAAATTGAACTTGAAGAGAGCTTGGTAGAGATCAGGCAATCCTAAAATTAGAGAAAAACAAGTAGAAAGAAAAATGAATAGAGCCTTAGAGAAATATGCATTCAGCATTACATGTCCGTCAAATATATGAATGTACATGAAATGGGGTATACTAGAGGAGAGTAGACCAATAAAGGAACATAAAAAATATTCAAAGAATGTGTGGCTGAAAATTGTCTAAATTTGGTGAAAAGTAATATGAGCATCTAAGAAGCTAAACGTGTTCTAAGTAGGAAAAAATCCAGAGATTCATACCCAGATTATGTACCACATCAGAGTAAAGTTTTTGAAAACCAAACACAAACTCTTGAAAGCCCAAGACAAAAATGACTCATACAAAGGACCTGCAATAAGATTAGCTAATTCACAGAATGTTCCTCATCAGAAATGGTGGCGGGCAGAAGGTGCTGTGGTAATATAGTCAAAGTGCTGAAAGGAAAAAACAAAAAAACAAAAACAGTCTTGAACCAAAAACATAGATATATAGATATATACACGCACGCATGCACACACACACACACACACACACACACACACGTGCGTGCATATTTATTAAGAGAGAGAGCTACCCTGATATGAGGAATTTGAGAGGCAGGGCAGGGGGTCACGGGGTGAAGAGAGGGGAAAAATGAAACCAGATGGGACTGGGGAGGGAGACAAACCATAAGAGACTCTTAATCTCAGGAAACAAACTAAGGGTTGCTGGAGGGGAGGGAAGGGATAGGGTGGCTGGGTTATCGACATTGGGGAGGGTATGTGCTATGGTGAGTGCTGTGAATTCTGTAAGACTGATGATTCACAGACCTGTACTCCTGAAACAAGTAATACATTATATGTTAATAAAAAGAGAGAGAAAGCTACCTTTCACGAATGAAGCTTAAATATATTCCAGATAAATAAAAATTGAGAGAATTTGTTGCTAGCAGAGCCACCTTACAAAAAATACTAAAGGAAGTTCTTTGGGTAGAAAGGAAATGACACTAGAGAGTAACTTGAATTTGCGTGAAGAAAAGTGTCAGTAGTACAAATTAAATATATCTTCCTGCTCTAAAAAGACTTTTGAAAAGATTTGCATGAAAGAATCTATGTGTAATTTTATTTATAGGCCAATAACATAAAGATATGTAATGTAATGGACAGTAAAAACATGAAGGATGTGGGCGAGAGCAAAGCTATATGGCAGTAAGGTAATAACACCAGATGTTACCTTGAATCCACAGGAGCAAGCCAAGAGAATGAGAAATGGAAAATAAAGCAAACTGTATGAATAAAGACTTATACTCCTCTCAGCTTTTAAAGAATCTATTTAAGTTTATTGAAATATATTTTGACATATAACATAATGTAAGTTTACGTTGGACAACATGTTGATTTTATACATTTATTTATAGCCATGTGATTGCCATTGTACTATTAGCTAATACCTCTGTCATGGCACATAATCTCTCAGCTTTTTTTAAAGTCATAAAATTATGTAAGTAATGATTATACATGGGCAGAAAGGCACTCCCAGTGACTGTTCCCTCCAGCTGAGTAGAGTGAGTAGGCGCAAACACCCAGCTCTCAGTTTCTCCCTGTTAAGGACCGGACTGTGTATCTAACATCCTAACTTTCCTGGCTGTACCTTTCAAGTCAAGTCTTCCAATTAGCCTGCATTAGGCATTTGAAGAAACAAAAATCTGTTAGAACTAATAAATTCAGCGACGTTGTAGGATACAAAACCAATAAACAAAAATCAGTTATGTTCCTATACACTAACAATGAACTCTCAGAGCAAAGCAATTATCACCAAAGGCAACAAAGTCCTTAGGAATAAATGTAAACAACGAGGTGAAAGAGCCGTATGCTGAAAAGTATAGAACATAGATGAAAAACTTGAAGAAGACACAAATAAATGGAAAGATGTCTTTGTTTAGCTTGGTCCTGGTGAACTTGTGAATGCTGATAAAGTTTCCCAGCCCCCCACTCTTAACCTATGAAATAGGATTTCTGCTATGGGCCCAGAAAACTGTTTTTAGAAGCTCCACATGAGTCCTACCTAAAGCAGCTAGTCCAAGGGCTTGCATTTGAGAACTACTGGACCTTTTTCTCACTTTTGCCAATCGATATCTTGTCTCTGGCTTGTATTCTAGCACTTGTCACACTTGATTATATTTGTTTACTACTTTGTATTTCCAGTTTTATTATGATAAGCTTCTTGCCTGGAGACATAGTAGGAACCTGAACATTCTCACATGGTCTCTGCCTTTCCTTTGGTCTTCTATTTGAATATTTTCTCTTCTTCCTATCTTGTTTCTGCTTACACATTGGGTGGGACCGCTCTGGCAGTATTTTGTTCCCAGCCTGACCAACTGTATATTTTCTTTCTCCTTACAGGATTTCCCATTTCTAAACTTTAGCTGATCTGCTTGTAAGAAAGAGGGGAAATGCCGTGGGTTCCAGGTTTAAGGGAAATTCAGGATGAAGAAGATGAGAGCACTTGACCGAGCGAGTGAAGAAATTATGAAATAGTATATTTTTCGTGTTTTTTTTTGTTTTGTTTTGTTTTGTTTTGATTTGTTGTGGTGTGGATCCCTTTTTATTAACACTGGTGCTTATCTGGGGGACTCTCTTTGGTTTTGTTGTTTTATGAAAGCTGAAGTGTTTCTTCAGTTTTGGAAATATTTCTTATATCATAAATGTCTCCTCTCCATTTTTCCTCTCCTATTCTTCTGAACCACCTTAAAATTTCTTGCCTTCTATATTTCTCATTTTATTTTCTTCTTCAGTTGTACGTTGTGAGATTCTTCGGTTCAACATCATGATCTTCAGCTACTTCCTGACTGCTATCAATTCCATCTATTGAAGCTTCTTTTTCTGCAGAGAAAGAAAGAAAGAAAAAAAAAGGAGACTGGATGACTTGATAAGAGGAGAGAGAGATGAACAAAGGTTATGTGGAGAATAGTAACTGATGTGTCAAATGCCATCACCCGGGCTAGGAATGCCATGAAAAGGCAGAGGAAGGTGGCAGGTACTATGTCAAGAAATGGTTTAAAGCCTTAGGGAATATGGTATTTCAATTGGGTCTTAGCAATGAGTCGGATTTCTGCAGACGAATGTGGGAGAGGAAGAGCATGACACATGACAGTAACAGCATAAGCTGTGGCCCTGTGACAAAAGAGTGAGGCATTTGGGCATGAGATGGTGGAGCTAGGGGAGTATCTACAGTGTTGACTAGATCTATGACTGGGAGAACTATTCCAGGCCATTCATTGATCAGGCTGAGTAGGAATATGGAGGCTGATGCTTCAAAGATGCTGCCAAACTGAAGGGATTTCTGGGAATGTATTACCGAAAATCTCCATTCATCTTCCACTCTCTTTCTTTTCCTAGGCCTTTTTGTGTTTGGGCTTCCTTCCTTGTGAGGTGGGACATGCCAGCACACTCTGGGATGGAAGTGAGTGTTATGTCAATGTGACAAACAACTCAGTATTTTTTTTTTTTTTAATTGAGAGACTTACTTTTTTGGGATAGTTTTAAATTGACAGAAATATTGAGTTGATAGCATAGAAGATTCTCATATTATAGCCCTCCATCACAGTTTCCCCTGTTATTAAGATATTGCATTAGTGTGATACATTTGTTACAATTAATAAACTAGTACTAACGCATTATTATTAACTAAGCCCATAGTTTACATTGACATTCAATCTTTGTGCTGTACATTCAGTGGGTTTTGAAAACACATAAAGGCATGTGTCCACCATTATGGTATCAAACAGGGTAGTTTCATTATCCTAAAACTCCTCTGTGCTTCACCTATTTATCCCTTGGCTACCAACTCCCACTACATTGGACCACCGCTAGCCACTGATAATTTTGCCTTTTCCAGAATAGCATATGGGTGGAATCAGGCAGTTGTAGCCTTTTCAGACTGGCTTCTTTTGCTTACCAAAATGCTTCAATGGTTCCTTCACGTCTTTTCATGTCCTGATAGCTAATGACTTTTTATCCCTGAATAATATTCCATTGCATGGAATAGCACACTTTGTTTATCCATTCGTCTATAGAGTGGCATCTTAATTGCTTACTAGTTTTGACAGTTACAAAGCTGCACACTTGTGTGTAGATTTTTGTGTTGACATAAGTTTTCTTTTTTATTAACTGCTTTATTGAGGTTATGATTGACATACAAAAAGCTGTAGATATTTAACATATACAACTTGATGTGCTTGGAGGTAAGTATACATCTCTGAAACTATTATTACAGTCAGTGCCATAAACTTATCCATCACCTTCAAAAATTTCCTCCTGCCGCTGGAACCCAGGTTCAGAAAGGTTGAATTCTTTTTTTATTCCAAAGGTTGGAATTCCAATTCCAAATTCCAGAGGTTGAATTCTTTTTTTTATTTTTAAATTTTTTATTTAAATTCCAGTTAGTTAACATACAGTGCAATATGGTTTCAGGAGTGGAATTCAGTAATTCATCACTTACATACAACACCCAGTGCTCATCATAACAAGTGCCCTCCTTAATCCCCCATCATCTATTTAGCCCATCCCCCTCCCACCTACCTTCATCAACCCACAGTTTGTTCTCTATCATTAGGGGTCTCTTATGGTTTGTTTTCTCACACCTCCTGTTTCCCCCCACCTTCCCATTTGTTCTTCTGTTTTGATTCTTAAATTCCACGAGTGAGTGAAATCACATGGTATTTGTCTTTCTGTGACTGCCTTATTTTGCTGAGCATAATACTCACTCTAGCTCCATCCACATTGTTGCAAATGGCAAGATTTAATTCTTTTTTTAATTTCTTTATTTGACAGAGAGAGAGAGAGAGAGAGAGAGAGCTCATAAGTAGGCAGAGAAAGAGGGAAGCAGGCTCCCTGCTGAGCAGAGAGCCTGATGCAGGGCTGGATCCCAGGACCCTGAGATCATGACCTGAGCCGAAGGCAGAGGCTTTAACCCACTGAGCCACCCAGGCACCCCGCAAGATTTCATTCTGACACAAGTTTTCGATCAGTTTGGTGTATACCTAGGAATGTGATTTCTGTATGATAAAACTATGTTTTCTTGATTTCTGTATGATAAAACTCTGTTTAAATTTGTAAGGAACTGCCAAAATGTCTTCCAAAGTGGCTATGCCATTTTGAATGTCCTCCAGCAATGAGTGAGAGTTCCTGTTTCTCTGCATCCCTATGAGCATTTTGTATATCAGGTTTTTTTGTTTTTTGTGTTTTTTTTTTTTTTAATTTTAGCCACTCTAGTAGATGTATAGGGGTATGTCACTGTGGTTTTAAATTTCAGTCCCCTCATGACATATATGATGTTGTATATTCATGTGCTTGTTTGCCTTTTCTATATCTTCTTTGTGAGGTATATTTTCAGATCGTTTCCTCATTTTTAAATTGCATTTTTTGTTTTCTTAATGTTTAGATTCAAAAGGCCTTTGTGTATTTGGAAATAAGTCCTTTGTCAGATATGTTTTGTAAATATATTTTTTAAAGGTTTTACTTATTTATTTGACAGAGAGAGACACAGCGAGAGCAGGAATACAAGCAGGGGGAGTGGGAGAGGGAGAAACAGGCCTCCTGCAGAGCGGGGAGCCTGATGCGGGGCTCGATCCCAGGACCCTGGGATCATGACCTGAGCCGAAGGCAGACACTTAACGAATGAGCCACCCAGGCATCCCTGTAAATATTTTTTTTACCTACTGTATCTTGTCTTTACATTGTCTTAACAGGATCCTTCATGAAACAGAAGTTCTTAATTTTACTAAAGTCCAACTTCTCAAATATTTATTTTGTCATGTTATATAAAGTGTCATCACAAAACCCAGGATTATCTAGATTTTCTCCTGCACTATCTTTTATAAGTTTTCTAGTCTGGGTTTTACATTTAGGTCTATGATCCATATTGGGTTAATTTTTGTGAAAGATACAAGCTCTGTGTCTAGACCCTTTTTTTTTTTTTTGGCATATGGACATCCAATTCCTATAGCGCCTTTTGTTGAAGACTATTCTTTTTCCATTGAATTGTCCTTGCTTCTTTGTTGACAGTTACTTGACTTTACATGGGTGCATCTATTTCTGGGCTCTCTTAGATTCCATTGATCTGTTTGTCTCTTCTTTTGCTAAAACCACGGGTCTTGATTAGTGTAGCTTTATAGTAAATCCTGACGTCAGGTAGTATCAGCCCTCAACTGTGTTCTTTTTTACTGTTAATGTTGACTCTTCTGGATCTTTTGCCTTTCCTTATTATTTTTTAAGAGATTTATTTATTTGAGACAGAGAGAGAGCATGCGAGCATGGGAGCATATGAGCTGGGGGAGGGGCAGAAGGAGAGGGAGAGAAAGAATCTCAAGCTGACTCCCCACTGAGTGTGGAGTCCAATGTTGAGGCTCACTCTCATGACCCCGAGATCATGACCTGAGCTGAAATCAAGAGTCAGATGCTTAACCGACTGAGCCACCCCGGTACCCCTCCCTATAAACTTTAGAATCAGATTTTCAATATCCATAAAATAATTTGCTACAATTTTGATTGGGATGGCATTAAATCTATAGATCAAGTTGGGCAGAATTGATATCTTAACAATATTGAGTCTTCCAATCCATGAACATGGAAGATCTCTCAATAAAGATTTATTTAGATATTTATTTTTCTTTGTCAGACCTTTGTAGTTTTCCCTATATATCCTGTACATATTTTATTAGATAAGTATTTGTTGGGGGGGTAGGTGTACTGCTAATGTAAATGGCATTGTGTTTTTAATTCCAATTCCGATTGTTCATTGCTGGTATATAAGAAAAAAATTGACTTTTGTATATTGTCCTAATATTCTACAATCTTGCTCTAGTTGCTTTAGTTCCAGGAGTTGTTTATTTTTTGTCAATTCTTTGGAATTTTCTTCTGTTACTGAAGAAGAGTCAACACACAGTGTTGGATTAGATTCAGGTGTAGAACATAGTGAGCTGACAACTCTATATGTTATTCTATGCTTACCACAAGTGATAACACTATTACAGTATCACTGACTATATTCCCTATGCTGTACCTTTCATCCCTGTGACTTATTTACTCCATAACTGGATGCCTATACCTTCCACTCCCCTGTACCCATTTTGTGCATCCTCCCTCTCTTACCACACAGCAACCATCAGTTTTCTTCTCTGTATTTACGGGTATATTTCTGCTTTTTTATTTCTTCACTTGTTTTGTTTTTTAGATTCCACATATAAGCGAAAGATCATATTTGTCTTTCTCTGACTTATTTCACTTAGCATAATACCCTCTAGGTCCTTCCATGTGGTCACAAATGGCAACATCTGATTCTTTTTATGGCTTAGTAATATTCCATCCCATGTGTATTTATATCTATCTACCTATCTACACCATATCTTCCCTTATCCATTTATCAGTCTGTGGACATTTAGGTTGCTTCCATATCTTAGCTATTATAAATGATGCTGCCCTAAATATATGGGTGCTTATATCTTTTTGATTCAGTATTTTCATTTTCGTTGGATAAATACCCAGTAGTAGAATTATTGGATCATATGGTCCCCCTCTCTCCCTCCCTCCCTTCCACCCTTCTTCCCTCCTCCCTCTCCCTCCCTCCCTCCCACCCTCCTTCCCTCCCTTCCACCCTCCTTCCCTCTCTCTCCCTCCTTCCCTCCCACCCTCCTTCCCTCCCTCCCTTCCTTCCTTCCTTCCTTCCTTCCTTCCTTCCTTCCTTCCTTCCTTCCTTCCTGTATAGTCAACATACAATGTTACATTAGTTTCAGGTGTACAACATAGTGATTCAACAAGTTTATGCATTATTCTGTGCTCACAACAAACGTACTTACCATCTGTTACCATAAAAGGATACTACAGTATCAATGACTACATTCCTTATGCTGCACCTCTTATTCCCAGGACTTACTCATTGCATAACTGGAAGTCTGTCTGCCATAACCCTTTACAAAATTTTGCCCATTTCCACACCCACCTCCCCTCTGGCCCTATTTTTAATTTTTTTGTGGAACCTTCCTACTGTGTTTCACAGTGGCTGTGCCAATTTACATTCCCACAAGCAGTGCATGGGGGTTCCTTTTTCTCCACATCCTTGCCAGCACTTGTTATCTCTTGTCTTTTTGATTCCAGCCATTCTGATGGGTTTAAGGTGATATCTCATTGTGGTTTTGATTTACATTTTCCTAATGATTAGTGATACTGAACATGTCTGTTTGCCATCTCTATGGCTTCTTTGGAAAAATGTTTATTCAGGTCCTCTGCCCGTTTTTTCATTGGATTGTTTTGTTGGTTTGTTTGTTTTTT
>CM052801.1:39140344-39163631 GCA_028533885.1 Nasua narica
TCAGCTAATCCTTTATGAGTTGAGGAATGGGAGTTTGGAGGGACCGTACCCGGTTTTCTCACAGCAAACAAAGACCAACATCGTCAGTCCAAACAACATCCTACACACCAATGTCTATAGCACCTTTACTCATAATTGCAAAACAGGGAGCAACCAAGATGTGCATCAAGAGGTGAATCAAGATGTGCATCAAGAGGTGAATGAATAAAGGATCTGTCTGCATTCATACGATGGAATACTATTTGGCAAAACACAGGAATGATCTTTTAAGTCACTGACAGATATGGATGAATCCTAAATTCCTGTCGCTAAGTTGAAGAAGCCAGTCTGGAATGACTGTGTGTGTGTGTGTGTGTGTGTGTGTGTGTGTGTGTGTATTCTTTGTGTGATCCAATTATAAAAAATTGTGGAAAAGGCAAAAGTAGAGAGAGCACAATGGCAAATAGGTAAATACCTTGAATAGGTAAAGGACAGGTGCTTTTTCAGTGCCATGTGATAATGTAATGGTGCTTACTTGACACTCTGCATTTGTCATTATCCACAGTAATTTGCTGCACAAAATCTGAAACTTCATGTATGCACATTTTACACATATTATTAAGTATATCAGGGGATATCAGGATGAAATACAGAATGTAATAAGGGAATCTCACCAGAATCATATACAGATAAGCTACACTAAGGCAGGGAGGTAAACAGGCAAACAGGGCTGTCCTAAATACCTTCGGAAATGAAGGAAGTCTATAAGGCTGAAAAGAAAAAAAATTACACATGCAATGTACTCTAGCAGAGAAATCTGTTGCCTATCGTTGTACAGTGTAAGAAAACTGATACCATTATGCATGTGTACTGGAACCTGACAATTCATTGAATGGATAGTGGATAATGGGGGACAGATTTCTCCCTACTAGAGTGGGAGGTTGCAGATAATGAGGGGCGGAGGAGAAATGATTGATGCAATAAAAAATTAGAGTTGGAGACATCAGCACATATTCATATTTAGGTTAATACCAAGACTGATGCTTATGTATAGGCGTTTGTACAGAAATGTGCACATATATGAGTTAATATGCACACATATATTTCTTTGTTTTGTCAGCTGACAGCACCTAGCAGCCACTTCATCCAAAGAGCAATGAGGACACCTGGTGCACAGATACTGGTTTCTTTCTTTTTTCTTTTTTTTTAAAGATTTTTTATTTATTTATTTGACAGAGAGAGAGAGAGATCACAAGCAGGCAGAGAGGCAGACAGAGAGAGAGGGGGAAGCAGGCTCCCCGCTGAGCAGAGAACCCGATGCGGGGCTCAGTCCCAGGACCCTGAGACCAAGACCCAAGCTGAAGGCAGAGGCTTTAACCCATGAGCCACCCAGGCGCCCCCAGATACTGGTTTCTAATACCTTCTCCTAACAAAAAGAGATTACTTTAGAAAACTAAATTTTCTCAATATGAAAGTAGCTAAGTTTTGCTAACAATTATACAATCTTCCATACAATAACTTATGGAAACCTTGGTTAAACAGATAACTAAATATTAGGTTTTAGAATAATCTATGATCCTATGTAGGCACATTTGTTTTGTTTTGTCTTGTTTTTATTTGACACAGAGAGAGAGATCACAAGTAGGCAGAGAGGCAGAGAGGCAGGCAGAGAGAGAGGGGGAAGCAGGCTCCCTGCCGAGCAGAGAGCAGGATAAGCTGGATCCCAGGACCCTGGGATCATGATCTGAGCTGAAGGCAGAGGCTTTAACCCACTGAGCCACCCAGGTGCCCCCTCCCCCAGGCACATGTTTTAAAACATTCTGAGGCTTTTTCAAAAACCAAATTACCAGAAATTCAAATCCTAAATGACATCTTTTTGAATAATTAGGCTTGTTTATTTAATGTTAGATTACATGAGAAGCAATTCTTATATCAGACAAATTAGATTTTAAACCAAAGACTATAAAAAACTGAGGAAGGACACTATATCATTCTTAAAGGGTCTATGCAACAATATCTAACGATTGTAGATATTTATGCTCCTAACTTGGGAGCAGCTATTTCATTAATAAACCAATTTATTAATAAACCAATTATTAATCAAATTAAAGGAACACTTTGATAATAATACAATAATAGTAGGGGATGTCAATATCCCACTCACAGCAATGGACAGATCATCTAAGCAGAAGATCAACAAGGAAACAAGGGATTTGAATGACACACTGGACCAGATGGACTTTATAGATATATACAAGGCATTCCATCCTAAAGTAACAGAATACACATTTTTCTCCAATGCAAATGGAACATTCTTCAAAACAGATCACATACTGGATCACTAATAAGGTCTCAACCAGTTCCAGAGTACTCAACCAGTACCAGTACCAGTACCAGTACCAGTACCAAAGTACTCAACCAGCACCAGTACCAAAAGATTTGGTACAGACCACATGCTTTGACACTTGAACTCAATCACAAGATGAAATTTGGAAGGAACTCAAGCACTTGGAGGTTAAAGAGCATCCTACTAAAGGATGAATGGGTCAACCAGGAAATTAAAGAAGAATTTTTAAAATTCATGGAAACAAATGAAAATGAAAACACAATTGCTCAAAACCTTTGAGATGCAGCAAAGTTGGTCCTAAGAGAGAAGTACATAGCAATATAAGCCTTTCTCAAAAAATTAAAAAAGTCTCAAATACACAAGCTAAACTTACACCTAAAGGACTTGAAGAAAGAATAGCAAATAAACCCTAAACCAAGCGGGAGAAGAGAAATAATAAAGATCAGAGCAGATATCAAAGAAATAGAAACCAAAAGAACAGTAGAACAGATCAACAAACCTAGAAGCTAGTTCTTTGAAAGAATTAATAAGATCGGTAAACCCCTAGCCAGACTTATCAAAAAGAAAAGAGAAAGGATCCAAATTAATAAAATCCTGAATGAAAGAGAAGACATCTACCACAACTACCAAACTTCCAAACATGAAACAGGAAGAAATAGAAAAACTTGAACAGACCCCTAATTAGCAAGGAAATTGAAGCAGTAATCAAAAATGTCCCGAAAAACAAAAGTCCAGGGCTGAATAGCTTCCCAGGGGAATTCTACCGAACATTTAAAGAAGAACTAATACCTATTCTTCTGAAGCTGTTTTAAAAAACAGAAGGGGAAGGAAAACCTCCAAAATTGTTCTATGAGGCCAGCATTACCTTGATCCCAAAACCAGACAAAGACCCCACCAAAAAGGAAAATTACAGACCATTATCCCTGATGAACATGGATGTCAAGATTCTTACCAAGATACTAGCTAATAAGATCCAACAGTACATTAAAAGAATTAATCACCATAACCAAGTGGGATTTATTCCTAGGCTGCAAGGGTGGTTCAACATTCCCAAATCACTCAATGTGATACATCACATTAATAAAAGGACAAGAACCATATGATCCTCTCAAGTGATGCAGAAAAAGCATTTGACAAAATACAGCATCCTTTCCTGATTAAAACACTTCACAGTGTAGGAATACAGAGAACATACTTCAATATCAGAAAAGCCATCTATGAAAAGCCCGTAGAAAATATCATTCTCAATGGGTAAAAACTGAGAGTTCTTCCTCTAAGGTCAGGAACACAGCAGGGATGTCCACTATCACCACTGCTGTTCACCATAGTACTAGAAATCCTAGCCTCAAAAATCAGACAACAAAAAGAAATAAAAGGCATTCAAATTGGTAAAAAAGAAGTCAAATTGTCACTCTTCGCAAATGACATGATACTTTATGGGGAAAACACAAAAGACTCCACCCCAAAATTGCTAGAACTCTTACAGGAATTCAGCAATGTGGCAGGATATAAAATCAATGCACAGAAATTAGTTGCATTTCTATACACTAACAATGAAACAAAAAAAAGAGAAATTAAGAAGTCAATTCCATTTACAATTGTACCCAAAATCTTAAGATACCTAGGAATAAACCTAACCAAATAGGTAAAAGATCTGTACTCTGAAAACTACAGAACACTTATGAAAGACATTGAGGCAAACACAAAGAAATGGAAAAAACATTCTATGCTCACAGATTGGAAGAATAAATATTGCTAAAAATGACTATGTACCCAATCTACACATTCAATGCAATCCTTATCAAAATACCAACCACATTTTTCACAGAGATGGAACAAATAATCCTAAAATTTGTATGGAACCAGAAAAGACTCCAATAGCCAAAGGAATGTTGAAAAAGGAAACCAAAGCTGGTGGCATCACAATTCCAGACTGCAGGCTCTATTACAAAGCCACAATCATCAAGACGGTATTGTACGGGCACAAAAACAGACACCTAGATCAATGGAACAGAATAGAGAACCCAGAAATGGACCCTCAACTCTATGGTCAACTAATCTTCGACAAAGCAGGAAAAAAAAATCCAATGGAAAAAGGATGGTCTCTTCAACAAATGGTGTTGGGAAAATTGAACAGCCATATGCAGACCATTCTCTTAAACCATACACAAAGATAAACTGAAAATGGCTGAAAGACCTCAGTGTGAGACAGGAAGCCATCAAAATCCTAGAGGGGAATACAGGCAGCAACTTCTTTGACCTCGGCCACAGCAACTTCTTGCTAGACACATCACCAGAGGCAAGGGAAACAGAAGCAAAAAATGAACTATTGGGACTTCATCAAAATTAAAAAGCTTCTGTACAGCAAAGGCAACAGTCAACAAAACCAAAAGTCAACCTACAGAATGGGAGAAGATATTTTCAAATGATATATCAGATAAAGAGCTAGTATCCAAGATCTATAAGGAACCTATCAAACTCAACATCTAAAAAATAAATAATCCAGTTAAGAAATGGGCAGAAGACATGAACAGACATTTCTCCAAAGAAGACCAAAAAATGGCTAAGAGACACATGAAAAAATGCTCAATATCACTCACTCATCAAGGAAATACAAATCAAAAGCACAATGATATATTACACTGGTCAGAATAGCTAAAACTAACAACTCAGAAACAACAGATGTTGGCAAGAAAGTGGAGAAAGAGGAACTCTTTTACACTGTTGGTGGGAATGCAAACTGGTGCAATAGCTCTGGAAAACAGCATGGAGGTTCCTCAAAAAGTTAAAAATAGAGCTACGCTACTACCCAGCAATTGCACTACTAGGTATTTATCCAAAGGATACACACATAGTGATTCAAAGGAGCACATGCACCCCAATGTTTACAGCAACAATGTCCACAACAGCCAAAATATGGAAAGAGCCCAGATGGCCATTAACAGATGAATGAATAAAATAGATGTGGCGTGGGGTGCCTGGGTAACTCAGTGAGTTAAGCGACTCCCTTCAGCTCAGGTCAAGATCCCAGGGTTCCAGGATGGAGTCCCGCATGGGGCTCCCTACTTATCATGGAGTCTGATTCTCCCTCAGACCCTCCCCCTCTCAGGCTCTCTCTCTCTCTCTCTCTCTCTCTCTCTCTCATGCTCACTCTCTTTCTCAAATAAATGAATAAAATCTTTCTAAAAAAGGTGTGTGGGATATACATATATCTATATATAGGAATATTACTCAACCATCAAAAACAATGAAATCTTGCCATTTGCAATGACATGGATGGAACTAGAAGGTATTATGCTAAGCAAAATAAGCCAGTCAGAGAAATACAAATACCATATGATTTGACTCATAAGACAAAAAGATGAACATAGGGGAAGAGAAGGAAAAATAAAACAAGATAAAAACAGAAAAGGAGGCAAAACATAAGAGACACTTAACTATAGGAAACAAACTGAGGATTGTTGGAGAGGAGGTGGGTGAGGGAATGGAATAATTGGGTGATGGGCACTAAGAAGGGCATTTGATATAATGAGCACTGGGTGTTATATGCAACAGATGAATCACTAAATTCTACCCCTGAAACTAGTAATACACTATATGTTAACTAAATTGAATTTAAATAAAAAAATTTTAAACTTAGATAGATAGATAGATAAAGTTCTAGTCATGGAAATCAAGCAAGAAAAAGAAAGACTGGAATCCAGATTGGAAAGAATGAACTAAAGTTTTCTCTATTTGTAGATAGCATGACATTAAAAAGTCTACAGAATCAACAAAAACACTGTTAGAACTGAAAAATGAGTTCAGCAAAGTTTCAGGATATAAAATCAATACAAATACCAATTGTATTTCTACCAGCTCTCAGTAAAGAATCCAAACATGAAATTAAGAAAACAATTCCATTTGTAATAGCATCAAAAACATATAAAATAGGTGGTTCAGTTGGTTAACCTTCTGACTCAGTTTTGGCTCAGGTCAAGATCTCATGGGTCGTGGGATCGAGCCCCACATCAGGCTCCACACTCAGTGAGGAGTCTTTTTGAAGATTCTCTCCCTCTATCCCTGCCCCCACTGGTGTTCTCTCCCCCTTCTCTCTCAAATAAATAAATAATCTTTTTAAAAGTATAAAATATTTGGAAATAGATTTTTTAAAATAGTGTATTAAGTTTCATAAATCTGTTCCCCTTGGTATTTAACCAAGTAAATTGAAAACATATCCATACAAAAGCCTGCACAACATTTATAGCAGCTTTATTCATAACTTCCCAAACTTGAAAGCAACCAAGATGTCCTTTAGTAGGTGAAGGGACAATAAACTGTGGGACAGACAATGGGATATTATTCAGCACCAAAAAAAGTGAGCTATCAAGCCATGAAAAAACATAGGAAAATCTTTAATGCATATTACTAAGTGAAAGAAGCCAACATGAAAAGGCTACATATTGTATAATTTGACTATCTGGCATACTGAAAAAGTCAAAACTATGGAGACAGTAAAGTGTTTTGTGGTTCTAAAGGGTTGAGGGAAGAGAGGAATGAATAAACAGAGCACAGAGAATTTTTAGGGTAGTGAAACTATTCTGTATAATACTGTAATGGTGAATATATGTCATTATACATTTGTGAAAACCCATATATTGTACAACACCAAAACTGAACCCTAATGTAAAATAGAGACTATGAGTAAAAATGACATGTCAGTGGACATTATCACTTGTAATAAATGTACCATTCTTTTGTGGGATGTTGATAATGGGGGGGAGGCTCTGCATATGTGGGAACAGAAGGTAAATAGGAACTCCCTGTACTTTCTGCTAAATTTTACTGTGAACCTAAAAGTGCTCTAAAAACTAAAGTCTATTTTTTAAAAAAGTAATGCAATACTTGTATACCAAAAACTACAAAACATTATCAAATTAAATTAAAGATTGAAATAAATTAAAAGGTATTTCATGTTCAGGCACCAGAAGACTTAATATTGTTAAGATGCCAATACTCCTCAAATTGATATATAAATTAAATATAAGTCCTATCATACCTTATCTGGCTTTTTTTTATAAGAAATCAACCTAAAATTCATACATGAGACACTGATCCTAAAATTCATATAAAAATGCAAGAGACAAAGAAAAAACAAAATAACCTTGAAAAAAGAATAAAGTTGGAAAATTCATTCACACTATTTAGGGCACGTGATGTGATGAGGACTGGGTGTTATATGCAACTAATGAATTGTTGAACACTAAATCAAAAACTAATGATGTATTATATGTTGGCTAATTGAACATAATAAAAAAATAAAGGGCCTACATTTTAGACATTAAAAAAAAACTTACAACAAAGCTATAGTAATCAAGACAATGTTGCCCTAGAGTAAGGATTGACATATAGATCAATGGAATAGAATTTAGGGCCCAGAAATGAACCCTTACATTTATGGTCAATTGATTTTTTTAAAAGGGGTACCAAGAAAAATCAACAGGGAAAGAATAGTCTTTTAACAAATGATAAGGGACAACTTGATATCCACAAACAAAAGAATGAATTAGGCTCATTCCACATGCCATATACAAAAATTAACTCAAAATTGATCAAAGATTGAAATGTAAGAGCTAAACTATGAAACTCTTAGGGTTAGGCAACGGCTTCTTATATGACACCAAAGCACAAGCAAAAAAAGAAAAAACTAGATAAATTGGACTTTATCAAAATTAAAAACCTTTGTACTTCAAAGGACAAAAACCAAGAAACTGGGGGTGCCTGGGTGTCTCAGTGGGTTAAAGCCTCTGCCTTCGGCTCAGGTCATGATCTCAGGGTCCTGGGATCAAGCCCCACATCAGGCTCTCTGCTCAGCGAGGAGCCTGCTTCCCCTCTCTCTCTGCCTGCTTGTGATTTCTCTCTCTCTCTCTCTGTCAAATAAATAAATAAAAATCTTAAAAAAAAAAAAACAAACAAGAAACTGAAAAGACAACTCACAGAAAATATTTGCAAATCATATATCCAACAAACGATGTACCCAGCATATGTAATGTACTCTTTTAACTCAATAATAAAAAGACAAATAACCAAATACTGTAAGTGGGCAAATAATCTGAATAGACATTTTGCCAAAAAAGTTAAACAGATAGCCAATAAACATATGAAAAGATACATATCTACTAGGAGAACTCTAATAAAAAAAGAAAGGCAATAACAAGTATTTATAAAGATGTGGAAAAATTAGAACCCTCATACAATGATAGTGGGAATATAAAATAGTGCAGACTCTTTTTGAAACAGTTTGGTAGCTCCTCAAAACTTGAAACATAAGAGTTTCCATATGACCCAACAAGTGCACTCTTAGGTACCTACCAAAGGGAAATGAAAACATATGTCTAAACATTGTACACAAATATTCTTAGAATCATTATTTATAGTGGATAAAGTCTGTAAGTGGCCCATGTGTCCATTAGCTGATGAATGGATGGATAGAATATGACACATTCACTCAGTGGAGTACTGTTCAATAATCAAAAGGAATAAAGTACTGATACATACCACAATATGGGTGAACTTTGAAAACATTATGCTGAGTGAAAATAGCCAATCACAGAGGAACACATATTATCTGATTCCATTTTCATGTGATGTTCAGAATAGGCAAATCTATTAAGTCAGAAATTTGATTTGTGTTTGCCTAAGGAAGGGGTGGAGGATGGAAAGTGACTGCTGATGGGTATGGGGTTTTTGAGGGTGATTATAACATTCTAAAATTCACTGTAGTGATGATCGTACAACTCTGTGAATAATACTAAAACACTGAATTGTACATTGTAAATGGGTGAAATTTATGGTATGTGAATTATATATCAATAAAGTTGAATTTTTAAAAGTAGCATTTATTGTCTGCTAATTTGGAGAGACTTTTGAAAAACACAGGTCTGTTTGGGGGAATTATTAAACAAAGAAATCAATGGTAGTACAGTATGACAAGAGCCGTGACCGCTGAATATTGGTTTCCTCACTTTAAAGTATATGTAATCATTCCGACTACTTCATCATAATGTGAAAATCAAGTCAAATGATGAATACAAAACATCCAGCTTAGCATCTGGCACTGGTAGTCATTTCAGAAAAGATGAAACTCGTATTACTTGTCAGAATGAGGGGGGTTTTCATTAAAAGAACAATGTTTTTTAATGACTGAGGCTACTATGTCAACATTTTTGTCCTAAGAGAAAACAATGTTCAAGGCATTTACAACATGGTACTGTGTTAAGTGTGACCATTGAAGTTATAACCAGATTCAAGTCCTGGCTCCTACTTACTAGCTGTGTAACCAAAGAAGAGTGACTGAAATTCTCAATTTCACTGCCTTATCTCTGCAAAACAGGGATAATACTACCTTCCCTGGAGGACTATTCTAAGAATTAGAGATTAGAAGGATAAAAATAGTTTGATTCTCTCCTACATTTTAACTTTCTCCCTTTTTAATACCTTTTCATCATTCTAAAAAAATGTATTCAAGTATTTACCATCCTAATAACCTTCCCTTGCATCCTCCCTCTAACTACGAAACTCTCCTCCTCCTTTCCTATCAAATTAAGGACCTTCAAACAAAATAGCCTTCTCCCCTCACTCTTCAATGTAATACAGTCTCGAGTTATTCCCTTTTGGTCCCCAGCTGCCACAATTGACACAGCTCTCGATAAGGTAACAAAGATGTCCTAATTAAAAGACTCATTCTCAGTTTCATCTGATCTTACCTCTCTGTAGTATCACGCCCCCCACTTCCTCTGTGTCTGTGATTCTAATTATTCTTCCTGCTTACTTTCATATGCTTCTGAAATTTCTTTTCCAATCTCCTAGTACTCCCAAGATCCCATCCTTGGCCATCAGCTCTCTATTTCCTACATCCTTGGATGAATTAATTCAAACTCATGGTTTCACCTGATATTGATAGTTGAGTTGACTCCCAAATATATATTTCTGGTCTGAAGCTAATTCCTGACCACCAAACTAAAATATTTAATTGCCTCCTGATCATCCTGGATGTTTTTACAAGCTTCTCAATCTCAGATCTCATCTCAATCCACTCCCTTTACGTGCAGATATGTGCACACCTCTGTAATCAATTCTTCATTTAAGGGCACTAGCATTACTCAGTCACGGAACTCAGAAACCTCCCCATATCAAAGTCTGGATGAACCCAGGCCTGCAGTCAAGAAGCACTGGGTGTTATACGTAAACAATGAATCTTGGAACACCACATCAAAAACTAATAATGTATTGTATGGTGACTAACATAACACAATAAAAAAAAGAAGCAAGCAGGCTGATGGTGAAAAATCAAATGAATAGAGAGATCAGTGCCATGTACAATCACAGACATCAACCTCAACTAAGCCCTGGTGTCCAATAAATTTAAGGCATTTCCAATCAGTTCTCTCTTCAATTACCAGTAATGGCAATTTCAAATTAAAAACACTTCAAACACCTGATTTCCTTTCCTTTCCTCTCACCCTGAGAAGCTGACCATACCTCTTATTTAACTGAGAAAAATAAGTCTTCAGGAGGAATTACCTCAACTTCCTACTACCAAATCTAAAAATATGCCTGTATCTTATCTATAATTGTTGCCTTCCCTCAAAGAACCACAAAGTCAGCATAACATGATCTTCACTACACCACTCCCAACCTGGTCCTCCTTTGGTCTTACAAGATAGTATCACCATCTATCCAGTTGTACAGGCCAGCCCTGAAAGTCATCTTTGTCATCCTCTCCAAAATTAAGTTCTGCTGACTTTAGTTCCTAAATATCTCTTACACCTCTCCAATTTTCTCCATCTCTATTACCACTACTCTAATATAAGTGACTAGCATGTCACACCTGAACTACTACAATAGTCTCCTTATTGATCTACTCACAACAGGCCTGCTCTTCCATCTCTTATTTATAGTGTAGACAGAATTTTCTGCAAAACTGACATTATACTCTAATTTAAAATTCTTGATCATTCTTAAACAGAAACACCAAAATCCTTAATATGACTTATAAGTCCTATATGGCCCAACTACACATACTTTCTTTCAATGTCTTGGTTCAGCCAAGGTCTCTCCCCTTCACCAAGACTTTTAAAAATGCTGTTATTTCTAGAATGTTATGCCTAGAATAATCTCAATCTCTGCTCCCTTTTTTCCCCTAGTTAAAGACTACTCTTCCTTCAAATCATACTGCAAATGACTTACCGTTGGAGGTGTTCCTTGGCCCCTCAAACTAGGTTAGGTCACCGTTACAGCACTAGGTGCCTTTTCTTCATATCACATACCACAATGAGTTAACACATATAAAACACTCAGAACACGCTTCACATAAGCACTCAATAAATCTTGCTATTATTATAAACATATAATTGCGCCTTTTCCCCAACTATTATTTCATTGATTTAATAAAATTAGAATTGTTCTACATGTAAAATAGAGCCGTGAACAAAAGAGGCCCGGATGTTATTTTTGATTGGTGTGCGTGTCCCCTCCTGGCTGTGAGATTATGTGAATGCAGAAAGACCCTGATTCCTTCTGGGTCCTCAGAGCCTATCAGAGAAGCATAGCTAAACGCAGGCTTAAGGCGCGCTGAGAAATTCATTCTAGAAAACGCCTTTTAAAACAGAAACCCTATCTGCACAGGTGTCCATACCACTCACTGTCCACAGCTCAAAAAAGTCAGGTTTGGTGAGAACTCCTCCTTTCCCTGTCATTTTTCCCTTTTGATGTGAGTCCTAAAAAGCAATCTTCCTGTTTCATATAAGAGTGATTATGTGCTTGAGCTGGGCGACCACCAGGAATTAGATAGAGCGGCCAGACGGACAAAACCTCCCAACAAGCGTCCGTCCCCTAACTCGTTCCGAATCTCCGGACAAATCGCCATCCTCCGTACCTCGTGCTAAAAAAAAAAGGGGGGGGGGGGAGGGAAGGAAGGAAGGAAGGAAGGAAGGAAGGAAGGAAGGAAGGAAGGAAGGAAGGAAGGAAGGAAGGAAGGAAAGAGGGAGGGAGGGAGACATAGGCTGGAGACAGTGGCAGGTCACCACCGCCAAAACTCACCAGAGTCGGAGAAAAACCGCGGAGACACTAGCGGAAATGCTGCCCCTCCTTCCCACCGCCTCCATTTCAAAGAATTTTCAGAGTCCCTCTAGCACGCTGGGAGGTCTGGTTCTCTCTGTGTTGCTTTGGTTACCTCAGATTTCTTAGACAACCAAAGTAGAGGAAAGTCAGGCAGAACTGAAAGGATTGGGGAAGCGGAGCTGAAATGCAATGATATGGATTACTGCGGGAGTTAAGTGCATAGGCTTTGATGTCACCCTGGCTCCAGCATCTTACCTTGCCACTTAGATACAGTGTGGCTTTAAACAGGTCACTTAATCTCTTCAAGCTTCTGCTTTTTAATTTGTAGATTGGAGGCAGTAATCCCTCTACTGTTAGATTGTTGTGAAGATTAAATGTCCTAATGTATGTAAAGCTTTAACACAGTTTCTGGCACCAGTAAGAAAAAAAAGTTCTTAAAGGAAAGGAAGGATTCATTGGGAGATCAGAGGGTGATACGAAACACAAGACACTGTGCTCTGAGAAACAAACAGGGTTTTGGAGGGGCGGGGGTGGGGGTTGGGTGAGCCTGGTGGTGGGTATTGAGGAGGGCACCTATTGCATGGAGCACTGGGTGTGGTGTATGTATGAACAGTAAATCTTGTTAACACTGAAAAAATAAAATTAAATTTAAATAAATAAATAAATATATTTATTTTTGAAGATTTAAACTTGGCAAATTCTCTCTTTTTAAAATTATTCTTCCTTGAACTTATGAATCCTCCAAAAATTGTTCTCTCTACCTCCTTTCACAAACAGATATCTCAAAAGAAATGGTTCTGTTGCCATTATTCCACCTACTTCTTAGCTCTCAATTTACATCTTTCACTCCATCATTCCCTGCAATATCTCTCACTATTTAATATAACCAATGAACTCTGGATTGCTAAAGGCAACAAAAAATTTCCAGTCTTCAATCCCTTGACCTTCCTCCTTCCTCTGACCCCACAGAGCATGCTTTTCTCCTAGAAACATTCTTTTCTTTTGACTTTGGTGTCACTAATTTCCTGGTGTTCTTCTTACCTTTCTGGCAGTTTATCTGTCTCCTTTGTAAGGTCATCCTCCTCTACCTAGGCATTAAATATTTGAGATTCCTGGGGCTTAATTCCAAGGTCACTTATTATCATTCCATGCTCTCCCTAAAGCAATATCAATCATACCTTAATTTTTAATCACCATCTGTAAGCTACCACTTATAGTCCACACTGTCAGTGGAACTCCAGACTAAAATAACCAACTTTTTATTCAATATATTCAATCAAGTTATCTCAAAAGCACTTTAAACTCCACATGACAAAGGACAAATGCATGCTTTCCCCCCTAAATTTATCTCCTAAATTCCTTCTAGTGTTATCATCTCTTTTAATGGTATTACAGTCTGTTCATTTATATATAGCAAAAATCTAGGCAACATCCTTCTTACCTCTTTTACCTGCCTTTCACATACTATTCACTGTCAAGTCAGTCCTCTAAGTTTTATTCCTGGATATTTATCAAAATTGTCTATGTCTTTCTATCTTCACTGCCACCATTTTGTCCAAGGTCTCATCATGTAATACTTTGACTATTTAAACTGCTTCCTAACTGTCCACTATCCACATTGATTCTGGCTTCCTTCCAATCCATATTTTTTTCCCAAATGCTATTTGTGAAACAATCATTACAGCATGTCACACGCGTACCCCATTCGCTCTACCTGGTTAAAACTCTGAGAAATCTTCATTTGCTCATAGGAGAAAAATCAGTCTTTAACATAGTCTGCATGTCCTGATCTCTCACTAAGAGCTAGGACTAAGATAGAAAAAGATATGCACCTACAATGCAAAAATGTAAGGGAATGCCCAAACTCAGAGTAGTCCAAGTACACAATCAGCACCAAGAAGTGAGTGCCTTTAGGGGCGCCTGGGTGGCTCAGTGGGTTAAAGCCTCTGCCTTTGGCTCAGGTCATGATCTCAGGGTCCTGGGATCCAGCCTCCCATCGAGCCCCACCTTGAGCCCTGCATCGGGCTCTCTGCTCAGCGGGGAGCCTGCTTCCTCCTCTCTCTCTCTGCCTGCCTCTCTGCCTACTTGTGATCTCTGTCAAATAAATAAAATCTAAAAAAAAAGATAAAAAAGTAAAAGGTGCATTGATGATGAGCATTTTTTCATGTCTGTTAGTCATTTGTATGTCTTCTTTGGAGAAGTGTCTGTTCAGATCTTCTGCCCATTTTTTGGCATGATTATCTATTTTTTCAGTGTTGAGTTTGAGGAGTTCTTTATAGATGTTAGATATCAGCCCTCTGTAGTGTCATTTGCGAATATCTTCTCCCATTCCGTGGGTTGTCTGTTTGTTTTGTTGACTGTTTCCTTTGCTGTACAGAAGCTTTTTATCTTGGTGAAGTCCCAAAAGTTCATTTTCTCTTTTGTTTCCTTTGCCTTTGGAAACATGTTCATCATCATCATCATCATTAGCCATCAGGGAGATTCAAATCAAAACCACATTGAGATACCACCTTACACCAGTTAGAACAGCCAAAATCAACAAGACAGTAAACAACAAGTGTTGGAGAGGATGTGGAGAAAGGGGAACCCTCTTCCACTGTTGGTGGGAATGCAAGTTGGTGCAGTCGCTTTGGAAAACAGTGTAGAGATTCCCAAAGAAGATTAAATTAAATTAAATTAAAAATAGAGCTACCCCATGACCCTGCAATTACACTACTGGGTATTTACCCCAAAGATACTGATGTAGTGCAAAGAAGGGCCACATGTACCCCAATGTTCAGAGCAGCAATGGCCACAATCACCAAACTGTGGAAAGAGCCAAGATGGCCTTCAACAGATGAATGAATAAAGATATGGTCCACATATACAATGGAATATTATGCCTCCATCAGAAAGGATGAATACCCCACTTCTATATCAACATGGATGGGACTAGAAGAGATTATGCTGAGTGAAATAAGCCAAGCAGAGAGAGTCGATTATCATATGGTTTCACTTTCGTGTGGAGCATAAGGAAAAATATGGAGGACATTGGGAGAAGGAAAAGAAGAGTGAATTGGGAGAAAATGGAAGGGGAGATGAAACATGAGAGACTGTGAACTCTGAGAAACAAACTGAGGGTTTTGGAGGGGAGGGAGGTGGGGGGTTGGGTGAGCCTGGTGGTGAGTATTGAGGAGGGCACATATTGCATGGAGCACTGGGTGTGGTGCATGAACAATGAATCTTGGGACACGGAAAAGGTAAAAAAAAATCAAAAGAAAAGATGCATTGATTACTCATTGCAGTGAAGAAATGCAACACATGGGGAACAGTGCATATGTTTCAGGGATATCATACTAGAAAGAAACTATTATAGGATTTGAGTTTTCCTTGGGTGATTTAGTTGTTTATATCCAACAAGAGAACCACATGGCTCAGCCATGAATGACAAGCCAAGTTATCAGCAACACTGGGATTTCCTTGTAAGTATAAGATGCCAGGCACTACTTTTCTCTTCCATACAACTCAAGAACAGAGAGATTTGGGGGAAAGCAGCACAAGAACCTGGAGCGGTAGGCAGGGCCAGGTCATGCAGAGCCTGGAAGACCATATTTGCGGAGTAGACCTTTATTCTAAATGCAAAAACAGAGGAGTGATGTACTTAAATCTGTGTGCCAAGGACTGTGGAGGGTCTGAGACTTTATTCTACTTGCAAGCTCATAAGTTAATTTGCCATAGTTTGACGGAAGCTGACAGAAGATGGAAGACTCCTGGATGAGAGACAAAGGACTTTATTACTCACAGCAAAAGCAATAGCAAGAGCATCATGTCTGCACTGGTTCTACATGTGTCCTAAGTCCCCTGGGGGCAACACAAATAGGCTTACCTGGATGCCTACACATGTAGAGGAGTGATATTAGAGGAGGTATTAGAGGATATTGTGATATTAGAGGAGAACCTGGAACTTTGGAGATACACTGCTTTCATAGTGAGCAGAAGCAATTCTGCTCTTTGGGGAGGTGGTATCTCATCCCTCAATTTGCTCAATACCACGACAACCCTGAGAAATCTGGGGAAAAAGTGGTTAGGGCTTTGAATTCTTGGCATACTCAGCACAAACTCAAAGGAACACTCAGGGCCCATACTGGATTTTCTCTCCCAACACTGTTTTCTCAAAGGTCAACATTTGGTGAACTGGCTCAATATGTGGAACAAGCTAACATTGAATTATTATCTTTCACCATATATGATTCATCCTATCAGCTACAAACATGCCCTAATTTCTCCTGTGTTGATCCCCACATTACCCTGCAGCTACTGCCCCAGCTGATCACCCTCTTAATGGGAAGGGGAAATGTAACACACCCTGGGATAACTCCAACGAAAAGAGTAAGTACAGGGATGGTGGCACCTAGGTAAGTGAAAAGAAGATGCACCCAACCCCATGAGGAAAGAAGGACAAGCAGAAACAAGGAGGATGATGTTCTAGGTGGATGACATGGGAGATGCCTGAAACTATGGGCACTGGTGCTCCATGGAAGCATGAAAATGGTACCCCAAGAGGTGTTTTTTTTTTTATGTACAATGTGGGCCTAGTATAATGCAGAAAGTATCCAGAAGAGAGGCACAAACTCTTTCCGCCAACTTCAGGCCTATCACTTAGAGAAAGCCTCACCTTGTATTTGCGATGGGCTGGGACACAGTATTCAAAACTGTTGGAGTAATACCCCTGTTTAATCTGTTGTGGTTCATATTTCTATTGTTGTGATATTTGTGTTCATTAACTATTTTAATAAAGCATTTAATGGTTTCCAATTCCAATGTTTCATTGATAATGTAATACAAATTATAATCTCATTAATAATTCAATAATTATATTCAACTTGTAATGATTGACTACAGTGTGCCAGGTACTATGCTAAGTACTTTACATATAAAATCCCACTGAAGCCTTAAAAAGGAACCTATGAGGGTTTTTTTTTTCTTTACTCTCTATTGTACTGGTGAAGAAACTAAAGCCCCAGAGAAGTTAACTAATAGCACACAGGTAAGACATGGTAGCAGGGCTGGCTTTAAGGACCTGCAATCAGTATAGTTGGTCCCACAGGGCCCATGCTGAGAATGGGTGCCTGGGCTTGTGGGTTAATGTTGATTCTCAAATTTCCTAACCTTTTTTCTCTAAGCTTATGACTTGTAAGTGATGTCCTGTGAGACAATGCAGCATGTGCTGGGAACCTGGAGCCTCAGCTCTCCTATGATCCAGTCCTACCAGCTCCTGGTTTCATGGGAAGTGTTCTCTATTGTCCACTCACCCACCCACCCACCTAGACTCCCTCTCCTGCCCAAGTGACTGCTACTGCGTTCTGCCCTCTGGTGGGACCTGGGTGTGGACGTAGGAAGGATCAGAACTGACAGGGCCAGGTCTGGGGCAGGGTCCCCAGACATCTTTGAAGACCTTCACAACATTAAACTGCAATTACAAAACACATTGACACGGCAAATGAGAGATTGTGGAAGAAAGGGGGGGAAAACTTGCCCCTGAGTTTTTAATGAGAAACCCTACGTTTTCAGTTTGCATGTCATACAGCTGGACCTGCATGGTAGAGAAGGTCACAAATTCAGATTGCATAGTCCCAAAGTCTGTGTTATTGCTTTTTATTTTCAGTTCTTGCCTTTAACAAAAAGAAATAATTGACTATGTGATACATGCTTTCAAAGTATAAAATTTTAAAGTTTCAAAACGACCAGTTAACAGTATGCCTCTCACCACAATTGTGCAAGCATCCACTTCCCTTCCCCAAAGACAAACACTCTTTTCCACCAGATTCTTATATATTCTTTCTTGCAGAGTTAAATTACACATATATAAACATTTGCATGTATTTTAACCACTCCCCTTTTTATACAAATGGTTCTATACCAAACAGTGTTCAGGACCTGCATTTGTTTCATTTTTAATGTATCCTGGAGATATTTCTGTGTGATCATAATAATGACAAAAAATAGAGAGTGCTTTATTAATTTAACCATAATCTTGCCCAGTGAAGTAAATATCCTCATTTCTTGTTGAGGAAACTAAAACACATAGAACTTAAGTAACTTTCCCAATGTTAATTTGACTAAAAGTAGGAAGAACCAGGACTGGATTCATGCAATATAGTTTCAGAATGTACACTTAGCTATTCAGCTAAATAACATTCTACTTTATAAAAAAACTATCTGCATGATGTCCTTTTACATGGCTATATTTTTTTTTATCCATTCTGCTACTGATTGTCACAGACTTATCAATCATTCTATTGTTATTACAGACAATACTGCATTGAATAAGCTTATATATAACTTCTTTCCACACATATACAAATACATCCAATATGTAAACTCATAGAAGTAAGACTTCTGGACCAAAAGTAAATGCACACATAATTTTGACAGATATTGCTTAATTGCCCTCTCTACATGCTATATCACTTTAGACTCACACTAACAACCCAGTCATATTTCCCTTTTCCCACATCCTCACGAAAACAGGGTATTTCAAATGATTGTATATTTGGAGAAAATAGATGGTATCTTACTGTAATTAAAATACACATTTCTCTTATTATGTGTGAGCTGGGCATTTTGAAAATGCATAGAGGTTCCCTTTTCTCCACATCTTCTCCAACATTTGCTGTTTCTTGCCTTGTCAATTTTTGCCATTCTAACTGGTGTAAGGTGGTATCTCAACGTGGTTTTGATTTGAATTTCCCTGATGGCTGATGATAATGAACATTTTTTCATGTGTCTGTTAGCCATTTGTATGTCTTTGGAGAAGTGTCTGTTCATGTCTTCTGCCCGTTTTTTGATGTGATTATCAGTTTTTTGAGTGTTGAGTTTGAGGAGTTCTTTATAGATCTTAGATATCAGCCCTTTGTAGTGTCATTTGCGAATATCTTCTCCCATTCTGTGGGTTGCCTCTTTGTTTTGTTGACTGTTTCCTTTGCTTTGAAGAGGCTTTTTATCTTGATGAAGTCCCAAAAGTTCATTTTCGCTTTTGTTTCCCTTGCCTTTGGAGGCATGTCTTGAAAGAAGTTGCTGTGGCTGATGTCGAAGAGGTTACTGCTTATGTTCTTCTCTAGGATTTTGATGGATTCCTATCTCACACTGAGGTCTTTCATCCATTTCTAGTTTATCTTTGTGTATGCTGTAAGAGAATGACTGAGTCTCATTATTCTGTATATAGCTGCCCAATTTTCCCAGCACCATTTGTTGAAGAGACTATCTTTTTCCATTGGATATTTTTTCCTGTTTTGTCGAAGATTAGTTGACCATAGAGTTGTGGGTCCATCTCTGGGCTCTCTATTCTGTTCCACTGGTCTATGTGTCTGTTTTTGTGCCAGTACCATGCTGTCTTAGTGATCACAGCTTTGTAGTAAAGCTTGAAATCAGGCAACGTGATGCCCCCAGCTTTGTTTTTCTTTTTCAACATTTCCTTAGCAATTCAGGATCTTTTCTGGTCCCATACAAATTTTGGATAGAATCTTAAGCAGGCTCCACACTCAAGAGTGGAGCCTGACACAGGGCTAGATCTCAAGACCCTGAGATCATGACCTGAGCCAAAATCAAGAGTCAGACACTTAACTGACTGAGCCACACAGGCGCCTCAGTCTCTTAATTAGTGAAAACAAAGCCAATCCTTACCAGAGAGGAGGGGGTGGAGGGTTGGGTTAAATATGTGATGGGGATTAAGGAGTGCATTTGTCCTGATGAGCATCAGGTGATGTATGGAATTCTTTAATCACTGTACTGTATCCCTGAAACTAATAAAACACTTCATGTTAAAAAATTAATATATATTAAAATTATATGTTAAATAATATATATTAAATATATATTATAATATATATTAAATATATAAAAATTAATATATATAATATATATCATCCCACACACAAACAAAAAGACATTCTGTGTGGATTAGATGTGCCATAGACCAGGCTAAGTCATGTGGACATGCATGAGTTCATCAAGGATGTAGAATACTTTCACTAAGGAAAGTCACTTCAGAGTGTGGTGGTTAGTATACTGTACAGTAATACAAATGGCAGTGCTTGGTACAGTTTGTCCTTCTACATGTTGATCCTTCAACATTTACAAATCATTTGATATAGATCTGTCTGGGGAATTCAGCATGCAGCTGAATTTTGCATTGTAATCCAATGAGAAAATAGTGTTATCAATTCCCGACAGTAGAGTGTTGAAGTTTCCAACTATAACTGTGGTTTGTCTATTATTCCCTTCTGCTCTATCAGGTTTTTGTTTCCTGTATTTAGTGGTTTGCTTCTGACTACATACATATTTAGGCTTGCTACAATTTATTGCTGGATATATACTTATACAGTCTTGTGTGTAGTAATTTTATGGTTTTGAAGAATACATTCTCTAATACTGATACAGCTGCTCCTGTTTAAATAATTAGTATTAGCATGACATATTCTTCCATTGACTTACTTTTAATCTACCTGTATATTTGTGTTTGAAATGCATTTCCTGTAGACTGAATATGTTTGGGTCATTTTTTTTCTTTTTTTCTAAGATTTTATTTATTTATTTGTCAGAGAGAGTACACAAGCAAGGGGAGAAGCTGGCAGAGGAAGAATCAGGCTCCCCTCTGAGAAAGGAGCCCAATGCTGAACTTGATCCCAGGACCTTGGAATGTTGACCTGAGCTGAAGGCAGACGCTTAACGGACTGAGCCACACAGGCGTCCTGGGTTACTTTTCTTTCATCAGTACTGCCCATCTCTATCTTTCATTGGTGTACTAGATAGTTGACATTTAAAGTAAATACCCATGCATAATGCCTTCAGTCTACCATTTCAGTTTTTGAATTTTTTTGTTCTTTTTCTCCTTCTTTTTTTTCTTTTTTTTTTTATTTCTTTTTCTCCTTCTTAAGTTTCATTTTTTGCTCTCCTTGGGTTGCCTGAATATGTTTGAGAGTTCCATTTTGATTCCTTTAGAATGTTTTTGAGTATATCAGTTTCTATCTTTTTTAGTGGTTGCTCTAAGTATTGTACATGTGTAACCACTATCTATAGGCACTGATGTTTTATAACTGCATAAAATTAGAAATCTATTTACCACTTAGGTCCACTTACCTTTTTTTTAAGATTTTTTATTTATTTATTTGAGAGAGTGAGAAAGCATGAGAGAGGCGAGGGTCAGAGGGAGAAGCAGACTCTCCGCTGAGCAGGGAGCCCGATGTGGGACTCAATCCTGGGACTCCAGGATCATGACCTGAGCTGAAGGCAGTGGCTTAACCACTGAGCCACCCAGGTTCCCCAGGTCCACTTACCTTTAACTTTGAAATTCTAAATGTCTCAAATATTTCCCTTACATGCACTGAGCATCAAAACAGATGTTCTAATTTTTGCTTCAACCATCACACATGATTTAACAAGCTCCTGAAAAAAAAGGAAAGATTTTTATTTACACCTTTTTTTGCCCAACACATTTTCATTTTATTTTCTGAAGCAGCAAGCATTCTGAAGTTATTCTTTAGCTCTTTTGGTGGGGGATAAGTGTAGGAAAGAGAGCTTCGTCAACCCATTGTATAAAGGTATATCTACAAATAAAAAATTATTGTCCATTTCCTTATTGTGAGTATGCCCTTATTCCCCTTGACTCATGAAAGACGATATTTAGAGATATAAAATCTAGAATCATCAGTTCTTTTCTTTAAAACTCAAAATATTGCTCAAAGTTCACAAATGTTCAGTTATAAGATAAATAAGTTCTGGGTGTCTGTAGTTATTAAGAGTGTACTGTATATAATGATATATATAATAATATAATATATTATATATAATATGTATTAAAATACATAAAAATTTGACCATAGAGTTGAAATTGCTTAGGAAAATAGATAATAAGTCTCTCTCTACACAAAAAGATGGTAAAAATGTTCAGTGATGGATGTGTTAATAAATTTGATAATGGTAATCCTATCAATATGTATATGGATATTAATTCATCACTGTACACTACAAGCTCCGAAAAAAGAAAAAAAGAAAGTGGGGGAATAGAGAACTATCTATCACATTAATGGACAACAAAAGAAAGCTGGAGTAGCCATACTTACATCAGACAAACTAGATTTTAAAGCAAAGATGGTAACAAGAGATGAAGAAGGTTACTTTATCAAAATGAAGGAGACAAAACAACAAGAAGACCTAATAAATGTAAATATTCATGAACCCAACATGGGAGCACTCAAATATATAAAACAATTAATGACATAATATTCCATATTATGCCTCCATCAGAAAGGATGAATATCCAACTTTTGTATCAACATGGACAGGACTAGAAGAGATTATGTGGAGTGAAATAAGTCAAGCGGAGAGAGGCAATTATCTTATGGTCTCACTTACATGTGGAGTATAAAGAAAATCATGGAGGGCATCGTGAGAAGGAAGGGAAGGGCGAATGGGGGGAAATCGGAGGAGGTGATGAACCAGGAGAGACTGTGGACTCTGAGCAACAAACTGAGGGTTTTGGAGGGAAGGGGGTGGGTGGGTGGGTGAGCCTGGTGGTGGGTATCGAGAAGGGCACGTATTGCATGGAGCACTGGGTGTGGTGCATGAACAATCAATCTTGTAACACTGAAAGATTAAAATAAACATATTTGGGGAGAAAAAAAATAAAACAATTAATGACAAACACAAAAGACATAATGGATACGATACAGTAATAGTAGAAGACTTTAAAACACCACTTACATCAGTAGACAGAGCATTGAAACACAGCATCGACAAGGAAACAATGGCTTTGAATGACACTGGACCAGATTGACTTTTTTGGTCTTGATAGAAAAATACTGGAGCACCTGGGTGGCTCAG
>CM052801.1:39164131-39191388 GCA_028533885.1 Nasua narica
TGGCTGCACCAACTTGCATCCGCACCAACAGTGGAGGAGGGTTCCCCTTTCTCCACATCCTCTCCAGCATTTGTTGTTTACTGTCTTGTTGATTTGGGCCATTCTAACTGGTGTAAGGTGGTATCTCAGTGTGGTTTTGATTTGAATCTCTGAGAGGTTTTGATTTGAATCTTTGATTTGAATCACATCTAAAGATGATGAACATTTTTTCATGTGTCTGTTAGCCATTTGTATGTCTTCTTTGGAGAAGTGTCTGTTCATGTCTTCTGCCCATTTTTTGATGTGATTATCTGTTTTGTGAGTGTTGAGTTTGAGGAGTTCTTTATAGATCTTAAATATCAGACCTTTGTCTGTAGTGTCATTTGCGAATATCTTCTCCCATTCTGTGGGTTGCCTGTTTGTTTTGTTGACTGTCCTTTGTTGTGCAGAAGCTTTTTATCTTGATGAAGTCCCAACGACGACGATAAACTCGAAATGGATAAAAGACCTCTACGTGAGGCAGGGATCTATCAAAACCCTAGAGGAGAACATAGGCAGTAACCTCTATGACATTAGCCACAGCAACTTCTTTCAGGACATGTCTCTAAAGGCAAAGGAAACACAAGCGAAAATGAACTTTTGGGACTTCATCAAGATAAAAAGCTTGGGTACATTTTATTTTATATGTATGTATGTGCACGTGGATTTCCTCATCAGCTTTGGTTTTGTAGTTCTGTTCTCAACTAGTTTTTGGAACATTGGATGAATTACTTCCCAGGCTATTTGGTGTGGACACTGTAGGCAGTAGAGACTGCCTTAGAATGGAGATACATTTTCCCTAGTTTAAACTCAAATGAGGCAATTTTTTCTGTGCATACTCCCAGGCTTGGCTATAAGGCACTTCAGTCATAATTGATGTTGCTGTCATACAGTTTACTGTAGTAGTGGTATCTGAGCAATAATGAAGCTGCTGAAGTATCTTGTAATTTCAGCCTCTGTGTTTCTTTGTACCTGCCATGTATCCTTGCACCTGCACCCCAGGATGTACGTGTGAGTTTGGATTTATCTCCAGTCATCTAAGGGAACTGAAGCATAGAGTGGTTAAAGAAATTTAACAAAGGAAATATTTTGAAATCTAGACCCTGAATTTGAACCCCAGCTTTTTTGTCACTTTTACTAGTCAGTGTCTGGTTGCTTTTAATAGAAAACAGTCTGTTAATAGCACATGGATTAATTGGAGAGTTAGAGGCTTTTAAATATTGTCCTTATAGGGCCTCGAGATATAAGCTTATTTGTGGCCTCTCAGAATGATTATTACATATATCAGAATTGGCCCCTAAGGGGAGCTGTCACTGCTGCCACAGTTGAGGAGTGGGAAAATCAGTATATTTTCAGTGCAACTGTTGGCTTTATGCTTAGGGTACATTAGTTGCCTACCAAAAGGAGGAAAGTCTACCAGAGTTGTTATCTCAGTGAAGATATTTCTTCAGCTGGATCCATAGCTCCAAATCAAGCCTGCCTTACTCCACATCTCTCTACATTTAAAGTGGCTTTAAAGTAAATCTGATCAGTGTGCATCAGAGTGACAGTAGATAAAATGCATGAGGAACCTTAGGAGCAAAAACTCTATGAAATGGAGACTTAAGCTTTAAAATAGACAAATTTATGAACAGAGCTCAAAGATATCCTAAAAGAACCAATATAAGGCATCCAACACAGTTTTCTTAACCCTGTGTTCATTAGTGCCTTGATATTTTCCTGCTGTCTTTTTAGCCCATCTGATACTACTATTCCTCAATCCTGGATGAAAGTTAAAACTTGACTTGTGCTCTAGGCTGCTTGATGATGCTAGGTGTATGTTGGGGGAAAAAAGGGAACCTCCAAACCCAGAGTACTGTATTGTGCTTTTGTTTAATTGAAACAAAATTCTTAAAAATATAATTCTTAAAAATATATTTAAGAATTCTTAAAAATATAATTTTACCACTCCCAAGTCAGCCACCTTACCTATACCCCAAAAGTCTATTCTATATATTCCCCCATTCCTCATTTTTCTTATTGCAATCTTCCCTCAGAATCTCCACAGGGTTATCTCTTACTTCAGGAAGAAAACATAAGTCCTCATGAAAGAACTCAACTGAATTATCCTTTCTCTCTTAAATTCATCCGTATTTCCATTCTCTGCAAATAAGCTAAGAGTTTATCCTCTTCCTCCATTTGTGATTTATATTCACCAAATCTCCCAATTCCTTTCTTGATATATAATAGATTCTACAAGCTAGTATGGCCTTAGAATCTTTTTGCCCATGTTTGAACACCAAGTCCACTATTTACTAGCTATGTAATCTTGGATAATTCAAGGTTCAGCCTCTCTAAACATCCATTTCTTATCTGTAAAAGAGAGTGATTTACGATTACCTTCTTCACAGAATGGTATGAAAATGAAATGAGAGAACCCATAGGAAATCATTGAAATATGACCTGCTACTAAAAAACACTCAACAAAGTGAGTTATCATCAAATAGATGTGGTTTAACTGTAATGTACTGGATGAGAACATGGATATCTTCCGAGAAAAAAAATTGTTTTCTCTAATCATATTGGTGTTGGCAGTACTGAGACTCCTTATGTAAAAATGCAATAAGTCAAATGAGTATTTTATTTTCTAATTTTATTATTCCTGTTATCATTGTAAACATTGCTAATGTTTCTCTCTCTTGGGTGGACCTGCCCCCGGCCTGAGCCCCAAGGATGATGGCTTGTGAGGACATCCTCTCACTATTTCTCATTTTTTCTTTAAGGTTTTAGAAGTGAAGAATCCTCTGTTCTCTAACAGAGATATTATTAAATAGTAGTCATGTTAACATTCTCATGATCAATTCAATTGACCCAGGTGAAGAAAACATTCCATGTCTGTCCTGCTTCCTTGCTAGTACTAACCTTATGTGAACACAACTGCCTAAACCTTGCTTAACAAGTTCTCCCAGAGACATTTTATTAAGTCTATCCAAGGTATACAGAATGCCCAAGAAAGGCTTCAGCACATGTGTGGAGTATTGTCCAAAGTTCTCTGCACATTCAACCTCTCAGTTCTTCCTATTGTGATTAAACATGCACACTCTCTTTATGTGACAACAAATAATTAAAGCATTACCAGAGGCAAAAAGAATAAAGAGGTTTGATATCTAATGGCTTGGGAACAGCACAGAACTAGTAAAATAGTGGCAACCCTAGACCCAAACCATCAAGGGTCCAGGTATTTTAAACACAGAACATTTTTTCTACTCCTAAACTCTAGAGAACAAAATTGTTAAGTTATAAATCAGTCACCAATTTGTAAAGTATTTTGACTTGCTGTTGGCTTTATTTAATACCCAACTTTATGAGCTTATCTTGGACTTTGAAAACCATATTTTCCCAAGATCTTTTTTTTTTCTATTTCAGTTTTATCTAAATTAAGATAATTTACAAACCAGCTCTTCTAGGATTTGGCTCAAATGTTACAAATTCTAAGCGATGGTGAGATTCTATTGATTAGTGTCTATGGACTTTGTTAATCTCAGAGGTCTTAATCAGTTTAATTAGGCTGACATTCGCAGCCTCCTGTCATTACCACTAACTGAGGAAGGTTCCAACATGGCACTGATTTGTTCTTAGACAAACCCAGTACCAGCAATAACAGCAGTGAACAGGGTTCCAAGCCTCCAGAATGGGGCAAGAAAGTCTGGGTGTACTCTGGGGAGGTGCTGGTGAGTGGGGCAGGATACAGTTGGTTAGAATACAAGTGATCTGAGTCCAGTGCTTGCCTGTGTGAGCCACCACAGCATTTTAGGGTAGCCATTGTTCAAGCACCTCACAAAAGCTGTAAGTTGGGCAGCTTCACTTCAGCATTCCTTCCACACACACAGCCACAGTGCTTAACATGAAAACAAGTTATAATCCCATCCTTACACCACTGAAGCCATCGGCAAGAGTTACAGGCTTACAGGGGCCCTCTGGAAGAAGGAAAATCAAAAAGCCTCTGGGATTCAAATTAATGAGTAATCTTGAGTCGCATTTCCTAGGTTCAGCTACATCTTCATGTATTTCATGAGTGCCTCTCTAGTCACTAATATCTTCCTTTGGTTGCTGGGTTTCTGGGTAGTTAACCCATCTCCTGCCTCCATTTGTTCAATAGCAATTCTCGTTTTTACTTGGTTCTTTGAGTAGAATTGTAAATCAGGTGTGCCAGTCTAGGTTTAATCATTACACCATCAAATTGCTCTCCCAGATCATGTGAACCAAAACGAATGGAAAATTTCGTTTTACAAATCCTACTTTTGGACTTAGCCCATGGCTGAGAACTAAGGAGGCCGCCCGTACGGATGGCAGCGAGGGGTCAATCCACGCCCCGCGTTGGGTCGGCGGTGGAGGAGTCGGAAGTGGTTGGGGTTTGGGGGAGGAGATCCGCTCACACACAAGAGGAGAGGGTTGATCCGCCATATCTGCTGCTGCTGCCGCAGTTGCGAATGCAGTGCTGGAACTTAGCTGCCACTGCGCTGCCACTAAGGTTCGTGTCGTTCCCCCTTGGCACTTCGCTCTTGCAGCCTTACCCCTTGGCGGCGTAGCCAGCTCTTTCTGGCGTGTTAACCCCGCTCCCTCCCCGCCACCCATCAGGTCCTCGGACCATGGATCTGGGCAGCAGCAGCAGCGACTCAGCGCCCGACTGCTGGGACCAGGTGGACATGGAAGCCCCGGGTTTGGCCCCGAGCGGAGACCGAGCCTCCTCCTCGGTTGCCGAGGCCCAGCAGGAGCATCTCAGCTCGGCCTTCAGCCGTCAGCTCAACGTCAATGCCAAACCCTTCGTGCCTAACGTACACGCCGCGGAGTTCGTGCCGTCCTTTCTACGGGGCCCGCCCCAGCTGCAGACCCCCCCGGCCGACATAACCAGCATTGATGAAACCTGCGCCGGCGCGGGCGACCCTCAAGGTAAAAGGCTGGGACGGGGGGCACCTGTGGAACATTCCAAAGAGGAACAGTTAGTGTTGCATGAAGGTTCCAATTCAGCCGTTACCATGGAACTTTCAGAACCTGTTGTAGAAAATGGAGAGGTGGAGATGATCCTAGAAGAGTCATGGGAGCACAATAAAGAAGTAAGTGAAGCTGAGCCAGGGGGTAGTTCCTTGGGAGATTCAGGGCCCCCAGAAGAAAGTGGCCAGGAAATGATGGAGAAAGAGGAAATGAGAAAATCTAAATCTGTGTTCGTGCCCTCAGGTGCTCCTAAAAAAGAACACGTAAATGTGGTGTTCATTGGGCATGTAGATGCTGGAAAGTCAACCATTGGAGGACAAATAATGTTTTTGACAGGAATGGTTGACAAAAGGACACTTGAAAAATATGAGAGAGAAGCTAAAGAAAAAAACAGAGAAACTTGGTATTTATCCTGGGCCTTAGATACAAATCAGGAAGAAAGAGACAAGGGTAAAACAGTAGAAGTGGGTCGTGCCTATTTTGAAACAGAAAAGAAACATTTCACCATTTTAGATGCTCCTGGCCACAAGAGTTTTGTCCCAAATATGATTGGTGGTGCTTCTCAAGCTGATCTGGCTGTACTGGTAATCTCTGCCAGGAAAGGAGAATTTGAAACTGGATTTGAGAAAGGTGGACAGACAAGAGAACATGCAATGTTGGCAAAAACAGCAGGGGTAAAACATTTAGTAGTGCTTATTAATAAGATGGATGACCCCACAGTTAATTGGAGCAGCGAGAGATATGAAGAATGTAAAGAAAAACTGGTGCCCTTTTTGAAAAAAGTTGGCTTTAGTCCCAAAAAGGACATTCACTTTATGCCCTGCTCAGGGCTGACAGGGGCAAATATTAAAGAACAATCAGATTTTTGCCCTTGGTACACTGGATTACCATTTATTCCGTATTTGGATAGTATGCCAAACTTCAACAGATCAATTGATGGACCAATTAGACTGCCGATTGTGGATAAGTACAAGGATATGGGCACTGTGGTCCTGGGAAAGCTGGAATCAGGATCCATTTTTAAGGGCCAGCAGCTTGTGATGATGCCAAACAAGCACAATGTGGAAGTTCTTGGAATTCTTTCTGATGATGCTGAAACTGATTATGTAGCCCCAGGTGAAAACCTTAAAATCAGACTGAAGGGAATTGAAGAAGAAGAGATTCTTCCAGGATTCATACTTTGTGACCCTAATAATCTGTGCCATTCTGGACGCACCTTTGACGTTCAGATAGTGATTATTGAACACAAGTCCATCATCTGCCCAGGCTATAATGCGGTGCTGCACATTCATACTTGTATTGAGGAAGTTGAGATAACAGCCTTAATCTCCTTGGTAGACAAAAAGTCAGGAGAGAAAAGTAAGACACGGCCCCGCTTCGTGAAACAAGATCAAGTGTGCATTGCCCGTTTAAGGACAGCAGGGACTATCTGCCTTGAAACATTCAAAGATTTTCCTCAGATGGGTCGTTTTACTTTAAGAGATGAGGGTAAGACCATTGCAATTGGAAAAGTTCTGAAACTGGTACCAGAAAAGGACTAAGCAGTTTTCTTGATGCCCCTGCACAATACTGTGAGAATTGACTACAAAAGTTCACCACTTTCTCTTATTTACTACCCATTGACAGACTTTTCTTCATATTTTGCAAAGAGAAAATTCACAGCAAAAATCCGTGTTTTGTCAGCTTTCTCATGTTGAGATCTCAGTTATGTCATTGTTGAATTGACTCACAATTTTCCTCCTCTTGTGCCATTTTGCTTCCTTGGACAGAACCAGTGATAGCTTTGTAAGTGATGTGGGTGTAATTGTCTATAACAATGAAAAATTAATATATTTTTTAATTTTTCATTTTCCCTTAGGATATTTAGACAACCCTTGTTCCACGCAGATCAGAGTGTGTCAGTGTGTGTGTACATGTTAAAAAGACAACTAACATGTCAATAAAATATTCCATTTGAAACTTACCGGTATCTGAAATGCTTTTGAATATTTAAAAAAATTTGTATGTAATAGTTTTCAATTAGCTTTTTTACTTTCTCAAGTCATTGAACACATCTTATTACTTGGGCTTTTAAAAACTCTCCTCCATTTACTGTTTTAAATGAGGCCTTTATAAACAATGCACAGGTTTGTATTAAAAGAAGATTTTTCATTCTGAAAAAAATCTATTTGAGGGCTCTTTCTAGCGAACTTTGTTTTCTCTGTCCAGTTTGAGTCAATAAAGGAGCTCTCTTCTGTCTCCCCACTTGTGATTTGAAGAAAGCATTGCCACATTACAAATATACCTGAGGATTCAGACCATATGTTGACTAAACTCTTATCCCTTTGCTTTGTTCACCATGAGACTTGCAATGCAGGATACAACACAATAAGGGGCATGACAGTTGAGAAGATACATGCTTGCAATAGGGCCGTAAGTCATTTACTGAAAAGTGTTAGTGTGGGCCCCAGGCTGGAAAATGAACCCACTCCACTCTTGTATTCTTCTGTGCTTGGAGTTGGTAGGAAAGGTGGAAGGTCATTTTTACAATCAGATCACAACCCACATTGAAGTCAGAGATATTAGACTTGTGTCCAAACAGTGTATTAAGGAAAACACCCAGCTCTCCATCCTGAGGTGGCTACTTTGAATGCTGGGACAGCGGCTTTTATAACCTGCATAACTATCAACAGCTGCAAGAGCTTTCAGTCTTGGTAAGTGGCTAATGACCCAATGTAAACAAACACCTGCCCAATGATGGGCAGGGCCAGTTCCTCACACTCATGGGCTGGTTGGATAGGGGTGGAGACTGGCTATCAGAACAACCTGGGCCCGTGCTTAGGCAAAGACAGTGTCCCCTTCTTCATGGTCCGTTGGTTTATGTACCCATGTACCTTCAAGATTTCTAACCTGTCAGAGATAGCCACAGGTCTTATCAGAGCATCTATAGCATGGTTCTGTGAATCATCCATCATAGATCTTTGGGGGCACTCACATGGGAAACATGGATTTTTCTTTTGTCCTACATCAGCTAGCCTAATTCACGTGGATACAGCTCATATTGTCTTAGACCCAGACTCTTCATAATAGAATAACAGTGGCAAGAGTTTCATCTTTATTTTAGATTCCTTCTCTTGCTTCTATGCTCTGTATTTTGTACAAAATACAGACCAATTCAGTGTCTGCCAGAAGTGTTGCCCTGCAGCCCCTTAAAATTATCTCTGGTGCTGCATCAACCTCATTTTTTTCACAATTTTAGTAATTTATCAATAGGATTATTGTAGATATCTTTCACTAACAGGCCAAAGCCACAAGGTAGGACAGAACTTCTTTTCTGTCCAATTAGGATAATTTCTCCTCAAAAAACTGGCTCCTAAATATCTTTCTCAATAGCCAGTTGAATAGCAAATTCTCCATCAGGAGCTCTGAACTGTGTGTGTGTGTGTGTGTGTGTGTGTGTGTGTGTGTGTACCCACCTTCAGAGACCATGACATAAACCTCTGGAAGTAGATTTCAGAAACTAATTCTTTTCATTTCAGCGAGAAACAGATCATCCAGGTGATTGGAGACACCAGACTGGCTCTTTAGGAAACTGAATGTAAACTCATGGTAACATTTCTTTCTAACTTCCTGAATACCTTCCTTTCTTGTTCTTAATGTCTGATGGTGGTCTCTGATACTGCAAACGTGGGGCTGTTCACAAACACACTAGTTTTCCCTAGTGCATACCAAGCTGTGTCCTTTCAGAGACCCCCTATTGCCTCCATTTCAGGCCAGTTTAACTTAGCTGTCTTCAGAGCTTCATCTGGCAACCAAGATAATGTAGAATCTCCCCAAGTCAGGCTGCATGTTGTAAATACCTGATGAACTTCCTGCTTAAGGCTTTTTCAATAAATGTCTACCCATTGGCTCTTGGCAGCTTTTCTCCCAAGCCTCTTCCTTTATTTCTCTGGTCATTATAGGACAAATCTGAAATTCAGGGAAAGGGGCTAACTTATTCTGTATTTCAGCAGAGAACCCCCCCAAAAAAAGAAAAGAGAAGGTTTGGACTGGGTAGAAGCTAGCAGACCTCTCACATTACTTACTTTGAGCATCTTTCTCTGGTACCCAGAACAAACTACCAGTGCTTTTAATACTTACTATGGTTACTGTTCCTGTCTTCAAAAGACAAATCCTTTCTCAAAATAGACACTCCTTTCACAATGTCTTGATTCTGGTGTACTGCAATGCAAGAACCTGCTTTTTATAAAGTTTACTTATAAATATTTTGCAGTTCAAATATTCAACTCATTTTAGTTAAAATGGGGTGTTTGGCAGCAGGGAGATGATTAGTTACCATTTCATGACCATTAAAAAAGAAACTCTAACGACCACAGAACTCCTTCCAAAACCTGAGCATTTGAACATGTTCACATTAATCCAGATTTTATGTTTAACAGGGTTCTTTTTATAATTTCTGTTGAGACTATTGGTATATTTCCATTTGTTCTAGTTTTTAGTTACCGTATCTGCTTAACTTACCCTTAAAAATATTGTATGGTTTCTTTTCTAAGTTAGTGGGCAAAAGGTTCAAGCTCTAAGAATTAGCCATTAATAAAAAGGAGTTCAGCAAATCCCCTTATTTTCTACAGACTCATATTAAGCAACCAGAATTTACATACACAGAAAAGTTGAAGACGTTTCTCAGCCATCTAATGAAGGTATCTCTGATTGCTGAACTTCAAAAGTCTATGTAGAGAATATTGAGACCTGTCCCCCAATTTTAGCATGAGAAGGCAAAAGCAAACAAAAAGACTTGTCCATAGTCAGGGTGCTGTACACAATCAAGTCACTGTATATCTCACTTGATACGATATGTATCCAATATGTATCCACTTAAAACTCTTCTTTCACATTTGGAACACTGAGTAAAAAAGGCTTCCTAAAGTCTCTAGGATGAATTATCTCCTCCGGAGACTGCTTTTACTAGCTTTTTATTGCTTTTACTAGCTCTACCAGTGACTTTTGCCACACCAATAAATTCCCAGAAGACTACATGGTCACATGGCAAGTGACTAAGACCCCAAATGATTTCTGCAGGGTTACCTGACAGTCCTTGGATTAAAGGTTAGTGTTTGATTTCTACCTTTGTATTTCTTTTGGCACCTTGCTTTAACTGATGTTCATGTAACATATATTATTTAGCTTTCTAAACTGCTTTAGCTTCTTTTTCCAGTTTGGTAGGGTATATGTGAATAGGTGAAATAAAATGTATTAATATATTTTTTAAATATCTAAAGGCTTAGCTCTGAGTGGTGCTAATGACAGAATGCACTATCCCCATCCTTGTTCCTCAGTGCATGCTAAGCCAAAAAGAACTGTGGTCTTAAATAGTAGATGAACTGCAACCATGCATTTCACACTTTTAAGAAGGGTGCACAGGGAACACCTGGGCTCAGTTGGTTAAGTGTCTGCCTTCGGCTCAGGTCATGATCCCAAGGCTCTGGAATGGAGCCTCACATCGGGCTCCCTGCTCAGTGAGGAGTTTGCTTCTCCTTCTGCCTCACCTCCCCCACCTGTGCTCTTTCTCTCTCTCTCTCTCTGACAAATAAATGAATAAAAATCTTAAAAAAAAAGAAAAGAAGGGCACACAGAGGGTTTGAAGGGCAGGAGATACATCTAAGGAGACCCTTAAAGGACGGTGATTCAGGATGGATGAGAAGTGGCTTCACAAGATCCTGGTGGTGAGTAAAACATGGCAGTGACCACAACTTAATGTAATTCAAGAAGAACTGCTTGCCTCTATGGATGGTACAGTATTTAGGGCCTAGAGGGAATTTGGGGGCCTGAGAAATTTGAGAAATTTCATAGCAGAATCTGAACTGGGCCTGTAGGTGGTTGGGGGGGGGAGTGTTGAATGCACATCAGATTCATACTGTAAGACAAAAAGGTCAAAACTGCCGGAAATACTGGCAGCAAGAAAGCCAACTCTGAGGATGGTGACATTGCCAAGACCCCCAGGTATAAGTGTCAGGCTCCACACTATCTACCAATGCCTGACTGAGTTAGTAGAATCCAAGATAACACATATGACATGGGTGTGCAGACTGCTAACAGCTACAATGAAGGGAAAGTTCTGCTCTAGTCACCCTAATGCCTCCACCTCTGTCAGAAGACTCTATCATTAGAGAAGTGGCCAGCATCAAAATATGTCTGCTTCCACCTAGGAAATAGTAGACCTCTTTTTCTTCCCCTGTTCATGTTTCAGAAAGTGATTTGGTAAGCCAGAGAAGGAACTATGGCCCATGGCAGAGGGGTAATGTGCTGTGAAGGCACTAATGGGATCCCCTAAACAAGCCACCTCACCCCCTTCTATGAGTCTCCAGTCCCTCATGCATATTATGGAAATAACACTGGTTGCCTATGTTATAGGATTGTTGTGAGGCATGAACAAGGTGACCAAAGTCCTAGAAATGGTATGTGACTCAACGCTTATGAGTTTATTCCCCTCAGGGCATATTCAATCCTTACTCTTGACTGTGTTTTTGACCCAACCAGCTCTGCTTCTTCTCACTGGATTTGTTGACTACTGACCCAATACCTTTTCCTACCAATGTCCTGTGGTAAGAAAAACTGAGATGCAGTACAAAGAAGGACCACAAGTACCCCAATGTTCATATGGCCACAATCGCCAAACTCTGGAAAGAACCAAGATGCCCTGCAACAGATGAATGGATAAAGGAGATATGATACATATATACACTGGAATATTATGCCTCCATCAGAAAGGATGAATATGCAACTTTTGTATCAACGTGAACGAGAGTGGAAGAGATTATGCTGAGTGAAATAAGTCAAACAGAGAGAGTCAGTTATCATATGGTTTCACTTATGTGTGGAGCATAAGGAAAAACATGGAGGACATTGGGAGAAGGAAAGGAAGGGTGAATTGGGGGGGAATCAGAGGGGGAGATGAACCATGAGAGACTGCGGACACTGAGCAACAAACAGGGTTTTGGAGGGGAGGGGGGTGGGGGGTTGGGTGAGCCTGGTGGTGGGTATTGAGAAGGGCACGTATTGCATGGAGCACTGGATGTGGTGCATGAATAATTAATCTTGTAACATTGAAAAAATAAAATAAAAGTATTTGGGGGAAAAAAAAGAAGAAGCAGTATGTCTAGTCCAGGAGGGAGGCTCAGAATTTCTCCAATCCAAACATGGCTATCCTATTCCCTTTTCCCAGGTGATGGTTCTTTCCAGCCTCCCTGACATCTGATGTGGCCAAGTGGCCCAGGTCTGCCCAATGAGGTATATGGTGAATGTGTAGGGGATTTATATAGAAAAGGCTGTTTTTCTTTTTTTTCAATTAATTTAATTTTTTCAGTGTTCCAAGATTCATTGTTCATGCACCATACCCAGTGTTCCATGCAATACATGCCCTCCTCAATACCCACCATCAGGCTCACCCAACCCCCTACCCCTGCCCTTACAAAACCCTCAGTCTGTTGCTCAGAACCATGAGAGACTGTGGACTCTGAGTAAATATTTATTTCAACTCAGGATCCAGTTTACTTTCATGAATTATAATTTGTTAATATGCCCATTAGGTCACTTTCAATCTCTGATTGTTCCTTTCTCTCTTTTGTTTTTCTTGCAATTTATTTGCTGACGAATTTGAGTCCTTTACTCTCTAGAGTTTCATAGATGTTGCTGACATCCTCCCTTTGTCATTGCTTAACATATATCCATATGTCTCCTGACTTACCTATAAATTGGTTGTTAGAGACAGAACCTTTATTAGGTCCAAGTTGTTTTTTTTTTTCCTTCCTTTTTTTTTTTTTTTTTTTAGCAAGAATACCTCACAAGTAGCACTGTGTATTTCCATCTGGAGAAACATAATGTCTGGTTGTGTCTTTTTTTATGATGTTAGCAGACACTGATAATTGTCACCTAGATCTAATATTTCATTACAGACTGTAGAATTAAGGTATTTTATTTATCCTTCTCATTTATTAGCCAGAATACTTATCTAAAGAGAATCTTCTCGACATTAATTATTTGGTAACACAGTAGATACACAAATGGAAGGATTATTATATGATTTTTTTCCTTCTATTTATCAGTTTCAGATTATGAATTTATTCCCTAGTACTTTTAAAGGTTATCACAGAGTATATTTTCAGAATCTATGAATGCAATATTCACTTAATGTATTTAAATCTACTTAATTACTGTTCTTCTAGATGCTCAAGCTGATGAATTTTTAGGCATCTAGGCTTTTCAGATTAGCTCTTGAATCCTTTTTATATGATCACTGTAGTCCTTCTGGTACATTAGGTTGTTCTTGGCTCACCTTATACATTTCCTAAAATTAGCTAATTCATCACATAATCTTGATGTATTTTTGAGTGGAAAATGTTTGGTAGAGAGCAAAATTATGGTGCATGGCTGCATGTTATTGGATTAATCACAGATTCTAGTACTTTGTAAGGGGCAGAGCTAAGAAATACATATTTTTGAAGTAAAATATAACATGAGCTTATACTGATACTTCTCATCCAAATTCATGGCTTCAAGGTATACATTTTATGTCATTGATCTTTCATCAATATATCCTTTCTCTGAAGACACAGTCCTGACTCCCAGTGACACCAACAAAATTACTCATTACTGTTATCCCACAATTCACAAACAACAATGTAAAAAAAAAAAAGAACATAGCAACAATACCAATAAAAATCCTGATTCTCAAAGCAGTTTAAAATTTTCATGTGACTCTTTTGATTCTCAGGTTGTATCTCACTAGGAATTTACAGGACAAATGATTGTATCTTACAATCATTAAAAATAGTTTCTGTATTGGGGTGCCTGAGTGGCTCAGTGGGTTAAAGCCTCTGCCTTCGGCTCAGGTCATGATCTCAGGGTCCTGGGATCAAGCCCCGCATTGGACTCTCTGCTCAGCAGGGATCCTGCTTCCCCTCCTTCTCTCTGCCTGCCTCTCTGCCTGCTTGTGATCTCTCTCTCTCTCTGTCAAATAAATAAATAAAATCTTAAAAAAAATAGTTTCTGTATTGTAGTGCCACCAACTTGGTTCACGATAAAGTCTATTAGATTCATTTTGTTTTTCATTGCTTTTATCTTATGCAATTAGTTGTTATAAATATGTAAAAAATTACATAATGCCTAAGTCAAACCTACTAAAGAACATATATTAGCAAAGTCCAACTTGTCTTCTTGTCCCTTCCAGTCTGTGTCTTCTGTCCCATATGTACATTTTTTTAGTTTGTTGATTTTAATTCCACATGTATTCATACTCATTGTGTGTTATAAATGATTACTATATAGCTTTCCCCATCGTGATTTTTTTCACTCGTCAATATATATATATGGAGAGTTTTCCAAATCAATATATAGAAATAGTCATCATTCCTTTATATTGCTGCATAATATTCAATTATTTTATTTTTCAAGTCCTCTATTCATTGATATTTAATTATTTCAGTTTTGGTTATAACATGTGTTGCTACAATCAACAATAATTTCATATTTTCCCAATGTTTCTTTGATTTCAAGAATTGGGATTTATGGAACAACAAGTATATGCTAAATATTACTAAATTCTCCTCCATAAAAATTTTACCATTTTCCAAGGAGTTTGTCTTTTTAGAAAATGTCCCAGGTGATTCTGAAATTCTGGACAGGTTGAGAACCACTAGCTTAATTTGTTATTAGTTGTTTTTTATTCTTGTTGTGGTTTGATTTTTTGTTATTGTTAGTAGAGCTAAATGCATAACAATCTAATGCACAATTCATCATTGAAATATTCTTACTAGATTCAATACTTAATTCAGGGACTGTGCTGAATATATCTCTATATCCACAGTGGCTAGCACAGGGGCAAGAACAAAGCAGGTTCTTATTAAATATGTATTGGATTAAATGAGGTAGTGAAGTATAGTGACATTATATTTAATTGCTTTTGAAAAAAACATTATCGTGCCTGCCCCTATATCAGATGTTTCATTTCTGAAGGCATGGAGTGTGTATTATTCATACAGCAGGCAGCAAACATTTATTTAGAGTGTACCATGTGACCAACAGTATTCTAAGTGGTGTAGATAGAATAGAAAACAAAACGGATAAATGTCTGTGCCCCTGTGGTGTTTGTATTTTAGTGTGGTGGGAGATATTAAACAAAATAAGAATTGAATATGAACAAAGGAGTACTAAGCATTAAGAAGAAAAAGCAGTGTAACACTGAGACTGACAGGCATTTTCACTGTGGCTAGACCTACCTGTCCTTTAAGCAGAAACCTGAATCAAGTGAAAGATGTCTGTCATAGAGGGCATTTTTGAATATCTATTGACTAAATGAATGCTTTATGATTGCCAAGATAATTTTATGTCTCTGGCTATGTAGCAGTCCCCAGATCAAAGCACCCTTCCTTATTCCTCTGTACTAACCTCTTCCCTTTCCATCCCTCTAAGGTGGCCCACAAAGTCAACCTGGGAGAAACTGAACCTCATTCCACATAATCAGTACAGTAGATCTTCTGGATATACATCAACTTTACAACTGGACAATAGAAAAATATCGTCTCCTGCAAACAGGGAGATTCATAAAATTTTACTGTATTCCAGATCACAAAGAAAGTATCATCAAATTCAATAAAGTAGAAATAACACAACCAGCATTCTTTTATTATAATACAATGAAGGTAATGTTTTAAAAAATCTTTCCATCAGAAAATGTAAACTCTATTAAGGACAGCAGAGCTGTACAGCAGAAGCATGCTGGGCCCATAAAACTCTCTATTAAAAGCCTTGAGTGAAAGGGGAAATACAAACCAAAATTGCACAGTAAAAAAATGGTAATGGAAATCCTACATATTATAATATGTGGGAAATATTTAAACAGTTATAGGAGAAATTTAATAAATTTAAATTCAATTTAAATTTAATATTTGTATCAATAAAATTTTAAAATAAAATTAATGAATTCAATTTTCAACTCCTAAACTTTGGCAAAAAACAACAAAGTAAACCAAAAGAAAACACAAGAAAGCAATGATAAAGATTACAAAAAACACAAAGATATAATAAACAGAAAAATAGTAGAACTAAATAAATCAAAATACTGAATTTTAAAAAATAAATTAATAGTAATTAGAGATGCCTGGGTGACTCAGTTGGTTAAGTGGCTGCCTTCGGCTCAGGTCATGATCCCAGGGTCCTGGATAGAGTCTCACATCGGGCTCCTTGCTAGGCGGGGAGTCTACTTCTCACTCTGTCTGCCTCCCTCCCTGCTTGTGTGCTCTCTCTCTCTGACAAATAAATAAATAAAATTCTTTAAAAAATAATAAGTAATCAACCATTAGTTAATGTAATAAATAAATAGGTAGAAAACACAAATACACAAAATAAGAAATTAATAGAGAAAAATAGCCATTAAAACATAGAAAAAATTTTAAATAATAACAAAATAATTATTTGCACAATAAATTGAAAACCTAAATGATAAGTATGATTTCCTGGGAAAAATAATTGGTCAAAAATAACTCCAATTGAAAAAAAACAATAACTCCAATTGAGAATGAGATCTTAAATAAATCAATTTCCATAGAAGAAATAGGGAGACATATTAAAGAACCACCTCACAGAAAAGCATCAGGCCTTAAAATTTTCATAGAATTTTACTAAAAATCACCAACTAATCACAATGCTACATAAGTTATTAATCCTAACACTATACAATATATTCCAAACATAAAAAAGTTATAGAAATTCAAGTTATTTTTATGAAATGAGAATAACATTGATAACAAAACCTGATAAAGATAGTATAGTAAGTTATAGAACAATTTTGATTATGGATATTGATGCAAATCTCCTAGATTTAATATCAGTAGACAGAATTTAACACCACATTAAGAAAATAATATACCAAAGGGGCGCCTGTGTGGCTCAGTGGTTGGGTGTCTGACTCTTGATAATGGCTCAGGTCATGATCTCAGGGTTGTGAACTCAGAGCCATGATGATATCAGGATCATCTGATCCAGTTCCAGATGGGCTCTGTGCTCAGTGTAAAATCTGTTTTTCTCCCTCTCCTTCTGTCCCTACCCTGCTTTTGTGCTCTCTCTCTCTCTCAAATAAATAAATAAATCTTAAAAAAAATAATATACCATGAACAAGTGCAATTTACTGTCGTCAATCAGGGGTTATTCAATAGTTAGGAAATATGTTAATATGCTTCATCTTATGATAAGCCTAAGGAGAAAAATATAAAAATCTCCAGAAATTCTGAAAAAGAATCCAGTGCAATCCAACACTTACTAAAAAAATCAAAACAAAACAAAATAAAATTGAAAAAACTCAACAAAATAAGAAATTACAGTTACTTCCTATATATGAGTATATATTTGTAAAGAAGTGTCTATTTTATATCAATACTAAGTAAATAATAAAATTCATAATGGGAAACACAAGAGAGCTTCTTGCTAAGGTCAAGAACAAGGAAAAATTGTCCACACTTTTTCAAATATTTCAGCTTTCAATATTCAAACTTGCAGTGGAGCTACTAGCCATAACTAAAAAACAAACACTAAAAAAATAAAATTAAAAAAAACTATTATAGGTATATGAAATCCAAAAAGAATTGAAACTTTAGATTATATGATATTGGGACAAGTCAAAAAGTGTAGTGATAAAACTACACAAATAATAAAAGATTTGATAAATTTATAAGGATAAAATTGATATACTATAATCAATGACTTTTAATATATATAAACAATAACCAGATACAAGATATAATGGAAAAACAAAAATCTCATTTATAATAGCAACAAATAAGATAACATTCTTAGGAATAAACTTGACAAGAAATGTGGAAAGCTATATGAGGAAAAATTTAGGCTCCTGAAATCCATAAAAATTAGAAAAATTATATTTTGCTTTTGAATGGGAAAGTTCAACATCACTAAAATATAATTAGTGTCCAAATTTAATGCATTATCAATTTAAAAATACCAGCAAGTTGTTGTTTCTAGAGAAAAGATGAGTTTTTTCTAAGGTTTCTCTGGAGAAAAAATAAACATTCAAGAATAGCTACAACACACAATAAAAAAATAACAATAAGGGAGACTAATAAAAAGGCAAATAGGAATTGAATGGTGGAAGAAAACATTTTCCCCAAATATATTAAAGATAAAGAGCTAATATTCCAAATAAATGTAATTTTAAAGTCAAGTAAAAAAGACCATAGTCCATTACAAAATGACAAAAAAGCAGAATAGTTTAGAAAAAGAAATACAAATGGCTCTTAAATATATGAAAAAATGTCAAATCTGATAGCAACAAGAACTTAAATTAAAACTACTTTGGAAAACCATTTCTCACCTATAAGGTTGTCTGTTCTCTGTTCCTATCTGTTATGATTCATGCACCATTATCTCATGCATATATTATTTTGGGTTTATTATACATTGAATACTAAGCTAGTACTAATCAAGCTACCTTTAAAGGATAAGGAGTAGAGCTTGGTAGATAGAAAAAGCTCAATAAGCACTAGTTAACTTTATTTCAATTCATTAAAATCATGAATAATATATGAGCTGGGTGCTCCTTCAACACTTTGGAAAGCAATTGGTATGCTTTATCCAGTATTTCACATTGTACAAAGGATCTATATGTGCCCATACTGGCTTACAATACTAAAAATTACAGAAGCAATCCTGTGCAATTATGGTACCAAATTACTTATACAGTAGTGAATATCACTGGGAAAATAATTCTGTTGACTCTATTTTTCTCACTCTAAACTGACAAAAGAGATGGTGCTGGCAGCTGAGGAAAATCTGCCTTTGGTGTGTCAGGTCTGAACAAGACTGGGTCAAGTGCATGGTTACCATGGCAACAACACAATCAGGATGCATCATCTCCCATAGCAACAGCATTGAGGGGGCCTAATGTCTGAGTAAAAGCTTTCTCTCCATGTCAGGCCCTGTTTGAATCAACATCTATAGCTACACCCTGGGGTGCTAGTTGCGAGGATACAGAGAGGCCACAAAGAATCACAAAAGCAAGAATTATAAGGCATTTCAGCAGCTTCATTTTTTTTCAAACACCACTGCCCACCACTATTACAGTGAGGTATGGGAGAGCACTTTCAGTAAGACCTAAAATGCCTAATAGCCAAGTATGGGAGAAAAAAGGCAAAAATTTAGGTTAAACAGAAAAGAAAATATATCTCCATCCTAAGACTATCCCCATTACCTACAAATTCCACAACACACTCTCAGAAGTTACTCATCCAATGTTTCCAATGTTAAGTAAGGATAAATATACAAAACCAAAGCTGACAATATAATACTCTTGCTGTCAAATTTGCACACATTTACAACAAATATGGAAAACTCCAAAAACTAGGATCATTTAACACAGCCTTGTACATTTTCTGTCTACCCACAAGTGTTACCAAAAAATAGTTGACGCATCCTCAGCTAGGACAAAAATGCCAAATAACAAGTTGCTGTAGTAGCCCTTCCAGAAAGTAGTCAAATCTGGGGGATAAAAGGAGAAAAAAGGATTCCTCTAGGTTAACACAATAGCGAACCAAGTCCTGCATGTAATCCAGTGATCCATGTATAAATATTACTGCCATCCCTAAGAGTACTGGGGCAAGTTCAAAGTGTTGTCAAATTCCCCCACATTCGATCCAACACTTCTTAAATAGCAGCCTGTCTTCAAGTAACTGTGGGTACAAAAAACTTACACATCTGGATGTTTTATGATTTATAATGCTCTAACAATCTTTTGTGGAACTCATTTCACGTCAGTACAGGAGAGCTAGCTCTTAGCCTCATGTTAGAAATCAGAAAATTGAAGTTTGAGGAAACGGAGGCTGGTCACCAAAGGGTCATTCACGTGACCCAGGTCAAACCCTCGGCCTTCAACTTGCACAGCCATATCTGGAAAAACCACTGAGATGAAGAAGCAGAATAAAGACACTTGTTGATTTGCTGACAAACTACTCCCATAGGAGAGCTGGGACCGTGATAAGAAGGAGCTGTGTTAGGGAAAGAGGCCATTGGGCTCTGCAAGGTTCTGGGAAGTAGAGCAATAGCAGATGATGGCACAGATGAGCACAGAGAAAACAGTGTGAGTGAGACTTAATGGTCATGTGAGGAAATGAATTTTGGAAGCCAAAAGATAATCAAACCCATGAGTTGAGGTCATTTGTCCCCCACTGCACCCCCATTAATGTAGAAAGATCCAACGAAGGAGAGAGAGTGTTAAATTTTCTCATCCCACTGTAGTACTGCTTGAATAACACCGAAGAGGGCAAAGGGGTAATGTCAGTTTCAAACATTTGTTGGAGGGGTGGCCACACCAATATAATGTTATGACGGAACAATCAAGTATGGTGTCAGTACACCTCATTCAGTTCTTTGACATACTTTCAGCACACATTTACTAAGCACCTGCTGAGAGCTCACAGCTGTGCCGGCAGACTGAGATTGAGTCTGCGTCACTTAGGGACAAACTGAGTGTCAGTAAAAATCATAATTAAGATGCACCTAACTAAGCACATCAACTGTGATTAAGTACCGAGTCCACAGTGAGCGACTCTACAGAGACAAAGGCCTCGTGGTCACCATTACTAAATGCTAGGAAATAAATTCATTATTTTGAAATTGGGTGAGCAGAGGTAAATAATGAAACAATTATCCTGTGTTTGGCATATGAACTGTAGCATTGATTCCCAAAGAGTGGATGAGGGAAGTTGCTCATCAGAGAAGAAGTCCATCTCATACATAAAGAAGGGTAGACAGAATTAAAATATCTCCACTTTAAGCCTCAAGGGATGCCAGCGACCCATGCTGGCATTATAAAAAGAGGGGCAGCCATGCAGTATGTGCCTCTTGAGAGATAATGCAACACTGCCTCTGAGAATTTCTTGCCAAAATAGGAAGACTGGATCAGAAGAAGACTCCAGCTCTAATTCCCTGTCACAAATGGCAGGATTTCCTTCTTTCTGATGGCTGGATTAACATTCCCCTGCGCACATGTCTTTCCTGTCAAGAAACGGAATCTTCCAGGGGCGCCTGGGTGGCTCAGTGGGTTAAAGCCTCTGCCTTCGGCTCAGGTCATGATCTCAGGGTCCTGGGATCGAGCCCCGCATCGGGCTCTCTGCTCAGCAGGGAGCCTGCTTCCCGCCCCCCCGCCCCCCCCCCCGCCTGCTTCTCTGCCTACTTGTGATCTCTCTCCCCTCTGTCAAATAAAGAAATAAAATCTTAAAAAAAAAAAAGAAACAGAATTTTCCACAGAAGACCCCTACGTGTGGCCCGTCCACTTCCGTGGCTAGAACTGGGTCACGGGTCCACCACCATTGGGTGCAGAGGAGGCTGGAAATACCATCACCCAGCAAAGGGAGATGGGATAGCAATGACCGCACTGGAGAAATCTAGAAATGCCTGATCCCAGGATCGGGCATGATGCTTTTTTTTTTTTTTTTTTTAACAAAATCAGTTTTTCGGGACACCTGGGTGGCTCAGTTGGTTAAGCAGCTGCCTTTGGCTCAGGTCATGATCCCAGCGTCTTGGGATCGAGTCCCGCATCGGGCTCCTTGCTCCGCAGGGAGCCTGCTCCTCTCTCTACCTCTGCCTGCCTCTCTGCCTGCTTGTGTTCTCTCTCTGTTAAATAAATAAATAAAATCTTAAAAAAACAAAAACCAAAAAACAAAATCAGTTTTTCTTACAATCAGGCATTGGTAGGAAAGGCTGTTGGATCAGAGATCAACAAATCCAGTGAGAAGGAGAGGAGGCAGGGCTCCTAGGATCAAAAACACAGTCAAGGGTAAGAATTGAATATGCACCGAAGGGGGCAAATTCATAAAGGTTGAGCCACATACTGTTTCCAGGCACTTTCATGACTGCCACCTTCTTCTGTGCTTCCAACCATCCTATAACACAGGTAGCCGGCAGTAATCTCCTTGTTATGCATGAGGGACCACAGACTCCTAGAGAAGGGGTGAGGTGGCTTGTTCAGAGTTCTGATTAGTGCCTCTAAGGCACATTATTTTCCCTCTACCCTGGTCCATCGTCCCACCTCTGACTTAGTACATTTACTGTGGGAAACAGAAAGAGGGGAAGGGAAAGAGGTCCGCTCTTTCCTCAGCACAGTACAAGACATATTGCATGTCAGGAAGGGGACACACTTTTAATTCTGGCCACTTCTCTGATGATGGGAGATGGTGGCACAAATGGGGACACAGGGTGTCTCAGAGCTGATCCTGCCTGTTATAAGCTGAATTGTGTGCCCTCAAGATTCCTATATTAAAACTTTAACCCCCAGTACCTCAGAATATGACTGTACTTGAAGATTGGGCTTTTGAATACGTGATGCTCAGGTTAAAATGAAGCTGCGAGGGTGGTCCCTACTCCAATCTGACTGGTGTCCTTATGATAAGAGGAGATTAAGACACACGGAAAGGAACCAGGGGTGTGTGAACCCAGAAAGACGGCATGTGAAGAGGCAGCAAGACGGTATCCATGTGCAAGCCAAGGAGAGAAGCTCCAGTGGAAACCAACCATATGGGGACCTTGATCTTGGCCTTCCTAACTCTGGAACTGTGAGAAAATAAACCTTTGTTCTTAAAGCCACCCAGTGGGGGACATTTTATTATGGCAGCTCTTGTAAACGAATACACTGCCCCACACTATCCCTGCTGCCCATGCTGTGCAGCCTGATCCAACGTGACATGTGGAATCACATGAACTCAGCCATGCACTGACACAAGAAGACTTCAAGTCCTAACACACCACTAGGGAAAGTGGCTTAGAGACCCAGAAATCTTACCATACTCAGATGTAGCTGCCACCCAGGTCGTGTTGCCAGCACGTCCAACCGTAGTCACAAAGAATGCCTCTGATGTGCATTTGGTTCCACGTGCCTCTGTCATGGCATCAGAGGCCTGTTGATGTCCTGTCAGAACATCAAAGGAAGTTCCCAGAAGACCTTTCTTATGCCCCATACTCCACTTCATGCCAGCAATAGGTTGCCATTCACAAAGGCAAAAAGTTGTTCTTCTTTATGCCAACTTTACTCCCCTACCGCATTTTACCCCATGCCAGGAGGGGTGTGTGTGACTGAGTTGTCCTCTGTCCTTAGTGTCCATCCTTTAAGGATTGTGTTTCCTGACATGAGAATCCTGCCAACTGAACGCTGTATTCTCTACTTAGGTAGATGCATGTGACTCAACGCCATTTGTAGACTGACGAGTTCTTGGTGTGTGAGTCTGTTTTGAAGAGTACTGGGGAGAGGGAAATTCCCATTATTAAAACAACTCAGGATCTAGTCTTTGGGTGTTTTAAAAATATTCCATTAAATTTCAATCAATGTTTTCATATGTCATGAGAAACTTGGTTGAGACATCATAATCCTGCAGACTCGCCTGTTGTTGACATGTGACATTCTCCCTTTCCTCCGAAAACTTATTATAGACTTACTCAACTCTTCATAGAAAATCAAGGCACCAAAGACAAGAAACATACCTGCTCACAGTAGATACTGTAGGTGAGTAAGAGCAAGGACACAGGAGGATGCCCCGTCATTATTAATTCTACTATCATCCTGTTGATAGTTCCATGCTTGCCTATTAGTTATAAAATCTGTCTTGCAATAGACGAAGCAAACCCTTCAGATACCCAAATGAGAAAGGAGAAGTAGTGTGGTGGCTGGGTGCTGTCTCTGTCGATTATATTGGGTGTCCATCAGAAAAGAGTCACCTAACGTGAGAGAAACAATGAATAGATTGTGTCCACCAACACTGACCCTGGGGGGGAAAAATGGTTTTTGTTTGTTTGTTTTTCTTTCCCACAAGAGATGGCTGAGTTTCCTTGATGAGAGTTAGAAAAGAGAGTATAATTTCTCTGCTCTGATCTTGAAATAATTCACCTACTAAGAAAAGAAACTTCACCATCAGAGGTCTGAGAAACCGGTGTAGATAATTTCTTATCTCACTTAATTTAATCTTGAGTAGAAAATAAAGGGTCTGTGATGAAAAAGCCTTTCAGTTCTCTTCTGTCTCACAGAATGGAGAGCATCTCACTCACTCCTTTACTGAAACAACACATCTCTTACTGGGAGACCTATCGGGGAAGGGGAACCTTACTTGATCATGGCCTAAACTCACGCCTAAAATATCCGAGGTGTGGCCGATAAGGCATGCAGTGAATTATGCACATGCCTACAGTGGGATCCCACAGGTTGGTTCCAGGTTTTTCTTGCCAACTGGAAAGAAAATGGAAACCTTGTTATTTCTAACCCATACAGTGTCTTTAGGCATACATGCTACAAGACGGTTAAGCTTGCAAACATGCTAAGTGAAATAACCCAGACACAAAAGGACACATCCCTTGGGATTTGACAGATAGTGCAATGTCTAAAGGAGACAAAGTCATAGAGACTGAAAGTAGAGTAGAGGATACCAGGGACTAGGTGGGAAGAGTAGAGGGGGAGTCATTGTTTAATGTGTATAGAGTTTCTGTTCGTAGTAGTAAAAGGTTTGGCAAGGGTGGTGATAGTTGCACAAGATTGTGAACCTAATTAATGCCCCTGAATTGTACACTTAAAATGATTACAGTGACCATTTCACACCCTACATATGTTTTTTACCACAAGAAAAACATTTTAGGGCTCTTGATCCGGAGGCAGAAGTGTCTCTTGAGGGCCAGAGGCAGCCTTCTAGAAGGGGTACCTAAGTCGGTCTCTGGGTAATGATGGCAGAGCCCAGGCAGAGTGTCCGGTATCCAGCAAGGGCTGCATAGGTATTAGCTGCGGCTGAAATCATCGTCTGTCCTGTTCCTTCTATGCACAAGCTGTGTCTCTGCGATTCCATGGACAAACCTGTGCACCTGTCAACCTTCTGCTTGCCCTTTCCCTGAAGTTTTCCCTCTCTTCCCCCTCCATTCTGCTGGTTCTGGTATGCTGTTACACTCAAATGTAGAATGCATGATGTCAGCGATTGTAGTTTTTAGTTTTCCGTTTTTCAGTGTATCCATTTGATTTAAAATTCTAGTGTTCTGATGAGACCTCAAGTTTGTCATCCATATTCTTGAACGAATTAATCAGTCCGTGTCTGATAAGTATGCTATTGGGGTAACCTGGGAGGACGTTTATCTCTTCCTCTTTCTCTTCATCTGGTTTTTGATATGTCTGGTGATTTAATTAAGTGTCAGGCATTGTTTACGGAAAAGCTGAGTGGTTCTGGATGATGCTTCTCCCTCCATAGAAGTTTTGCTTTCTCCCTGGCAGGCCTCCAGGGTAGGGGCCATGACATCAATCCAGCCAGGGGCTGAGCTGACTCACGGGTGCTCCTGGCTTTATAAGGTTTGTACCACCTCAGGTTTCCCCCCCTCCCGGATGGTAGGTAGCCCTTCAGGGGTCCCCACTGAAAGTCTGGGGTGTTCCTGGGGGCCCTCTTTGTGGTAAGTTCTACGCGCACGCCCCTTTTTACTTCCTTACACCCTGGGACTGCTGAGAAATCTGTTGAGACCTTTAACAGCTGCCTGCTCAGCTTCATAGTCTCGTGTCCTATGCAGCTGAGGTATGGAGAAATGCCTCCAGGGAGAAAACCACCCAATGCGGGCCTCATGTCTGCCTGCCTTTCTTCTTCCTAAGGCCCTGACTTCTCAGATATTGACTGCTTTGTAAGTTGGACTCCGAGTTTTGTTCCCTAGCCCCACAAGTTTTCTGAGGAGCTGCTGTCTTCTCTCACTTGGTGGGTGCTTTGTCTATAGAATGATGCCCTGTCACTCAGGGTACTGTGGCCTTCAGCAACTCCCTAAGGGGAGAAAAGTAGCACAGGATTGCTACATTCCCCTGCAGAGCTTCTCTGTTCTCTAGATTCCTGTACCTGGATGTGCTGGGCAGAGAAGTTCTCTGATGCCTTCAAGCGATATTGGTTATTTTCCCCTTTTCTCCAGATTTTTGTTTTTCTCTGTGAGATAATAGGACTGAAACAGGCTCTTTCATCACGACCATAGGTGGAAGTAGAAATGACCCATACATGATTTTTAAGTCTATTTTAAGTCTGTTTTTTTAAGCCTAAAATAAATATGCAAATCCTGTGCTAAAATATGTTCCAAAAGAATATTAATTTCAGAAGCTTGTCCTACCAGGCATTAGTAGAATGCTGAGGTTTGAAATACACATTTTGATGAAGCAACACCTACAAAGTCATCAAGGAAAAATGTGTGACATAACAATTTTTTCTACAATCAAATATGTCATTCAAGTATAAAAGTAATAGGCAAAAAATTGGAAGCATGTGCTAAGTCAGGGACAATTATTCTAAGGACTCTGCTTTAAAGAATTTAGTATCATATGAACTCAGTCAGTAATGATAGAAAACCTGAGGCAAATGGAATGCTATTGAAAACTAAATGTTCATAAAACTAACAAATCAAATGAAAGAGCTTTAAATAAAGCTAACATTTTTAAGGCAAACATAGAGGCATGGAAAGAGGGAGAAGGGTATTCTAACCAGATCTTTGATCATAGCTAGGCATTAATAAAGAATGTCCAAAGGACAGATTAGGAGCATTGCATAGAGTTGTACTTAGAAAAATAGCGACAGGACTGTTGGTTCGTGGGGATGATAGTTGGGACTCACTTCTTCCTGCTTCTACCCTCTAAAGTCAAATGATTTCCTTGGAAATATTTCAACAAATAATCACAAAAGGAGTGTAACCGGTGGAAAGGAAAAGGTGTTCTACCTAAGGACCTAAGGATTTGAATATCTATGCTATCTTGAATTCCTTGATCTTTGTTGTTTTTTTTTTAATTAAGATTTTATTTATTCATTTGAGACAGAGAGAGAGAGAGAGAGAGAGAGAGAGAATGCACAAGGGGAGAGGTAGAGGGACAGAGAGAAGCAGACTCCCTGCTGAGATGGGAGCCCAAGGTAGGGTTTCATCCCAGGACCCAGAGATCATGACCTGAGCCAAAAGCAGATATTAACCATGTGAGCCATCCCTGTGCCCCTACCACTATCGAGTCTTGAATTGAGTTTCAGCGATGGGCATCAAAAAACACCAATACTCATAGAAAAACAAAGGAAGAAAGGAGAAAGAAATAAAGCACATAGACACAGCAAAAAAAGCAGGGCCTGCTTTCAATGGGTGAACATCAGGAAAAAATGGAAGCTCAATGTGACATAAAGGAGAGATGGACACACAAGAGAAGTACCAAGGGAACTACCTGCACATTTGCAAGAACTAGGCCTGGCCTGTGGGGCAGGTCCATC
>CM052801.1:39191888-39252084 GCA_028533885.1 Nasua narica
CAACTCTATGGTCAAATCATCTTTGACAAAACAGGAAAAAATATCCAGTGGGAAAAAGACAGTCTTCAATAAATGGTGCTGGGAAAATTGGACAGCTATATGTAGAAGAATGAAACTTGACCATTCTCTTACACCATACACGAAGATAAACTCGCAATGGATAAAAGACCTCAATGTGAGGCAGGAATCTATCAAAACCCTAGAGGAGAACATAGGCAGTAACCTCTATGACATTAGCCACAGCAACTTCTTTCAGGACATGTCTCCAAAGGCAAAGGAAACACAAGCGAAAATGAACTTTTGGGACTTCATCAAGATAAAAAGCTTGTGCACAGCAAAGGAAACAGTCAACAAAACAATCAGGCAACTCACAGAATGGAAGAAGATATTCTCAAAAGACACTACAGACAAAGGTCTGATATCTAAGATCTATAAAGAACTCCTCCAACTCAACACTCACAAAACAGATAACCACATCAAAAAATGGGCAGAAGACATGAACAGACACTTCTCCAAAGAAGACATACAAATGGCTAACAGACACATGAAAAAATGTTCATCATCTTTAGCCATCAGAGAGATTCAAATCAAAACCACACTGAGATACCACCTTACACCAGTTAGAATGGACAAAATCAACAAAAGAGTAAACAACAAATGCTGGAGAGGATGTGGAGAAAGGGGAACCCTCCTCCACTGATGGTAGGAATGCAAGTTTTTGCAGCCACTTTGGAAAACAGTATGGAGATTCCTCAGGAAATTAAATATACAGCTACCCTATGACCCTGCAATTGCACTACTCGAAGTTTACCCCAAAGAAGCAGATGCAGTACAAAGAAGGGCCACATGTACCCCAATGTTCATAGCCGCAATGGCCACAATAGCCAAACTGTGGAAAGAACCCAAATGCCCTTCAACAGATGAGTGGATAAGGAAGAAGTGGTATATCTATACAATGGAATATTATGCCTCCATCAGAAAGGATGAATATCCAACTTTTGTATCAACATGGACGGGACTAGAAGAGATTATGCAGAGTGAAATAAGTCAAGCGGAGAGAGTCAGTTATCTTATGGTCTCGCTTATGTGTGGAGTATAAAGAAAATCATGGAGGACATCGTGAGAAGGAAGGGAAGGGTGAATGGGGCGAAATTGGAGGGGTGAAGAATCAGGAGAGACTGTGAACTCTGAGCAACAAACTGAGGGTTTTGGAGGGGTGGGCGGGTAGACGAGCCTGGTGGTGGTATTGAGAAGGGTACGTATTGCATGGAGCACTGGGTGTGGTGCATGAACAATCAATCTTGTAACCCTGAAAAATTAAAATATACATATTTGGGGAGAAAAAAAATTTAAACATTTAAAAAAATAAAAAAAATAAGTAAAATCTTTTTAAAACAATAACTGGAAAACCATACCCTTTAATCCTCTCCACATATTTCATCTATCCCTCCACTTCCTCCCCTCTGGCACCCATTAGTTTGTTGTTTGTAGCTATCTATTTTCTCTGTATCTGTGAACACAACTCATAGATAGTTGATAAATTTGTTAAATTGTTAGTTTGTCTTTTATTTTAGATTCTTCATATAAGTTAAATCATACAGTATATGTCTTTGTCTGGTTTATTTCACTTACGATAATTCCCTTTAGGTCCATCCATGTTGTTACAAAGAGAAAGATTTCATTCTTTCTTATGACTAATATTCCATTGTATGTATATATGACATCTTTCTCACCCATTCATCCATCAATGGACATTTAGGTGGCTCTCATACCTTAATTATTGTAAATAATGCTGTAATGAATATAGGGATACATATGTCTTTTCAAATTAATTTTTTTATTTACTTTGGATAAATACATAGAAGCGGAATTGCTGGATCATAATGTAGTTCTATTTTAAATTTTTTGAGGCCCCACCATACTGTTTTCCATAATGACTGCACCAATTTACCGCCCCACCAATAGTATATTAAGGTTCCCTTTTTCCCACGTTTTCCTGAACACTGTTTATTTCTGGTCCTTTTGATAATAGCCATTCTGACAGGCGTGAGGTGAAATATCAAATTGTGGTTTTGATTTGTATTTCCTTAATGGTTAGTGATGTTGAGCATCTTTTCATGTGTCTGTTGACCACCTGTGTGTTTTCTTTGGAAAAATGTCCATTCAGGTCCTTTGTCCATTTTTTAACTAGTTTATTTTTTTATATTGAGTTTTATGAATTCTTTATATATTTTGGATATTAACCTCTTATCACTATATCATTTGCAAATATCTTTTCCCGTTCAGTAGGGTGTTTTTGTTGTTGTTGTTGCTGTTGTTGTTGTTTTGTTGATGGCTTTCTTCACTGTGAAAAAGCTTTTTAGTTTGATGTAGTCCCATTTGCTTATTTTTGCTCTTGTTGCCAAGTGGCAAAAATGCAAGATGATTTTCAGTCACAGAGAGCTCATTGAGGCTGGGAAACTGGCAGAAATTGTGCAGCACACACTATAGATGATATTAGTTCACACTGAGGTACTGAAGGCAGGAATTGCAGTTAGTTATTAGCTAATTAAGGATGACATAATGTTCTCAGATAACCAAATTCTGGGCAAATAATTTCTAAGGCATTGTCACGAAGATCCAAACATTGGAGTTTTACAAGGCACCTAATGGCTTTTGAAACCACAACTGTCATTTGAGTGAAGGTACAGTTCCACAGAGTTTGGAAGCTTCCGAGCAAAGTTTTCTGAAAAGTTTGGATGCCATGATTGAATATATCCCATCAAGCATACTACAGCACTACATCTTGTAAAAATTGGTTCATTTCTCATTGCTGGTGAAGCCAGCACTCCAGATGCAGGTGGAACTAGATGGCAAGTCCTCTGTATACATTTTTATGTCTTTAACATGTTATATAATACTTTAAATTAATGTTCATGAGAACTCAGGTAAGTTAGTTCTATCTTTTTCTGTACTTATAAAGTCATTTTATAATGCCCTTAACTTATGCTAAGTTCACTTTAACAATTTTCACATGTGTTGTTCAGATATAAAATGCTTTTACATAACATACCATGGTTTTTCATGTACACTATATTGCACTCATGTTTCCAAATTTGCACCTGAGGTAATTTAGCAATACATAGGTCTATATAAATGACAAGAGTGAAATATTAAGAGTAAGATAGAAACCAAGAAACTTGAAACCTAAAAAACTATATTGGGCACAAACTGTAGAAAAATCAATAAACAAAGAGAGAGTTCAGGATGCCGGGGTGGCTTAGTCAATTGAGCGTCTGCCTTCTACTTTGGTCATCATCTCGTGGTTCTGAGATCTAGTCCTGTGTCAGGCTCCCTGCTCAGTGGGAAGCCTGCTTCTCCTTCTGCCTGCTGCTCTCCCTGCTTGTGCTCTCTCTCTCTCTCACTCTCTGACAAATACATAAATAAATCTTAAAAAAAAGAGGGAGTGGGCTTTCAGTATAATGTCCAGAAAGTGGTGCATTAAGAAGAAAATTTGAACATTTAATTCCTTTTGGTAGGAGTGGTGAGTATGTTAGAATCATTGACGTAAGAATCATAACTCATAAGAGCTATGACTTGCTGTGCACCAATGAACCATATTAGGATTTTATCCAGTCTAGATAAGAAAAGAACATGTAGAAAGAAAGATACAAATCATTGATCCAATTGCAAACTAATATTCTTATTAAAAATCACCTGTTGGTTTATGGTTCTGGGACAAGATAAATTCCCACCAAGTACAACTAAAAACTCTATACATGATACAAAAAAATATATAAGAAGACCCCGGAAGGTGGGGAGAATGTCTTATTACCCTCCACTTCCAATTCAACAAAATAAAACAGCACAAGTCTGGCGTTTCCCAAAGCTCAAACTATCAATAGCAGAAAGCCCAGATATGTTCATTTCTCCCTTGAATTGAAGTACCATCACAAATACCAATGAAGCATGGTGGCAATGGCCAGGAGAATCTATCAGGAGACCTACTGATAAAAATCAGTGAGGGGAAGTGCTTTTCTTCCCTACTAGGCTAGCTTCCCTTGCCAGAGACAAGGGGTAACAGGGTAGCTCCATGCAGAAATCTTCTTCATCCTCAGGGCCTGAGACATCTATAACAAAAATTTTAAAGCACCCATTATAAGGAGGGGGGCAAGATGGCAGAGAAGTAGGAGATGCTGTTGCAACCTGTCCCCAAAACTGAGCTTGATATCTACCAGAACACGCTGAACACCCATGAAATCAGGCCGAGGAGCAAGATTTCTCACTTCTGGATCTCTAGGAGAGCAGAATACAGCAGTGGAGAGGTAAAACAAAGTGGGAACACTTGAACCAATATCGGAGGATAAACAAAAGGGGGAGGGAGCCACCAGAAGTGATCCAAGGACAGTACTACCCCAAAGGAAGGTGCCCGGTGGTGGGGGACCAGCATTAACTTAAAGTCTGGTTAAAAAACGTAAAAAGAGCAAAAGATTCTGAGGAGCAACTAGTGGAAGGGGGGTGGTCGTGGGCACTGCCCTGGGCCCACACTCCCAGGAAGGACACCTTGCACCCCAAAGTGAGACTGGTGGGGGGGGTCCAGTCCGTGGTTCCTGAACCTGCAGCTTTCCACTCCCTGCACCATTTTGTGTGGGGGGTGTGCTCCTGCAAGCTCCTTTAGAGACTCTGCTGTGGTCCAGGAGCCTGCAGCTTTTCCCAGTGTGCCCTGCTTTCTGGAATGAGTGCACCCACGACCATGACATTGGCGGCCCATGGCAGGGTCTGGGCGATCCCAGCCAGCTCTTGAGAGAACACAGGCAGGTGGCTTAATCTCCCCGGTGAACTCTCCTGGAGCCACAGAAAGGTGGCTGGGGCGTGCACCACCTCTGACAGAATGCACATTGAGCAGAATTTTGGGGAGGGGAGTGTGTATTCTGGACCACCCAGATGGGAGCAGACTGAGGCTTCTCCATGACGCTGAGGTCTGGGTACGTCCGGCAGATTCCTTGCTTGAACTCTCTGGAAAGGGGAAAAAGCTACAAAAGGCCAAAAACCTTCAGAGAGTGAAAGACTGAGAAACTGGTTTCGACAGAGCTCAGCCCCTTGACTGGGGGGCACGGTGAATCAACCCAAGCAAGATTGACTGGAAAACAATGCGGCAGGCCACTCCCCCGGAAGACAAGTCAAAAAACAAAAGACCAATAACCACAGGGTCCCCATAAAATTTTAAACCCCCAACATCAGGGGAAATCAATATATTAAGCTCCTGATAATACACTCAAACCTTTATATTTCATAGATACAAGATTTTTTCTTTCTTATTCTCTATTTTTTAAATTCACTTACTTTCACATTTCTTGTTTTTTTTTTTTTAATTTTTTTAAACTACTTACCACCACAACTAGAAGCTTAATACAACTATAAACCCAGGAAGACCTGAAATAACCTTCTTTGCCTGCGAGGAGTTATAACCACCCTCCCATCTTATCCTTCTGTCAGTGTTTCTACATATTTGCTTTTATTCTGGTATTGTATAAATCTTATTCTTGTGGTTCATTCTGACTAGGTTCTTTTATTTCTTGTCATGTACTTTTGTCAGTCTATATGTTTGTTTGTGTTGTTTACATACCTTATAAATCTTATTTTGGGGGCCCATTCTGGCTGGGATTTCTTCTTTTTCTCTTTCTCTCTATCTTTTTTTATCCTTATTCTTTCTTTCTTATTGGTGATGAATCCCACTTGCTCCTAAACCTTCCAGGGTACATCCTGCCTGGATCGTGGATGATATATCCAGCTATACATCCTCTCATCCACTTCTCATCAAAATGATGATGAGGAGGAACATGCTACAGAGGAAAAACCCAGAGACTGAACCCTCTCCCTCAGATCTATTAGACATGGACATAAACAGTATGTCAGAAAGGGAATTCAGGGTGATAATTATCAAGGCAATGGTTAGGATGTAGAAAAACATTAATGACAACATAGACTCTCTAAGGGCAGAAATGAAACCCAGTATAGCTGATGTAAAAAATACTGTCAGTGAGACCCAATCCAATCTAAATAGTCAAACAGCTAGTGTTACGGAGACAGAGGATAGAATTAGTGATCTAGAAGATGAAATGGTTGAGAAGAAAAGTCAGGAGGAGAGTGGGAGCAAACTGCTCAGGAATCATGAGAAAAGACTTAGGGAAATAAATGACGCCATGAAATGTTCCAACATCAGAATCATTGGCATCCCAGAGGGGGTAGAGAAAGACAGAAGACTAGAAGATATAGCTGACCAAATTCTGAATGAAAATTTCCCCAATCTGGGGATTGGAACAAGTGTTCGTGTCCTAGAGGTGGAAAGGACACCTGCCAAAATCAACGAGTCTAGAAAATCGGAGAGACACATCATTGTGAAATTTCCAAATTATAATCTTACACAAGAGGTCCTGAGGGCAGCTAGGGGGAAGAGATTCTTTACATATGGAGGAAGAACCATCTGAATTACGTCAGACCTGTCCACAGAAATCTGCCAAGCCAGAAAAGGCTGGCATGATATATTCAGGACATTAAATGAGAAGAACATGCAGTCAAGAATACTTTATCCAGCAAGGATGAAATTCAAAATGGATGGAGAGATAAAGAGCTTCCAAGACCGGCAAGGATTAAAAGAATATGTGACTACCAAGCCAGCACTGCAGGAAATATTAAAAGGGGTTCTATAAAAGTAGAAAAAACACATGAATGACTTAGAACAGAAACAATATCTATAGATACAAGGACTACACAGGCAATATGATGTCAATAAACACTTACCTTTCAATAATCACTCTCAACATGAACGGCCTAAATGCTCCCATAAAATGGCAGAGGGTTGCAGAATGGATAAAAAGACAGGACCCATCCATACGTTGTCTACAAGAGACATAATTGGAACCGAAAGATACATCCAGACTGAAAGTGAAAGGATGGAGAACCATCTTTCATGCCAACGGGTCTCAAAAGAAAGCTGAGGTAACGATTCTCATATCATATAAATTAGATTTTAAGCTAAAGACGGTAGTCAGAGATACAGAAGGACACTCCATCATTCTCAAAGGGTCTATCCTCCAAGAAGATCTAACAACTGTAAACATTTATACCCCCAATATAGGAGCAACCAACTACATAAGCCAACTGCTAATCAAAATAGAGTCATATTGATATGAATACATTAATAGTAGGAGATCTTAACATACCCCTCTCAGTAACAGACAGATCATCTAAACAGAAAATCAATAAAGAAACAAGAGCTTTGAATGACACGTTGGAACAGATGGACCTCATAGATATATATAAACATTCCACTCTAAAACAACAGAATACTCATTCTTCTCGAGTGCACATGGAACTTTCTCCAGAATAGACCACATGCTGGGTCACAAATCAGGACTCAACGAATACCAAAAATTGAGATGATTCCCTGCATTTTCTCAGACCACAATGTTTTTCCCCAAAAAATATGTTTATTTTATTTTTTTCAGTGTCACAAAATTGATTATTCATGCACCACACCCAATGATCCACACAATAAGTGCCCTTCTCAATACCCACCACCAGGCTCACCCAACCCCCCACTCCCACCCCTCCAAACGCCTCAGTTTGTTGCTCAGAGTCCACACTCTCTCCTGGTTCATCACCCCTCCGATTTCCCCCCATTCACCCTTCCCTTCCTTCTCACAATGCCCTCCATGATTTTCCTTATGCTCCACATGTAAGTGAGACCATAAAGTAATTGACTCTCTTCGCTTGACTTATTTCACTTCGCATAATCTCTTCTAGTCCCATCAGACCACAATGCTTTGAAACTGGAACTCAGCCACAAGAAAAAGTTTGGAAGGAATCCAAACACTTTGAGGCTAAAGACCAACCTACTTAAGAATGCTGGGATCAACCAGGAAATCAAAGATGAACTTAAACAATTAATGGAGACCAATGAGAATGAAGACACATCAACCCAAAACCTATGGGACACGGAAAAGGTGGTCCTAAGGGGGAAATAAATAGCCATCCAAGCCTCACTCAAAAACTTTGAAAAATACCAAATACACCAGCTCTCTTTACACCTTAAAGAACTGGAAAATCAACAACAAATCAAGCCAACCCCACACACAGCAAGGGAAATAATCAAGATTAGAGCAGAGATCAACGAGTTAGAAACTAAAGAAATAGTAGAAGGCATCCATGAATCCAGAAGATGCTTTTCTGAAAGACTCAATAAGATCGATAAGCCATTAGCCAAACTAATCTGAAGAAAAAAGAGAGGACCCAAATTAACAAAATTATGAATGAAAGGGGAGAGATCATGACTGATCCAAAGGAAATGGAAAAAATGTTCACAAATTATTATCAACAGCTATCTATATTCCAATAAGTTGAAAAAATCTAGAAGAAATGGATGCATTCCTGGAAACCCATAATATTCCAAGACTGAAACAGGAAGACATTGACAACCCGAATAGACCAATATCTAGTAATGAGATTGAAGCACTGATCAAAAACCTCCCAAAAAACAAGAGTCCAGGGCCTGACGGATTCCCTGGGGAAATCTACCAAACATTCAAGGAAGAAATAATACCTATTCTCCTGAAACTGTTTCAAAAAATAGAGACAGAAGGAAAACTTTCAGACTCTTTCTACGAAGCCAGCATTACCCTGATCCCCAAACCAGGCAAAGACCCCATCAAAAAGGAGAATTTCAGACCATTTTCCCTGATGAATATGGATGCCAAGATTCTGAACAAGATCCTAGTTAATAGGATCCAACAGCACATTAAGAAGATTATTCATCATGACCAGGTGGGATTGATCCCTGGGATGCAAGGGTGGTTCAACATTCACAAATCAATCCATGTGTTAGAACAAATCAACAAGAGAAGAGAGAAGAACCACATGGTCCTCTCAATTGATGCAGAAAAAGCATTTGACAAAATTCAGCATCTGTTCTTGATTAAAACTCTCCACAGTATAGGGATAGAAGGAATATTCCTCAACTTCATAATATCCCTCTATGAAAAGGCCATGGCAAATATCATTCTTAATGGGGAAAAGCTGACAGCCATACCTTTGAGATCAGGAAGACGACAAGGATGCCCACTCTCACCACTCTTGTTCAACATAGTGCTAGAAGTCCTTGCGACAGCAATCACACAACAGAAAGAAATAAAAGGTATTCAAATTGGCAATGAAGAAGTCAAACTCTCTCTCTTCACAGATGACATGATACTTTCTATGGAAAACCCAAAAGACTCCACCCCAAAGTACTAGAACTCATACAGCAATTTAGTAATGTGTCAGGATACAAAATGCACAGATATCAGTTGCTTTCCTACACACTAACAATGAAAATATGGAAAGGGAAATTAGAGAATTGATTCCATTTACTGTAGCACCAAAAACCATAAGATACCTGGGAATAAACCTAAACAAAGGGGTAAAGGATCTGTACTCGAGGAACTACAGAACGCTTATGAAAGAAATTTAAGAAGACACAAAAAGGTGGAAAAGCATTCCATGCTCATGAATCAAAAGAATAAACATTGTTAAAATGTCTTTACTTCCCAAAGCAATCTATGCTTTCAAAGCCATCCCGATATAAATTCCACCAGTTTTTTTCAAAGACCTGGAACAATCAATCCTAAAATTTGTTTGGAACCAGGAAAGATCCCGAATTGCTAAGGAAATGTTGAAAAAGAAAAACAAAGCTGGGGGCATCACATTGCCTGATTTCAAACTTTACTACAAAGCTGTGATCACCAAGACAGCATGGTACTGGCACAAAAACAGACAGATAGACCAGTGGAACAGAATCGAGAGCCCAGCTATGGACCCGCGACTCTGTCAAATCATCTTTGACAAAATAGGAAAAAATATCCAGTGGGAAAAAGACAGTATCTTCAATAAAAGTACTGGGAAACTGGACAGATATATGTAGAAGAATGAAACTTCACCATTTCCTCACACCATACACGAAGATAAAGTCGAAATGGATAAAAGACCTTAACGTGAGGCAGGAATCTATCAAAACCCTAGAGAAGTACATAGGCAGTAACCTCTTCGACATCAGCCACAACAACTTCTTTCTGCACATGTCTCCGAAGGCAAAGGAAACAAAAGCAAAAATGAACTTTTGGGACTTCATCAAGATAAAAGCCTTCTGCACAGCAAAGGAAACAATCAATAAAACAAACAGGCAACCCATGGAATGGGAGAAGATATTCACAAATGACACTACAGACAAAGGTCTGATACCTAAGATCTATAAAGAACTCCTCAAACTCAACATTCACAAAACAGATAATCACATCAAAAAATGGGCAGAAAACATGAACAGACACTTCTCCAAAGAAGACATGTAAATGGCTAACAGACACATGAAAAAATGTTCATCATCATTAGCCATCAGGGAGATTCAAATCAAAACCACACTGAGATACCAGCTTACACCAGTTAGAATGGCCAAAATCAACAAGATAGTAAACAACAAATGTTGGAGAGGATGTGGAGAAAGGGTACCCTCTTCCACTGTTGGGAAGGGAAGTTGGTGCAGCCACTTTGGAAAACAGTATGGAGATTCCTCAGGAAATTAAAAATAGAGCCACCCTATGACCCTGCAATAGCACTACTCGGTATTTACCCCACAGAAGCAGATGCAGTTCAAAGAAGGGCCACATGTACCCCAATGTTCACAGCAGCAATAGCCACAATCGCCAAACTGTGGAAAGAGCCAAGATGCCCTTCAACAGATGAATGGATAAAGAAGATATGATACATATATACACTGGAATACTTTGACTCCATCAGAAAGGATGAATGTCCAACTTTTGTATCAACATGGACGGGAATGGAAGAGATTATCGGAGTGAAATAAGAGAAGCGAAGAGAGTCAATTATCTTATGGTCTCACTTACATGTAGAGCATAAGGAAAACCATAGAGGGCATTGTGAAAAGGAAGGGAAGAGTGAATGGGGTGAAATCGGAGGGGGCGATGAACCAGGAGAGACTGTGGACTCTGAGCAACAAACTGAGGGGTTTGGAGGGGAGGGGGTGGTGTTTGGTGGTGAGTATTGAGAGGGGCACGTATTGCATGGAACACTGGGTGTGGTGCATGAACAATCAATCTTGTAACACTGAAAAAATAAAATAAACATATTCGGGGAAAAAATTAAAGCAGCCATTATAAAAATGCTTCAACATGCAATTTAAAATTTTCTAAAGTGAAGAAAAACAGAAATTCTCAGTAAGAAATAATATAACTGAAATGGGAAAACTCTACCTAAGGTACCCTCAATAATAGCATGGAGAAGACAAAGCATTGAGTGAATGAATTAAGGACATATCAATAGAATTTACCCAAAGCGGACATAGAAATAGAGTAAAAACAAACAAACCAGAGCCTGAAGTACCTGTGACAAAATAACAAAAAAATCTAACTTCTTGCTGCTGTTTATAAGAAACTTCAAATTCAATGACATAAGTGAATTATAGTGAAAACAGAAAAAATACACAATATTAAGTATTACCAAAGGGAAATTTTCCCCCCAATACGTTTATTTTATTTTTTCAGTATTACAAGATTAATTGTTCATGCACCACACCCAGTGTTCCATGCAATACATGCCCTCCTCAATACTCAACACCAGGCTCGCCCAACCCCCTACCCCCTTCCCTCCAAAACCCTCAGTTTGTTGCTCAGAGTCCACGGTCTCTCCTGGTTCATCGCCCCCTCCAATTTCCCCCCATTCACCCTTCACTTCCTTCTCACAATGTCCTCCATGTTTTTCCTTATGCTCCACACATAAATGAGACCATAAGATGATTGACTCTCTCTGCTTCACTTATTTCACTATGCATAATCTCTTCTAGTCCTGTCCATGTTGATACAAATGTTGGGTATTCATCCTTTCTGATGGAGGCCTAATATTCCATTGTATAGATGTACCACATCTTCCTTATCCATTCATCTGTTGCTGGGCATCTTGGCTCTTTCCACAGTTAGGTGATTGTGGCCATTGCTGTATGATCATTGGGGTACATGTGGCCCTTCTTTGTATAAAACAAAACTTAACAGGAGACGAAGAAGAAAATATATAATCATAAAGGGGACAATGAAACAAGAAGATATAATAATTGTAAATGTTTATGCACCTAAAATGTGAGCACCCAAATATATAAAACAAGTAAAGATAAACATAAAGGAACTAATTGATAATAACACAATAATAGTAGGGTACTTTAACACCCCACTTACCTCAATAGACAGATTATTGTAACACATCATCAACAAGAAAACAATGCCACACTGGACTAGATTGACTTAGATATATTCAGAACATTCCATCCTGAAGTAGCAGAACACACATTCTTTTTAAGTGCACATGGGATGTTTTCAAGAACAGATTACCTTCTAGGTCATAAAACAGGTCTCAACAAATACAAAGAAACTGATATCACACCATTCACCTTTTCTAACCACAACATTATGAAACTAGAAGTTAACTCAAAGAAAAATTTTGAAAAGACCACAAATACATGGAGGTTAAACAACATGCTACCAAACAGTGAGTGGGCCAACCAGGAAATCAAAGAAGAAATAAAAAAATACATGGAAACAAATGAAAATTAAAACATAATGGTCCAAAACTGTTTGGATGCAGCAAAAGTGGTCCTAAGAGGGAAGTATATAGAAATAGAGGCCTACCTGAAGAAGCAAGTAAAATTTCAAATAAACAACTTATACCTAAAGAAGCTAGAAAAAGAACAATACAGCCTAAAGCCAGAAGAAGTAAAGAAGTATTAAAGATAAGAGCACAAATAAATGATATAGAAACTAAGAAAAACAATAGAACAGATCAGTCAAACCAGAAGCTGGTTTTTTGAAAGAAATAACATTGATGAATCTCTACCCAGACTTATCAAAAAGAAAAGAGAATGGACCCAAATAAGAGAGGATAAATAACAACCAACACCTCAGAAATTCAGTTATAAGAGAATATTATGAAAAACTATATGCTAACAAATTGGAAAATTTGGAAGAAATGGACAGATTCCTAGACATATAGAAACTACCAAAACTGAAGCAGGAAGAAATAGAAAACTTGAACAGACTGATAACCAGCAAAGAAATTTAATCAGTTATGAAAGTCTCCCAACAAACAACAGCCCAGGGCCAGATGGTTTCACAGGCAATTTCTACCAAACATTTAAAGAGTTAATACCTTTTCTTATATAATGATCCCAAGAAGAGGAAGGAAAACTTCCAAATACATTCTATGAGGCCAACATTACCCTATTACCAAAACCAGATAAATGCTCCATTAAAAAAGAGAACCACAGGCCAACATCCCTGATGAATACGGATGCAAAAATTCTCAATAAAATACCAGCAAACTGAATGCAACAGCGCATTAAAAGAATCATTCACCATAATCAAGGAGCATTTATTCCTGGGTTACAAGGGTGTTTCAATATTTTCAAATCAAACAACATGATATAAAACATTAATAAATTAAAGGATAAGAACTATATGATCCTTTCAATAGTTGCAGAAATAACATTTCATAAAGTACAACATCCATTTGTGATAAAAACCTCTCAACAAAGTGTCATTAGAGGGAACATAACTCAACATACTAAAGGACATATATGAAAAACCCACAGTGAATACCATAAATAGGGGGAAACTGAGAGCTCTTTCTCTAAGGTCAGGAATGTGACAGGGATGTCCACTCTCACCACTATTATTTAACACAGTACTGGAAGTCCTAGACAGAATAATCAGACAGCAAATAAATAAATAAATAACATCCAAATTGGCAAGGAAGAAGTAAAATTGTCATGATTTGCAGATCACATGACACTTTATATAGAAAACCCTAAAGACTCCACCAAAACCTGCTAGAACTGATACACAAATTCAGTAAAGTTGCAGAATACAAGATCAATGTACAAAAATCTGTTGCATTTCTATACACCAATAATGAAGCAGCAGAAAGAGAAATCAAGGAATCAATCCCATTTACAACTGTACTCCAAACTACAAAATACGTAGGAATAAACCTAACCAAAGAGGTGAAAGACCTGTATTCTGAAAACTATAAAACACTGATGAAATAAATTGAAGGAGGCACAAAGAAATGGAAAGACATTCCATGCTCATGGAATCGAAAAACAAGTATTTTTAAAATGTCTGTACTGCTGGGGCACCTGAGCGGCTCAGTCATTAAGCATCTGCCTTCGGCTTAGGTCATGATCCCAGGGTCCTGGGACACATGAAAAAATGCTCAATATCACTCAGCATCAGGGAAATATAAATCAAAACTATAATGAGATATCACCTCACACCTTTCAGAATAGCTAAAATCAACAACACAAGAAACAACAGGTGTTGGTGAGGATGCGGAGAAAGGAGAACTCTCTTGCACTGTTGGTGGGAATGCAAACTGGTGCCCCCGCTATGGAAGACAGTGTGAGATTTCTCAGAAAGTTAAAAATAGAAGTATCCTAAAATCCAGCAATTGCACTACTGGGTATTTACCCAAGGAATACAAAAATACTAATTCAAATGGATACATTCACACCTATATTTCCCAAGTGAGAAGAGCACCAGGAACATCTTTTGTTATAATATTTGCTCTTTGACCCTGGTTCCAGACACAGGGCTCTTGAAACCCTTGCAAATCCTCAAGTGATAAAAGGACTAGTGATGTGGGAAACAAAGACAAAAGAAAGGTAGCTTAAATTAAAATCTCCTTACAGCTTGCAGCCCACTGATACCTGAAACATGCAGCGTGTGACCTTCTTCAAAGAGCTTGTGGCTGCCTTAGTGCCTTAATGTTTAAAAGGAACCTGATTTTGGCAGCAGCATCTGGTCCTTCAAGGTCCTGAAGCCTTGCTTCCAGATTCTCGGAGACTTGCTGTATCCCTAACTGTGACTAAAAAGTATACAATCAGTCACTCCTTACAATCCCAGTATAGCCCTTTCTGCCCATAGGTCCTGTCCCATGAATAGGGAAGGGGTTAAGGTATCGGCAGAAGAGAGAGGAGGCCCCTGAGCCCTCTGAGTAGGCTCTGAAACTATTCTTGGCAGGTGGAGATGCTGAGAAAGAACAGAACTAGAGATAAGGGAACAAACCAAGATGGCACAAGAATCTCAAGGCCACAAGCTTCCCAGTCAGTTTTCAATAAAAGACTGCCACTAAAGGTCCCTTCAAGATCCCTTTCACTCTAGAGGACTTTTTCTTTCCTTTATGATCTCACCTTCACTTAATAAACTTACACCTCACCCTTTTGTGTCCGTGAGAGTCATTCTTGGACTCTGTGAAACAAGAACCCTGCAATCCTGCAACACTAGGAGCATCTTTTGTTCCAGTGAAACAACTCTAGGTGGGATCCTGGATGGTGACTGGTCACCAGGAAGCCCAAGCTAGGATTAGAAGCTTGGAGTTTTCAGCCCTATCCACCCCATCCCCATCCTCCAGAAAGGGGACAAGGGCTGGAAATGGAGTTTAATAATTGACCATGCCTATGTGAGGAAGTCTCCATAAAGTCCCAATAAGTATGGAATTCAAAGCGCTTCTAGGTTGGTGAACACATCCACATAGCAAGAGTGATGCACCCTAACTCCATGGGGATAGAAGTTCTGGTGCTCAGGACCATCCCAGACCTCATCCTATGTATCTCTTCATCTGACTATTTCTCTGTGTCTTCAATCATGTCCTTTAATAAACTGGTAAATAGGGGTGCCTGGGGGGCTCAGTTGGTTAAATGGCAGCCTTCGATTTAGGTCATGATCTCAGGGTCAGGGGATCAAGCCCCACATCAGGCTCCCTACTCCGTGGGAGTCTGCTTGTCCCTCTGCCCCTCACCACCGCCTTGCTCATGCGCTCTCTCTCTTTCAGATAAATAAATGAAATTTTTTAAAAAATAAGAAAACTGGTAAACATAAGTGTTTCCCTAAGTCTTCTGAGTCACTGTATCAAATTGATCAAATCCAAAGATTTGAACCTTAGATTTTTAATCAATTAGTCAGAAGCAGAGGTCTTATGGGCCTGAGTTCTTAACCTGTGGATCAGGTAGATTGTGTAAAAACTAAACTTAACTGAATTAAATCATAGGACCTCCAGCTGGTGTAGCAGAATTGCTTGATTGGGAAAACCCCACACACATCTGGTGTCAAATGTTATGAGTGTGGTGGTACTGTGAGAGTAAAGGAGAAACATAGGAGGAGGACTGGATTTTATCCTAATACAACAGTTCTAACAGGTTTTCCTCCATGTATTTTTTTTTCCTCCATGTATTTTAATGCTATGTTATTAGGTAGTTAAACATAATTGTTATGTTCTTTTATCTAATTGGCTAATTTAGCATTATAAAATATCCTTATTTTAATGTGGTAATATTCTTTGTCCTAAAATCTACTTTATGTCTTCTTTACACTAGAGTTAAAATGTTATATTTTTATCAAACCTTTTATTCTTATTCTATTTGTGTCTTTAAAAGTAAAGTGCCTATAAGAGACAGCAGATAGTTGTTTCATTTTTATCCGATCTGCCAATCTATGACATTAAACTGGAATGTTCAGACCAGTAATATTTTGTTATTATTGATATGGTTTGGTTTGAGTCTAGTATTTTTCTATCTTTTATTTGTCCTATTTGTTCTCTATTTCTTTTTCTCTCTTCTGCCTTCTTTTCCCTTAGTCAAGTACTTTTCTGAATCCATTTTACCCCTGTAGTCAGCTTATTACCTATAACTTTTTTATTTTTTTATTTTAGTGGTCAGTCTTGGATTTATAGCATGCATCTTTAACTTACTGTAGTCTACCTTCAAGTAATATTATGCCAGTTTGGGTACAATATAAGATCTTTAAAATAGCTTGCCCATTCTTGCCTCTTGACCTTTTTTCCATTATTGTATACATTTTACTTTTTCATAGTTATGAAACTTACAATACATATTTTTTGTTTATACAATTTTCTTTTAAAAAGTTTTAAATAAGAGAAACATTTTGTTATCCACTTTGTTGCCATTTCTAGATGAAAACACCCTTCTATGTGTCTCCTCCACTCTCAATACTCTACTACAATACTATTTTATTTCTAACACCAGATGTGTGTGTGTGTGTGTGTGTGTGTGTGTGTGTGTGTGTGTGTGTGTTTGCCTACTGAGGCATTTCCCCATACCAAACAATTCTTCACCAGTTGAGTTTCCTAAAATTTAATTCCACAAGTTAAAGTCTCAGTCCCACAAAACCGCCCGCCATAACTTCAGGCACCAATAGCAAGTCCAAGTTGCTACCTATGTTTCTGACCAACTGATTATGAATCAGGGTTTCATGTGACCCCCTTCCTCGAGTTTAATTAATTTGCTAAACTGTCTCACATAACTTAGAAAAACACTTACGTACTAGATTACTGATTTATTATAAAAGGATATAACTCAGGAACAGCCAGATGGAAGAGATACATAGGACAGAGTTTCCATGCTCTCTCCAGGCACACGATTCCCACATCCCCCAATATTCACCAACCTGGAAGTTCTCTGAACCCATCCATTTGGGTTTTCATCAAGGCTTTATTACATAGGCATGATGGATTAAATCTTTGGCTGTAAGTGATTGAACTCAATCTCCAACCCCTCTCCCTTTCCTGCAGGTTGGGGCGGATAGATAGAACTGAAGGTTCCGGGCGCCTGGGTGGCTCAGTTGGTTGAGCAACTGCCTTCGGCTCAGGTCATGATCCTTGAGTTCCAGGATTGAGTCCCACTTCGGGCTCCCAGCTTCACGGGGAGTCTGCTTCTTCCTCTAACCTTCTCTCCTCTCATGCTCTCTCTCACTCTCTCTGTCTCTCAAATAAATAAATAAATAAAATATTAAAAAAAAAAAAGAACTGAAGGTTCCAACCCTGTTATCAGGTTTGGTTCCCCTAGCAACCAGCCTCCATCCTTAGAGGCTTTCCAAAAGTCACCTTATTAACATAATTTCAGGTGTCCTGGAAAGGGGTTTGTTATGAATAACAAAAGACATACACTTCACCTTTATGCTCTGAAGCTATTTCAGGAACTAGGACAAAAGACCAAATATTATAACAAAGGATGTCCCTATGGCTCTTAAGAAATTATAAGGATTTTGGGAAATATGTGCCAGGAATAGCAGACAAAGACCAAATATGTATTTATTATAAATAGCAATATCACACCATTTCTGGCCCTCTTCATTCCTTTCTATAGATGCACATTTTTATCTGCTATCATTTTCCTTCTGCATGAAGCACTTTCTTTAACATTTCTTATAGTATGGTCTGCCAGTAATAAATTATTTCAGTTTTTGTAAGTCTGAAAAAATGTCTTTATTTTACCTTCACTTTCAAAAGATTCTTGTTGGATATAGAATTTTACCTTGATTTTTTTTTCTTCTGGTATGTTAAAAATGTTTCTTCACTGTCTTGTGTGCATTGTTTCCAAGGAGAAATAAGATGTCATCGTTATTTTTGTTCCTCCAGACATAACATGGCTTTTTATCTCTGGGTGTTTTAAAGATTTTCTTTTCTTCACTGGTTTTAAGCAATTTGATCATAATATACACAGCTGTAATTGTCTTCTTTTTGCTTGTGCTTGGAATTTATCTTCCTGTTTCTTTATGTTTACAGTTTCCACCAAATTTAGAAATTTTCAGGTATTATTTATTTAGTTTTTTTTTATCTCTCCTTCCCCTCTCTTCTTTCAGACATTACAATTATCCATCCATTAGTAACTTGGTAAATTGTCCCACAATTTACTGATCTCACTGAAACTCTGTTCATTTTGTAGAATTCATTTTTTCCTCTGCGTTTTATTTTGGATAGTTTATGCCATCAACTAAATTATTTTTTTTCTGCAGTGTCTAATCTGCCATTAATTCTATCCTTCATATTTTACATCAAACAAATTTTAGTCTTCATCTCCAGAATGTCTACTTGGGTATTTTTATATATATTCCATGTCTCTACTTAATTTTCTGAATAGATAGAATATAGTTATAATGTCTATTTAAATGTCTATGGTTCTTAATTCTAACATCTCTGTCAGCCTTGGGTCAGTTCCATCTGTTTAATTTTCCCCTTGATATAATTTATATTTTTATGTATTCTTTTCATTCTTCATAATGTTTAATTATATATTAGCCAGACCAAAAAAAAAAAAGATATTAGCCAGACATTGAAACATTTTTTGTTGTCTCAGCTATGAGGGTAAATCTGATCTTTATTACTCCATATTATTCATAAGTGAAAACATTGGTTCTTTTTTTTTTTAGTCTTTTAAATTGAGGGATTTTACAAGCAGTAATATGTACTACTTAAGTGTGTATAGCTCAGTTATTTATATATCTGCGCAATCACCATCAAGATATTAAAATTTTCAAGCACTTCTAGAAGGCTCCCTCACCCGCCTCCATTACTGCTTTATCAGAAGCTAACCACTTTGTAATTTTACTTTGACCTTGAGGAAACTTACAGTATAGTTGGGCTAAAGTAATGTAATTTTATTGCTGTTGCACTTCAACTATAAATCCCTATCTTCTAGAAGTTGTCTCATTTCACACATTCTCTATTTTTTTTTATAGATGGCTATTACAAAATAGAGTGAAATGTTTTTGCTTTATTTTTTATTGAGGTATAATTGACATATAACATTATATTAGTTTCAGCTGTACAGCATAATGATTCAGTACACATATATATTGTGAAATGATCATCACAAGTCTAGGTAACATCCATCATTATATATAGTTACAAAAATTTTTTTCTTGTGATGATTTTTAAGATTTACTCTCTTAGCTACTTTCAATGCAATACAGTATTATTAACTATAGTTACCATGCTTACATTACATCCTATAACATATTTATTTTATAACCTGAGGTTTATGCCTTTTGACCCCCTTCACCCATTTTGCCCACCCCATACCCTCTACCTCTGGCAACCAGTATGTTCTCTATGTCTGTGAGCTTGGTTTTTGTTTTGTTTTAAATTTCACTGCAAGTGGGATCATATGGTATTTGTCTTTCTCTGTCTAACTTATTTCACTTAGTGTAATGCCCTCAAGGTGAATCCATATTGTTGCAAATGGCAAGATTTCCTTTTTTTTTATGGCTGAATAGTATTCGTGTGTGTGTGTGTGTGTGTGTGTATAACATAGCTTCTTTACCCATTTTTCTGTTGATAGACACTTAAATTGCTTGCATATCTTGGCTATTGTAAATAGTGCTGCAATGAACACAGGGGTGCATAGATCTTTTCAAATTAGTGATTTTGTTTTCCTTGGATAAATATTCAGAAGTAGAATTGCTGGATTATATGGTAATTCTATTTTTAATATTCAAGGAACTTTCATACTATTTCCCATAGTTGTGGAATCAAGTTACATTCCCACTAACAGTGCAAGAGGTTTGCCTTTTCTCCACATTCTTGCCAACACTTTTTTCCCCAAAGTACTGGGCCTATCTAAATATACAGATTTTCCCAGTTTTATACTAAAACCCACCCCAATCTCACTGTTATCAGTTGTTTATCATTCACATAGTAGAATATTAAAAGATGGTAGCAAAATTGAGTGGCGTTAATGGAATTATGATTATGACTTTGATCAGGAAAAAATAATGACTTCCTCTTTTTCATTTCTTTTTGTCTACATAAGTCAAAAACTGTTTTTAAAGACATGATTTTTTTCTGAGCTTATGATTTTTTTCTGCCAATTACCAATATTTCATGTTTCCCAGACCTCAGCAACCAAGAAATAAAATAACAATTAAAAAGGAATATTCCTGGGATACCTGGGTGGCTCAGTTGGTTGGGCAACTGCCTTTGGCTCAGGTCATGATCCCAGGATCTTGGGATGGAGTCCCGCATCGGGCTCCTTGCTCTACAGGGAGCCTGCTCCTTTCTCTGCCTCTGCCTGCCTCTCTGCCTGCTTGTGTTCTCTCTCTGTTAAATGAATAAATAAAATCTTAAAAAAAAAGGAATATTCCTTTAATTCTGCTCTCACTTAGTCTTCAAAAACTTCAGTCCTTGCCAAATTCTACCTAACTGGCCTTGAATGAACCTAGGGCTGTTTCTTATGCTGCCAGGTTTTCTCACCTTGATCATTATCAAAATTATCTTGGAATTATCACAGATCCCATCCTCAAGGAACTGTTATGATTCCTTTTATTTTGTATCCTGCTTTTACTACCATAATCTTTCCTTAAAACTCAATCTTTGGGTCCCTGAGGCAGAGCTGGTGAATAGTCTGAATGACTGACTAGGTTATATTTATCATTCCCCTCTTCATGGCTTTGATATGCATTTTCCTGATGACTAATGATTTTGAGCATCTTTTCATATACTCACTGGCCATTTGAAGAATGTCCATTTGGATCCGTTGCCCATTTTTTAAGTTGGGTTATTTGTTTTTGAGTTGTGCAAATACTTTATATATTACATATACAAGTCCTTTATCAGATATATGATTTACAAACATTTTCTCCCATTTCAGTGCTTTCTTTTCACCTTCTTGATGATATCCATTGAAGCATGAAAGATTTTAATTTTGATAAGTCCAAATTTACCCATTAGTTTTTATTTTGTTATTTGGACATTTGTATCATATCTAAGAGGGCTTTGCCTAATTTGTAGTTACTCCTATATTTTTTCCAAGATTCGTATAGCTTCAACACTTATATTTAGGCCTATGATCCACTTTGTGCTAATTTTAGTATATAGTATGAGGTAGGATCAGGAGGTTTCATTCTATTCCTAGTTTGATGCTGTTGTTGTTATTTTTTATCATGAAAAAGTATTGAATTTTGTCAAGTGGTTTTTTTTTTTTTCTGTGTCTGCCCAAACGATTTTTTGGGTTTTGTCCTTTATTTATTTATTTTATTAAAATTAACATTTATTTATTTTATTAAAACACCATATTGATATGGGGTTTTACTTTAAGAGATTTTTAGATGTTACACCAACTTAGCATTTCTGGATGTATTCCACTTGGTCATGGAGTATAATTCTTTATATACGTCAGTGAGTTTGGTTTGACACTATTTTACTGAGAATTTGGCATAAAGGCCTATGGTATTTTTTTAATATTTTATTTATTTATTTGACAGAGAGAGAGAGATCACAAGCAGGCAGAGAGGCAGGCAGAAAGAGAGGGGGAAGCAGGCTCCCCACTGAGCAGAGAGCCCTATGTGGGGCTCCATCCCAGGACCCTGAAATCATGACCTGAGCCGAAGACAGAGGCTTTAACCCACTGAGCCACCCAGGTGCCCCAAGGCCTGTGGTATTCTTTTCTTGTCATGCTTTTGTCTACTTTTGTTAGCAGGAAAATACCAGTCTTAGAGAATCTGGAAAATGTTTCTCTTCTATTTTCTATAACAACTTGTAAAGAATTGGTATTGATTATAATTAGTTATTTAAAAGTTTGGTAGAGTTTTTCAATGAATTTGGACATGGACTTTTTCTTGTGGGAAGTTTTTTTTTTTTTTTTAAAGATTTTTTTATTTATTTATTAGAGAGCGAGAGACTGAGAAGGAGAGGGGAGAAGGTCAGAGGGAGAAGCAGACTTCCCGCAGAGCCGGGAGCCCGATATGGGACTCGATCCCGGGACTCGATCCCGGGACTCGATCCCGGGACTCCGGGGTCATGACCTGAGCCCAAGGCAGTTGCTCAACCAACTGAGCCACCCAGGCGCCCCTTGTGGGAAGTTTTTAAATTACAAATTCCATCTCTATACTTGTTATGGGTCTACTTGATTTTCTACTTCTTGAATTTGTTTCAGTAGTTTGTTTCTTTCTAGAAATATGTCAATTTCACCTAATTTATCTAATTTATTGGCAAACAGTTATTCATAATATTCTTTTATTTTCTTTCTCTTTCTTTAATGTCTGTGGTAACAACTGCTCTCTCGTTACTTGTTTTAGTAATTTGAGTCTTCTCTTTTTTCTTGGTCAGTTTATTTAAAGATTTATGAATTTTGTTGGTCTTCTCAGATAAACATATTTTTGTTTTGTTGATATTCAATTCATTGGGGCTTATTTTGTGGCCTAATATATTGTTTCTCCTGGGGAATGTTCCATGTGTACTTGAAAACAGTATGTATTCTGCCTTTTTGGAGGGGAGTAAACTATTAAACCTAGTTTCTTTGTATTGGGTAAATCTTCTATTTCCTTTTCAATCTTCTGCTTTGTTGTCCTATTAATTCCTAAAAATGGAGTATTGAATTTTCCAACTACTGTTGAATTTGCCATAACACTCTTAAATTCTATAACTTTCTGTTTCTCTTCTTTGGGGCTCTGGTTTTAGGTGGATATGCACCTGTGTTTGTAATTTTAACATCTTATTGATAGGTATATGCTGTTATCATTACAAAATTTTTTCCTTGTAATAACATTTTCTGTTTTAAAATCTATTTTCTCTAATATTATAGCCACTCCAGCTTTATTTAATGCTGAAAAATCAAATGTTTTCCCTTTAATTTCTGGAACAAAGCAAAGAGATTCCTCTCATCACTCCTATTCAAGATTGTAGTGGAAGTCCTAAACAGTACAATTACTTATGAAAAAGAAACAACATTAATAATAATTGGAAAGGGGAAAAAACTTTCCTTATATGCAGACAACATAATTGCCCAGAAAAAAATTCCGAAGAAATCTACAAAACAAAAACCCTTAGAAATAGCAAGTAATTGGGCGCCTGGGTGGCTCAGTTGGTTGAGCGACTGCCTTCGGCTCAGGTCATGATCCCGGAGTCCTGAGATCGAGTCCCACATAGGGCTCCCAGCTCCATGGGGAGTCTGCTTCTCACTCTGACCTTTTCCCTTCTCATGCTCTCTCTTACTCTCTCTCTTTCCTAATAAATAAATAAATAAATAAAATCTTAAAAAAAAAGAAATAGCAAGTAATTTTAACAAAAACTCAGGATATAAGTCAATACACAAAATCTATCATATATCATGAACAATGAATCTTGTAACACTGAAAAAATAAAAGTATTTAGGAAAAAAATCATAAAAAAATCTATCATATATCTAAAAACCAGTAATGAAATATAAAAAAATTTACAGTACCTCCAATAATTAAACAAAATTGAAGAAAACAATACAATTTATGATAACTCAAAAAAGGGAAACAATTAGGTGTGAATTTAGCAAATAATAAACAAGATCTGCATGTTGAAAACTACAAGGCACTGATTCAAGAAATCTAGGAAGATCTAAAGAAATGGAAAGACATCTAGTATTCATTGATTTTTAAGATTGACATACTAAGATGAAGGGTATCCCCAAATTAATCTAGATTTAACACAATTTCCACCAAAACCACAAGATTTTTTGAAAAATATAGACCTTAACAATTAGGTTTTCAGAGCAACTGATTGATGTCTGAAGAAATAGAAATAGAAATCTATTACCTAAATAGCCGGTGGGAATTATTTACTAATATACCACCAATGGTTTATTCTAAATTTATACAATATTGAGTTATCATTTTCAGGTATGGAGCAATTGAAACAGGTAGTGAAATAAACTGCATTTAGACCCAGGCAGAGGATTTAATTGAGATCTTAATAAATGAAGCCTATTTTTCTGTGAAATAAAATTGTGTTTCTCTTCATAATAAATCTTTAAATATTAAAAATATTTTAAAAAAGATTTTTTGTAGTTATAGAGAAGCTGATTCCATAACATATGGGAAAAATCAAAGGAATTAGAATAACCAATTTTGAAAAGGGAGAATAAATGTGAAGAAATCACACTACTTGAGATTAAAATTGACTTTAAAACTACAGTTATCAAGACAGTGTGGTATTGGTAAAGGGAGGACATATATATTAGTGGAAAATAATAGAATATTTAGAAATACACCTATACAAATATGGTGAGCTTATTTTTTACAAAGGTGCAGTTTCAATGGAGAAAAAATAGTCCTTTTAACAAATAGTGTGCATATTAAAGCCACAGAGATTCTATCTACCACATACCTACTTGAATAGTTAACATTAAGAAAAGTATGAAGGGGCGCCTGGCTGGCTCCACTGGAAGAGAATTTGACTCTTGATCTCGGGCTTGTGAGTTTGAGCCCCATGTTGGGTGTAGAAATTCCTTAAATAAATAAAAACTTAAAAAAAAAAGTGTGAACAATACCAAGTGCTGGCAAGGGCATGGAGCAATTAGAACTCACACATTGCTGGTAGGAATACAAAATGATTCACCCACTTTGGAAAATATTTTGGCAGTTTCTTATAAAGTTAGACATCCAGATACCACACGCATTTATGAGCAATCCTACTCCTAAGCCTTTCTTTTGAGATATTAAAACTATGTTCACACAAAAAACTGCTTATAAATGTTATAGCCTTTCAACTCATCATCTCCAAAAGTGGAAATTGCCCAAATGTTTCAATTGGTGAATGGATAAACAATTTGTGATACATCTATACAATGAAATACTATTCAGAAATAAAAACTAATGAACAATTGATACATGTAACAACTTGGATGTTCTCAAAGGTGTTTTCCTAAGTAAAGTAAAAAAAATCTGTCTCAAAAGGTTACTTATTCTATGCTCCCATATATATGACATTTTAGAATAATAGAAACTAGATTTAAAGAGAACAGGAGTCTTTGCAAGGGTTTTTGGGTGAGGAAGAATGTGTGACTAAAACATAGAGACTTTGGAGGGGGTTATGGGATTGTTCTGTATCCTGACTGTGGTGGGTTACATGAATCTATGCATGTGTTAATACTCATTAATACTCGTTAATACTCCGTTCATGCCAAAAAAGTAATTTACCATATGTAATTTTAAGAAATGACAAATCTCTTTATGTAACAAGATGAAACACATGCCTACATATATAGTTAAGTAAAAAAAAGTCTTGGTGTAAAATAGTTTGTATTATATGCTGTTGTTTGGTAAAAATGTAAAATATATATATATATATATATATATATATATATATACATGTGTATGCTTGCATATGTATAAAATATCTTTGAAAGAATAGCTAAGAAACTCACTAGATGACTAGGGGCCGGGTATAACGTGGAAAGTTTTTATTGTATATGATTTTCTGTCAGTTTGGGTAACTGTTTAATATTATTCTTTATATCTTTATTATAATATATGGTATATACAAAATAATACATGTGGTTTTAATGGGCACACAGAGTTGAAAACTACTGCTTTATAAGTTCCATATTTATTATGCTATTTTGTTTATTGCTTGTCTTCCTCACTAAAATGTAAGTTTTAAAAGTGTGAGGATTTTTTTCCACTCCTTTGTTTATACAAGTATCTCTACTGCCTTGAACAGTGACAACTACACAGTAGTTGACCAACAAATGTTTGTTGTTGTTTGTTGAGTGAATAAAATAAAGTGATAAGAACAGGATGTGTGGTGGAAGCAGAGAAGTTGTCTGGTTTTGGTTAAGGAGTGGAAGTAAGAATCAACAACTTTTAATGAAAGAGTTAGAATATCAGCAGATCTATGAAAGGTGGATACTAGATAGCAGGGTGTGAAAGCACACATATTTGAGATCTCAGTGCACTTTCCAAATTGTAAGCACTTGTGTAAGACTGGCTTAGGGTGGGAAAAGCTGAGTGGTGAGAGATGAGGCTGGAGAGAGAGAGACCAAGTTAGACTACCAAGGCTTTTGTATACCATGCTAAGGAATTGAGATTTGGGGAGAAACATGGAGGGTTTGAACTAAGTGATCCTGATGACTGAGAGAAATGGATAAAGTCTATAGATATTCATGTATCACCCTTTCAGCTTTTCCAATCTTTACCCCTTCCCCATGTATATCACTATCCTACTTACTTGCTTTATTTCTTCTTAGTACTTGTCACTTTCTGGCATGTATTTTCTTAAATATTTAATTATCTGCCACAAGAATGTAGTTCCTGTTAGAGCAAAAATTTTCTTCCATTTTGGTCATGGGTCTATCTTTAGAGCCTGGTGCATATTAACAGCTTGATAAATATTTGTTGTGTGAATTTTTCAAGATTTTGAACATAGAGGAAGTCAAGGGAAAACTATCAGATTTCAATGCTTCTGGATTTCTGATAATCCACTGGCTAATTTTTCAAGATCAATTCCCAAATACAATTAATTATTAATAGCATAAGACCCTAATTTTCTATATTTATTCACTGACTACCACAATATCTTCTAAATCAACTTCTCTGCCTCCAGGTTGCACCTGCACAGTTCATTTTCTATATTCTGGTTTTAAACATTACTATACACTTTTTTGTTTAAAATTCTTCTTTGGGGGGGTTCCTGGGTGGTTCAGTGGGTTAGAGCCTCTGCCTTCAGCTAGGGTCATGATCTCTGGGTCCTGGGATCGAGCCCCGCAACGAGCTCTCTGCGCGTCAGGGAGCCTGTTTCCCCCTCTCTCTCTGCCTGCCTCTCTGCCTGCTTGTGATCTCTCTCTCTCTCTCTCTGTCAAATAAATAAATAAAATCTTTTTAAAAAAATTCTTCTTCGGATTTCTGTTTTCCTCATAATTAAGTTCAAACTCCATGACCAGGCTTGCAAGGTCCTTCCTTCTCTGGCCTCTTCTTACATTCAGCTTCATCAGTCATCACTGTTCCTTTCACACTATACTTCAATTTCACTTCCATTCTCCACTTTCAATAATCTAGTCAACATTAAACAAGTCTTTATTGAGCACCCTTTAGGAGAAAAGGTATATTTCAGGTTTTTAATATTCATCAATCAATGGGATGGCTATAGTTCCTACACTGTCTCCTCTACCTATTATTTTGTCATATTATAGTGCTATTAGTTGTTTATGTGTTCATCTCCCCCACTGCTTGGATAGCCTTGAAATCCAGGACTGTGTCTTAATTTTCTTTATATGGGCAATATCAGGAACAGAACCTTACACTGAGTAGTTGTTCAGAATATGCTGGTTGAATGACAAAATATGAATTAAAACATTGAAATCAACTATAAAAATACCAGTAAAAGTAAGGACTTGGTGCTGGCCTCTGTCATTTCCCTGACCAAATTTTGGTTATTTATTCACCAGAAAAACATTGATAATCACTTATTTTATGCCAGGCTCTTATGTGTTTAAAATGTCACCTTTAGCCCCTAAGTTGTGGGGCTCCTACTGCAAAACCCATGGGTGTAGCATAGTATTTGGAGCATGGTAGATTCTCACTCTGTACTTGTAGATTGACTGAAAATAACCACAAAAAAAAGAGAACTGGGGTACAGATTTGGGGTCCAGGAGCTTTCTGGAGGTAGTGGCAACAGGTAATTCAATACTGAACTTTTAACCACAGGAAGAATTATTCTTATTATTGAAAATTTTGTCAGTTGTCATTGTCTTGGGGGATATATACATAGACAAGAATGCTTTCTAGATGAGTTTCCCTTATTTATCTGGAAATTTGAGTATGGTATGTAGCTCTTTGGATACCATTCTGAGACAAAAAAATGATTCAGATTAAAGATTTTTAAAAATCTTGAAATCAAAGTATGCCACTAATAAAAATGAACTTTTTTTTTTGACATGGTATGTCAGAAAACAGTAAAGCAGTATGACAAATATGTAACTATTAACATCCAAAAGTTAAGGGACTAAGGGTTAGGAAGGTATTTCAAATCAACAAGGCGAGGTGACAAATTTGGGTATGCGGGGTTTGGCTGAAATAAAGCAGTTCTTGGAATGACTAGAGCCAGGATTTGCAAAAAGTTACTTATTCCCCCACCTAGCCGGTTTACAACACTATCCAGCCTCTGATAGGGTGAGAGGGCCAGAGCGATAAAGTATCATAAGAGATTGCTAGAGAGGCACAGGAAGTTGCCTGGCAAATGGGGCGTGGCGGCGGAAGGTAGGCTTCTGCCAAAGGAAGGAAAATAGCACTTCCGGTTACGCCATCGTTGCGTCGCGGCTTTCTTCGGGAAGGTGAGTGTAAGGAATGAGGCTGTTAATTTTCACAAGTGAGTCCCCAAAACACCCCGGGGAAACTTTACTCCTTGCTTCAACGTGGGGCGGAAAGAAATTTTCATCCCCAGAGTACGTTGTGTGAAGGATGTTTCTGACGCTTAGGTTCCGGTCGCCTATCTTCTTTCCCCTACTCTGAAGATGGCAGGCCGTCATCCCTCCCCTTTCTGTCTTGCAGTCCTTTTATCCCTGGTAATTCTTCACCTCTCCTCGTTATCCCAGATCCTCTTCCTGATCTTTCTGAGCCTAGGGCATTCCATCTACAACAGATTCTTTTCCTACATCTAACCTCCCACCTTGTTCCCCGCCCCCTTTTAGCCTTAAACCTTTTGCATCCCCTTTCTCCCCCTCTTCCTTTCCCTTCAATTCCAGTACTTTACTCCTCTCCCTGCCCCACAAGCCTTCTGATGCCTCCTGTTCCCCTCCTGCAGAGGCCATTGAATTATATACTTGCCAAAACCAGGTGTGACTTCAGTTTTTGTTCTTAAAAATATTATTATTATTTTACTTTTACTCTAAACAAAATGATACATCATAAACTGCACTGACTTTAATCCACTATTCATGACATATAAAAAAAAAATTGGGCGCCTGGGTGGCTCAGTTGGTTAAAGGACTGCCTTCAGCTCAAGTCATGATCCTGGAGTCCTGGGATTGAGTCTCTCATCGGGCTCCCTGCTCAGCCGGGAGCCTGCTTCTCCCTCTAACCTTGCCCCTCTCATGCTCTCTCTCTCTCTCTCTCTCAGATAAATAAATAAATAAAAATTGGCATAGAACTCAATCCCCACTTTTTAAAGGAGCAAACATAGTGGGTTTTGCCTGTAACCTGGTGTAAGCTCTTGACACTGGAAGCTTTCCCATCTTCTTTAGAACTTTTCATGGAATAGAAATGGTTGACAGATAAGACATCCGATCACAAATTTATTTTTTCATATGAGTTACATTTATTATGCAAATCCTTTTCTGTTCTCTGGTAGGAACATTGAACAACAAGCTGGCAGATTTTTCAGAGAGAGTTTTCTGGGATCTTTGCAAGTATTCTCTATTTGGTGCAGAAATGTATTTTTCTGTCCCATTCATCAGGTTCAGTTCATCTTGTGAGAACGTTAGTTAATCACAATTTATTATTCCAGTTTTTACCCAAGAGAGCGGGACATCATGATCATTGAACTTATGATGAGGGTCAGGGTTTTTCAGTCTCTAAAAAAGAATTTAACCAAGCATCTCCTTGAACAAGCAATTTATTTCTCTTCTCCTGTAACTACTGTGTTATACTTGCCAAAGTAAGAAGTAATTCTTTTTTTCTGGGCCAGGTATAATTTTCAGTTCTTTTAGAAAAAATGAGGCAGAAATTTTCATGATACTAAAACACTTAGAAACTTTTCTGAAGGATATTGCTGATGTCTCTGTATTCTCTATTCAAGTCGTAATTACAGGGCATTTGAATATCACATGGCTTCAATCCAGTGTACGACCATCATTTATTCATCTAAGAATTTTTTATTGAATAGCTTTTATGTGTCAGTGTTAAGCACTGAGGATACAACAGTGGAAAATAGTTTATTAAACTGTAGTTGAGAGCCAGTATATGAATATATAATAAATATGAATAGGTTGTGGTGGGGAGGGAATGTACTATTTTAAATAGGATGGATAGGAAGGCCTCCCTGTAAGGCAACATTTGAGCAGAACCTAAAGGAAGTGAGGGCACAAACTATACAGCTACTAGTGGGGAAAACAGGATATATTTATATTGGTGTCTCTGTATTTTTTGTTCGCTCTGCTTTCTACACACCCCCTTTGCCTGTGGTCACTTTTCTGTATAGCTTTAATGCAGCACTCTGCATACTGAAATGACCTAATCCAAGCACATACATTTCTCATATTCTTTTTATCCTGGCTAGCTTCTTGCTATCATTTAGGTATATTGTCGGTTACCAGCCCCACTAGGAAGACATCTTTATATCCATCCTCACTTCTTCCTCAGTCTGGTATCCGTGGTGTGTTGTGTGCTATCCCACAGCATATTTGCTTACCTCTCTCACTGATCTTATCACTGTGTGTTCATGATATGTTGCCCATAAATGTTTGGTATGTTAAATTGGAAGAATTTAGTACTTGATCTGTCTGTACAGACAACCTTTTAAAAATAGTTGGTCCCTTAGCGTTCAAAACTATCCTCTAAGTCAGTATTATCATTGTCATCTTACTGATGATAAAACCAAGACTCAGAGCTAGATAGTAACTTACTATTGGTGGTGGAGTTCATGGAGATATGGCCTGCGAAACACTCAGTCCACTCAGTCCTGGCCTGATTCTCTTTGTCTTTATGTCTGTCTCTCTTTCTCTGTTTATTAATGAGAAATAGAAAATATATGATCTCTCTGATATGAAGAATTTGAGAGGCAGGGTGGGGGGCTGTGGGAGGGTTGGGGAGGAAAATGAAACAAGATGGGATCAGGAAGGAGACAAACCATAAGAGACTCCTAAACTCACGAAACAAACTGAGGGTGGCTGGGGGGTAGGGAGGGTAGGGATAGGGTGGCTGGGTTATGGACATTGGGGAAGGTATATGCTATGGTAAGTGCTGTGAAATGTGTAAGCCTGACGACCCCCAGACATGTACCCTGGGGCAAATAATATATTATATGTTAATAAAAAAATTAAAAAGAAAAAAGAAAATATATGGAGTATTTTACTATTTTATAAGACATAATCTGGGAATAGAAATTTCATTTTAAAAATTTCCTTTCATAAATCAGATTATACCAGGTATTTGTTATAAATATTAAGAGTTGAGAGGCATGGTGATTCTTTTTACTTGAACATTTTTTAATTTAACAAGCATAAGTTGATAGAAGAGTACAATGAATACTTTTATGCTCTGAACCTAGATTCAACAGTTGTTAACTTTGCCATATTAGCTCACTTGTTCACTCACTTGGCTCACTTATCCATCCATCCATCCATCCATCCATTTCACAGTGTAAGCACCTGTGTAACCAGCATCCAAATCAAGAAATAGATCATGATTAGCATCTGAAGGCCCTTGAATGTATCCCCTACCACTTGCATCTAAACTCCCCATTATTCACAATCCTGGCTTCTGTCACAGTATAATAATTTTGCCTATTTTTGGACTTTGTAAAAATATAATAGTATAGTATTTTTGTGTGTGTGCCTGACTTCTCTAGCTTAAGATTTTTTTTTTAAGGGGCGCCTGGGTGGCTCAGTCAGTTAAGCGTCTGCCTTTGGCTCAGATCTTTATCTCAGGGTCCTGGGATTGAGCCCGCATTGGGTTCTCTGCTCAGCAGGGAGTCTGCTTCTCCCTCTCACTCTCTTCTGTGTGCTTGGTCTTACTTTCTCAAAAAAATAAAGAAAATCTTTTTAAAAAAGATTTTGCTTTTGAGATTCATCCATATTATTAGGTGCAGTGGTAATTCCTTCATTCTCATTGCTATGTATGCCATTGTTTGAATATATCATAGTAGATAGACATTTTGTTTGTTTCCATTATTGGCCTGTAAATAATACTGTGAACAATCTAGTACATGTCTTTTGGTGATATATGCACACATTTCTGTTGGGTGTATACCTAAGAGTAGAATTGCTGAATTATAATGTATATGATTAGCTTTAGTAGATAATGTGAGCTGGTTTTCCACAGTGGTTGTACAGACACAACTTGTTTTATTGCACCTTGCAGATACTGTTCTTTTTTTTTTTTTAAACACATGGAAGGTTTGTGGCTATCCCGAGTCGAACAAGTCCATAGGCACCATTTTTCCAACAACATTTGCACACTTGATATCTCTGTGTTACATTTTGGTAATTCTTGCAATATTTCAAACTTTTTCATTATTATTGTATTTGTTGATGGTGATCTGTGATCAGTAATGATGACTTGCCAAAAGTTCAGATGACGCTTAGCATTTTTTAGGAATATTTTTTAATTACAGTATATACATTATTAGACATAATGTTATTGCATACTTAGTAGACTACAGTATAGTGTAAACATAACTTTTATATGCACTGAGAAACCAAAACATTCATTTTACTTGCTTTATTGTGGTATTCATTTTATTGTGGTGGTCTGGAACCAAATCCACAATGTTTCTGAGGTGTGCCTGTACTAAACTCTCAGTATAAATCTTTAACAGTTCCACTTGCTCAAGAATATTGTCAACACTTGTCATTGTCTTTGCTTTTTAAGGAAAAAAAAAAGCCATTCTAGGTTATGAATGTATCTTATTGTGGTTTTAATTTGAAAATCTGATGATAAATGTACATCTGTTTATGTTTGTAGATCTGGATATCTTTTTATGAAATACCTGTTTAATCTTTGACTTTTTCTCTTATTGATTTGTAGGAGATCTTTTTATATTAAGAATGCTGATATTTTGGGGGTGCCTGGGTGGCTCAGATGGTTAAGTGTCTGCTTTTGGCTCAGGTCATGATCTTGGGGTCCTGGGATCGAACCCCGCATCGGGCTCCCTGCTCAGCGGGGAGTCTGCTTCTCCGTCTGCCCCCTCCTCCTGCTCATGCGCATGCGTGCTCTCTCTCTCTCTCTCACAAAAATAAATAAATAAAATATTCTTTAAAAAAGAATGTTGATATTTTGTTAGATATGTTTATTGCAAATCTCAGCTACTTGCATTCTCAGTTTCTTAGTGATGTCTTTTGATGAACTATTCAGTTCATCATTATACCTCAATTTTTTTTTGAATACCTCAATTTTAATACCGTTCAGTTTCTTAGTTTTTCCCCTTTATGGCTAGTGCTTGTTTTGTTAAGAAATCTTTGCATTTCTCAAAGTCCTGAAGACATTTTTCTGTGTTGTGTTATTGTTTAATCGTTCATTTGTATTCACAATTTATTTGAGTTGATTTTTGTGTATGATTTCAGTATGAGTAAAGCCACCCCCATTTTGTATGTCAAAATGGACATTTAGGGGCACCTGGGTGGCTCAGTCACTTTAGGCATCTGCTTTTGGGTCAGGTCATGATTCCAGGGTCCTGGGATCTAGCCCCACATCAGACTCCCTGATCAGCAGGAAGTTCGCTTCTCCCTCTCCTTCTGTCCCTCCCCCTGATCATGCTTGCTCTCTCTCTTAAATAAATAAACAAACCTTAAAAAAAAAAAGAAATGGACATTCAGTCAACCCGTTATCACTTATTTAAAAGATCATTCTTTCCCTTGTATAAAGTCATGTTTTTCATAAATCAAATGACTAGATTATATATGTGGGTTGTTTCTGAATTTCTTTCTGTTTGGTTTATTTCTCTATTCTTGTATAAGTACCACTGTCATAATGTCATTTTATAATATATCTTATATATAGTCTTTTAGTCTTACAGTTTTGTTCTTTTTCTTCAATAATGCCTAGTTATTTTTGGTCTTTTGCATTTCCATATGTATTTTAGAATCAGCTTGTCAATTTTCACAAAAATGTTTCTTGGCATTTTGATTGAGATACCACTTAATAGATCAATTTGAGGAGCATGCATCATGGCACTTTACTCCTAAATATCTCATTGTTCATCTCTGAATATTACGGACATTTTGTAAATAATTTAATTACCATTATGTTACCAAGAAAAATTACGAATAATTTCCTCATACCATCTAATACCTAATCCATTTTCAAATTTCTTTTTTTCCCCAATGAGCCTTTTATAGCTGGCATTTCTTGTTTTTAAAGCAGTGTTTACTAATTTTTCATCAGGAAATATATACATATTTAATCAAAACAAAAAAGAGTAAATATGTACATATTCTTCCATTTTATATGAAAGGAAAAGAATTATACTTGGTTAAGAAATTTAATCATAAAGCTTCAAAGGCTGTTTATATTCAAATGCATAGTTCTATAATATGAAATCTCATGTTCTTATCACTGTATCATATCATATACAAAAGAATAAAGGTAAAAATCAAATAATAAAGAGGTAAGGAGAGGAAGAAATCCTGGTGAGGAAACTATTAATTATAAAATGTAAAATATAGGTTTTATAGCTCATTTTTAAAACCATCACCCAACCTAGATTAAAGTATATTTATATTTTTTGAGATGTCTTTGTTGTCCTTTTCTCTATTTTGTTGAACTTGTGGCTATTTATATATTTAGTATTTTTCAATCCATTACAGTCATCATTTCTTCTGTTGCTCAAACTGTCCAGTTTGGAAAGAGCTAGTTGCAACCCCTGACATTGGCTTCTTTTTTCATTTATTACCGAAAATTTTCAAATATATTTAAAGTAGAAAATAGTAAAATAAACCAGCATGTATCCATTTCTCAGCTTCACCAATTAATAACATTTGGCCAATTTCTTTGATCTTTTCTCCTCACCTGCTTTTTTCACTGGGTATTTTAAAACAATCCCAAACGTTATGTCATTTCACAGGTAAATAACTGACTATGCAACTCTAGCTTTTAAAAAATATTTATTTATATGAGAAGGAGACAGTGAGAGAGCAAGCAAGAGCACAAGAGCAGGGAGAGGGAGAAGCAGACTCCCCCCTGCTAAGTAGGAAGCCCAACACTGGGCTTGGTTCTAGCTGCAGGATCGATCATGATCTGAGCCAAAGGCAGACACTTAACCATCTGAGCTGCCCCACATCTCTAACTCTTAAGTGCATTATATTAAGTAATCACAAGGCCATTATACTTAATAAGATTAACAGCAATTCCTCATATTATCTAATGCCCAGCCCATATTCAAATGTCCATTACTGTTTTAAAGATGTCTTTTTCAGGGTACCTGAGTGGCTCAGTCAGTTAAGCGTCTTGACTCTTGATTTTAGCTCAGGTCATGATCTCAGGGTCATTATATCAGTTCTCAAATCCTGTGTGGGGCTCAGCATTCTTTCTCTCCCTCTTCCTCAGCCCCTCCCCATCACATGTGCATGCGTGCTGTCTCTCTCTCTCAAGTAAATAAATAAATCTTTAAAAAAAAGTATTAATAAAAAGATGTCTTTTTATAGTTGCTTTGTTAAATCTATATCTAACCAAGGGCCACTGTTTATTGACATTAAATATTTTTCTTTTAAGTCTTTTTTCCTAGCCATCTGTAGTCAACCCCCACACATTTTAAAGGCCATTGGTTTATTAGAGAAACTAAGTCATTTATCCTATCAACAAATGGATTTAGATGATTGCTTCCTTGAGGTGGTATTCATTTTGTTTTCCCATCTGTATATTTCTTTTCACTGGCATTTAGAACTAGAAGATTGATTAGATTCAGTTTCATTTATTTTTTTAAAGATTTTATTTATTTATTTGTCAGAGAGAGAGCACAGCAGGGTGAGTGGCAGGTGGAGGGAGAAGCAAGGTCCCACCTGAGCAAGGAGTGTGCTGTGGTACTTGATGCTGGGATGCTGGGATCATGACCTGAGCCGAAGGCAGATGCTTAACCCACTGAGCCACCCAGGCATCCCTTCAATTATTTTTTAAGGGAAAAAAATTGTTGCAGGTAGTGATATGCACTTTCTATTGTATTTCATCATATCTGGTTTAACTTTTTAACTGATTCTGGGGTTGATTTGTGTTTTCAGGTTTTGTCAGCCTGATCTCTCCATTGTAGTATTTCCTACCAACCTTTCTTCTGTTGATTTTAGCAGTCATTGAAGATAATTGTCTAAATTCATTATTTCAGTAATAGTTGAAAAAAAAAAAAGAGTAGTCTTATTTAATCAATCCTTTTCCGTTTATTAGCTGAAATTATTTTATAAAAAAGACCTTTTCTTTATCAACTCTTTTTTTGTTCCAAAATTTATCTTATAAAAAGAAAGTCAAACAAACTAAGGGTTTTGGAAGGGAGGGGGGTGGGGGGGTTGAGTGAGCTTGGTGGTGGTTATTGAAGAGGGCACGTATTGCATGGAGCACTGGGTGTGGTGCATGAACAATGAATTTTGGAACACTGAAAAAATAAAATTAAATTAAAAAAAGAAAGTCAAGGTGAATGCTTTTTTTTTTTACTTATCAGAGTAATGAGTTGGTTTCCTAGAGCCTTACAATGTTTTCTTTAATCTTATTAGGAATTCATGGATTTTTATGTATTATATATCTACTGTGATTGATTTTTTGATGCTCAAACTGTCATTTTAGAAATTAGACCTTTCTGTTTGACTCCTGTATCCTTTACGTGATCTCATTAGATCTTGACTTCCTTGCTTTTTTTTTTTTAACTTAAATTTTAGTTAGTTAACATACAGTGCAATATTGGTTTCTAGAGTAGAATTCAGTGATTAATCACTTACATACAACGCTCAGTGCTCATCACATCACAACAAGTGCCTTCTTTAATGCCCATCACCCATCCAGCCATTCCTTGTTTTCTGACAAGATATTTTAGGCTCATTATGCACATTCTCTACCCAGTCCTGGAATCAGCCATTTTGCAAGGAGACATGTATTTCTTTGGTACTTAGAAAGCAGGATGTGAGTGCTCAGGGGATTATTACTATTTCCTTAGTCATCTTATGTGACCTTTGTTGTGCCTTTTTCCTCACTATTTTGAATACAAGTGAATGACTCCACCAGCATTCCATTGAAAATTAAGCTAAGCATGGCTTTCATTTGTTTATGTAGTCTGAATTTTTATTCAGTAAAAATTTATACACCGCACTTCCTTGTATCTGTTCTTATGCTACGTACAGAGGATGCAAAGGTAAAACTGACTGGTTTCTTGTTCTTGATGAAGATACTTTATAATAGGGTGTGAGTAAATGAACAGACAGTGTCTAAAGAGTATGATGAGTACTATGGTGGGTATAGGCAAGTGGGGGCAAGTGATAGGTTGCGGGGTGAGTACAGAAGGGGCATTTGCAAATGCTTTGGAAAGGAAGATAATGTTTGATTTTGGATTAATAGAGAAAGTATGAAGGTTGAAGAGCTATGAAGGGTGTTCCAGTCAGAGGAAACTGGAAGAATTGTGGGGGAAGAATCTTGATATATTCAAAGAAAGGCATATGTGTAGTTGGTTATAACTGGAACGTAAGTTTTATGTAGAGGAGGAGAAATGAAACTGGAGACATAGGGGCTAGGATGTTGAGAGCCCCAAAAGTCAGGTCAGAGAACTAGGATTAATCATTCTGAAGCCTGTGAGGAAGAAATAATGGAATTGTCCTAAGTGGATGAGATACACAGTTCTCTTTGTGATGTACTGATGATACACTGGGTTGACTGATGGGGGTGGGACAGTAAGAGACAGATGAGGAGAGAGGTATAGCAGTCCAGGAGAGAGAGAGTATGTCATGTTACACTGCACCGTGTATGGGTGTGTGGTGTATGGGAGAGTTGTGTTTATTACATATGTTATAATTTATTATAATACATAATATAGACACACACATAGGGTGCAGTGTAACATGACATTTTATATATATGTATAATATATATGTGGTATAATATGTATATAAGATCTGTGCATATACATGTACATAGTTTTGCATGTCTATAATTCTTTATGTGCATATATATCCAGGGGCAGTCTCATTGTAACAGGTCTAAAATAGAGAATATTTCAATGAAGAAACATGCCCAAGGAAGCTGAAGAGTAGAAAAGGGCTAACAAATACTCCCACCTTGACCAAATGTGAGTCATGCTCCTTGGAGCCCTCTCTTTCAACTAGATATCGTCTTTGGGCACTGTCTTTGGCCTCTCTAGTCCAGGTTTTGAAAGAATCCTTGCTGAATCAACTTAATGAGATTCCTTCCCCCCCTCGATATGTGATCAGTCTGGTCTGCCTTCAACAAGAATCCTAAGTCTGTTTAGCAAGAATTCCCCTCTTCTTGATGTCTTAATTTTCTGTCCAATGACAACCCCCCCCCAACAGCCCCACCCAAATCTACTCCTTGGCTATAGATTCCCAGCTGTCCTTACTGTATTCAGAGTAGAATCCATTTTCTTTTCCTTATTGCAATAGTCTTGACACCTATCACAATAGTCCTTTTAATCTTATCATTTTAACAAGTATCAGGATAATTTTTTCTTTAACAGACCCCATGAGAACTTTTGTTTATTGTGTACTTTCTCTTCAAAGCTCCACCATTTGGCACTGAGGCCCAGTTGTGTATCCTTGAGTAATCTGAGAGTTCTTCTTCCTCTTCTTCTTCATGGGATTTAAGGGTACGATGAGGAGTGAGATGATTGCTCAGCTTCTCCCAGAGGTTGGAATGTAGCCTTAACAGCTATGTGTGGGAGAGTGGAATGATAATCAAAGATATTTATCTTCTTTTATGTGTTTCTATGTGCCAGGCACTGTTGTATACTAATGAACATGTATTATGTTTGTCTTTTAAGACTACTATCTTAAACTTTTTGTATTTTTTTAAACTTTTTAAAATATAAAATGTGAAATTCCTGTACATGGTTATATAAGATGTAGACTGAGAGAGTTCTGTTACATTAGAGATTTAGAGGAAACCAGAGTAGTGAATATGTATGGATCAGTGTTAGTGAAGGCTAATGTGCTGAGGACTAATAATATAATTGGTGAAAGTGTTCATAGAATGAGTGTAGACTTTCATGTCAAAGATCTTGTCTGTGAAAGTGAAATAGATAATAGGTGGTACATTTATATTTTTAGGATGAGCGATTTGAACATGTTTATGTGTTCTGCAGGGGAGAAGCTGATAAAAACAGAGGTTGAAAATAATGGGAGAGAAAGGGGATAATTGGCGAAGCAAAATGTTGAAAAGGTGTAGAGAAAGTATGAAGTACTGGCCATGAACAAGAGAAGGGGCATCACTTCTGACACTGGCACTAAGAAGGGTCAGAAAGGGATGTTTTTAATTTTTATGGTTTTGGGAAAGCAAGAAATAGGGAGAGTTTCTTTCTTGGTGCCCCATATTCTATGTGAATAAGGTAATAAGGGCCTTCTGGGGTGTAAGAGGGGATGGCCAGGGGCTAGAGGAAAGAGGAGGAAACTTCGCAATCTTCTTTAGGGAATGAAAGAAGATTGATGGGCAGTAATGAGCACCTATCTAGGTGGGAAATGAAGTGTTTGTAGTTTTGTCTTTTTTTCTAGGTATGTTCAGCTGCCAAGAAGTAGGAGGAAAGAAGGCAAACATTGGGTTTGATTTTAGACTGTGAATGTGGTGGTGATGATTGTGGGTGGTGGAAGGTTTGAGAGGCTAATAAATTGTTGAGATTACTGATGAGATTTGTTCAGGTTATAGACCATGGGATCTACTCTCATCAGGGAAAAGTATATTCTCAGGAAGATTCTATGGATCCAGAGAAAGAGAAGCTGTGTGAATGTGTGCGTGGGTGTGGGAGAAGTTGTGTAGAAATTTTAAAGGTTAAAGAGTAGAAGTAACAAAGTGATATGGCAGAAAAGAAATTGTGGTCAGAGTAGGTTATTGGAGCTTAAGATTTCCGAGGAAAAGTAGTTCTGGATGATGAGTGAGTTGGAGTAGAGGAGGTCAAGGGACTGTGAAGCTGGGGTGATGGACAAGTTAGCTACGGGATCATCAAAGATACTGCAGAAGATTAAAGGTGATAAAAGGAGTGGAGGGGAAGTAATTTTGCGGAGAAGTAGCCATTAATCTGGTAGTGGATGAGAATTGTGTGAGTGTGGGGACCAGAGAGAAAGTGATCAAGACCATGTATCGTAGCTGCCCAGTATGCCCCCTAGTCTTGAGCTTGGGAAGTACCTGAAGAAATGGGCAGTTGAGAGGCCACTCTGGTTTAGTAGAGCTAGGAAAAAGGGGTCAAGTAGAAGTGAGTAGCTTCATAAATGGTTAAATTTATGATGTGGTATTGATAACCTTAACCCTCGTGAAAGAGCAGCCTCTTTTCCTCACTATGCCATGAAATTATTATCATTTTCTATATATGCCATGTGTTTTTCAATCTTATTTAAGGAATTCTTTCTTACCTTGATTTCATAAAGGTATTCTACTATATTCCCCTCTAAAATTTTTATAAATTTCTTTTCATGATTAGTTTCCAGTTGTAGTTTATTTTTGTGTATTGTATGATGTAGAGAACTTATTTTTTTTCTGAGTGATTTATCAGTGGTTCCAGGACTATTTACTGAATAGTCTGTTCTTTCTCCACAGGTTTATAATGCTGTCTCTATCATATAGCAAGTTGTAATAGATGTAAATGTCTGCTTTTAGGCTTTCTATTCTGTTCCATTGGTTTATTTGTTTCTATACTAGTCCTACATTGTTAATTACTATAGCTTTGTAATGCATCTTAATATTTGGTAGGGAAAGACCCCTTCCTAATCCTCTTCCTCAAAAATATATTTTTTGCCCTTTCTTTTCCATATGAATTTTAAGGTAAGCTTATCATGGTCTGCACTTGATCTTAGCCAAAAGGCCGAGAAGCGATAAGCTTATCATGGTCTGTAAGAAATATTGAAATTTTGATTAGAACTTGTTCCTTTTCGCCATAAAGTGTCTCATGCATATTTTGTTAGACATATTTCTGTGTACCTGATAAGTTTTTGTTGTCCTTGCTGATATTTTAAGATTATATTTTGTAACTGATTGTGACTGGTGTATGGGACTGCTTGATTCTGGTGCATTGTTTTTAGATCTGTTCACTTTGCTTACCTCTTTCTCTAGGTCCAATTGTTGTTTATAGGTTTTGTTGAGTTTTTATATATACTTTATATAAAACATACTTAAAGGTACGTAAATCATAACTATACAGCTCATTGAATTATCACAAAGTGTTTTGGCTTGTTAGTGTAATTTGTGAATAATTGTAATTTTTCCCCTTTCAGCCCGTGTACCTCCAAATATTGATATTGTTCTGTGTAAAATAAAATCGAATTTCTTTTCTAAAACTATTTTCACTGAAGCATTTCTGGGGCTTCATGCTTAAATAGTGGTGTTTGATATGTAAATACATCTGAAGTTATCAAAGAAAGGAAATTATCTTTACTTGGAAATTCCAACAGAACTTAATAAAAGAGCCTGAAGGGTAGTGGTATTTCAGTTAATTGACTGCAGTCTGAGATTTGGTGTTCAGCATTTGTGAAATGCTGAAATGAAACTTGGTGATAAACAAATATATACAAATTAATGTACTGAGACTAAGATAGATATAGAGAGAAAAACACACCCATCCTACATGAATACATACTTTCTAGTGACCACAACACTCAGGTTCTCTTTCCAGGGCATGTCTGTTCCCATATTGGGATACTTAGGAAATCAAACTAAGAAAAAAGCTCGTTGCTTACTTTGGGCATGGAATTAAAGCAAAGAAGGCAGAGAATCTCACAAACATGGAGTCTTTTGTGCAGCTGTTGATCATTTGAAGAATTCAAATGCTCGTATGCATTCAAAATGCTCTGCCCTCTCTTCATCACACTCCAAGCAGTTTGAGGGGCAGCAAGATGTAGTGGAAAAATATTGGACTTTGTTGACAGTTGAAGGGACTTGAATCCTAGCTCTTTGCTTATTGATCTTAGGCAAGTTACTTCTCAGAATTTCATTTTTCTCACTGGTAATAGTCATGACACGGTTAATTTAAAAGAAATATAGTCTTTCAAATTATTTGTTATATAGTGAGTCCTGCAGAATTGTGGGTTTATATTTGTTTATCCATGCCTGTAGGTGAAGAGGAAAGTGCCAGTGATGCTTTCTAATTTGTCAGAATGATCTTAGAAGTATTAATCTGTTTCCAAATATAGAGATTGCCATTACAACTTTATCACTAGGTGGTATTAGCTTCCTGTTGCTGCTGTAATAAATTATGACAAATATAAATAATAAACACATTTATTATTTTACAATTCTGGAGGTCAGCAGTCCTAAAAATCAAAGTGTTGGCAGGCTTGAGCTCCCTCCAGAGACTCTCGGAGAGAATATATTATTCCCTTGCTTTTTTTAGCTTCTAGAGATCACCTGCGGTCCTTTGTTCATGGTCCTTTTCTCTCTCTACAGGTCCAGCAGTATAGCATCTTCACCTTCTCTGACTCTGACTTTCTGCTTCCATTGTTATAGCTTCATCTCTGACTTTGATCCTTCTGTTTCTTATAAGGACTCTTGTAATTACATGGAGCCCACCAGGGTAATCCAGGATAACTTCTTCATTTTAAGATCCTTGATCACTTATGCAAAGTTCCATTTGCCATGTAAAGTAACATATTCACAGGATCAGGACATCTTGGGAAGGCTCTTATTCTGTCTACTACACCAAGTTAATGAGTTAACAAGCAAGATACCCAGTTAGAATTACACATTTCTTTTGTAGGTTCTATTTTCATAGAACAAAGCTAAAGTTTCTAAAGTTGTGGGAGTCCTACAAAATGTCTTTCTTTAAATAGTACTTCCAAGGAAAGATTTGTATTAACAGAGAATAAAGCTAGTCGGTAACAGTTATGATTATTCATATGTCTCCATATTGTAAAAGAGAACTAGATTGACATTCTTGTTAAAATTTTTCAATTTAACATCTTTTAAATTTATACTATTTGAAATAAGTGTGAAGCAAGATGGTTTCTACCCCTCCAAAGCTTGAGGGAAGAGAGTACAGAGCCTTCATCTCTCTTTTGAGTTTCCTTTTGTTGATTGTGAAGATTTATATGTGTAAAGTTAGGCTCTAGAATTCCATTTGCTAATTTTTTTATTAACATATAATGTATTATTTGCCCCAGGGTCCATTTGCTAATTTTAAGTAAAAGGTACATCTGGAGTCCAGTTTTGCTTGTGGAAATGGACAAAGGGCTGAAAACAATTTTATTATGAATGAATTTTATGAATTTATATTTTATGCCTTGTAACGTAATTGTTAAGATTGCTGTGATCACTTTACAAGGCCCTGACACCTGTTTAGTGAATGAGAGCAGTTTTAATACTCTTTTCTTTACTTTCCATTTTTTTGTCTCCTTGTACTGTACTCTAATAATTTTTATAAATTATTTTCTTAATTTGTTGGTTAATGCAATCCCTTGGGTTTTTCATTGAGGCACTGTTTTATTCTTCCAAAAGTTTGATTAGATTTAATTGTGAGATATATATATATATGTGTGTGTGTGTGTGTGTGTTAAAGTTTCCTGTTGCTTGAAAATACCTTCAAGTTTATTATTTACTTCTTTATCTGTAGTAAAATAATTATCTTACAGTTTGTGTTTGCTCACTTCAGTGTTAAGTCTTTTCTGTTATTAGCTGATCCTGCTGTTTTGCTTCTTTATCTAATTCAAGGCTCAAGGATCTCTAGGGCAAGTCATGTAATTCAGAATGAATTACATAAGCTGCAGAATGACCTGCTTCCATTCATCAACCCCCTGAGAGGGTAGCCTTTTGGGGTCCCTGTTTATTGTAGGGAGAGTCTCTTATTACTTTTCCTACTCTGTTAGTTCTGGACTTTAATCTGTCTCTTTTGCCTTCAAAACAACCAAAATGAAAGTTAATTTTTTTTTCTTTTTTGGAATGGACAAATGTACTCAGAACAGAAATTGCCTCCCTGCTTCTCTGTTTCTCTAGATTCCTCTTTTCCCCTGCTGATTCCCTGATGCTTCCATTTTTTATTGCCCTGTATTTTTATTGTTTTTAAGTAGATGTTATTTCTTTTTCATAAAGATTTTGCTTTGTTTTGTTTTGTTTTCAGCATGAGGGTTTGTCCAAACAACCTTGTGAGCAATAACCAGAAGTAAGAAAATTTCCTACAACTCTTTCTTACATTTTCTTTGAGATTAGGTTTAGGCTCAGAACTTCTCATTACCTTGTGGGTTTTCTTTTCTTTATTTTATAGACGAAACATCCAGTGCTCAGGAGAGTAGATACTTGCCCAAGGTCACCTAGCAAGTAAGTAGTAATACTGGTTTTGAGCCCAGCTCTGTGCAGTCCTGAAACCTGTGTGCTTAATCAGTCCAATGCACTGCATCCTTTGGATTCTGTTGTTCTTTGTTCCTGGAATATGGGACATCTTTCTTCCAGGAGGAGAGTAAATGTTGCATTGTGTTTCTCTTATTGAGTTTTTATCCTTCAAGGTGAGCACCCTCTGGGGAACACATGCATTTCTGTACCTCTTTCAGAAGACTGATGCCTGTTTCTGAGATATCCTAATAAATAAGAGACCTTCTTCTACCACCTATCCTGTGCCTTTCAGAACTGAATTTAGGGACAGTCGGTATCCCAGCTTTAATCACAAAGTTTTATTTTCTTTTCAGCTGCAGGATAGTCCACTCGAAAGACCAAAATGCATTCCCAACTGAATTTAGAAAGAGCTAAGGACAAAGGGATCCAGGAAGAAATTCTCTTAAGTGAGCGAAGATGGGAGAATGAGACAGGTAGGAGCTTGAGAATTTATAGTTTTGTTAAATAGTGTTAAGATAGTTTTGGAATTTTGGTTGGTGAATGTCCACAAGGCACCTTGACATGGTGGAAAACACAGAAGCTTTGGAGCCAGACACACTTGAATTAACACTCAGTTCCCTTACTGGTTAACTCTAAAATACTGGGTAAATCAGTTCTCCTCTCTGGCTTCAGTTTGTTCATCTATATAATTTGAATAATAATACCTATCTCTCAAGGTTTTCATGTGAAATATAGGTAATTTATTTTGGCGAAGTGTTTGTGCTTGGTACATGCTTACTAAATAATTATAGTAGTATTATCATTCTTGTTGCAACTGTAGGGGCAGAAAAGTGTTCCCTTCTTTTTTTCTGGGTGGACTACTTTATGTATTTTATTATCTGTTTGCATTTCTTTTTTGTGAATGGTTTATTCATGTTCTTTGCCTGTTTCTGTATTTGGGTCTATCATTTAGTTGATAAGATTTTGACTGAGAATAGTATCTACTTCAAAGAGGGAAATTTCAGAAAAGTCAGAATTCTAAAGCATGTTAGAGATCCAGAATCCAAGGCCAATTCATCATAGTCTCTGCTGTGAAGAAGACTTGGCATGTGATGACATAGGCTGCAAGAAAGCTTGGCAGGGAAGGATCTAACATACTCACTTCTCTGCAGAAATCTATTGTGGGCACAATACTGCCACTTACAAAAAATAATCCTACCGAAGAGACAGACTGTCAGTACATTGAGGAAAGACTGAGCTAGATGTTTTTGTATGAGGAAAACCTTTAGGAGAAAGAGCAGAGGGGTATCATGGTTTATTTTTTAATTTTTTTAATTTAAATTCAATTAGTTAATATATAGTATATTATTAGTTTCAAAAGTAGAGTTCAGTGATTCATCAGTCTTATATCATACCCAGTGCTCATTACATCGCGTGCCTTCCTTAATGTCCATCACCCAGAGATGGAGTAACTGGGTAACAGAAGTATAGTTTGAGGGCCATAATTCTGCAAAGGTTTTATTTTTTTTATAAACTTAAATATGTTAGGTTTTAGAATTTGTGAGATACTAGAAAATTTCCAGTGGGGAGAAGCCCTACATGTATGATTAATGCCTAAAAGTCTTTTGTCGGTGTTTAAGGTCAATGCCTCAGAGTACTCATAGTAGAGAGAAACCCTGTGAAGGTAATGAATATAGAAATTTTTTGTCATGATACTGAGCTTATTTGACATCTGAGGATTCACACCTGAGAATTTATTAATTCATATGGCTATGAAAACATGAAGAGGCCTCAGGCCGAATTTAATTCTCTTTCAACACCAAAGGTTTCATAGGGTAGGAAAACTTTCCCAATGTGAGAGAAATTACAGTGGGTAATCAAGCTTTTTCAATCATATGAAAATGCATAGAGAGAAACCCTATGAATGTATTGACTATGTGAAAGACTTCAGGATAAGCTCAGACTTTTTAAAAAATTAAAAAAAAATTTTATTTGTTTTTAAAGATTTTATTTATTTATTTGATAGAGAAAGGGGGTGGAGTAGGGGGAGAGAACAAGCAGGGGGAACAGCAGAAGGAGAGAGAGAAGCAGGCTCTCCGCTGAGCAGGGAGCCTGATGCGGGGCTTGATCCCAGGACCCTGGGATCGTGACCTGAGTTGAAGGCAGACACTTAACCAACTAAACCACCCAGGCACTTCCAGACTTTTTTTTTTAATGTAAGAGGGTTCACAGGGGAGGAAAACTCTATGTTTGCAATGCCTGTGGGAAGACTTGCAGATCCAGCTCAAACTTTGCTAAGCATGAAAGAATTGATAGTGCAAAGAAACCTTATGGTGTGTAATGAATGTGGGAAAGGGATTTTGGTGATATCAGTCTTTATAGAACATCAGAAAATTTATAATGGAGATGGAAGGATATCCTTGTTTATTATCTATAAATTCATAGTGGAGAGAAACTGTACCCGTAATGAATAAGCCTTCATTTAGAGGCTAATTTTTTTAATATTTTTATTTTTTTATTAACATATAATGTATTATTTGCCCGAGGTACATGTCTGTGAATCATCAGGCTTACACACTTCACAGCACTTAGTAATTCATAATGGCAGGAACTTCTATCTTTACAAAAAAATGTTTTTTTTTTCTTTCAGCAGGATTTAGTCTTATATGACATCAGTGTGTCCATAGTGGAGAAGAATATTTCAGGTGCAATGAATGTAGAAAGGCCTTCAATTTTATTTAAAATATTTTATTTATTTATTTATTTGAGAGAAAGAGAGAGAGAGAATGGGAGCACAAATGGGGAGGAGCAGAGGGAGAAGCAGAATCCACATTGATCAGAGAGTCCGATGCCAATGCGGCGCTTGATCTCAGGATGCTGGGACCATGACCTGAGCTGAATGCAGATGCTTAACTGACTGAGCCACCCACGCATTCTGAAAAGGCCTTCAATTTGCAGTGTAATTATATTTGGCATTAGACAGTACAGACATCTTACTAATGTAATGATGTGGGAAGGTCTTTGTGAGAAAATCAGATCATGGTAGAAATGAAAAAAAATTCATAATAAAAGTTGATTAAAATACTTCACACTTATTCCATATAATTATACACCTACCATGTGCCAAGCAGTATAAGAACTTTATGTAGTTTGTTTAATCATTTAACTCTTGCAACAATCATGTGATGTAGGAATTCTTATGCTTGTTTTACATGTGAAGAAACTGAAGAAATGAGACAGAAGAATTTTCCTAAGGTTATATAGCTTCACTGGAAGAGCCAGGATTTGAATCGTACATAATTTAATTGCTAGGAGTTTATAATGGCAATGTGTATATTTTCAGAGATGTGTTAGCCTTTATTAATCCTTAAGGAATTCATTCCAGAAATTGGAATTCACTCTTCAGTGTAGTGAGTTTTGGAAGTCTTAAGTCAGTTTTGGAATCTGGTAGATAGTTCCAGAAATTCCACATTAGGCTCCATAAAATGGAGTAAGGGTTATAAAGAGTTTATCCTCTAACTCCCTTTGAATAAGGATTACCTCTAATCTTGGAAGATTTCACTCATAACAAAATTCTGTTCTCAGATGTCCATCCTCTGACCACTTGTCATGGTTTAGGCAATTTGGTAGACAGCACAGACTCTGAGATTAACTAGGACAACTTCATCATCAGGAAGTAAGGGAGAGCAGTCCGATTCTAAAAAAGACTGAGTAGGAATGGAAGACAGATGTGCTGGGAGCTTTAGGAACAGAGCCAGGTCATTTTAGGAATTATAACTAGACGAGCCAAAATAAACAGAATCTAGCCCATAAGAAATAGAGAAACTAGGTATATGCTATGATTTTTCTCCTTGGGTGGGTATAGATACAGGTTGCTTGTTTGTTATCCAGTGTTCAGAGGAACTGCTACTTGAAATTGCCACAGGAATGTTCATTGTTCCAGCACTCATAAATCAGCGTGAGTGAGATTAGAGTGAGATTTTTGGGATTTGGAAAAAATACTCCAGTAGGTTGTTTTTCATTTGAGAAAGAGGTTTTTAGTCTTTACTGTACTTTTCCAGGGGTTCTGGATGCAGAAGAAATGGAGGCGATAAATTGATCCATTGTTTCTCCAAGTGTGAAAGGCCTGTTACCTGGTCTTTCAGGTGTAGCACTTCGCTCGTTACCAGATTTCTGATCCTTAGAGATGAATATTTTCTGAATGAATTGACAAAACTGAAGTATAAATCAGAATGTTAATATATGGGATTTTTGTCTTCTCTGATGACAAGATGTCTCTCCAGTGGGCAGTGCTGGATGCACATGGACAGAATTTACCCCACAATGCTGATTTTTGCTACAACATTCCTTTGTTACATGTGCCATTGCTGTAGTCATACTGTTGCAAAGGTTGTTTAGAAGATACTCTGCCTCATCCCATGTTAATTCTTTTAGATAAACTCTGATAATTATTGAGGCACATCATTGTGGCAGCCTATGTTCCAGAAGGAGAAATAAATTGTATATCTCGTGCCAATTCCAACTGATTGAAATAGGTTTTCATAGTATGCTGTCTTGAGAATGATTCTGAGGTACAGGGGAACAATATTAGGATTGATTACTAATGTCTGCCATAGATGTGAGTTTGGTGTCAGACTGGCCTCATATATTACATCCTCGTGATGACTCTTATTCATTCAGAAACATTTGTTAAACATCTTCTCTATTCCAGGCACTTTGATAGATATTTTGAGTAGAGATATGAATGCTTTTTTGCTTCCAGATGAGCTAATTACTAGAAGAGACATGTAAATAAATATACACAGCAGACTATTACACATGTTTGATTAAAAAAATGCATATAGAATACATTAGAAAAAAAAGAATACATTAGAGACACAAAGGAGGAAATAGTTAATTTCAGTGGGTGGGAGAGGGTTACAGAGAGAAATTAATGCTTAAGTTAAATATTGAAAGATGTGTAGATGTTACCAGCGTTAACTGCTGGGGCTGAGGAATAGCAGAGAGTCAGTCATTCTAAGCAGTGGTGGTATGAGCAAAGATACATCATATGAAATAACTCTGTTTACAGTATGTTTATGGTATGTTTAAGAAGCTAAGTGTAGTTGGAATATAGAGAGTGAGAAAGTATATAATGAAAAGGAGACTGGTTAGATCAGGGAGAGCCTTGAGTGCTATACTAAGAACAGTGGGGTGATATTTGGAGATTTTAAAAAAAGGATTAACAGGATCAGATTTGCATTTTAGAACTATCAAGTCAATGAGAGTAATAATGGATAGACTGGAAAAGACAGAACTGGGTAGAAGAAGACCAATTCAGAGGCTATCACAGAGGAGGAGAGCTGTTGAAGCCTGAGTTAAGGCAATGGGAAGGAAATGAGAATACATACATGTGAGAAATTAAGAACTCAGTCACTGACTGGATATGGGGGAGTGAGGGCCAATGGAGAAGAAGAAATCCAGTGCGATCCTCCATTTTCTTTCTGCCTTAGGTGGTTGAGATATAAAAGCCATTCCATGAGGGGTGCCTGGGTGGCTCAGTCGGTTAAGCATCTGCCTTCAGTTCAGATCATGATCCCACGGTCATGGGATCATGATTGAGCCCTGCATTGGGCTCCCTGATCCACAGGGAATCTGCTTCTCCCTTTCCCTCTGCCCCTCCTTCCTCCGCTACCGTGTTTGCTCTCTTAAATAAGTAAAATCCTTTAAAAGAAAAAAAAAAGGCCATTCCACGAGCTGGATAGCTTAGAATGCAGAGCGGATTTGGCGATGGGCAGGGCGTGGTAGTGATGAGTTCAGTTTTGAACATGCACAGTCTCAAGAACCTTCAGAGTGTCCAAGAGGAATTATCCAGTAGATAGTCAGGAATTGATTCCGTTGCCATTAAGCAAGTAAGATTATACATAGATTTGGATATCATTAAGCATAGAGGTAGTGGTTTTAAAGTATGAATGGGATTATGGAGATTATGGAGTGTATGGAGTGAGGGAATAAAAGGTGAGGGCGGGAGAGCAGGGCAGAATCCCAGAAACAAGCATTTTAAGGGAGGGCAAAGCAAGCTAAGAAAGAGCTACAGGAAAGGTAGGAGGGGACCCAGAGGAACTATTGCATTCTAGTTGTGCCCTCTTGTGGCGGTCCGAGCTTCTTTCCCAGAATAAATATCCCCTTTCCTATTTGCAGTCTCTAGGCTCCCCGGTTCCTGACTGATTTGGACCCATAATTCCCAGTCACACTCTACCTGTAAGACTGGGGCTACCAAGTCCTCTGGCAGTCACTTCTCAAGTGTAAAACTCCTCTTTAACAATTTAAGAGCAATTTGGGACACCCCCGTATAAGAGAGTTGCAAAAGAATAAAAAGCAAACATTAGGGGTCCTTCGGGTTCTACATTTACATGTTCCCCACCTCTTTTGATCTATTCTGTTGGCCATATTAATTTCAGTAAATCCCTGGTCTCATTACATCCCTTTCCTTTATAATTAAATGGCTCCCATCATAACTAAAATATATTTTATTTTGTATTTTTATTATATGTGTTATAATAGCATAACATATATTATTTATTATAGTAAGACCTATATATGCCTTAAAAACCAAACAGTAACAAAAAATAGTATTGTTTACCTTCACCTTTTCCCACCAACCAGGTTCAAATACCTGAAGTAGCCTGCTTTGAAATATATTGGCTATTTCTTTTGGTTTTTATCTCAATAATGCGAAATAATATGGCTATACCGGCATAGCTTGGAGATACTGTGGGTTAAGTTCCAGACAACTGCAAAACAGTGAATATAACAATAAAGTGAGTCAAATGAATTTTTTTGGTTTCTCAATGCATGTAAAAGTTGTGTTTATACTATACTATAGTCCCCTAAGTGTACAATAACATTATGTCTAAAAAAACAACATACAGACCTTAATTGAAAGATACTTGATTGCTAAAAAATACTGACCATCATATCATCTGAGCTTTTAGCAAGTTGTAATCACTGATCACAGATCACCATAACAAATATAATAATACTAAAAAAATTTGAAATACTGTGAGAATTACCAAAATGTAGCACAGAGACACAGTGAGCAAATGCGGTTGGAAAATTGGTGCCAATAGATTTGCTTGATGCAGAGTTGCCACAAATCTTCAATTTGTTAAAAAAAAAATGCAACTATCTGGGGTGCCTGGGTGGCCCAGTTGGTTAAGTGTTTGCTTTCAGCTCAGGTCATGATCTCAGGGTCCAGGGATGGAGCCCCACATTGGGCTCCCTGCTCAGTGGAGAGCCTGCTTCTCCTTCTCCCTCTGCCCCTCTCCCCGCTCTCTGTTTTTCTTTCTCTCGCTCACTCACTCTTGCTGTCTCTATCCCAAATAAATAAATAAAATCTTTAAAAAATGTAACTATCTATGAAGTTTTATAAAGTGAAGTGCAATAAAACAAAATATGCCTGTATATTGTGTTATTTCAGATATTAGCTGTTGATTGCCCATTTACAGTAGATAAAGATTAATCTCTTCCATTTTTCTTCTCCATCCTTTTACTATAGTTATAGCATGTATTTTGGTTAATGATAATGTTTATTAACATTGTGCAAACAGTGTACACTAAAGAGACAAGTAGTTAATTGTGATTACATTTCTCTTGTATTTTTTGTCATTTCTAGACATAACAATTGCTTTTCACCTCCTTAGTGCCTGAGTAATAATTATGCCTGATACATGATAGGCACTTATTATTTGTTGAATGAATTGCTATTTACATTTAAAATAATATAAATAAAGTAATACCAGTAAACCCACTAGCCAGGACAAGTAAGAGAACATTAGTGGTACCTTAGTGCCCACCCTCCCCATGTACCCTTTTCTGGTCCCACTGCTGTCTGCCTCCACCTAGAGATAGCACTGCACTGTCTATTGTATTAATAATCCCCTTGGTTTTCTTATAGTTTTATCATCTGTATGTTACAGGTGATATTATAAACAACATATTGTTTAGTTTTGAAAAAAATGAAAAGCAAGCACAAATATAGTTGCATGAGGAATGGGTGATTTGCTCTTGTTAAAGTCTTCCAAGAAAACAGGTTCTGGGTCAAAGACTGACTTCACCTTCCCTGAGAATTTAATAAAGCCATTTCTGGGAAAATTAGCAAATGACATCATGAAGTTTGGTGTAATGATGAAAGTCCTGTGTCTGTCTAATTTATTTTTTCTATTGTAGGTAATGTTTTCTTTCTATCTGTAAGCTTATAGGATGTTTTCTTTATTCTTTGAGTTTAGAAATTTGATCAGAGTATACCTAAGTGTGTCTTAGAATATAAGCTCCATGAAGGCAGGGATTTTTGTCTGTTTTGTTCACTGGTAGATCTTGAGTGCCTAGAAAAGTGCCAGACACATAATAGATCCTTATTAAATATATTGATTAAATGACTGTATAGAAGCATAAATTAATAAGTAGATGAGTGAATGGATAGGTAAATCAGTCTTGTCTGGAATTCAGAGGGCCCTTTTTCTTCTGTCATTTATTTAATGTGGCCACTCTTGCCCATGTCTCTTTTCTCCTTTAACTCCTGTATCCACCCACCCATATTTGCATGATATGTTCCTAAGTATCTTGTCCTTCATTGACTATATTACTTTATAGTAATAGTAATTATTATGATTATTATTTAAGTGTTTTGGTATAAATTTTGCATTTCATTTTCTAGTCCAGTAACTCAGAGCTCATTAGCGACCCATCATTTTTCATTTTATTATTTAATTGGAATGTTTTCAAGCTTTGAATTTCCAGAAAAAAAATTTTTTTTTAAGATTTATTTATTTATTTGACAGAGAGAGACACAGCGAGAGAGGGAATACAAGCAGAAGGAATGGGAGAGAGAGAAACAGGCTTTGGCCAAGCAGGGAGCCCGATGTGGGGCTCGATCCCAGTACCCTGGGATCATGACCTGAGCCAAAGGCAGCCGCTTAACGACTGAACCACCCAGGCGCCCCTGGAAAATTTTTGATATGTATATGCTAAGCTTGACTTTTCTGAGTTGTACTTATTACTCTTTAGTCAGGTTTTCACTTATCTTATCCAACAGTTTTGTTTTATTTCTCTTTCACTGCTGACATGTAATTTTGTTTGTATGTTTGTTTTTGCGAGTGACCACTTTATTAGCCCCAATGTAGATTGTAGGTTCAGACCAATTGAAATATAAATTTAGGAATCAGATAGATGGAGATCAAAATATCATCTTCATTACTGATACAGATGGTTGGAGAAGGCAGTTTTAGTGTGAACTTCCTAATGCTGGGCCCCAGCTGAAAAACCGAGAGACTCCAGGCCAAAAGTAGGCCCCTTATTGCATGGCAAGGAACTAGTCAGAATGCATGTTCTCCATGGGCATACAAACCCCTGGGAGAAAAGCAGAGAGCAAGGGCATGAGCCAGCACACTCAGATATGTCTCTCAAACATACTAATCTTATAACTCATTCATTCTCCTGTGGTCAGAAAAGCAAGAGTGTTAGTCTACTTGAAGTTCTTCCACATGGAAATATGAGAAGTAAAGATTAAGGATTAAGTGTTCCCTCTAACCCAGCTCAGTGTTATATTCAGTACTGCCATTTGCTTGAAGCTGTCTGTCTCTGCAGGACCAAAAATATCACAATTTTGCTGTAACAAGAAAAGCTATTAAGATGTTTTGGGAAGACTTAAGTATAGTACAAGTAGCTTAACTGCATAGATCATAATTAAAAACAGACACATCAGTGAAGTATTTAAAAACCTCATCTAAATGCTGTAACAAAACATGAAGAAATGCTTCTTAAAGGCAAATATACCAAAAGGAATCCATTCACAACTATTTACTAAGTGGGAACATTAAATATTATACCTTTATATCTTTTGAGCATGACATATTCCTCTACTTACTAGAGCTTTGAAATGAAACTTCAGGTGAGAAATTTCTCTGTATTATCTGGATTCATGTAGTATCCACATATTGGGAAAGTGTGTGGTTATGGGTGGGGAGAAGAGAAGGGAAGGGAAAAAGGAAAATGAGATTTCAGGGAATGGGCACCATGTGTAAAATTGGATGATCTGGGCCACGTGTTTGATGCAGAGATAGGGAAAGTATTGAGTGCAAGTGGGATAGTGGGAGTGATATGAACAAGCAAGGTATGTGTGATAATCATGAGGTTGGGGACAGTGTGAATAATGGGGGAGAATGGTCTGAAATCACTGAAAATGAAGAGGGGGCAATGCGAATGATAGTGATAGGACAAAATCAGAATATATGTGATAATAATAGTTATGGAAATGATGTATATCATACTGTGGAAGATGAGAATTGTGCATGTGTTTATACTTATGTGGAAGAGTGAGGAGGGAGAGACAATGGTAAAGGACACAATGAGGACAGTGGGATTACTGTGTAAAAATGTAGGTGGGTATTTTAAGTGTTCATAGGAGGATGTAGACAGTGGGTGGAATGGAGAAAGTTTAAGTGATGGTAGAAGATAGATTCATAGTAGAAGTGATAGGGTTAGAGTTTGTATGTGTGATGCTGGGGGAAATGAGAAGTGTATCTACTTTTGGGAGCAGATAAATGTGAGTATGTGTGATAAGGGGGAGTAGGAAAGTTTTATGATAATTTGGAGTGTGGATATCATGAATGTGTGAGTGGGGTTGAATAAAGCATATGATGGGGAAATGCAATCTCGAGTGTCATTGAGGAATGGGAAAAGTATGTGTGTGACAATAGAGGTGACGTGGGTATTGGTTGTGCATGTGTATAATAGGGAGATGGCATAAGCATGTGGGAAAGTTTTGGAAGACGATGAAGGTTTTATAGTGGGGTTGTGGACTTTGTGATAGTGGGTGTGGTTAGATACTGATAATGTAAGGATTGAATGATTATAGGTGTGGCTGAGTGATGGCGGTGGTATGTGTTGATTAGAACTAGTTGTATTTGACAGAGTCATGCATGGTACTGAATAGACATTGTGTGTATGATAACACAGGATAGGACAGTGGACGTGCAGAAATGGGAGTGATAGAGATAGTGTACATGCTAGTGGGATAGTTTGGAGAATTGGGACAGTGTAGAGATCATAAGTCATAAATTGTAGTCATTATAAGTCATAGAAGGAGTCATGTGTGAATGGGATAATCTGTTAAAGACTGTGTATGAGAGAGAGACAGAAATTTTTCATGTAACAAATCTGAAAATGAGTTGTTTAAAATGATTAGGAGATACCTTTGTTTATCTAAAATCCAATGGATTGAAGTCCAGGATCCCCATGATTTCTTCAGTGTCTCAGACCCTTCACATACATATATTTTTTTTGTTTCATGACCTTTAGCATGTGGCTCCCATCTTTCAGGTGCCTCATGGTTGCAGGATGCCTTATATAACTTTATCCATCATGTCTATTTCAGGTAGGACTATAAGGAAGAGGAGAGGACAAAATACCTTGTCAGTAGAATTAGTTTGCTTTATATAGAACTTTCCCAAAAATCTTACCCAACAATTTCCACTTACATCCATAGGACAGAACTGACACATGGCCACCTATCTGCAAGGGTGTCTGGGAAATGTAAGTTTACAGATAAGAACGTTGTCACCTATAATAAAAGTCAAAGTTTATTTAGTAAGAAAGAGGGAATGTTAGGTAGGATATAGCCAGGAGAGAAGGGAATGGTTGCGGATATGGGAGAGAGGGTAACTGTACCCCTGAAACAAATAATACATTATATGTTAATAAAAAAATAAAGTGTGCAATGTAAAAAAAAAAGATCAAGCTCCCAGAGGTAACAGATACAGGTAGGATGTAACAGTGTACAGGGGCACTATAAGACTGGCATAGTTTGAGATGCTAGAGATACGGTAAACAAAAATAGACATGTTTTCTCTGCTCTTACAGAGCTCACTGTCTTGTAATTAAAGACAGACATTAATCACAGACCCAAATATTTGTGAGGTTGACATTGTAATAAGTGTCGTGGAAGCTAAGTGCATGGTTCTTCGAATAGATTTAAAGAGGGTTTGACCTAATCTGGAAGGCCAACAAAGGAGGGAAGTGACAATTGAATTGAGACCAGAAGGCAGATTCAGAATTAATTGGTTGAAGGATGGATGGATGGTTGGGATAGGGAAAGAGTGTTCCCAGAAGAGGAAATGTCATGAACAAAGGTACTTCTATGCTCTTTTTATTTTTAAAATGTATTTTATTTTTGTTTCATTTAGAATATTTGCTTCTGTTATGTCTTCAAGTTTACTAATGTATTTACTAGTTAATTCCACCCAGTGAATTTTTCACTTCAAATATAGTTTTTATTACTAGACATGACTTGCACCTTATTAAAAATGTCTCATTTTTCTACTTAACATGACTATTCTTCTAGTTTTTTGCACGTAAGGAACATAGTCATAGTACTTTTTTTTAGAAAGAGAGAGACAAAGAGCTCTCATGGGGGTGGGGAGGGGCAGAGGGAGAAAAGAGTATCTTAAGCAGGCACTGGAGCCTGAGGCGGGGCTCATTCTCACCACCCTGAGATCATGACCTGAGCTAAAATCAAGAGTCAGATACTTAAATCATCTGAGCCACCCAGGCACCCCAATTATAGTAACTTTTTAAATGAGCTTGTCTGCTAAATATAACATCTGTGTAAGTTGTGGGTCAGTTTGGATTGATTGATTTGTTTTTTCCTCACATTTTTCTGCTTCCTGGCATGCCTGGTTTTGTTTTCTTTGTTTTTTGAATGCTAGGCATTATGATCTTTACCTTCTGAACTTTACATTTTAGTAAATTTCTTGCCTTTTGATGCTAGATATTTTTTTTTAAGATTTTATTTATTTATTTGACAAAGATATATAGAGAGAGTACAAGCAGGCAGAGCAGCAGACAGAGAGAGAGGGAGTATCAGGCTCTCCGGTGAGCAGGGAGTCTGATGCAGGGCTCAAACCCAGGACCCTGGGATCATGACCTGAGCTGAAGATAGCTGCTTAACCAACTGAGCCACCCGCCCCTAGATATTTTTGTATTGTACATCTTCTTGAAGTTTTTATGAGATGCAGTTATTTGGAAGCAGTTAAATCTTTTTTTTTTTTTTTTTTGAGTCTTGCTTTTAAGATTTTAGGCAGGACCACAGCAGTGTTTTGCATGAAGCTAATTATCCCAGACTAGTGAAGCAAGGCCCATCTGAATACCCCGTGCCTCATGAATTATGAGTTTTTCTGCTCTGGTAGGAATAGGTGGGAACAGGCATGATCCCCAGACCTGTTTGAGCTTTTGACATTTGTACCCTCTAATCTTTTCAGGTGGTTCTTTCCCCAGCTTTGGGTAATTTACTTATATGCATTAACTGATCAGTATTCTGCTGAATACTTTATGACAATCTTCCAAAATTCTTCAGAATTCTCCTTAAGTGCAGCTCTCTACTTTTTGATATTCTGTTCTCTGAATTGTAGCCACCTTGTTCTTTCTGCTCTCATCTCTGTTACCTCAACGAAGGAAATCCTCTGGGCTCCAATTGCATTCCCCTTCATTGCACCATGAACTCGAAACTCTTCCAAATTATAAAGGCTCGCCTCATTCCCCCACCACCACCACCACACACCACCACGACCATCTCTCAGGGATCACTATTTTTCACTGCCTGATGTCTGATGTCTTAGAAACAATGGTTTCATATGTTTGTCCCCCACTTCTGTTTTAGTGTTTTTGTCAGGTTGGAGGGTAAATCCAGTCCCTGACTTGCCTCTTAGGAAGCTGTATGGTGGAGACTTGTTAGACAATCCTTTCCTTTTCCTTTTTTCTTTTTCTCTTCCTTTTCTCTCCTCCTCTCTTCTCCTTTGAGCTTGTTTCTTCAGTACTGCCAAGTATCAGATATAAGTGACAGTTGTACTTCTAAAATTTTTATTATCAAGATGAGAAGAGTCTGAACAAAACAGGAAACATATTCAAAATCAGGAGTTTAAAGAAGATTTTTGGATCACAGGGACTATGACCACATATTCCAAGGGTAAATCTTCATGACTTCAAACTTAAGAAACTTCTGAATATAAAGTCACGTTAAAGAGGCAAATTAACTTCCCTTCAAAGTATAGATGTTTAAGACTTGGGACAGATATAGGATTGTAAACAAAACTATAGTAAGTGTTAGTATAATTGTGCTCTAATCTCAGACACTGTCGTACATGAGGATGAACCCATACATAGGACAGGCAGCCCATGGTGTGTGTGAGTCACAAGATCTTAGCTTTCTTTATCCAATTTCAATTTCAGAGATCATAGGTCACCAAGAAGGCTATGATGGTGAGAAAACATGTATAAAAAGCATTAAAGAGCCTTTAGCCAGGCTTCAGATTTTGTTAACATCAGAAAATTCATCAGAGATAAACCCTATGAATGTAGTGATCATGGGTCTTTCAACCAGAGTTCAGATGTTAATTCGGTATAGTTGAATACATAGTGAAGAGAAGCCATAGGGATGCAGTCAATGTAGAAAAGCCTTTAAAAGCCAAACTTGAGTAGTCATCAGAAATTTGAATCTAGAGAGAAACTATTAAATATCTAAAATGTGATAAAATATGTCCCTCTGTTCTTATCCCATGCAGGCTCCCCCAATCTCTATAAGTGATTCTTTGGATCACTGCTCCCATGGCTTTGACAAAGGAGGGAAAACACTTTTTCCCAAGCCAAAGACTAAAACACTGAATTCTTCTCTTAATTTTTTCTAGTCTCTAAGTACATTAGGTCAGAGAAGGAACAGAATAAGTATCAGTAGGGTGACTAGTCTGCTATTCAACATAAGTCCTGTAGGAATGTATTCAGAACTCCTTGGTGGCTCCCTTTAGAATCCGGAGGTACTTGGTATCTTTTTTTTTTTTTTTTTTTTTTTAAGCTATGTGGCTTTAACTAAAATACAGAGGCAACTTTAAAAGTCACATTCAATATCCTGCTAAATTTGTGTTGTGTTTTCTTCATACTGTAATAGAAATAGGCTTCTGTCATTGTTTAAACATCAGAATAATTTAGATTTGTATAATTTCCCCCTAAGAACCCAGTCTTCATAGGTTAATTACTAAGAAAGTATAGATTATTTTAGGTGCCTAAGTATGCATTTCTGATTTGCTTTCCTCAAAAATGAATATTTACTTGGCTTTTGAATGGGTAAGGACACCCCTAATATTTTTTTTTAAAGGAGGAAATGATGGTAGAAAAGAAAGTAATAGTTTGCATGTTTTCCTAGATCAAGAGTTCAGGAACAAAATTAAGAGGCAAGCCACAAACCAAAAAAAATGTATTTGCAACAAATATGAATGACATAAAGTTAATATCCTTAATGTTTAAAGAACTTTTACAGAAAGTAGAAATGACTAAAAAACCCTGAAACTATCAACTAGGAAAGATTTTTAAAGCAAATATTGAATATGATCAAGGGTACATGAGAACTCTTCTACATTACTAGT